>JAYESD010000006.1:96684102-97367852 GCA_036927565.1 Tuctoria greenei | reverse complement strand
TGGGCCAATAATGAATTTTTTTGCATATGTATTAAGACGCTTGGTCTGATTTCGAAATTGTCTAGAGTTTTTTATGTTGTTTTCATTGCAAAATGATGGATCTCCTTCCGTAACTTTCCAATTATGAGTAGGAGAATTAAAAGACATGAAAATTCTCAATTCTCTACAGCGTCTAGGAGATAGATAGAATATTTTCAGGAACAATAAAAATCATAAGAATCTTTTTCTCTATTCACTACCATTCCGCGTCTTTGACTTCTATTAGTTTATTTTCTTCTTTAATGCAATAGCTATAGTTTGATATAGAATCCATTTCTCAAAGTAATGGAAACCATTCTCTTATAGGAAATGGTTTCAAAATCACTATTCCACCTTTAGGTACCGTGAAAAGTGATACCTGTGAAGATCGTGCATTTCAGTCACATTCAGAACCATTTTCCGAGTTCATGATATAAGCAAATTGGATGGATCTTCCACCCGTTTGGCTCAAAAAGAATAGATGTGGGGGTGGATAATAGATCGATATGAAGATCATGAGCTGCCCCATAATGAAACCACCAGTAGTCGCGAATATCTCCTTCTTCCCTAACCCAAGATTGGAGAAAGAAGAACTCAGAGGGATCTATGTAGAATGTGGTCAGAAATCCATAATAGAGTCCGACCACGATGACCGAATTAATTATCGTCATCGTTTGTGGATCACTCGGATAAACACAGCAACACAGATATATAAAGTATTCGATAGTTATAGTAAATTAATACACAATCTTTACAAAAACGAATTGATTCTTAATCATAAAATGCTTGCACAAGTAGGTGTATTAAATCCAAATAATATTTACGCGATTTCCAATAAAATAAAGAACATCAATTAAAGGGATAAAAAGTAATATACAGGAATAATTAAAATTGAATTCCCAAAAAGGGAACTCCGGGAAGATACAATAAATTAAGATTAAGTGGTAGCAATCAACGAGCATGTTGCAATAAATAAAAAACTATTTCTTTTTCCCATTTTTCTTTCTTTTCCTATAACAAACAAAAGAATCTAAACTGGATTACTTTATTTATATATGAGTCTGACCCTTTTGAATAAAACATCAACAATCGGAACTTAAGCTCCGATTGTTGTTTCTTAAATTCTGGTTGGAGTTTCTTAAATTTCAATTGGAATTGAACTTTTGTGTTAATTGAGGAATATGTCTATTTTTTCTGTGTCTAGGACCTGTAATTATTGAAATTGACTGGGCTTGAAATTGCTTCTCATTTTCATTGTTATGAAATGGTAAGAAAGATAAAATATGAGCCTGTTTTATAGCAAGAGTAATTAATTGTTGTTGTTTCAAGGTTAATCGATTTATTCGTCTGGATAATATTTTTCCTTGTTCACTAATAAATCGATTAATTAAGATCATGTTTCTATAATCAATTCGATCCCCCTGACCAATTCGGGAACGTCTACGAAAAGGTTGTTTGGAATTATGAAAAGGTTGTTTGAATTTACGAAAAGGTTGCTTGGATTTATGAAAAGTTTGTTTGAATTTACGAAAAGGTTGATTAGATTTACAAAAATGTTGTTTAGATATATACATGATTTATTCCTTATTTTAAAATTTGAAAAAAATGGATTTCTTTATTTTATTAATTTTGGATCCAGAAGAAGTAGTCTTTTTTTATTCAAAAATTAGTCACTTTCATTTACCATTATAGATCTACTGCATAATCTATAAAATATATGTATATATTAATGTACATAATCAATACATATATATCTATATATGTAGAGATTTTATTTTCTATATTGAGATATAGAAGTTTATTCATGGTGAGGTTCAAAAATGCCAAAGGGGCAATAAGAACTGCTATTAAAAAATGGTAGACTTTGTTTTTTTTATCTTTAGCCTATTCACTTTTCACGTGCTCAGAATGTTCTGCAGAATTAGGACCTCTTTCTTCTATTGGCTGATCTGATGATGAGAACTTTCTCCATTTATGTTTTATTTCCCTTAATTCTAATTGGGGGGTATAAAGGAATTCGCCCTCTTCATATACCCATATGACTGGGTATTGTATTAGTTTTCAGTGATACACTTCTTATCTATTTTGGTGCGAGATTGAAACAATTTTTCACGGGCATTCCTTGGAAAAACCTTCGAGTTCAAAAATTTTCCATTTTTCAGTTTTGGACGGATTTGTTGCAGCAATTTACAATAGGTACCCTTTGGAAATAGTACCTGAATATTATCCAAAAGGTTTATTTTAAACAAACTATATTGGAGTTTTCTCAAGAATTTTTTTTCTAAAAAGTGGATAGTCGAATTTATACTGCATAGTATAAATAATATTCTACAGCACAAAAAAAGAAAAGGAAGAAAGGGATTGATGGGTACTGTCTCCTATATCTCTTATTGTATATTGTAGGAATAATCAAACTATAGAATACAAAGAATGTGATCCAAATCGAAATGCATACATTTGGTCATACGCTAGTGGCATGGTAACAAGAGATTTCTTTTACAAACTAGAGAGGGGCCATCTAAATCCTAAATTAAAGGTCTGCGATTGAAGTACCAACTAATCACTTTTCTCCGTAGGAGGGATTAGCTTCCTCCTCGAATGGCTACCCTTGACAAAGGGTAGTGTTGCTATCATAATCTACATGTAGCGGGTATAGTTTAGTGGTAAAAGTGTGATTCGTTCTATTAATAACTGAATTTGAAATGATATACTTAAGGCATCCTTAAGTTTTTTTATATTCATATTCCGATGTAAACTTTAGTTCTTATAAAGGGTTTAATCATTTTCCTCTCAATAGCATATTGAGGAAGAATATACATTCTCGCGATTAGTATCCAAAGACTAATTAGATTTGCATGCAAAATACAAATTTGATTATGAGTACAGAGGTGTGAAGCATAATTTTGCATTGGATTAAGTATTCCAATTGAATAAATATGAGTAAAGGATCTATGGATGAAGATACAAAAAAGTTTGTTTCCAATCGTAACTAAATCTTCTTTTAGTTAAAAAAGAAATAGAAGCTATTCATTATCTTTCAGTATCTAAGTATAAATACTAAGAAAAAACAGAAAGAAGGATTAATTTGCGGTAATATATTTCTTTCACATACAACTAGAAAAAACTAATTCCCCTTTTGAATGGCAGTTCCTAAAAAGCCTACTTCGATGTCAAAAAAGCGTATTCATAAAAATATTTGGAAGAAAAAAACTTATTTTTTCATAGTACAGTCTTATTCGTTAGCAAAATCAAGATCATTTTTGAGCGGCAATGAGAATCCAAAACCAAAAGGTTTTTCTGGGTTAGAAAAAATAATGAGGTTTAGGAATAATCTGAATTGACCAATCACTTTGTCGAATTCCAGGGTACAATATTCTTAGAACTAATCCCTCTATTATTCTGTTATATAGAACAAAAATTTTGGTATATTGTGTCCTCAATATTCTTTTTTCCTATCAAAGAACTTTTGATAATAGAATCCTCCTATTCTTTTAGGAGGATTCTATTATGAAAAGTAGAGTATTCTTGTAATAGGATTTAGAATTTCTACCTATCTTATCCAAAATTCACAAATAAATTGGTTTAGGATTGGTAAATCATATTAATAAGAGTGTAAAGGATTTGACTTTAGAAACTTTGACATTTGGGATCATTTCTCATATAAAAAAAGGGAAAGAGTCAAAGAAAGGACAGGAGATGTTTCCTATATCAAATAAAAAAAGAGAGGCGAAAGATACCATAGCAATGTGGTATCAGATTGTCTGTCTCCTTGTAGTTGGATCCCCAACTTTTTGGAATGTTCCAAATTCCACTTGAGCATCCAAGTCTGGATCAATACCAGCAAAAACATCTCGGAACAGGGTTCGACCGCCATGCCAAATGTGTCCGAAAAAGAAGAGCAAAGCAAAGGTAGCATGACCAAAAGTGAACCAACCCCTTGGTCTGCTGCAAAAAACACCATCTGATTTCGAAGTAGCTCGATCTAATTCGAAAATTTCTCCTAATTGGGCACGCCTCGCATATTTTTTTACAGTAGCAGGATCATAATAACTTACTCCATTAAGTTCGCCACCATAGAACTCCAGCGTTACGCCTACCGAACTGAGATATAGCCCTTCTCAGAGATATCTTAACATATAGATAATTTCTTGTCAAGATGAATATTCTGTAATGCCATAGGATATTCCTTTGATCTATTTACTATATACCATATCAAAAATGGAATACCATACCAATAATGGAGCGGTATTGCTTATAAAAAGGATTCGATCTATAATTGATCAAAGTAATGTGGCTTCTTTTGTGATGATAAATTCCCTACTTAACTCAGTGGTTAGAGTACTGCTTTCATACGGCGGGAGTCATTGGTTCAAATCCAATAGTAGATAAGTAGGTAGAAAAATTACTAGATAGCATTGGACTTACTTCGCTTTGCTATCTAATTACTTTTTCTACCCTTCTTTCCTTTTTCTTTGTATCAACAAAAGTTTTGGATTGTCTTCAATTGGATGGGGGAATCCAATTGATAGCCTCGACTCATATCCTAGCCCGTTTGAGAGCTAGCTTTGCTTCAACCAATTCTTTTGTACCCTCAGCTCTACTCAAGTTAGCTTCGGCTATTTCAAGTGCCTGTTGAGCTTCTTCTGGATCAATGACACTACCCAGTTCTGCATCATTTCCTAAAATGATGATCTCATTATTAACTATTCTCACAAAACCACTCCACAGAACTGCCGTTAACCATTGGTCGTTGAGGAGGCATATTCTCAAAGGACCCATATCTACAGTTGTGTTAATGGGTCAAGGGACAGTATCAGGTAGACAATTTCTATGGGGCGTAGGCCTCCCAAAAGGTAACAGAGGCGTGCAAAGGTTTCCTCGGGCCATACGGACATTGGTCCTCGAGTGCAAAGGCAGAAGGGAGCTTGACTACAAGACTCACCAATCGAGCAGAGACGAAAGTCGGCCTTAGTGATCCGACGATGCCGAGTGGAAGGGCCATCACTCAACGGATAAAAGTTACTCTAGGGATAACAGGATTATCTTCCCCAAGGGTCCACATCGACGGGATGATTTGGCACCTCGATGTCGGCTCTTCGCCACCTGGAGCTGTAGGTGGTTCTAGGGTTGGGCTGTTCGCCTATTAATGCGGTACGTGAGCTAGGTTCAAAACATCGTGAGATAGTTCGGTCCATATCCATTGTGGGCGTTATAGCATTGAGAGGACCTTTCCCTAGTACGAGAGGACCGGGAAGGACACACCTCTGGTGTACCAGTTATCGTGCCTACAGTAAACGCTGGGTAGCCAAGTGCGGAGAGGATAACTGCTGAAAGCATATAAGTAGTAAGCCCACCCCAAGATGAGTGCTCTCTCCTCCAACTTCCCTAGAGCCTCCAGTGTCACAGCCGAGACAGCGACGGGTTCTCCACCCATATGGGGATGGAGCGACAGAAGTATGGAAATAGGATAAGATAGCGGTGAGACGAGCTGTTAAATAGGTGTCAAGTGGAAGTGCAGTGATGTATGCAGCTGAGGCATCCTAATGAACGAATGATTTGAACCTTGTTTCTACACGACCTGATCAAATCGATCAGGCACTTGCCATCTATCTTCATTGTTCAACTCTTTGATGAAAAGATGAAAAAACAAAAAAAAAACTTTGCCCTTCCATCTCTTGGATAAATAGAGATGGAGGGTAGAGTCCTTTGGTGTCCCTTCCAGTTAAGAATTGGGGCTTCACAATTACTAGCCAATATTTCTCTCATGCCTTTTCTCGTTCATGGTTCGATATTCTGGTGTCCTAGGCGTAGAGTAACCACACCAATCCATCCCGAATTTGGTGGTTAAACTCTACTGTGGTGATGATACTGTAGGGGAGGTCCTGCGGCAAAATAGCTCGATGCCGGAATGATAAAAAGCTTAACACCTCTTATTTGACTTTTTCACTATTTTGAAATACGAAAAAGATCCAAATCCAAAACACAAAGGTCGTCTTATTCAAAACCTCAATCATCACATCCCCTCTCTCCCACTTCACACTCAGAACGCACTGTTCTTATAGAGAAAAAGGCGCTTTCCCATCTTCTTAACCCAAAATGAAATGGCTGAGGAGAAGAAGGTTCCTTTTGGGGAGGTACCCCCGGGAAGAGATCCAGTGGAGACGGGGTGGGCCTGTAGCTCAGAGGATTAGAGCACGTGGCTACGAACCACGGTGTCGGGGGTTCAAATCCCTCCTCGCCCACACCCTTCCAAAGAGGGAAGGTCCTTTACTTTCTCCCTGAGGGTAGGAAAATCATGATCGGAATAGCGATGGAATCCTAAATCAAAACATTGATGAATAGGTGTAATCAGACCTGCTTTTGACATATCTGTCCTATCCTTATTTGGGTACCATATGCACCTCTTTGGGCTTCTATTGAATCGAGAAATTAGATTGTACATCTTTTATTTTTGATTTTGATATTTATTTTGATACATATACGGTGTCCTTCGGATAATGCAAATCGAAGCTATTTGATGTCTGACTCAGGCCTATATGACCGATCGATCGAAATACTCCAAGACTCCACATTTATCATATATCACTTTCGATAGATATCATATTCGTGGAATATGATTCACTTTCCAGATGCCTTGATATACACGCGAGACTCAAAATCTCGTGCTAAAGAGCGTGGAGGTCCGAGTCCTCTTCAAGACATAATATGGAGAATGCTCATTCAATAAGCATTCTCCGTAGAAGTATTCCGGAAATCTGCGCCTGGCGCTCTCCTCTATCTTCTGAGGTCCTAATCGTCTCCCTGATCAAAGAGAGAACAATATCCATTTCAAAACATTTCTAACGGATTCCTTGGTTCGGACCGACGAAGTAATGGCACTCGATTATTATCAACCTGACTGCAATCTATTTCTGTCGGTAAGGATTGCACCAGAGCACCTTCTACTTCTAATAGGCCATGAACTATAGATAGAGAAGAATCATTCTGAGTGAGTCCATAAGAAGCGACCCACTTTTTCATTGGTTCCTGGGGAAGACCAAAGATCTTGCAAGACCGGTCCGCCATAAAAACTCAAAAGAGAAAGAAGTCTCGTTAATCTCCTCATGCTCGTTCCAAGTTCGAAGTACTGTTTGGCCAAAGAAAAACCCGCTTCCTGACACGATTGCCTCTTTATATAGATAGATATAGGATCTATGGGGTTATTACTTAGAAGTCTATTTTGTACAAGGTCCCCTCCTATCCGATAGAAAGGGGTCCCATGATCTCGAGCCGGTCTTATCTTGGCTCGCAAACCCCAAGTTTTTCTATGAAGAGCTAATCTAATTGTATTAGTTTCTATAATGGATTTCTTATGTAAAATACTAATGGATAGGGCCCCGTCGCTAAGTGCTACTTGATCTAATACACTGGAACTCGTGGTTATGGACCCGAATCCTTTAGTATGGAACATTGTCTTTTCCAAGTAAAAACCCCTAGTATATGAAAGAATGAAAAGGTGCTTTTGTTCTTGTGGAATAAGAAGCCCTCGTACCTTAATGAAAGGAAAATAGGAAATTTTTGTTAGGTATTTGACCAAACAGGATAGAACCTATCACTAAAATACCTGATAGGGCTAAGCGGAACGAAAAGGGTTTTCCATGAGATGGTAAATGAAAATGATTAGCCCCACACAAGGTTTGGGAATAAGTGATTATCTGATAATGAGCAAGGAATATACGTCTTTCTGCTAAAGAGGATCTATTAAACTCATAATTCATTAGATCCTTGTTAGCAATGTCAAGTAGGAATCATAAGTAAATGGATCCCTGTTGTTCAATCCTTTGATAACCAAGGTCCTTCATTGCTAAAGAGAAATGATCACTATGAGTCAAACTCAATAGAATTGGATCCATTCCAAATAGCAAGAATTAGGATTATTGATCCCTCTCAATCTCTCTTTCAATTCGAGGATCCAGAGAGGTGTTTTCATAGTCATCTCCAAATATTTGCCATCTCCGAATATTTTGATTTCATTTTTCTGTGATATGTCTTTCTATATGAAAATTGGTTATTTACGATGTATGATGATCCCTGTTAAGCATCCATGGCTGAATGGTTAAAGCGCCCAACTCATAATTGGTAATTTGCGGGTTCAATTCCCGCTGGGTGCACGCGAACAGGAACCTTCCATAAGTCTATTGGAACTGGCTCTCTATCCATGGAATCTCATCCATCATCCATACATAACGAATTGGTATGGTATATTCATACCATAACATAAGAACAATAAGAACTCGAATTCTTATCGATACTAGAACTCAGAGCATAGGAGGGAAAGTCGATTTATGGATGGAATCAAATACGCAGTATTTACAGAAAAAAGTCTTCGTTTATTGGGAAAGAATCAATATACTTTTAATGTTGAATCAGAATTCACTAAGACAGAAATAAAGCATCGGGTCGAGCTTTTCATTGGTGTTAAGGTAGTAGCTGTGAATAGCCATCGACTACCTGGAAAGGGTAGAAGAATGGGACCTATTCTAGGACATACAATGCATTACAGACGTATGATCATTACCCTTCAACCGGGTTATTCTATTCCACTTATAGATAGAGAAAAGAACTAAAGGAGAATACTTAATAATACGGCGAAACATTTATACAAAACACCTATCCGAAGCACACGCAGGGGAACCGTAGACAGGCAAGTGAAATCCAATCCACAAAATAAATTGATCCATGGATGGCATCATTGTGGTAAAGGTCGTAATGCCAGAGGAATCATTACCGCAAGGCAAAGAGGGGGGGTCATAAGCGCCTATACCGTAAAATCGATTTTCGACGGAATCAAAAAGACATATCTGGTAGAATTGTAACCATAGAATACGACCTTAATCGAAATGCATACATTTGTCTCATACACTATGAGGATGGTGAGAAGAGATATATTTTACATCCCAGAGGGGCTATAATTGGAGATACTATTGTTTCTGGTACAAAAGTTCCTATATCAATGGGAAATGCCCTATCTTTGAGTGCGGTTTGAACTATTGATTTACGTAATTGGAAGTAACCAATTAGGTTTACGACGAAACCTAGAAATCGATCACTGATCCAATTTGACTACCTCTACGGGATAGACCTCAACAGAAAACTGTTGAGTAACGGCAGCAAGTGATTGAGTTCAGTAGTTCCTCATAGAAAATTATTGACTCTAAAGATATGGTAATATGGAGAAGACACAATTGTTTGAAGCACGCACAGAACCGGAAGCGCCCCTTGTTTCAAAGAGAGGAGGACAGGTTATTCACATTTAATTTGATGGTCAGAGGCGAATTGAAAGCTAAGCAGTGGTGATTAAGACCCCAGGGTGAAAATAGGGATGTCTCCTACGTTACCCATAATATGTGGATGTATCAACATAATTTTATAGAGTCATTCGATCTGAATGCTACATGAAGAACATAAGCCAGATGACGGAACGCGGAGACCTAGGATGTAGAAGATCATAACATGAGCGAATCGGCAGATTTGGATTAGCCAATTTCTATTCCGAGGAGAAAGTATACTAATTTTTTATTAGTAAATTGATTCACCTACTATTTATTTACGGGAACATTTCAGAATGGAAAATGTGCAAGTTTTATCTTGATATCAACCATTTCTAGTTTATTAGTTTTGTCTAATGATTAATTAAGAGTAAGAGGATTCACCAGGTCATCCATACGGATAATATCCAAATACCAAATACGCTCACTGTGTGATTCATGGAAAGAAAAGTGAGTTGTTTTGGCGAACATCAAAGAAAAAACTTGCTCTTCTTCTGTAAAAAATTCTTCTAAAAATACCAAACCTAATCGTTGCATAAAAGTTTGTACCGTACTTTTATGTTTACGAGCTAAAGTTCTAGCACATGAAAGTCGAAGTATATATTTTAGTCGATACAAAGTCTGTTTTTTTGAAGATCCATTACGATAATGAAAAAGATTTCTACATATCCAACGAAAGCGATCAAGAATATCCCAATCTGATAAATCAGTCCAAATGGGTTTACTAATAGGATGGCCCAATCCAGTACAGAATTGAGCTTTTGATAAGGATCCAATGAGGGGAGTAGCAGGGGCTGTGGTATCGAATTTTTTCATTCGAGTATCTATTAGAAAAAATTCTCCAGCATTTGATTTCTTACTAAGAAAGTTTTTATTGGTACACTTGAACGGTACCCTAGAAAATCAAAGAATGAGTTTGTTAATTGGTTTAGATGAATCCTTTGGGGTTGAGTCCAAAAAGAGAAAAAATATTGCGAGAAATTCACAAGATAAGATTTCCATTTCTTTTGAAAAAAGAGGAGTTCCTTTTGATGCAAGAATTACCTTTCCTTGATATCGAACATAATGCATAAGAGGATCCATAAAGAACAATATGGTTTTCCGAAAAAATCCTGGGTACATTACCCCAAAATGTTCCATCTTCCTAGAAAAGTGGATTCGTTCCAGAAAGGTTGCAGAAGATGTTAATCGTAAGCAAGAAGATTGTTTACGAAGAAACAACAAGAAAAATTCATATTCTGATACATAAGAGTTATATAGGAATCGAGATAGTCTTTTATTTTCTTTTGAAAAAAGAAAAATGGATTTCATTGAAGTAATAAGACTATTCCAATTCGAATAATAGTTGAGAAAGAATCGCAATAAATGCAAAGATGGAACATATTGGATCCGGTATTCAAGGAGTTGAACCAAGATTTCAAAATGGATAGGATAGGGTATTTCTATATGTGATATATAATGTAAATGCAAAAAAATTGTCTTCTAAAAAGGGAAATATGGAATGATTAGATCGTAAATTTTGAAACTTTGGTATTTCTTTTTCTTCCGGACAAAATACTTGTCCTAGCAAGAATGGGATTTCTACAACGATTGCAAACCCCTCAGATAGAATTTGAGAATAAAACTCCGAATAAAAATGATTGTTGTGATCCAACAATCGATGTTGGTTAGGATGATTAACCAAATTAATCCAAAAATTCTGCTGATACATTCGAATAATTAAACGTTTAACAAGTAGTGAACTAAATTTTGTGTTATTACAAGAAAAAATTTCCACAGGTTCAGAACCATTTAATACATAATCATGGGCAAATGCATAAATATATTCCTGAAAGAGAAGTGGGTAAACGAAGTATTGTTGATGAGATTTCTGTTTTTCTGAATACCCTTCGAATTTTTCCATTTGTATTTCTACTTGAATGGGAGAAAAAAAGCATTTCTTGATTTATCAAATGATGATACATAGTGCAATATGGTCAGAACAAGGTGTTACATTTTTTAAAACAAACCATGAAAAGAAAAGGAGTCTAATCCATATATCTTTTTCTGATCCTTTTCTATCTAATTAGTTTATGTTTGTTCTAATTATAAAACAAAAAAAGAACAAATCTTTTCTTTTTGCAGGCCAATCGCTCTTTTGACTTTGGAATACAGTCTCTTTATCAATATACTGCTTCTTTTACACATTCAATTCATAACATTCCTTTTCAATCCATAATCAAGAATAATTAGGATTCCTAAAAAATAAATAAATAAAAGAGTGCACCGATAGGAAAACCCAACCTTTCCCCGCATCAGGCACTAATACATTTTTAACGTCTAATTAGATCGGGGAATCATTTCAATTAATAAATTACGCTCGTTGCGTTTTATTTTACCAGAATTAGAGCCAGGCTCTATCCTTTTTTTCACTTGACGCAGAAAATCGGAATTTTTCTATTCAAAAAAAAAGAAATTGATTTTATTACGACATGCTATTTTTTCCATCCATTACCTTTGAGGATCAGTCGTGGTCTTCTAGACTCTACCAAGAGTCTGGACGAATTTGTTGCTTCATCCAAATGTGTAAAAGATCATAGTCGCACTTAAAACCCTATGCCGGTCAAAGAACAGCAGTAGATGCTATTCGTACAGTGGGTTTGCAACGAGCATAAGTTATGGTAAAAGGGGCTGGTAGCGGAAGAGATGCCGCATTACGAGCCATTGCTAAAACTGGTGTACGGTTAATTTGTATACGCGATGTAACACCTATGCTGCATAATGGATGTAGACCTCCTAAAAAAAGACGTCTGTAAAAGAATTAAACCGTTTTCAAGAGAAATAAACGATTCAATGATCAAATAAATACTAATCTATTATGGTTCGAGAGGAGGTAACAGGATCCACCCAAACAATACAGTGGAAGTGTGTTGAATCAAGAGTAGATAGTAAACGTCTTTATTATGGTCGTTTCATTCTGTCCCCACTTAGAAAAGGTCAAGTGGATACTGTCAGTATTGCCTTATGAAGAGCTTTACTTGGAGAAATAGAAGGAACATGTATCACACGCGCAAAATTTGGGAACGTGCCACACGAATATTCTACAATAGTAGGTATTGAAGAATCCATACAAGAAATTTTACTAAATTTGAAAGAAATTGTATTGAGAAGTAATCTCTATGGAGTTAGAGACACATTAATTTGCGTCAAAGGTCCTAGATACATAACCGCTCAAGATATAATCTTACCACCTTCTGTACAAATCGTTGATATGACACAACCTATAGCTAACTTGAGAGACCCCATTGATTTCTGTATTGAGTTACAGATCAAAAGAGATCGCGGATATCATACGGAACTCAGAAAGAACTCTGAAGATGGAAGTTATCCTATAGATGATATATCCATGCCTGTTCGAAATGTGAATTATAGTATTTTTTCTTGGGGGAATGGAAATGAAAAACACGAGATACTTTTTCTCGAAATATGGACGAATGGAAGTTTAACCCCTAAAGAAGTGCTTTATGAAGCTTCTCGTAATTTGTTTGATTTATTTCTTCCTTTTCTAAACGCAGAGGAAGAAGGCGCTAGTTTCGAACAAAATCAAACCAGATTTACTCCACCTCTTTTAACCTTTCAAAAAAGATTCACTAATCTAAAGAAAAAAAAGTAATTCCATTAAATTGTATTTTTATTGATCAATTAGAATTGCCTTCTAGAACGTATAATTGTCTCAAATGGGCTAATAAACATACACTATTGGACCTTTTGAGTAAGACTGAAGAAGATCTTATGAGAATTGACAGCTTTCATATGGAAGATGGAAAACTTATATGGGCCACTATAGAGAAGCACTCCCAATTGATTTACCTAAGAACAAGTTCTCGCTTTAAATCCATTGCAATTTTTTACTCTTTTTCTTTTTCGAGTTACAATAAAAAGAAAAAAGAAAACAATTTTGCATCTTTGGCACAATCTATATTTTCGCGAAATGGATCATAATAAAATAGATTTTAGGTATCTAGGAAAGATTGACTTGGAAGTAACTATTTCCTAGATACCCATGCTGGGGACTTCACAGTTGAATGAATCAATATGAAAAATAAAAACCCCTAAAAAAGACCTAAAGTTAAGGATTTATCAATGGGTAATGTTGCTCCAATAACTAACCAAAGAGCAACTACAGTACCGATTAAAAAAACGGTCGTAGCTACTGGGCGACGAAATGGATTTTGGAATTTATTGACATTCTCGAGAAAGGGTACTGTTAATAAGCCTGTTGGCACAGAAACCATTAAGGGAACGCCCAATATCTTATTGGGTACTGCACGAAGTATTTGAAATACGGGAAAGAAGTACCACTCGGGTAATATTTCCAGAGGAGTTGCAAACGGATCTGCTGGTTCGCCAATCATTAACAGCTCGAGAACTGCTAAACCTACATTTTAATCGGTAGGGGCAATGATTTAATTCACGGGCGAGGTCTCTAGTTCAAGTCCAGGATGGCCCAGTTGCGCCAGAGAAAATAATAGAAGAAGCATCTCACTCTTTCATGCATACTCCATTTGGCTCGGGGGGGGGGGGGGGGGAGGGGGACATAGAGCTCCGCTCTTGCAATTGGGTCCTTGTGATTACGGGTTGGCTATCTAATTGTCCAGGTGGTAATGACAGTATCTTGTACCTGAACCGGTGGCTCACTTTTTCTAAGTAATGGGGAAGAGGACTGAAACATGCCACTGAAAGACTCTACTGAGACAAAAAGATGGGTTGTCAAAAAGGTAGAGGAGGTAGGATGGGCAGTTGGTCAGATCTAGTATGGATCATACATGGACGATAGTTGGAGTCGGTGGCTCTCCTAGGCTTCCCTCATCTGGGATCCCTG
Source organism: Tuctoria greenei (assembly GCA_036927565.1). Taxonomy (NCBI): domain Eukaryota; kingdom Viridiplantae; phylum Streptophyta; class Magnoliopsida; order Poales; family Poaceae; genus Tuctoria; species Tuctoria greenei. Next base: position 97,353,665 of record JAYESD010000006.1, on the reverse strand, counting down.
AGGAAGAGGATCAAGTTGGCCCTTGCGAATAGCTTGATGCACTATCTCCCTTCAACCCTTTGAGCGAAATGTGGCAAAAGGAAGGAAAATCCATGGACCGGCCCCATTGTCTCCACCCCGTAGGAACTACGAGATCACACCAAGGACGCCTTCGGCGTCCAGGAGTCATGGACCGACCATAGACCCTGTTCAATAAGTGGAAAACATTGGTCGTCCGCTCTCCGGTTGGGCAGTAAGGGTCGGAGAAGGGCAATCACTCGTTCTTAAAACTAGCATTCTTAAGTTAAGATCAAAGAGTCGGGCGGAAAAAGGGGAGAGCTCCCAGTTCTAGGTCTTTCTTGTAGCTGGATTCCTCGGAACCACAAGAATCCTTATAATGGGATTCCAACTCAGCACCTTTTGTTTTGAGATTTTGAGAAGAGTTGCTCTTTGGAGAGCACAGTACGATGAAAATTGTAAGCTGTATTCGGGGGGGGGGGGGGGGAGTTATTTCCTATCATTGGCCTCTATGGTAGAACCCGTCGGGGAGGCCTGAAAGGCGGTGGTTTACCCTGTGGCGGATGTCAGCGGTTCGAGTTCGCTTATCTCCAGCCCGTTAACTTAGCGGATACTATGATAGCATCGAATTTTGCCGATTCGGCAGTTCGATCTATGATTTTGCATTCATGGATGTTGATAGGATCCTTCCATTTAGTAGCACCTTAGGATGGCATAGCCTTAACGTTAATGGCGAGGTTCAAAAGAGGAAAGGCTTGCGATGGATACGTAGGCACCCAGAGACGAGGAAGGGCGTAGCAAGCGACGAAATGCTTCGGGGAGTTGAAAATAAGCATAGATCCGGAGATTCCCAAATAGGGCAACCTTTTGAACGGCCTGCTGAATCCATGAGCAAGCAAGAGATAACTTGGCGAACTAAAACATCTTAGTAGCCAGAGGAAAAGAAAGCAAAAGCGATTCCCATAGTATCGGCGAGCAAAATGGGAGCAGCCTAAACCGTGAAAACGGGGTTGTAGGAGAGCAATACAAGCATTGTGCTGCTAGGCGAAGCGGTTTAGTGCCGCACCCTAGATGGCTAAAGTCCAGTAGCCGAAAGCATCACTAGCATATGCTCTGACCCGAGTAGCATGGGGCCCGTGGAATCCCGTGTGAATCAGAAAGGACCACCTTGCAAGGCTAAATACTCCTGGGTGACCGATAGCGAAGTAGTACCGTGAGGGAAAGGTGAAATGAACCCCCAGTGGGTAGTGAAATAGAACGTGAAACCGTGCTGAGCTCCCAAGCAATGGGAGGAGAAAGTGATCTCTGGCCGCGTGCCAGTTGAAGAATGAGTCGGCGACTCATAGGCAGTGGCTTGGTTAAGGGAATGGAACCCACCGGAGCCGTAGCGAAAGCGAGTCTTCATAGGGCGATTGTCACTGCTTATGGTCCCGAACCTGGGTGATCTATCCATGACCAGGATGAAGCTTGGATGAAACTAAGCAGAGGTCTGAACCGACTGATGTTGAAGAATCAGCGGATGAGTTGTGGTTAGGGGTGAAATGCCACTCGAACCCAGAGCTAGCTGATTCTCCCCGAAATGCGTTGAGGCGCAGCAGTTGATTGGACATCTAGGGAAAAATAAAAAATTATGTCAGTTATTTTGAAGTTATTTGAATCTCGTACACACAAAAATTTGCAATTATTCATCTACTGCTGAAATATCAAACTTGGATTTATTTTATCGATGCAAATTGGATTTTGATAGAAGGGTACATTCTTTTATTTTAGATAGAAGAAACATTTCTTCTATCTAAAATAAAAGAGTTTTGCTAATTTATTTATTTCTATATCCAATTTATAGAATTGATACACCATTTAATTGATATCATTTAGCAAAATGAAACACAGCATATGCATCCATCTTTCGGCTCGAGAATTTCACGGGAGAGAGATATAGTATAAGAAATAGGCTATTAAGTAACTCTAAATGAATTGTGGATACATCTGTATCCTTAACATACTGAAACGACTGCCATTATTTGTATCAAAGCAATAGCGATTCATAAAAGCTAAATCTTGTAATCAATGGTGGGCCAATAATGATTTTTTTTGCATATGTATTAAGACGCTTGGTCTAATTTCGAATTTGTCCAGAGTTTCTTATGTTGTTTTCATTGCAAAATGATGGATCATCTTCCGTAACTTTCCAATTACGAGTAGGAGAATTGAAATACATGAAAATTCTCAATTCTCTACAGCGTCTAGGAGATAGATAGAATATTTTCAGGAACAAGAAAATCATAAGAATCTTTTTCTCTATTCACTACCATTCCGCGTCTTCGACTTCTATTAGTTTCTTTTCTTCTTTAATGCAATAGCTATAGTTTGATATAGAATCCATTTCTCAAAGTAATGGAAACCATTCTCTTATTGGAAATGGTTCAAAAATCACTATTCCACCTTTAGGTATCGTGAAAAGTGATACCTGTGAAGATCGTGCATTTCAGTCACATTCAGATCCGTTTTTCGAGTTCATGATATAACCAAATTGGATGGATATTCCACCTGTTTAGCTAAGAAAGAATAGATGCGGAGGTGGATAATAGATCGATATGAAGATCATGAGCTGCGCTGGGTTGTTTGTAAGTAAATAGTACATGATGGAGCTTGAGAAGACAGAATTGATTTTTTTTATCAAGGGAAGGAATCTAGGGTTAGTGAAAACTAATAAATTAGGCCAACTTTGTAAGTCTATCCTTAATATAGAAATTGAAAGGTTAAAATAAGAAAAAGTATAATTTTGGAAGATTGGAAAACTTTTTTTCAATTAAAAGTCTATCAGAATTAATCATTCATATTCGATTTCTCTAGAAGAGGAAAACGCTTTATCTGCATATGACGCCAAAATCATCTTGGGTACTTCTTCATTATGCCCATGTACTGCAACCATCCGACTGGCCCACTCATCACCGGCTCTACCATCGACCGGGAAGAGCGCGAATGGAGTTTCAGCCATGGCACGGTAATGAAGTTTGCAAAACCTCATTATGGTAACACTTGCGGCATAACACCACGTGTCCTCCAGTTGAATTCCTTGTACTAGGATGGAGAAAGGAGCCCATCCAATATTCAATGGAGCAGCAGGCACATCGACATAAATGGTGCACCTTGTCACACCTCCGGCATCGATCTCCCTGCCCCAATAGTCCGGTATTTCACGATATCCGAACCGTTGAAGCATTGCTATCAACAAATCCAGAAAACCCTTCAGAAGAGTACACTTCGTGAACACCCATCCGTTTGGTAAGTATACTATAGAGTCAGCCATCTGTGAAAAAGATATTGGAACAATGAGAAGGTTTCCAACTTCCAAAAAATTTTAAAACTGGAGATGCAACCACAGTCTGTTCCAACCGACCTTCCTGTATAAATTTAAAATTTTCATACAGGAAACGTCAGAACCAGGTGTCGGATTGAATACAAAAGTTATAGTACACTTTACAACCTTTCCAGATTGTACTCATACAGCTCCAGGTGAGCTAGAAAATAGAATATATACAGGTTTTAAGTTGACACATATTTTCTGGAAATTTTGACTGAACCTCCCCTGTATATGTGGTGATTTCCACAATTTATACAGGTATATCATGACAATATTTTTAGGTAATGACAAAATAAACATTGTATAACATCAAGTTAACAATCCAGTGGTAAAATATTTCGGCCATGAAACATTTGTTACATAGGTATAGTGTGCTAATTCTAAACTATGTGCCAACTGTTCAAGTTCTGACCTGCCAGAACCAAGTTTGCAACCATAGGAACTTAACACAGCTATACCAAGATTTAGGCCATGAGTACAACACGAAGTTGATAGAGGACTTGCTAAGCTTTCCATACATGTTTATATATGACCATGTCACTATTCTGGATCAAAAGCTAGAGCTATCTAAACTTAACAGATGAACTGACTGTTGTTCAACAGCAGCCCTGCAGTTCACTGTTTTGAGCTCGAAATTTGAATTGCCTCCAATTCGAGTCATGAGAAACATTAAATAACAAAACTGTAGATCTGCTTCTCCCCATTGCATATATATATATATATATATATATATATATATATATATATATCACAATAAGGCAGAAGATTTTTCTACAGTGAGTTATTGCAAAATTACCGAGACTGGTACAATGGTAGTGTTATCTGGAGTAATTTAAGCATACCCCAAATTTCAACAGATTATCAAGATTTTCTGCCGTGATGGTCAACAGAAAAGTCATAGAGGTCTTCAAGAATTTTTCATCCATATAGCATACCCCTATGTTTATTCCTAACTAACCAAGATTACAACCTGGCGAATTTGAGCAAACTTTAGCCAGAAATCAAGAATCTTGGTGCTAACCCAATATCGAATCTAAACTCATTTTGCGGAGTCCAAACCTACCAGCACCTGATAGTCAGACTTTCCAAAATATAATGCATCCATTTTTATCGTTTTTGGGGATGGTCAAGTATCAAAGTTGATACCGACGGTACTACATGCCTCACCAAAGAAAATTTTAACCGGTATTTCCAGATACATTTATAGGTGGTCCTAGTATCATTCACTCGCAAACGTGTACTACACGGGTCGCTACTGTAGTCAATGCTGCAAAAGACAAACAATCCTCTTTCACACCTTCACACCTCAAGGGTGGCATGGGGAAATACGACAGGCAGTCACAATAATATATACAAAAGTAATTGCATATGAATCTGGTGTAGGTCGCTCTCGAGCGATTTCATGTCTCGAGGTACATGGCTTTAATATGTCTGTACAGCAAAGACTCTTGTACGAACCAGCTTATACACGCTCAGGCATACGTGTTTCGCATGCTCCCATAGAATATGAATGATTCTAGAGAGGCATACTATCAGGTTATAAACTTTGAAGCACGCTGGGTACCACGTGTCATAGGTTCTCAGAAACATAGAAAGCTTCAAAGACTCCTACTAACATTTCTGTGCCAAGCCACGGAAAGACTTCCATGCTACCTCCGCTTACGGTGGCGTACCTTACCTCTTACCTGACGTAGGATTGTCGTTACAGAATTAATAACATATAAGTTAGTTTACCACCTTTACATCTTATACTAATAATACTCTTTATAAGGGCATATAGCTAATTCCTCACTCTTTGAAAATATGCTCCTTTCAAGTACACTGTTCCCAATGATGCTCTGATACTATGTCTGTGGGGACCGGAATCCTGACCTCCAAGGATCTATTTGGGTGGTGTCGTGCGATACGACACCCAACAGTATACAAGAATAGAACGAGAACAAATTTACAATACCCACAGCGGAAGTTTTTAAAATACTAGCGAAAGAGAAAAGAACAATACATCATAGATATGCTCTCAACACTAGCTATGCAAAAGCAAAGTCATCCATGTCCTGGATACTTTGCACTAGCAACACACAATTCATGGCGGCGTGCAGGGTTCCCACTCGGCTGTAAACCCGGGAGGGGGTGTAGCCTCGTCATCAAACTCGTCATTAGACGTATAATTTGCAAAAACTCGTTAACTGCAAATGTGAGCATAAGGCTCAGCAAGACTAACCCTTCTCACTAGACATATGCAAGGGTGAATACTAAGCATAGGTAAGTAAAGCATAAGGACTCGCCTACAAGTGGATCCTTATAGTCACGTTTTAATTAGCACATGACATTCTTCAGGCACGGCACATCATAGACTCCACAATCAAACAAGAAATGTTTTACCGATGATATGACGTGCACAAAGCACATAATGCTATTACAGGTAAAGTATGGGGAAACTGTAAACTTTTAATTGTACTATCTCTAAGCCAAACAAGGTTGTCCAAGCAATTTGTAAACCAATATATATATATATATATATATATATATATATATATATATATATATATTCTCCTGACTTCTTCAGTTTTACTACATCACGGCGTAGTGAACAAGTGGTACTCTATTACCGCGAGGGACGGTGATTGCAATCAGGACATACCCGGAACAACACGACACATACGCACTTTCGAAAATGCCAGTGAGTACTTTCAACAGTACTTACATAACAATTCAGTACTAGTCGTATATGGCCACCTTTCACTAAACACTCTGACGTGCCCACCAGCTGATTTACACCTTGCTGCCCTCAACCCACGCCTATAAAAAAGAATGGAATGCCTCGACAAACCAGTATCAAGCTACGTCAGTTTACTGGAGCCCATTCCTCCAGTATGTCGCCGGTACAATTCAAGTTTTTCCAGCAGGACCGCACACGAAACGGTCCTCAATCGAAACAAGCACGGCTACGCATATGAGACCACGTCTCGCTACATCCTACCCACTGCTCGGTCTCAATTTCATATTCATAAACCATTTTCTTATTCTAGAATCTCCCGTGTGACAAAATTTCTATCTCGCGAGTAGATTTCAACTACTCGACTTCTACCGAATTCCTATGAGCATAAGCATAGCAGTGTCTACTCAACGGGCCGTAGACCTATCCAAGACTCCATAGGATTTGTGGGCCATGAAAGTGGATGTCAAACACCTTAGACGTAATGCACAATCATCTGAAGACGTAAGGTGAAATAAAACTGCAAAACACTGTAATGAACTTAAATGCAAACCGGGGCTTGCCTGAATGCGAGTCTGTGCCTATGTTAGTTTCTAGCAGCTCGACCTCCAAAGCTTCCGGCTGCTCCTCGATTTCAGCTACTACACGATATTCATATACTAGGTATGAATGATTTTGAAAATAATTAATATGCTTGAGGTAGTGTGAATATCTTAGGATAAAATAAGATAATTATCTTAAAATGCTTTGAGACTTTTATGGTAGATACTAGTGACTATTGAGAAGACTCTTGCAAAGAACATGAGATGATCAAGGAAGTTTGTTGTTCTTAAAAATTATGGTAAGCAATAATATTCTCTAAATTTTGGTTGAAATTTTGGAGACGTATCATGGCTACCACTGGTAGTATCATGTAGAGGGGGTCTCACTGGTTCTAGGTCAATTTGTTTCACCATTTTCTAAGCTTACTACAGGGAGAAATTGATTTTTCAAGTTTAGGTAAATTTCTGGAAATTGATTTTCCATTTTTCTCAATTTGCAACTACATAGAGATTTGGAATATTGATCAACCCAGTATTAAGTCCAAAGAGTTTGAAACTTTTACTGGAGATCAAGGGTATTAACAATAGTGTTCTGACCAAAATTAGAAATTTTCCAATTAACAGAATTGTGGAAATGAATTCTTAAACATTTTGCTTATCTGAATTATGGAGAAATTTCTATGGATTTTCATACAAATCCAAGTGCACCACTGGACAGTATTATTCATGCTGGTTCTAAAAAATTTATTTGGGAATTTTTGGACAATTCTACTGGAAGTTATGGATTTTCTAAGTTTGGATTGAATCTGGATTTATTTTTCTATTGGAAAATTAAAATAAAGGGGCCGGTCCCACTTCATTTGAATCGGGCCAATATGAACGGAGCCACACCAGGAGCCACGGGGTTAACCCGCTCTGCCACACCAGATCCTTGTCCAACACCTAACCCCACGCGAGAGGGGTGTCGTTGATAGGTGGGACCTGCACCTTTGTCAATTTCTCGACGCGGCGGCGCCTCTCGCCGGAACCGCGGCGGTGCTTCGCCGGACTTAGGTGCATCGACCTCCTTTCGGCTTCGCCTTGACCGCTCAACCATAAAATCGACCGCGCAAGCCGATGGTGGTGTCCAATCACATCGGCGATGATCGGAGACGGCGGCGTGACGGTGATGGCGGAGCTAGGGTTTCAGCGTTCGTCGTAAATGCTCGGAAATGGCTCAATAGGCTTGAGAAAAGGTCGGGAAGGTTCCTGGAAACACCAGGAGTATGATTTGGGGGTTTGATTGGGGGGACATCACCAGCAAAGCTAAGCTCGACGGCGAGGTACAGTTTTTCAACCGGCGGCCATGAAAACTCAAAATCCGACCTCGTCTCTCGATTTCTCCCTTTCAATTTTTGTGAGGTGATGCTAGGAGATCTAGGAGATAATACCTTATGGGATTGTCAAATCATTGTACGTAGAAACGGAATTTAACCGGTAATCTAGTGATCTCGGTATGAACTGTTTTGGGGAAAACTTGAGGGAAGGGAGCTAGGAAGCACGATAGTGGCTAAAACTTCACAAGAAGCATCTAGATACCTTTGCACACCTTATTGCTTCAAAGAGGGAGATGAAAACATGCTTGAAGTTGTCTGTCCACGTGGAACAAAAAGTTCCCTAGTGACTTCAACCGCGAGCTCCGAGGAAACTTTGAAATACCACACATATAAGCAGGGATTCAAACAAAGGACTGGATGGGAAGAAAGAGCAACTAGTTAAGCCACCTTTTGCTGTTGGAAGCACCGCGAGTCCTTGCGTCGTTTGGCCGGCGCGTCAGGAACGGCGGCGGCAATGCGGTGCATTGGCGGAAATGGAAAAACAGTGGCGAGCACGTCGGTGTGTGTCCACTTCGATCGGGGGAGGGTTTATATAGCTCGAGGAGGAGTTGGAGGCACGCCATGAAGCATGCAGACGAGCAGCTTCGTGGTGCCTTGCATGCGGCGCAGTGTCGAGCAGGGGAGCGCCGGAAAAACGGCGTGCAGAGCAGCACCGAAGTTGTTAAAATAGCAAATGGAGCTCATAATTTCTGAAACTTCGCAGGAAGTCTATTTGGAATAATAGTAAACCATAGAAAAATTTATGGCCTCTAAATTGAATAATTTTGACAGGGCCGAATGTACAATAGTATATTCAATTTGCAATTAATTTGAATATAGATTGGGTACTGCATATTAATTTGACCTAGGATCCTGCATTCAAATAATTCCAAACTTTGAAGAGAGGTCAACATAATTAATCTAAGTTTATGGGTGAAGTTGATTCCTCATGTTAATAAATTAAAACATGGGTAGAAGAAATTATTTGATGAGATCAAGTTCATGTAGCCCACCAAAAGTTCATGTGCATAACCATGATGGATCTCCACTATGGTTTATAATTAACTTGTAGATGAACTTTATATGAAGGAAAAAGTAAGATTTTACAGATTTAACATCATCAAGCATTGGAATGTCATTTCCGATCAATAATATGTCATCTACATATAGGATCAGAAATACATGTGCGCTCCCACTAAACTTCTTGTAAATACAAGGTTCTTCTACATTTTGATGAAACCAAACCCTTCGATCACTTCATCAAAACATAGATTCCAACTTCGAGATGCTTGATTCAACCCATAGATGTACTTTTGAAGCTTGCATATTTTATTAGCATTTTTAGGATCGACAAAACCCTCAGGTTGTGTCATGTACACATCCTCAGTCAGACTTCCATTAAGAAAGGCTGTTTTGACATTCATATGCCATATTTCAAAATCAAAATATGTAGCAATTTCTAGAAGAATCTGAACAGACTTAAGCATTGCAACGGTTGAGAAAGTTTCATCATAATCAACACCTTGAATTTGTTTGAAACCTTTCGCCACCAATCGCGCTTTATAGATGTGAACATTTCCATCCATATCAGTCTTTTTCTTGAAAATCCATTTACAATCAATAGGTCTCACACCTTTGATTGGATCAACCAAGTTCCAAACTTGATTTTCATGCATGGATTCAATTTCGGATTCCATGGCTCCAAGCCACTTCTCAAAGTCGGGTCCCGTCATTGCTTCGGTATAGGTCGTGGGCTCATTATTGTCCAACAATACCATGTCATGCTGCTCCGTAGTTAGAAGCGTTAACTTTTCAGTCGCACGACGTACCCTGTAGACCTTCGTGGGGCTGGTCTTGTACATCCTGTATAGGATCAGTGGATGCCAAAACATTTTCAGGTGTTTCTTGAATTTCTTCAAGATTCACCTTGCTCCCACTAACTCTTTTTGAGAGAAACTCTTTCTCCAAGAAGACACCATTGCGAGCAGTTAACACTTTACCCTCTATTTTATTATAAAAATAATATTGTTTGGTTTCCCTAGGATATCCCACAAAGAAGCATTTGTCTGATTTGGGAGTGAGTTTGTCTGACGTCGAACGTTTGACATAAGCATCACACCCCCAAGCTTTGAGGAAAGACAATCCGGGACGTTTCCTGATCCATATCTCATATGGTGTCTTCTCAATAGACTTAGTTGGGACACTATTTAGTGTAAGTGCAGCAGTTTCAAGAGCATAACCCCAAAAGTATAGTGGAAGATCTATTTGGCTAATCATCGACCTAACCATGTCCAACAAGGTTCGGTTCCTCCGCTCGGACACCCCGTTCCATTGAGGCGTTCCAGGTGGAGTCAATTGTGGAACAATTCCACATTGTTTTAAATGATCATAAAATTCATAGTTCAAATATTCACCCCCACAATCAGATCGTAGAAGTTTAATTGTCTTGCCCAATTAATTTTGTACTTCATTCTGAAATTCTTTGAACTTTTCAAAGGATTCAGACTTGTGCCTCATTAGGTAGACATAATCATATCTACTAAAGTCATCGGTAAATGTGATGAAGTACTGAAAACCACCTCTGGCAACTGAACTCATTGGTCCACATACATCTGTATGTATAAGTCCCAACAAGTCAGTCGCCCTCTCACTTCGACCAGTGAAGGGTACTTTGGTCATCTTCCCAAGCAAACAAGATTAGCACGTGTCAAGTGATTCAAAATAAAATGAGCTTAGTAATCCATCTTTATGGAGTTTTTCAATGCGTTTCTCATTTATATGACCTAAGCGACAATGCCAAATAAAAGTGGGATTTAGATCATTTTGTCGAGCCCTTTGGGTATTAATGTTATAGACAGTTTTATCCTTAAGATCAAGAACATATAATCCATTCACCAATGGACATTGAGCATAGAAAATATTATTGTAATAAATAGAACAACATTTGTTCTTTATTACAATCTCATAACTATCAACTTATTCTAAACACGAAGAAGATATAATATTCTTGCTCAAAGTAGGAATGCAATAACAATTATTCAATTCCCAAACTAATCCTGAGGGTAATGACAAGTGGTAGGTTCCGACAGCTATGACCGCAACATTTGCTCCATTGCCGACACGAACATCCAACTCGCCTTTTGCAAATCTTCTAGTCTCACTTAGACCCTGCAACGATTTGCAAGTGTGAATCATCGATCCAGTATCAAATACCCATGATTCACTAGAAGATAATGCAATGTTAATTTCTATAACATTTATACCTGAAGTGGAAGTCAAAATTTCTTTCTTTTTCTTCATATCCTCCAAGTACTTCTTACAGTTCCTAGACCAGTGCCTCTTACCACGACAGTGGAAGCATTCATCATCAGGAGAAGAGCCAGATTTGCCCTTTGGTTTAGACTTTGAGCTTGAGAGCTCATCGGGAACCTTTCCCTTGCCTTTACCTTTGGGATGCGTCACATGCTTCCTCGTTTTATTCTCCTTTTGCACCATCATCACATGAGTGGTGTTTTTCTTAATGCTTTCTTCGGCTATTTTAAGCATACCATGCAATTCAGCCAAAGTTTTCTCCATGCCATTCATTTGAAAATACAATATGAATGGCTCTAGCTCGGTGGGAGCGACTGGAGAACGACATCAATAGCCAGATCATCCTTGATTTCAGAACCAAGTTTGCCCAAAGTTTCAATTTAACCAATCATCTTGATTTCGTGAGGGCTGACCGGGCTACCCTCCACCAGCTTGCATGAGAACAAGGACTTTGAGATGTTGTATCTCTCAGCCCTTGCTTGATTCTCAAATATTCCACGCAGTCCCTCAATCATAGAATAAGCATCTGTATGCTCATACTGTTTTTGCAAATCAGGGGACATAGTGGCGAGCATGAGGCAACTTACATTAAGCGCATCATCGCAGTGCTTCGTATAAGCTCTACGTGTTGCATTAGTTGCATCAGTTGGGAGGTCATCAGGGTAAGGCTGCAGAAGAACGTACTCGGTTTTCTCTTGCCTAATAATGATTCTCAGGTTGCGGTACCAATCGATAAAGTTAGCTCCATTGAGCTTTTCCTTTTCAAGCACACATCACAAATTGAAACCGGATTTGTTACTAGCAGACATTATCTACAATAGAAAATAAATATGCAAGGTTTAGTATTATGTTATGTACCAATCTTCTATTAACAGTTTAATAAAAGATATCACCACTATATGATCATTGTCTTCCCTCTAACGACATATAGTGGTTCAAGATCCATATTCACTAATTCCTAGTGAGCTTTGGCTTCACTGCTAGGAAATTAGTGACATAGGTAAACAACCATTGTTAATCATATCCTTATATGACTCTTGTTTGTTGGGTGACATTTAATGCCCCGGCTCCCAACTCTATGCCATAAATCCCAAAACCATTTTGATAGTTTTGTTGAGTAAACCAACACTATGCATGTGAATGTCCAACATTCACCCTATGAATTATGATAGATGATGGTACGTTTCTTTGGCAAACCTACCACACAACAATCAAAATATCATAGGTGCAGATATTGGTAAATGGCATCAAATTCTCAACTTTTGTGAGGGAAGCTATTCTATCATGACAAAACATCCACCATATGAAAAGCATGAAAAGAATAGTAATCAGCATCACAGGCATATGATCATATCACATTGTGAATAGTATGGACTTTAGAATCATAATTGTCTCTATAACCATGGTTCCATCAAGATTTAAGCTGCCATACCTCCCTTCTTGTGGTGATCTCCATCTCCACCATGCTTGAAGACATCTCCATGATAATAAAAGAAGCTAATACAACTAATAGCTACCAAATAAATTACATGAGAGATCAAGTATCACAGGTCGACACGCAGGTCGTTATACAATTATGTGACAATCTCAACCCGGTCGTGTTAAAATTGCAACACGCAGGCTGCACGAATTTACACACAGATCATCACATCACATTAAGGCCATACCATTCACATCATTCCCTGCAAAAAACGAGTTAAGCGTAGAACGATTTCTAGCGCGAAACGATATTATGTAATCGCTATAGTAGACAGCAAAACGGCGGTCCCCAACGGAATTACATAGATCGCATCTATGAAATAACTATGAAAGTCTAATCATATTGATCAAATCAACCCGAATCCAAGCCACTTAGAATGCCTCAATTTTCAATGTGACCGGTTATTCATGAGTAGATCGCGACTCATGACCGTGGTCTATTGGCTCAATCTGTTAGCTATGTACGCGATTAGTCCTGATGGTGATTCCAGCTGATGGGGACAGGTTGCACACACAGCAGAGAAGGAGCACGAACTGACCCTTTGGTCATATACGATCATAATCTATTCTAACCAATTCCAAACCCCAAAAATCGTGCGATAAAATTCATCGTATGAACATGTTTGCAGTAGATCTCATCTTCTAATAAGATCCAGACCAAAAACTATGCAAGTCGGCTCTGATGCCGCTATTGCGCTATCGGCGGTACGCTACTCTAGCAACTCTACCGCATCACCCAGGAAATATGCGAGTATAGAGGTCATGGATCGTTACCACTAGACGCGCAGCGCAGCGGAACATAGACACGCGTTGGTGTAGGGGAAGTAGACGGTCTCGTTCATCTCCTCCTCGCTCTCTTCTCAGCAGCAGTAGACGAACACGTTCGTCATAGCTGATCAGCGCAGCAGTAGCAGCAGCGCCTCCACAAAGTCCACACGTATGGATAGGAACGTCGTGCGCCGGTGTGCTAGCACCGCACGCGCGGCAAGGGTCTCGGCGTGAGGCCTTTGAAGGGTGGCGGCTAGGGCTGTCACGTGGTTGGGTGATTAGCCCCTAACCTTACCCCTCATATTTAGAGGCGTACTGATGGGCTTTTAGGTCGCAGGCCCATTAGTATCCTAATTGCTTATGGTTCAAATATCCAATAGGCCTTAACCCGAATTGTTATGGTTGCCTCTTGGGCACATCACCAACACGCCCGCCCCAGATACGGCAGTCTGAAGCTCGCCAGGGGCAGCAATGAGCATGACAGGGGCGGCGGCAAGCGCTCCAGGGGCGGCGGTGGGCGCGCCCATCCCAGATCCAGCGGCGGCGAGTGCGCCAGGGGCTGTAGCAGTGACGTCCGTCTCAAATCTGTCGACGGCGGCCGGTCTGGGGGCCGCGGCGTCCATCCCTGATGTGGTAGAGGCGGCAGCGGCGGTTGAATGGCAGAGGCCGCGGCAGCGGGTCTGAGAAGGCCGGTGACGGCCAGGTCCACGCGTCAGCCGACGGCGCCACAAGTGGGTACCGCGACGGCGCTCGTGCGGTCCCAACAGCGGTGGCGGCGCCCGCGCGGTCCTAACGGCGGCGATGACGCCATGTGCGGGATCAGGAATAGAGAAGAGAGAGGGTCGCGGCGGAGAGAGAAGAAGGAGAGGTCGTGGCGACCCGCCGGCTGGCCGGCCGCCCGACGGCGGCGGTGGCGCCGCCAGACATGGGGCTGGCAGCTCGGGTGGGAGAGGTCCTATGGTTTGTCTGATACCAATATTAGATTTGGAAAATGGATTAGAATTTTATTGAAAGAGTATCAAGAGTACATATAGCCCTAATGAGAGCTAGATACATGGGTCTGATCTAAAACACTCACACACACATACACATAACAGTCCAACCTAATGGTTGAGTGCCAAGTTTCACGCGTCATTTGGTATGCGTCTGCAACCTGGAGTCACACCAGGAAGCTAGGCCCAGAAGAATGGTCCGCCACAACATCATTAGATGAATGATTCTTTGATCTCACCGCTGGGAGTGGTGCTAGTAGTAAGAAAGGTATGAGTCTTATCATCATCCTCATCTGTTGGTATATATGGAGAGAAAGGAATGCGAGAATGTTCCGAGATCAAGAAAAGGACATCCACTGCATGTTCAACGAGATCCAGGAGGAAGTTCGTTTATGAGCTGCTGTGGGAGCCAAGGATATGGCAGCCCTGCTAGCTCCTTAAACGGCTTCAAACTTGTTCTCATATTGCCTTGTAGGTGACACTGCAACCTGTTCCGTCGCACGTACACCATGTACATATTGACAATCATTTTCTACTATCAATGAAACTGCAGAACATCCATGTTCGGGACATTCTAAAAAAATGGTTGTAGACTTAGGTCTAAAAGAGTATATGGAGTGTGATGTTAGTACTACAAGGCATGGAGTTGGAGATATCAATATCTATGGTCAAGTGACACCCAAGAAAGACACTTTTCGTTGTTTGGGATCTATGCTGCAAAAGTACAAAGATATTTTTAAATATATTAGTTATACAATTAAAGTTGGATGGTTGATGTGATGCCAAGATTCTAGTATCCTCTATGTGTTAGTGTCATAAAAATGAAAAACAGATTTTGTAGGACAGCGATCCAACTTGCAGTGGCAGATTCAGGATTACGGAAAATTGCAATGGCTTATAAGAAATTGGCCCCAACAAGTATGATACAAAAAGTGTACTTGTGTACCACATAGTAGGGTCAGATTGTTGTTAATCTGTAGTTGAGTGAAAATAGGTTAAAATATTTTGCGGATAGCTTTAGCCAACTGTCAGTGATAATGATGTGGTTAGTTCGTTGCTTATTTGTATGTTGTATAAATGAATGACCATAGAGATGATGAAAACTGGAGAAGGATCAGTATCACCTGGCCTAAGTCTACTGCAAGGTTCAAGCTCTTCCCGCAGTCATAGACAAGATCAGCCGTCAGTAAAGTAATTGCTGATGTAAGAAGATCAATCTCCACCTGCACTTTTCAGCAGATTATTTGAAACAAAGTGTGTCACATATAAAACATCCAAATGTAGTTTTTGCTGCAATGTTATGGATTCAAATTTAGAAAGAATTTAACTGCACCTCACTGGTTCCAGCTCCATACTTCAGATACTTATTAGAATCTTGGCCAGGTACCCAATATGCACTTGCAGAGAAATTAAATTTTTCCTTGGGAGGCCTACTTTGCAAACATTGCAATACAAAAAGAATTAAACGGTGTGGAAACTACGTAGCCTGTGTGCATGTTCACACACAATGGTAGTGTGAAAGTCATTGTTAACTTAATAATTTGTATAGTGTGAATAGGTTTAAAATTGCTTGCACACTACAGTAGAAATGGTTTACTCACCTATATAAGTGTATTCCCACCATTCTGCATAATACAATCAAGAATTCATCTCTAATATGATATCAGCCTAATCTCTTTCATTTCCAGCTTCCGCACTTCAATCATGTCAACAAGTCCAGCCTCTTTCGTTGCTGGTTATTCCTCCACAAATCCATTTGCAGATCCAGCCTCCTCTCCAGCTATTGCGGCATCAATCATCCAGCAAGTGAATATTCGCTCTCACATTCCCATCGTCCTGGATCACTGTGACCCCAACTTCTCCATATCGAGTTCGTTCTTCGATACCACATTTCGGAAGCTTGGACTCCTCGACCACGTCGACGGCAGCATTGATGCCCAGGCCATGTGGCACAATGTTGAATTGGTGCAAATCGACCAATGCATCATGTCTTGGTTGTATAACTCCATTATCACTAATCTTATGAAGATGGTGCACACGCCGCAGCCGATAGCGTATCCGATTTGGTCCTCCATCCGTGGCCTTTTCCTTGACAACACTGAGCAGCGCACCGTCTTCGCGCTCCAAGAGTTCCACGGACTCTACCAGGGAGATCTCACCGTCTCTACATATTTCGCTCGGATGAAGGAGCTCGCCGACCTTCTCCGCGACGTGGGCCATCCAGTCTCTGAGCCCTCTCTGGTTGTCAATGCATTGCGTGGACTGAACTCAAAATTCATTCACGCGATTTCTGTCATCAGGGCAACAAAAACGCTGCCTTCGTTCTTGTCCGTGCGCGATTACTTGCTGCAGGACGAAGCCAGGCAAGCCCACACTGCAAAAATGGAGGCTCACACGGCTCTCCTGACCTCCAAGAAATCCAACAACAACGTATAACAACAGGACTACCAGCATCCACGCAAAAATAGGGTGATTGTCGCAAGCGTCACTGCTAAAACGGAGGACGTCAACAGCAGCAGCACGCCTGGCAACAGACCGCACCTGCCAATGCGCCTCAGAACGCGCAAGCTGCTCCTCGGGCACCATGGGCTGCCACGTCCAACTTATGGACTGGTGTAGTCCAGGCCTGGAAGATGCCCTTGTGGCGCCCAACTGGCTCAGGCATCCTTGGCCAACATCCTGCAAACTACAACCAGCAGGTTCTCCACACCACGATTATGTTTTGTGATGATGCATATGGTGGGCAGCACCAACAACCGCCTCAAGGACTAGTAGCGGCCCTACAAGGCGTTCTACAACCCAGCCAGTACTCCAACAACGATTGGGTTCTCGACACTGGCGCCAGCTCTCACATGGCAAACAACTCCGTTATACTCTCCTCCTTCACATCACCATAACTCTAGTATTGTGGTCGGCAATGAAGCCATCATTCCTGTCACGAAAGCCGGACATGCAACCATTGCCACCAATGTTGCACCTCTCCACCTCAATAATATTCTCATATCCCCATCATTGGTCAAAAGTCTTATTTCTGTCCGCGCACTTAGTCGTGATATTTTTGTCTCTGTTGTTTTTGACCCATATGGCTTCTTTGTAAAGGACTTCCGCACGGGGATGACAATACTCCGATGTGATTCCGGTGGTGATCTCTATCATATTCGGTAGCACCAGCACAATAAGACGTCAAACCGGAGCTTCCTTGCCACTCTCGACTCGGCATCTGGCACGCACGCTTGGGAGAACCGAGCCACGGGCAACTCCAACATCTTCTATCCAAGTTTGATTTCCAGTTTACCAAGTCTGATGTGCACACTTGCCATTCTTGTCGTATTGGGAAGCACACCAGACTGCCATTCACTACTTCTCAGTCTTTTGCTTTTGTTTCCTTCCAATTATTACATTGTGATTTATGGACATCCCCGATTCCTAGTAATTCCGGATTCAAGTTTTATCTTGTTCTGCTGGATGATTTCTCCCACTTTATGTGAACTTTTCCACTACATCATAAATCCGATGTACTACCGACCATAATATCGTTTCATGCATTTGTGCTCACACAATTTCAGAAACCCATATGCTGCCTTCGCACCGACAATGGCAAAGAGTTTGATAATCATGCCATGCGCTCATTCCTTGCCTCACATGGCATTGTACTACAACTCACCTGCCCTTACACATCATCACAAAATGGTCGTGCTGAGTGTGTTATACGCACGGTTAATGACAGCATGCGTACCATGCTGTTGCACGCCGCCGTACGATTGCTGTTCTTGCCATAGGCACTTGCAACTGCTATGTATCTCCTGAACTTTCGACCTATTCGGGCTCGCTCAAACAATATGCCACATGAAATACTCACTAGGAGTCCACCATCCTATGATCACCTCAAAATCTTCGATTGTCGATGCTACCCAAATATCACTAGCACCACTACAGGAAAAGCGATCATTTGCGATGGCTATATTTATCTGCGACAGCCAGCCGTCGCAAATAGAATAAATTGCGATGGCCCGCCTCTGGCCGTCGCAAATAACATGGCTGTCGCAAATAACAGCTTATTTGCGACGGCCAAACCCGGTGCCGTCGTAAATAACAACTTATTTGCGACGGCCAACCCTAGTCTCGTCGCCACTAAGGCAGCCGTCTCAAATAAGTGTTTATTTGCGATGGCTGCTAAAAGGGCCGTCGCAAGTAACATTAATTGCGACGGCTATATGGTCGGGCTGTCGCAATTTAGTGGGCCGTCGCAAATAGGGGCCTTTATCCCGACCCGACACTTCATTCTCGACCACTTGACAACGTCTGCCCCGCTGCCTGCCCGCCGCCCTGCCGCGCGCCGTCGCCTGCCCGCCGTCGTCGCGCCGCCGCCGGCCCGCCGCCCTGCCATCACCGCCCCGCCGCCGCCCCGGCTCGCCGCCCCCGGTCTGTCGCGCCCCCGGCGTCGGCGCCCCCGGCCCGCCGCGCCCCCGTCCCTGAGCCGCGTCGCTGCCCCGCCCACGGCGCGCCCGCCGTCGCCGCCCCGCCGCCGGCCCGCCGTAAGTGGCTTCACTGCTTCTTTGTGCATTTTTGTTCATTCGTTAGTTTGGGGATTGGTTGGGGTTTTTGGTCTGAGGAGTTGGGGACGAGAAATCACTGGGCATTTTGATTGATGCGATGTGTATGCTAGTTAATCAAAATGTTCCAATTAAGGTGCAATAGTTTTGATATACAGTAATTTTGTATGGATGCTTAGATAGCAACCTCAAGTCAGATAACTAGTTAGCAGTTGCATCAATCAACTGATATAAAAAAATTTCACTTAGCTCGTCATGCGATACGAACCAGTCTTATTCCTTGATTACCATTTGTTTCGTACATAGAAATTTGTGCCGTGTCAGCCTTCGAGCATGCACCAAACTGATGAAGAACTAATTGCCTATATGTTAGCCATAGCCATTTGCATTTAATCGATTATACTTCCAGAAGCATGATCAGTGGGAATTATGATGTCGATAACACTGGGGGCGCAGGCATGCATTCCAGAACATGCTGCCCAAAGTATGATGCCAACTACCACTGTTAGGGGTAACGGAAAATCCTTCTCTGATACGAATGAATCAAATTTGGAAACCCTAACATCATTCCGGCCTGTTCTTGTTGCTTTATAGCTGCTTATAAGTCATAATCAACGAAAATACATTTACAATGATAGTGAATGAATTCATTATGTATTCGTGACGTGTTTTGCATGCGACGTGAATTCATTATGTATTCGTGATAGGGGTGAAGTAATATCACCTCATCGTTGTTTTAATTCGTTTCCATTGAACCGAATTCATTAGATATTTATATAACAGTAGCATTGTATTTCTATGCAAAAAAGTGAACATATGTTTGTTGTGTACTTCCTCCGCTTCTAAGATATTGTCATTTTGTAGTTTATTTTTGAACTACAAAACGGTAAATTTTCAGCGACGTAGCGGGTACTTGACTAACAAAATGGCGATTAGAATTAAAAACAGGGGACCCGCTCCACCATATGTGTATTCAGTTAGCATCACTGCAAGAGAGAGAACAATGATGCGCTTCTGCACATGTGTCTACCACTACAGGAAAAGCGATCATTTGCGATTATTTGCGACGCCTGGGCGACGCCTGGACAACACTGAACGCAATTACTAGCAATTTTTTCTGTTTAGCACTAGAGTAACCTCTTAAAGCTGAAAAATAGGTTATTATACATTGTGTTTTAGCGAGTGAGGGACTTGCTTCTGGATCAACCAAAAGCATCATAATATGGTGATCTAGCTGGTCCAATTATATTCAGTTCTTTGAGTGTTCTAGCTGTTTTTATCAAATCGGTCTTGACATAATGCATTTTTTTTACATTGCTCAGGTCCCCTCCCCACCGTGCACACTCAGATCCACTTCACTGCTCAGGTATGGCACCATCATTCTTCTCATATTGTATGTGACAGAGTACAGTGCTTTTAGCTGTATATGATGACTTGTTGCTCTTATAGTAGTTGCCCTGATATGTATAATGTTTCAACTGTTTTTTTTTCAAACTTTTAGTGATGTAACACATTTTCTTTAGATTTGCGTCACCATGTTACTAGTTCAGCCTATGTCAAGTGGGTGATCTAGATGTTGCTAGATGATTATGTTTTTTTAGGTTTAGATAACTTTTTGTCATGCTTTGGTAAATATGTTTATTATGCAGGTTACTAGAATTAATAATTTTCTTCTCTTGTTCTTTTGATTGCGTAAGTGTTTAGAATTAATGATTTTTTTCTATTCTGTTTAGTGCATTCGTATAATGCTTTTGAGTGACTACTTAATATATATAAATAAAGGGGTTTTGGGCCGGCTCGGACCAACCCGGAAGGGCACGACACGCAATAAGTGTGATCGTGCCGTGTAGACCATAATAGTCAAGGCGACATGGAAGCGAACGGGTTGGCAAGGACGTCAATGACCTGCGATTGCGTGGACGGTGGAAATGGATATGGAATTGTCATCTAAGACCAACTTTCCTCTCACTCTTTCTCTAGTTCTTTCCTCTCTCTTAAATGATCTGAAAATGAAAATGAGCAACATAACCTATAGCAATGTATTACCCGTTTCGGATCGGCACGTCTCACATGCCATTGGCATGTGAGACGTGCAGGTTCGGAATTGTCCCTTTTTGGACAGCCTCGGAGTGACCGAGGGGGCGTGGCTTGTGACGAGACACGGGTCCGAATTTGGACGAAATTTCGGTGGCATAACCCTGTTGTTCTCTGCTGCACCATTTTTGGGCGTGCAGTGGAGAACAGCGGGGTTATGCTGCCGAAATTTCATTCGAATCCGAATCACGCGTCTCGTCATGAGCACGCTCCGCTCGGTCACTCTTGGGTGGGTTTAGGATCTATCTGCCTAGGTTGTAGGGCCATGACGTAACACAACAATACATTAACGACAATTTCTTTCGCGTTAAACTGCAGAGCCAAACATGTGTGAAGACCGCAGTTGGATGTATACTGGCTGGAAGAGCAGAACTGGTGGTCACTCCGATGAGTGGTTTATCAAGTTAGATCAATTTTTGGATCGAGCATTTTCGTTGTCAACGGAAGATATGGTGCGGTGGCCATGTACAAAATGCCGGAACACCAAGTTTTTGAGAAGATTGGAGCTTTCGTTTCACTTATGTCGAAACGGTTTCACTCCACATTATGAAGTGTGGACCTTTCACGGCGAGACTAATTCTCGAGTCATAGCCGAAGTGGATGAGGATGATGATATAACAAAGGTTGATAGGATGGATGAGATGCTAGAAGCTCTGGAAGCGGAAGATCCTCTTACAAATGAGGCAGAGAAGTTCTTCGAGGAGCTGAAGAAATCACAAGAGCCGTTGCATGAACACACGGCTGTGACCGTACTTGCTTTCTTGACCAGATTTATGGCAATTAAGTCCAAGTACTTTTTTTCCATCAACTGCTACAATGATCTCATGAAATTGATCTGCGATATCCTTCCACAACCTCACAAAGCACCACCAGATATGTATCAGTCAAAGATCAAGATATCTGGTCTCGGTATGAAGTATGAGAAAATCGACGTGTGCCCAGACAACTGCATGCTATTCTAGAAAGAGCACGCCAATGAGAAGATGTGCTTGAAATGTGGTAAATCGAGGTATGTCGAAGTTGTTAATGACGATGGCGATAATGTGATGATAGATGTTGCACATAAGGAGCTTTGTTACTTGCTTGTGACACCTCCGTTGAAGCGGATGTTTCTCTCAAAAAGAACCGCAAGAAACAAGAGATGGCACAAAGAAGGTAAACGTTAGAACAAAGAATTCTTGACGCATCCGTCCGATGGTGATGCATGGAAGGTGCTAGACCGTTTCGATCCAGACTTCTCTCGTGATGCAAGGAATGTTCGCATCAGATTAGCGACAGACGGATTCTCACCGTTCAGTACGAACGCCACACCATACTCATGTTGGCCTGTCTTTGTCATTCCGTACAACCTGCCACCTGCTTTTTGTACGAAGAACGAGTTCATGTTTCTCAGCCTCATTGTACGTGGACCTGATCATCCGGGGTCACGTCTCAACATGATGTTAAAACCGCTGATGGAAGAATTGAAAGTCTTGTGGACAGGAGTCGAAGCGTGCGACAGTTACAAGAAGCAAAAATTCAACCTTCGAGCTGCTTATTTGTGGTCCGTCCATAATTTGCTGGCATACGGCATGTTTTTCGGATGGAGCACTCACGGTCGTCTGACGTGTCTGATATGTGCTTCAGACACGGATTGCTTTCGACTAACTCATGGAGGCAAAATATCTTACTTTGATTGTCACAGACGTTGGCTGCCCTCAAATCATATATATAGGCAGCAGAGGCATGTCTTTCAAAAGAGCACTGTTGTTACTAAAGGACCACTGAAGCGTCTCAACGGGTCAGAAATTTCTGATATGTTGGACAAATTGGTGCCTGATGAAGTTCGTCCTGGATATTTTGTAGGTTATGGAGAGGAACACAATTGGACTCACATATGTGGACTTTGGGAGCTACCATATGTGAAGTCGTTGATTCTAATGTACAACATTGATGTCATGCATCAGGAGTGTAATATGAGCGAAAGTATCATAAGCACTTGCATGGATATGCCTGGCAAAACGAAAGACAATTATAAAGCCAGACTAGATTTGGCAGACATTTGTCACCGTCCAACTCTTGAAATCTCTGAAAGTGGTGGAAAGCCACGTGCTTCTTTCTGTCTTCGATCGAAAGAAAAGAAAGAAGTTATGAAATGGATGAAAACTTTGAAATTCCCAGATGGTTACGTAGCTAGCCTGAAACGAGCTGTAAATGCTAACACAGGAAACCTCACTGGGTTGAAGAGTCATGATTATCACATTATAATGGAAAGACTCCTACCTGTTATGTTCCGAGGCTATCTAGATGATGCGGTGTGGAAGGTTTTAGCTGAGCTAAGCTATTTCTATAGACAGCTTTGTGCTAAAGAAATCAAGATCGGGATGATGGATAAGTTAGCAAAGGAGATACCCATTCTTTTATGTAAGATGGAAAAAAAAAATCCACCAGGTTTCTTCAATCCAATGCAACATCTGCTTATCCATCCTCCATTCGAAGCTAAAGTTGGCGGTCCTGTGCAATATAGGTGGATGTATCACATTGAAAGAATGCTACGATATCTGAAACCAATGGTTGGCAACAGGGCAAGGGTGGAAGGGTGCATCGCTGAAGCATATGCTCTTAAGGAAGTAGGATACTTTTCAAGTGTCTACTTTGCGGAAGAAAAAAATATCAATACTTCGGCGATGCTGTACAATGTGGGCGAAACACCCCCTCTAAGCGACCTTTCCATTTTTCAAACGAGAGGCGCCACCGTTGGTAGCTACACGACCTACGTGCTATCCGAATATGAAAGGACTATTGCTTTACTCTACATGTACGCAAATATAGAAGGCATGCAAGAATACTTCGAGTAAGTGTTTCTCCTACATTTATGCTAATCGATATATTTTGCTACACATGTGCTCTAAAAGATGTTTTTTCATGTTCAGCGAGTTCCACAGACAATATTGGCCACATAGGCATCAACCTACGACCAAACAAGTAGAAGTGATGCGAAAGGAAGGAATAAATGGGGGGCCGAGTTTTCTATCTTGATTTCGAGAATATGTAATATTCTCTCGTCTTCTATGTGTTATAAATTACTATTATTAAAGAAGTATTATTTTAACTCACGATCATTTATGACAGTGTCGGACTCACAATGTCCATGAAGATTTGCGGCAGCTATCTTATGTATTGGTGAATGTTAGAAGCTATGGTTGAAATGACGTAAATGGCTTCCGATTCCGTACAACTCATTTTGAAGCTCATCGTCCTCTCGCGGCAACATCAAATTCCGGTGTTGTGACGAGAGCAATGGACACTCAAGGGAATTTAACCGATTATTATGGGATCATTAACAAAATCCTTGAATTTACTTTTACCGGAAATAAGACCCTTCGAGTTGTCTTCTTTGACTGTGACTAGTTTGATCGTACTCATGGAACTCGAGAAAACCAATTTGGAATGGTGGAAGTGAAACATAAGGACCGACTACGAGGTTACGATACATTTGTTCTTGCGCATCAAGTTGAACAAGTGTATTATCTACCTTATCCATGCACGAAGCTCAGTGCTTAGTGGGTGGTATATAAGGTGAATCCTCGTGAGCGGCTATATACTCCTGGGGATGATGGTTACCATGATAGCGAAGACGTTGAAGAAGTGTACCAAGAAGAAGAGTTGCCAGACACTTTTATCGTCGAGCTTGGTGCAGGACTCGATCAATTAGTTGGAGATGTTGAAGACGTTGAAGATGTAGAGGCAGATGATACGCGAAAACGAAAATTAGAATAGGCCACGGTGGAAGATCATTGGGCTGGTTTAAGGAGTAGGGCACAAACACATGACAATGATGTTGATGAATTTTGAAAGTGACTACAAGTAATGTTTTCTTGAAGATAGTAACATGAATTTTATATATTTTATTTGCATATTTACTAATTATCTAATTACAATAGGATGGCGTCAAAGAAGGGTAAGAAGGTGCTGCCGACGAGGGGGTTCTACCCCTCTAGACCTGAGGTCGCTTTCGTTGGTGCCTCGTCGACTGGCAGCAGACGCTCTCAGCTGCTGGGGCACGTTCAGACCAGCTCTAGAGCTTCGTCACAGGTAAATGTCACTCGTTTTTGAGAAATTCTTTAAATTCAATTTCACATTAAACTTACTTATGAATCATTTGAATGTTGTAGTCCTCACAGGCTGACTCAGAGGCTGCGGCGCCTTCGGTGAGCCAGCCCTCGGCGTGCCAGCCCTCGGCCAGCCAGCCCTCGGCGAGCCAGCCCTCGGCCAGCCAGCCCCCAGCTGGCGATGAGTTTGTTCCTGAGGCCTTTGACTCGGCTGGTGAGGAGCCGTCTGGGTCACCTGACGTGGCACCCCAGCAGACGCGGAGAACGAGGAGGACTCACTTTGTCATTCCTCTCGCGGTCCCTTCACAGAGGATCGTGATTCGTCCAGTCGGAGACAGGTAATAAAAATTATAGTGTTCAATTTTAGTTTCTTTTGATTACTTAAGTAATGAATGCATAAATATCTTGCAGGGTTTGGGACGACACGTCTTTCACCAGTGAGAGACACCACAGACCGGTGAACGGTGTCCTCGGGTCCACAGTGCGTTTGCACTATCCCGGGGTCATCTACGGGGTGTCTACTCTTTCGTGGGAGGACTACGCACGAGTCCATCACCAGGAGCACGACAACCTTCAGGAGGCCGTATGGGCCGATTTTATGGTAAGTACGTTAAAAAAGTTTTTAAGTTTCAACTCTTAAGCTCTTTTAGTGAACATCTCTTCAATATATTCTTTATCGCATGCAAGATATACTTTAGAGGACCCGAACGACCATCGCCAGTTTGAGGATGCGAGGCGAGTGTTTCACTACAACGCTGCCAAGGCGCTTCGACAAGCTTTGTCGAACACCCGCGTTCAACTTGTTAATGAGCACTTGAAGGCGCACCAGCAGCCCGTGCTACACTTCCGGCAAGCGAGCGAGATGCACCTGACGGAGGAGGAGTACGCGCAGGTACGTGGAGTGTAGTAAGTATTTTTTTTTTGATAATTTCCTCGATGGTATTTTTAATGACTTCCAACTATGTGCAGGGCCACGTGAGCTGGTTGCAGGATCGGACCGATGCATTTCGGGCCCTTTGTCGCTACTGGGCTAGCGATGAGTTTAAAGCTAAGTCTGAGAAGGCTCGAGACTGCAGAGGGGTCGAGGGGAAGAGCAGGCACGAGCAAGATAACCACTTGCATTTAGCTAAACGCATGGTAAGTGTGTGTAACTTATGTTTATATATTAATAATATATTGTTCGTACTAACACGTATTGACAGGAGCGCGAGACGGGGGTGCCGCCCACCCCTGCTGAGGTCTGGAAGAGAGGTCACAGGGATCCTTCTCAGCCGACAGGTTGCAGTCAGGCTGCAGCCGAGCGGTTGGTAAGTTTAGAAATCATTCATATTAAATATAACTATATAGATTGTTGAACTTACACGTGTTTTCTTGTTTTGCAGGCTAAGTACGGGGAGGAGGCCAGGAAGATACACGGCGAGTATTTTGATTGGGAACGTCAACCGATCGATCCTCAAGCCGCGTATGCAACCGGTGGTGGAAAAGCACACAGAAGGTGAGTTTACAAGTCATTTTATCATTTTCAATTCAAAGTATTCTAGATATTTCAATTTCATATTACTGACTCTCTTTTTTATAGGCTCGCCATATTCGACGGAGTCGTCGACTCAAGGGCGGGAAGACCTGTGAGAGGCAGCTCCACGCAGGCTTCTTTGGTGGGCACGACTAGTCGTCGCGCCTCGCAGAGGGACATTGAGATGCAGTCCCTCTTCAGGCGTCAGGAGGAGTCGGAACGCCAAAGGATCATGATGGAGGCCACGATCCAAAGCCAGGCAGCAGCGTTGGCGCAGATGCGGGAAGCAATGGAGGTAACAAAATAAAAACTAAAGTTCTCATTAATTCAGCGTAAATGACTTACTAATAGATAGCATTTAATGTTTGCAATGACAGGCCATGGCTCGGGCGCAAGGTCTGGGAATCCAGCTATCGGTACTACCACTGGTCCTTCCTAGCGATCCTTCTTCAGCGGGTCAGGTAAGTTTCTATGTAATCCTTCTTCTCCAGCGTAATTAGATTGAGATAGATGAAAGAGAGAGATAGTTAGATAGAAGAAAATGATTGAGATAGAAGAAAGAGAGAGATAGAAGAAAGAGAGACAGAAGAAAGAGTGAAAGATAGTTAGATAGAGTAAGAGGGGAATGAAGAGAGAGAGAGAGAGAGTAAGATGTAGATGGAGATAGAGAGAGGGGAAGATAGAGAGAGGGAGATGTAGATGGAGATAGAGGGAGGAAGATAGAGGGAAAAGGATAGCAATAGAGAGATAAAGTGAGAGAGAAAGATAGAGTGAGAGACAAAGAGAGAAATGAAAAGAGAGAGAAAGAGAGGGGGATCTAGATGAAGATAGAGAGAGAGGAAGAGAGGGAGAGAGATGTTGATGCATTTATATTCTAACTCTAAGTTTCATTAATTGTAGGGATCCGCGACGGCTGCACAAACGCCGCCGCCTTCGCTACCGCCGCCTGGAATGAGGCGCGACGACGACGATTTCGACTTCGGAGGTGGCTCCGGAGGTCAGATGGGCGAGTGAGCCCTTTTATTTGCTTTGTTGATGACGATGTGAGATGTATCAGAATTTTAGTTGGTGATTGTGATGATGTTTGTGTATACTGTGATTGTGTGTATATACTGTGTTTGTTGTATCTGTTCTGTGATTCTGGCCATCGAGCCGGGTAGTATTTTCTGTTTTTTTAAATAAAAAACCTTATTTGCGACGGCTTTTTATACAGTACCGTCACAAATAAGGAGCAAGGCCGTCGCAATTAAGCAACTGTTATTTGCGACAGCCTGGCCGTCGCAAATAAGCTTTAATTGCGACGGTCGGGCCGTCACAAATAGCATCGTGGGTCTCGGAGAAGGACACGTGGGCCCGGCCCACTGAACTTATTTGCGACGGCCTGGCGGGGCCCACCGGGCCCGCGGCAATAACTTGCGACGGCCTCTTCTAGCCGTCGCAATTAATCTTATTTGTGACGGTAACCATCGCAAATAGGATTAATTGCGACGACTTATTTGTGACGGCCAAAAACCGTCGCAAATAAGGGAAGTCGTTGCAAATAGCTTATTTGCGACGGCATTTGGCTTATTTGCGACGGCCCCGACCGTCGCAAATCGTCGGGGTTCCTGTAGTGCACCGCTGCCCACAAGCTGGCACATCGGTCTATGCCGTGTGTCTTCATCGGTTATCCTATAGTCGCAAAAGGCTACAGGTGCTACAATTCCATCACCAAACGTGTCATCACTTCTAGGCATGTCACATTTGACGAATCCACATTCCCATTCAGAGAGTCGTCCTCTCCAAACATCGATCCTCCAACCCAGTCCTTGGCCCAACCCAGTCCTTGGCCAATAGTCACAGAGGTGTAGAACAATTGCTGCTACCCATCCTGTCTAAAAGTGTTACCCTCTCATCACACGAGATCACGCAGCCACACATCCTGCCTCAACCACCTCCACAAGTCCCGCAGGATCACTTGCGCAGCCCACTTTCTCCAACTGCTCCACATAGCGCGCCACAACCTGGGTCGACCGCTGCACACCGCTCCCATGCACGGCTGCATGCACCCCCATGCAAAGTTATTCCACCCCGCACACCTCGTCCAGCCACATTGCCCCAGCCTACTGCTGGCCCAGACGTCAATCACCCCATGCATCATTCAGGAGACCTGCTGGTCCCCACTCCTGGTACTTGTAGCACATCAGTACTACCTACTACTACCACGACACAGGCACATACAAGCATCACCAAGTCCCAACCCAGGCTACTTGCTGCCCCAACCACTGCTGCACATCGCCATCCGATAATAACCCGTGCGCGCGCAGGCATCCACATGCCGAACCCCAAGTATGCATGCATCAGCACAACCACCCCTACAGCTCCACCAACAAGTGTAACTGCTGCCATGAGAGACCCAGTCTGGCTTGCTGCCATGGAAGAAGAATATGCAGCCCTTTGTGCTAACAACACATGGACACTTGTTCCTCGTCCTGCAGATGTTAATATAATTACTGGAAAGTGGTTGTTCAAGAATAAACTGCACGTGGATGGGAGCCTTGCTCGGCGCAAGGCACGATGGGTCGTCCGCGGCTTCAAGCAAAGAAAGGGGATCGACTTCGACCAGGCATTCTCCCCTATCGTCAAGCCGGCAACAATACGAACGGTCCTTCACCTTGCTGTGTCGCGAGGATGGCCCGTGAACCAGCTCGACGTCAAAAGTGCATTTCTTCACGGCGCCATTACTGAACAAGTCTACTGCTCCCAACCTACGGGCTTCATCGACAAGCAACATCCAGACTACATTTGCCTCCTGTCTAAGTCCCTGTAGGGACTTAAGCAGGCGCCATGAGCCTGGTTCAAGACCTTCACCGCTGTTCTCATCAAACTCGGCTTCAAGCAGGCACACTCGAACACATCCTTATTCATCCTCAAGACAAGCAGTGACATGGCGCACTTGCTGTTGTATGTCGATGACATCATCGTGACTGCATCATCCAATAGTCTCCTTCAACGACTAGTGACAAGTCTCAGCAGCACCTTCGCAATGAACGACCTTGGCCCATTACATAACTTCTTGGGTATCCAGGTCCAGTGCACATCTGGTGGCTTCTTCCTCACACAGTCAAGTTATGCGCAGGATATTCTATAATGTGCACAGGTATGGAGAACTGCAATCCAGCGCCAATCCCTGTGGATACCAAGCCGAAGACCTCATTTGTCTCTGGCACTCCCGTCCAGAATGCCTCCTTCTACAGGAGCATAACTGGTGCTCTGCAGTACTTGACGATCACACGACATTGCGTATGCCGTCCATCAAGTGTGTCTTCATATGCACGCTCCTCGAGATGTGCATTGGACTCTTGTCAAAAGGATCCTTTGCTACATCAAAGGGATTGTGAATCACGGTCTACAACTTCGTCGATCCTCAGACGACTATCATGGCATACTCCGATGCAAACTGGACCGGCTGCCCCGACACTCGGTGATCCACTTCAGGCTACTATATTTTCCTCGGGGATTCACTCATCTCCTGGTCCTCCGAAAGGCAAAGTACAGTTTCACGCTCCAACGCTGAAGCCGAGTATCGAGCTGTCGCTAACACTGCGGCGGAATGCTGCTGGTTACGACAACTTCTCCAGGAGCTCCAAGTGAAGACCGACAAGTGGGCCATCATATACTGCGACAACGTGTCCGCGGTCTAGCTGACTTAGAATCCAGTCAATCACCGCCGCACGAAGCACATTGAGCTGGACATCCATTTCGTTCGAGACAAGGTTGCCTTGGGCGAGCTCCGTGTTCTACACGTCCCAACAGAGCATCAATTTGCGGACATCATTACTAAGGGGCTGCTCACAACATTGTTCAATGATTTTTGTTCCATTTTATGCATCACTTCGCATGAGGCACAAACTGCAGGGGGTGTGGAAACAATGTTGCCTGTGTGCACGTTCACACGCAATGGCAGTGTGAAAGTCATTGTTGACTTAATAATCTGTGTAGTGTGAACAGGTTTAGGATTGCTTTCACACAACAATAGAAATGGTTTCACACTACCATACTCACTTATATAAGTGTATTCCCACCATTCTGCATATATAATACAAGCAAGAACTCATCTCTAATCAACAGTATTCAAATATTTCACATACAAAGAAAATACGTCTCCAATGTTATCAGGCACGAGCAGACAAAAATTAATCAGAATAAATTACCTGAGAAATAAGAGTATCCCATGAGACATTTTCGGATTGCAGCTGCAGCCTATCCATGACTGGCTTTAATCTGTCAGTCAGAATATTGCACGCCTAAAGGGTAGCTGCACAACCAGATTCCGACGTAGTGCTACCAGCGGTAAATCCTCCTTGTATTAAGTTCAAGGTATCAGCCTGTAGGACACGCACTCTCTCAAGAAGGCCTTCACACCCGTCTGGCCATAACAGTCCCAGAGCAAACGCTGTCATCTGTTGTACTTTAGTCCACAGTCCTTGCCCGATCTCGATTCCTCCAACCTCAACCACAATGGAGCCATCATTGAGAACGGAAACTCGTCCTGCAGTTGCCCTCGTTTCAGCTTTAAAAATTAGGGGCACACATGAGATGCCCCGTTTCCGCCACTTATTGCAACTGTTAAACTGCTTGACGGGTTCAGCTCGATCAAGGTAGCTTGATGTTGAGGCTAACCTACTGAAAATAGAATGTAATGTGTACGTAGAAGCTTCGCCTGCACTATCTGGGTAGAATAACTGAAGACTATCATAGGTGTGAAGGTTTCTTTCCCTCACACTGATAGCATCGACTGACAGCACTGAAGCAACATGCTCAATTATAGCATCAGCAATCAAAGAGCCTTGCGTATCTCCAGGAGCACGCATTACAGATTTACATGTATTATTTATTTTGCAGAGCTTGATTTCAAATGACAGAGCACCCCAGTTGTACTTTTTCACACTTGATACAGTAGTGCCTGTTATCTGGGGGCTTGCATCTTCAATATCCCGGCATTAATAGTAGATCTAGGTGCAAGGCCGTAATTTTCCCATCAGACTTGAATCCAACAGAATAATGAGCTTTCACTGGGTGCCTACCGCCAATCATAACCATATCTGTGTTGCGATTAAGGTACATCCGTACAGAACGTTGTAATTTGTATGCACATCGTGCAGCTGCTGTTGCAACCTAAAGAAGCATGTAACATATCCGTGAGAAGCAGTAGCTGACAATTGAGATGGTTATTAGGTTGTGAATTTGATATATAGTTATCAGAGATGGATTATGTCAGCTTAGTAGAAAAAATTATTACCTGGATTGATCCTCTAAAAGTACTTTAGAGAGTTAATCTCATTTCAGGCCAGGGACGTATTTAATAAATTGTTGATTAAGCCAAAACGGCATTCCGTGGGACCTATACATAGCCAGACCAAATACTAGAACGATCAATAGAACATTTTCAATGAACTGTTGATGTAATTTTTGGATGTTAACTAGAGGCAAATATAGAACTAATAGTGCAGTTAATATTTCATTCTAGTACAAATATATGTATATTAAAAAAAGAGGATAACGACATTTTCAGCTCTATTCTCGTAGATGGCTACGTGGGTAAACATTATCGGAGTAAGAAGAAATGCAAGCAGGCCTAGACTGTTGAGCTGTCCAGTTTCTAAAAAAACATAGAATTTTTTTTTGCTTGCCCGTCGGTTATATCCACATTAATATCAAGGGAAATACAGTAGGAAAAACCCCTACCGTGGTAGTAGAAAATACATAATAATTTGACCCAGATAGCCAAAAATAACGACCAACATGACTTTACACGACCACACCAAATTAGCAACTGAGCAACGGTCTGTGCCACCCCCAAGCAAATAGCCCTGACAGACCAAGGCTCTTAGTACTAAGCATAGAAGAGAGTAAAACAAGTGAAAAAAGAAGCCTCAAGTATCATGGGATCCCAACCATGGACCAAGCGCTCAACGATCAATGGATATACTATCTTAGCATCGATGATATCAAGGTGAGACTGCAAATCCATCCCTCTATGAGACACAGAGGAGGATGAGGTAGCAACCAAGGTAGCCGGCAAGTAAGTCAAGATGGACTGCAACAAGGATTCCAAAATGGCGCACGGAAGCCCAGGCCCTCGCTTAGGTGCCTAGGTGACCGGCCAGGCAGCGGCGGCTCAAAGGCGGAAACGCGGTGACGGGCGGTATCGGAGATGGAGACGGGCAGGTGGAGGCGTCGAGGCTAGAGGCGGCAGCGGTGGCTGGAGTCTGAAGGCCTGAGCTGGGCACTGAGTCAGTCCAATTGATGTGAACCGTTGCATGAGATCTGACTGCCCTCTTTTAGAGTAAACCATATAAAACATATCATCTCCACCCTAATCCTAACCTTAACCATTTTCTTCCCTCACCTTCTCTCGTCAATTTTTGCGTGTACCGCTTTCCATGTACTGCTGCCTTCAATAGTCAATTTTTGCTTCAAGAGTCTTGGTATTTCCCTTGATGAGATCATGGAAACGAGCTTCAGTGGTATACAGTGTTTCCTGCTCTTCAAGTTTGTCCATTATGATAACCACTCCACTGTTTTCCTTGATAAGTTTGGCCAAACCTCCAAATCCGTGACTCCACCGTTTTAGTGTGGCTCTGAGGTGCTTGAACATGGCCGAGTCCACAGTCCTGTTCAGGTCAGTGTTTGCCTCAGCGTTTTGTACCACATCCTGAAAATCCGGCAGTGTTGTCTGATAGTTTTCGAATCCGAAAAGTTTTGCCTTTGGGATTGCCGTACCGATCTGAACTATGCATGATGTGTGATCTGATGTGATCTTGGCCATCGGCAGAAGTAGCGTGTGTGGGAATGTTGCTGTCCAGGCAATTGAGATGAAGCACCAGTCAAGTTGCTCGAGCAGTGGTGTGGACTGCATATCGCTCCATGTGAATATTCTCCCTTTAAGTAGGATCTCAATAACTCCAAGATTTTTGATGATGCTGTTGAAGACTTCCATATATATTATCTGAGTTGGCTCCCGATCTATTTCTGTCCTACAGAGATTTGTAGAAGATAAAGTCACCTATCAGTAACCAATTTGAGTCTGGCTCAATCTGAAGGTTGTCCATCCATTGACTGAATTCCAATCTTTGGGTTTCATGACAGGGGCCATAAACTGTTGAGAGGTGCCACATCGAGCCATCACATAGGGACACAAATTTGACAGTGACGACAAAATTGGTCACCTTCACTTCCTCTCCTTGGAGAATGCCCCCATTCCATCCCACCAGAATACCACCTGAGACCCCTAATGATGGTACGTAGATAAATTTGTTGAACCTCCTTGGGGCATATTTCTTGATGAAAGCATGATCTATAATCTCTCGCTTAGTTTCTTGTAGGCAGAAGACCACAAAGTCACTTTCCTAATTTTTTGCATGAACCAACTGCATTTTGGCATTGTCATTCAATCCTTTAATATTCCAGTTCAGTATATTCCATTTCTTGTTTTGGCTATCGGTTAATACACAAGTTGTAGTTTGCAGATGGGCACCCGGATACCAACCGTAGCCCAAATAGACGTTTGCTATCCTCCCCAACATGCGTCAGGTTTATGCACGTTTCTTTGTGTAGTTGTGCACCACGTGGAGTGGTGGAGTTGAATATTGGAAAATTTGCGCTATAAGAATCGGACAAAGAAGTATCAGAGAAACTATCATCGTCGGTCCCGACGACTTAAAGTGTACTAAATTCATCGGCTTAGCAAAGCCGACGTTTATATTGTTATAGCTGTCAGCGTCACGATGACAACCGACGGCTTTAACTATGGCCGTCGGTTACAGCTTGGGGCCGACGGTCATAGCGTGGACCCGCGGTCCAAAAAAACAATGTTCCCGTCGAGTTATAAGACCTTCGGCTCCAACTCCAGGGTCGACGGCCATAGCATCGGCCCCGCGCGCCTAAGTTATATCCGTTGGTCGTAGCGCCGCGGCCGATGGTCATAAGGTGACCCCCGCAGCCCCCAACTAAGATCATCGGCTCTTGATAACCGACGACTTTAATCCCTTACATCGTGTACACAATGGAAAAAACCTAACACACTCACCCGCGCACGCCGCTCTCGTCTCTCGCTCTGCCACCGCCCGCGCGCCGCCTCGCCGCCCCGCCGCCGCACCACGCCTCGCCCCGCGCCTCGCCGCGCTTGCCTCACCGCCCCACCGCCGCTCCGCGCCTTGCCACCTCTCCACCCAGTGCCCCAACGACCGCCGCACGTTTCCGTCGCCGCTCCTCCGCATGTCTCCACCGCCCCTTCCAATAAGGTTAAAATTTAAGCTTGTCTATGAATTAGGTTTTTGAATTCCGATATGTGTGGCATTACGTTTTTGAATTGATTAGTCTATGAATTGCTATATAATTACTTATGCAATTTCATATTGTGTTTTATCCATATATGTATATGTTAACTTGATTATCATAGATGTTAGTTATTAGGCTTTAATTATGTTTATTTGAATTTTTTAGTGTTTATGAACTATATGTATATACAATGTTATCAAATCTAGGCGACTAGGATCGACTAGGCGATTAGTTGTCGACTAGGGTGATTAGTCGACCATAGTCGACCTCTTGGTCGTCCAACATATTTTGGAGAAAAATTCTAGTCGACACTAAGGAAACAGAGCGGGAGTACCATCATCCCAGCGTTGAGGAAGGAGAAGGCGGAGGGGATAGAGAAGAAAGGCGCAATTCCAACGTTCAGCAAGGAGGAGGCGGAGGGACAGGAGAGAACTGCACAGGGAGGCGGACATGAGAACGATGGCGCCGCACGGTGGAGGAGCGGCGATGGCACACTCTGAAAGGAAATCCATAGCATCGGGCGGCACGACGGCAGCGAGCAGCTCGACGGCAGCGGGTGGAACAGCAAGACACATTTAGTAGGAAGTTAAAGCAGGCTTCATAAGGCGACGCCTAGTTGCCGCCTAGGCGTCTAGGCGCTCCTGCCTTGACGCCATGTGTAGTCGCGTGGACGCCGTTGTTTAGGATGCTGGTGCTGACTGCCCTTTTCTACTTGAGGAACTGCACCGGATAGGGGGTGTAGTGTTAAATAGGCGGCGTTATGCTGTCAAAATTTTAGGACCTATCCTGGACAATAGATGTAGGGCCGTTATGAGCTATCCTGGACAATAGATGTAGGGCCGTTACATTAAACAAACGATGAAGTAACCATATATGTTCATTAACATATATTTATTTGATGTAGTTTTAAAATGGGTGATGACCGTAAGGCGATGTATGATGGATGAAGTTCATCTCGTGCGCACACTAATGAATGGAGCCATAACGCAAATGCTTTTCTGAGCCATGCATTTTCTAGTGATGCTCGTTTTGCGAAGTGTCCGTGTATCAAGTGTCGGAATCGTCGATGTTTGGATAAGTCTGAAGTGGAGTTGCATCTTTGCAAGCACGGATTTATGACCAACTATCTGGTGTGGCGCGAGCATGGAGAGATGGAGCATGATGATGAGTCGAACGGTAATGAGGATGAAGATAAGATGGATGATATGATAGCAGACATTGGTAAAAGTATGAAGATCGGTCACAACCGAAGGAGGTGAAGGAGTTTTATGAGCTTCTTGCCGCTGCAGATCGAAAAGTGTATGAGGGCGCCAATGTGACTGTTTTGCAGGTGGTCACATGGCTTATGGTGATGAAGTCCAAGTACAATTTCACGAAGAATTGCTACAATGGTATCCTTAAGCTGATGATTGATATCCTCCCGTCAGGTCATCAGATGCAGCCATATCTATATCATTCTAAGAAAATTTTGGCTGGCCTGGGCATGAATTATGAGAAGATTGATGCCTGCGAGAATAATTGCATGCTGTTTTGGAAGGAACACATGAACGATACTCATTGTATGCATTGTAAGAAATCTAGATATGTGGACATCATGAGTGATGATGGAGAACGAATAACTACAAAAGTACCGATCAAACAACTTCGGTACATGCAAATCACTTCAAGGGTTAAACGATTGTTTTTGTCCGAGAAAGAGTGAAGCACATCAGATGGCATTCTGAAGGGATATGTGAAAACGATACAAAGATGTTATGGCGTATCCTTCAGATGCCGCGACTTGGCAAGCTTTAGACCATTTTTATCTGGAGTTTACAAGAGATCCGAGAAATGTTCGTCTTGGATTGTCAACAGATGGTTTCACTCCATTCGGCACCAGTAACAACCCATACTCTTGTTGGTCTATTTTTATTATGCCCTACAATCTCCCTCCTAACAAATGCATGAAAGAAGGATACATATTCCTTGCGGCAGTCATTCCTGGTCCTAACCATCCAGGCAAGAAAATCAATGTGTTTATGCAACCGTTGATTTAAGAGTTGAAAGAGTTGTGGAAAGGTGTAAAGGCATATGACAGTCATATGAAATGTGAATTTGACTTAAATGTAACGTATCTGTGGTCCATTAATGATTTGTTGGCATTTTGTTCATTTGGTGTGTCCACGGACAATTGTGTTGTCCCATATGTATGAGTGACACTGATGCCATAAGGCTGAAGTATGGGGAAAAGTCAGTTTTTTTGATTGTCATCGGCGATTCCTTCCATCAAATCATCTTTTAGGAGGGATACACAGTCATTCTGGAAAGGCATAAGAGTTACAAAAGGAGCACCTCGTCGATTGACAAGCGAACAAAAAATGGCATGACATGTAAAGTGGAAACAGTTCGAAGAAGATCGTTTCGAAGGGTATGGTACGAACACAACTGGACTCTTATTTCTTTTCTTTGTGAGCTACCATATGCAAAGGCGCTGCTTCTACCGCACAACATTGATTTGATGCACCGGGAGCATAATGTCGCTGAAAGCATCATAAGCATGTGTTTTGATTTTACCAGTGAAACCAAAGATAATTTGAATGCGAGAAAATATTTAGCTGATATTTGTGATCATCCTGGGATTGAGATTAGAACAAATGCAAGTGGAAATGAAATTAGACCATGAGTTCCTTACTATGTCAAGCCAGAGGAAAGAAAGCAAATACTTAGTTGGTTGAAAACATTAAAGTTTCCAGACCGCTATGCAGCTAACATAAAATGATGTTTTAATCTCAGTACCGGTAAACTGAATGGGCTGAAGAGTCACAATTACCATATTATGATGGAAAGACTTTTACCGGTAATGTTTCATGGATAATTCAAACCTGACTTGTGGAAGATATGTAACACCCTCATTTTCATGCATCATGCCTTACATACACTCATATACATGTTTAACATTAACCCACAACAAGAGGAACGAGTTTAAAATTGATTTGGAGCAAAACCACACATAAAACGCAGGAAAGTGTGGACTAGTCCAATTTTGCTGAGGACTAGTCCGATTTCTCTCTGACTAAAAACGGACTTGTCTGTTTTTGCTGCGGACTAATCCAATTTTTGGCACTGGAAACTATCGGAGTTGTCCGATTTTGTGCGGACTAGTCCGATATTCCAAGAATCCTTGAAATTTGCTAAGTCCTTGGACTTTTCTGGACTAGTCCGGTGTTCCAGCGGACTTGTCTGATTTCCTCTCTGTTTAAAGTCAGACTTGTCTGATTTTTTGCCAGACTTGTCCGATTTTCTCTCTAGACGACTTCGGACTAGTCCGGTCCTTTCCGGACTTGTCCGATATTTTGCGACTCCGAGTTGATCTTTTGTTTTACAACTTGTTTTTTGGGTTTCACGTTAAGTGGTCCTAGGGACGTCGTTCCTAACTCTTTTAGAGCCCATGTGGGACTCTAAACCGGCCTCTACTCATCCCAAAACTCGAAATCCATCTAACCCTAGCCTCCACCTCTATATAAACAGCCCCACCCCTTGGATTGACATCTATTTGCCACATTTCCACCCACCCAAACTCTAGTTCGTGGAGAGCCACCATCAAGGAGGGAGGAGAAGATCCCAAGCAAGAAGAAGAAGGGGAGGAAACGAATGAGGATCAAGATCTCCACCAAGCTTTCGTCCTTCACCACCAATTCATCCCCAAGTTCATCACCAACCCTAGATCACCAAGATCCAAGTGTTACCTCCAAGTTTCTTGATTCATTGGAGTTCTAAACACTTGGTATACCTTCTATTATCTTTTCCTTACGTGAATTCAACGCCAAATCTCCAAATTCACGTCGATCTAGAAAACACTAATCTGCTGATCTCGCAGAATGCGGACTTGTCCGGTCCCTAGCGGACTAGTCCGGTCTTTCTGGTTAAATTGTGTTGAATTAATTCTAAAATTTGATCTAATCGAATCCAAACCTGTATAAACTTGTTAAAACCTATTAGAATTAGTTAGTGATCATTAAAAGCAATCTAGTAGCAAGTTCTACCTTGCATTTGCATAAATCTTGCATGTCATGTCATATTGAGTAATATTTGTGCACTCTTTGATTGTGTTTCTTGTCTTGTATGTTTACTGTGTGGATTAGACAGATTTGCGCTAGAAAGTGCCGCGGAGGATCTAAAACATCAAGAGTTTGAAGGCTTTGACCCTAATCAACAGCAAGAGCAAGGCAAGTGTACTTGAAGCATATTGATCCTGTTTTTACAATAAATGTTTTGTTTGCAAAACTGCATGCTTGTGTCAATTTCATGGGAATCCTATGGTAGGAAGTTTACTAGCCTTGTTTGACCATCCTTGTCACCTGGAATTATGGTAGAGAGTTGGGATGGACTTTTTACTTTTTGCTTCGCTTAATCAACTAGGATGGGAAATAACTATACCACTCAACTTAATTATGCATGGATGAGATTATGGTTAACATGAACTAGTTAAATATGATATGGTAATGGGTGATCTAAGCAAGCCTGGTATGTGGATGGGTTGTATGTTATGGTGGTTTGCTTGCTTTAGATCTAAGGACCGGTTCATGCGAGAATAAGCCAGGACTACAGTGCCACCACGAGGCCAAGTATGGTGCGATGTAGCTGCTTAATTAGGGCTTTGCTAGTACTGTTGGACCATTATGGATGCTCGGGGAAGGGGTAGTTGGATTGGGTTTGTTGATGATTGGTGGGACTACCCTGGGATCCGGATGGCTCAAGAGGGGGGCCCTTGGTTGAATATGTGCTCATTTGGAGGCATCGCCACCGGTGAAACCTCAGCGGGGTCTGAATAGACTAGTAATCCCTTTGTAAAGGCTATTTTGTGATCTCTTGGCCACACACCGACGGAAGTGTGAGACGGCATAATAGAGGTTCTAGTCATCGAAAGGTGATGAAATCACGAACACGTGGGTAAAGAGGTACAAAATCTGCAGAGTTAAATAAAATGATCATGATAGCCGTGCTCCCGGTTATGAGCACCGGGACAACTTTCATGATTAGAGGGTACTCGGTATTGGGATGATTATGGTTGGTATTATGGTTATGGATTAATTTCTGGTATTGAATATGGTTATTGGCAATGGTGAAATATGGAATTATTGATGATGGTAGCGAATTCAGATTGGTATTATGATATTACTTATGATTATGATGGGTTTGATTCATATAAATATAATATATTGCTTTTCAAATGTTTTTATGTACTTTTCAGCACTTTGCCATTATTATTGTCGTCATTTGAATCAGCCATATGTCATACTTTCCACACTTGCTGGGTATGACATGTACTCACTCTTGCAACTCCCCCCCCCCCAATAGTTGCAGGTCAGGATTGGGAGTTTAATGGTGATAATGCGGAGTTCTAGGCCGTGTCTACCGTCAGCTTTACCCGTGGTGTTGATTGGAGCTGCGCTATACCCTATTGCTTATGCTGCCTAGCTGTTTAGTTTGCTTAATTAGTTTATTTCCGCTGCATTAGTTGAACTTGTCATAAATATTCATTAGAGCTTGTATTTGAGGATAATATGATTTGTGTAATAAAATTTGGTTAATTAATCTTGTCTTGTGGTAATTTTCTGTATACTCTTTTGTGATTGCACTCGCGTATGTGTGATGAACATCCTGGGCACACATATGCGTTAGCTTGGTTCATTTTTCGGAACCGGGCATCACAAATTGGTATCAGAGCCACAGGTTGACCGTAGGATGCAGCCTAGATAGAATGGACACTTTAGAGCACATAGGAGCACTCAAGAATCGATGTGTTTTTGCGTGGTGTGTTGTTGCTATATATATATATTGGTTGCTTGTGTGCTTAATAGAGGATTTTGGGATGCTTTAGCATTGCCATGTCCACCTAGGCTAGTGTAGCTAGTTGTTTAGTTTCATATCCCTTGATGCATATAGTTGGGGACGTTTTCTAATTCTTACCTATTGCTTTTCTTCAGATGGTGAGGACTCGCAACCAGAGGGATGGCAATGATGAGGGGGAGAACCATGGAGTACCTCAGAACAATAATGGGCAAGGACCTGCTCGTGGAGCTATCAACATTGAGCAGCTATTGGCTATGCAAAACCAGCTCATGCAGACCATGATACAAACAATGGGACAGCTGCAGGCTGGCAATATCAACAATCAGCCCCACATGCCTCCACCATCACCCCCGCCTCCTCATAACCGATTGGGAGAGTTTATGAGGACTAGGCCGCCGACCTTTGCTCAAGCTGCCGACCCTATGGATGCGGATGATTGGCTCAAGTCCATGGAGAAGAAGCTAGCTATTGTCCAATGCAGTGATCGGGAGAAGGTCTTGTTTGCTTCTCATCAACTAGTTGGAGCAGCTGCGGATTGGTGGGATTCTTATTACAATGCCCATGAGAACCAAGAGAAAATTACTTGGGTCGAATTCAAGGAGAATTTTCATTCTCATTATGTGCCTGAGGGTGTTATGATCTTGAAGAGGCAAGAATTTGAGAATTTTAAGGCAAGGAAGATCAAGGGTGAGTGAATATCTCAATAAGTTCACTCAACTCTCAAGGTACGCGGC
This sequence comes from Tuctoria greenei, assembly GCA_036927565.1. NCBI lineage: Eukaryota > Viridiplantae > Streptophyta > Magnoliopsida > Poales > Poaceae > Tuctoria > Tuctoria greenei. Next base: position 97,312,001 of record JAYESD010000006.1, on the reverse strand, counting down.
TGAGGATGTTAGTTGGGACAGCCGGAAGCAATATTTGTTCATGAGGGGCTTGAACAATGAAATCCAAGTGCAACTACTCAATTGTGACTATGCAAATTTTCAGAAGCTTGTGGACAAAGCAATTGTGGTTGAGAACAAGATTCGTGAGATGGAGCAAGACAATAAGGGAAAGACGCCATATCAAGGACAGCAACAAGGAAGTAATGTGTGCCCTCGCTTTGCGCCGCCCAATGCGCCTTACTTCTTCCCTTCTATTCCTGCTCAGCGCCCTGGTTATGCACCAAGCCCAACTCAGTTTGTGCAGCAGCGCCCTGTCATGCAAGCACCTAGGCCTCCAATGCCTTATGCGCCTCGTGCCAATTTTCCTGCTGCAAATGTTCAAAACCAAGCTCATCCCAATAATTCTGGTGGAGTTAAGAAGTGTTATACTTGTGGAGAAGCTGGACACTTTGCGCATCAATGTCCTAAGTCAGGCCTTGGTCAAGGAAGCAATGCTCCGAGGCAAAACCCAAGACCCAATGGAGGACAACCACAAGGGAACCGCGGACAGCAGGATTTTGCTCGTGGCAACGTGAACCATGTCTCTACGGAGGATGCTCAACAAGCGGATGACATGGTCATTGGTATGTTTCTCGCCAACTCCAACCCCGCGATTATGTTATTTGATTCTGGAGCATCGCATTCATTCATTGCATCGAAGTGTGTTGCCAAGTATAGTTTGCCCATCTCTCATATGAAGTTTACTCTATTGGTTAAGTCATCTGGAGGAGAGATGAGGACAAATATAGTATGTCCAAAAGTAAGCCTTCGAATAAGGGGGGGGGGGGGGGGGGTAGACTTCTCCGCCAACCTCATTGTTTTGGACTCTCAAGGATTGGACATTATACTTGGTATGGACTGGTTGAGGAAGCACAATGGAGTTATTGAGTGTGCCACGAAGACGGTGAAGTTGACCAACGAAGAAGGGATCATCGTAGAATTAGAAGCATCTCAAACCGCACCGAAGCAATTGGAGTTGAATCATATGGACGGTGCCGCAATTGAGGAGATTCCGGTGGTGTGTGAATTTTCGGATGTTTTTCTGGACGAGTTGCCAGGTATGCCACCCGATCGAGACATTGAGTTTGTTATTGATTTAATACCTGGAACTGCACCTATAGCTAAGAGGCCGTATATGATGCCTCCTATGGAATTAGCGGAGCTCAAGAAGCAAATTCAAAAGCAATTAGAGAAGGGTTTTAATCGCCCTAGCTCTTCGCCTTGGGGAGCGCCCGTTCTATTTGTGGACAAGAAGGATGGATCCCAAAGGATGTGTGTGGATTACCGAGCTCTCAACGAGGTAACAATCAAGAACATGTACACCTTTCCATGGATAGAAGACTTGTTTGATCAGATGAAGGGTGCTTGTGTCTTCTCTAAGATTGATTTGAGGTCGGGATACTCTCAAATGAAGATTAGACCATCGGACATACCCAAGACAGATTTTAGGACACGGTATGGATCTTATGAGTACACCGTGATGTCTTTTGGATTGACAAACGCGTCTGCCTACTTTATGTACCTCATGAATAAGGTCTTCATGGAGTACTTGGATAGATTCGTTGTGGTGTTTATTGATGACATTATGATCTACTCGAAGGATGAGAATGAACATGAGGAACACTTGAGGCTTACATTGCAGAAATTGAGGGAGCATCGATTGTATGCCAAGTTCAACAAGTGTCAGTTTTGGTTGAGAGAGGTGTCGTTTTTGGGTCATATAATTTCAGGAAGAGGAGTATCGGTTGACCCCGGAAAAGTGAGAGACGTGTTGAAGTGGGAACCGCCGCAAAATGTCAAGGAAATAAGGAGTTTTCTTGGAATGGCTGGATATTACCGTAGATTCATCAAGGACTTTTCCAAAATAGCCAAGCCTATGATGGAGTTGCTAATGAAGGGAAAAGCTTTCCCATGGACTCAAGCTTGTCAAAATAGTTTTGAGGAGTTGAAGAAGAGGTTGACAACAGCCCCAGTTTTGGTACTGCCAGACGTGAGCAAGAGTTTTGATATTTATTGCGACACATCGAGACAAGGACTTGGATGTGTATTGATGCAAGAAGGTCAAGTGGTCGCCTATGCATCAAGACAATTGAAGAAACTTGAGCAGAATTACTCCACGCACGATTTGGAACTTGCAGCTCTGGTACACACATTGAAGATTTGGAGGCACTATATTTTTGGACATAGGTGTGAAATTTATACAGATCATAAGAGTTTTATGTATATTTTCACACAAACGGATCTGAACTTGAGGCATATGGTTGGAGATCATAAAAGATTATGATTTGGGGATCAACTATCATTCGGGAAAGGCCAATGTAGTGGTCGATGCTTTGAGTAGAAAGGGATTAAGTCACCAACTCACAGTTCGAGAGTTACCATTCGAGTTATGTAAGGAGTTTGAAAGGTTGAACCTCGGATTTGTAAATGAGACAGAGATGATGGAGTTAAAACCAACCTTGGAGCAAGAAATTCGGGAGGCACAAACCGCAGATGAGGAGATCAAGGAAATCAAGGAAAGGATCGAGGAAGGGAGAGAATTCAGATTTGATGAAGACGAACATGGTACCTTATGGCTTGGAAAGAGGATCGTTGTGCCTAATGTAAAGCATATTCGGGAGACAATATTAAAGGAGGCACATGACTCGCCTTACTCAATTCACCCTGGTTGTACAAAGATGTACAAAGACTTGAAGACTTGCTATTGGTGGGATAGCATGAGGAAGGACATGGCTGAATACATAGCATTGTGTGATGTGTGCCAACGAGTCAAGGCGGAACATCAAAGGCCAGTCGGATTATTGCAACCGTTGAAGATTCTGGAATGGAAGTGGGAAGAAATTGGAATGGACTTCATAGTTGGGTTACCACGTACTCAGTCTGGATATGACTCAATTTGGGTGATTGTGGATCGCTTAACAAGGTCAGCTCATTTTGTCCCTGTGAAGACCAAATATACAGCTGCACAATTGGCTGAAATATACATGGAGCATATTGTGTGTCGACATGGAGTCCCTAAGAAGATAGTCTCGGATAGAGGTTCTAAATTTACCTCCAGATTTTGGCAAAAATTGCATGAAGCTTTGGGAACAAGGTTGAATTTTAGTTCAGCATATCATCCTCAAACGGATGGACAAACTTAGAGGACCAATCAGATTTTGGAGGACATGTTGAGAGCTTGTGCTTTAAAGCATGGGAAGAGTTGGGACAAAAGCTTGCCATACGCGGAATTTTCATACAACAATAGTTACCAAGCAAGTTTGAAGATGTCACCATATGACGCGCTTTATGGGAGGAAGTGTAGGACACCTTTGTTCTGGAATGAGGCAGGAGAAACTCAAGTATTTGGTCCGGATGTGCTGCAAGAAGCCAAAAAACAAGTCCAAATAATTCGTGAAAACTTGAGGGCTGCCCAATCAAGACAAAAAGGCTATGCGGACAATAGGAGAAGGAAACTAGCCTTTGAAGTGGGAGATTTTGTTTACCTCAAGGTGTCGCCAATGAGAGGTCATAAGAGGTTTAACATAAGAGGCAAGCTCGCACCTCGTTATATTGGACCATTCAAGATTTTGGACAAAAGAGGAGAAGTAACGTATAAGTTGGAGATGCCAGCTCATCTTTCAGACGTACATGATGTCTTTCATGTTTCCCGGCTCAAGAAGTGCTTGAGAGTACCGGAAGAACAAGTGCCAATGGAAAGATTGGAGCTAGAGGAAGATTTGACTTATGCCGAGCAACCTATCAAAATCTTGGAAACCAAGGAGAGAGTCACAAGGAACAAGGTTGTTAGATGGTGTAAAGTTCAATGGAAGCACCACACAGAAAAAGAAGCGACGTGAGAATTGGAGAATGATCTCAAGATGGAATTTCCCTATCTCTTCTCTTTCGCGTCGAATCTCGAGGGCGAGATTCATTTTAAGGGGGGCTAGGTTTGTAACACCCTCATTTTCATGCATCATGCCTTACATACACTCATATACATGTTTAACATTAACCCACAACAAGAGGAACGAGTTTAAAATTAATTTGGAGCAAAACCGCACTTAAAACGAAGGAAAGTGCGGACTAGTCCGATTTTGCTGAGGACTAGTCCGATTTCTCTCTGAATAAAAACAGACTTGTCTGTTTTTGCTGCGACTAATCCGATTTTTGGCACTGGAAACTTTCGGACTTGTCTGATTTTGTGCGGACTAGTCCGATATTCCAAGAATCCTTGAAATTTGCTAAGTCCTTGGACTTTTCCGGACTAGTGCGGTGTTCCAGCGCACTTGTCTGATTTCCTCTCTGTTTAAAGTCGGACTTGTACGATTTTTTGCCAGACTTGTCCGATTTTCTCTCTGGACGACTTCGGACTAGTCGGGTCCTTTCCGGACTTGTCTGATATTTCGTGACTCCGAGTTGATCTTTTGTTTTACGACTTGTTTCTTGGGTTTAACGTTAAGTGGGCCTAGGGACGTCGTTCCTAACTCTTTTAGAGCCCATGTGGGACTCTAAACCGGCCTCTACTCATCCCAAAACTCGAAATCCATCTAACCCTAGCCTCCACCTCTATAATTGGTTAAGCTTATTCAATTAGTAAATAATTGCCAAAGGGCTTAACCACTTTGATTATCTATTGCTCCTTGCCAAAGATCTCTATCATGTCATTAGTATGTCTCAACAAAGTCCCAAAGTCATTTAAGATCACCACTTGCTATGATCATTAGATGTTAATTTGTATACTTTTTATAGTTATTTTTTTAAAGTCATTCATATACGTATTCTATGCACATCGTATAGTCACCGAAGTCGAGGAGGAGCCAGAAGCCTTGGAAGAGCACCTCCCAAATATTAACTCAGACTCTGACCTGCAACAAGGCAAGCCCCGGTTTGCATTTAAGTTGTTTATAAAATTTTACTTTCTCACTATGATGAGTGCTATATGATATTGTGCATTACGTATAAGGTATTTGATACTCCACCTGCATGACCAAAAATCCCAGGGATTGGTTGAAACGAGTTACAGTTTGACCTGTAGTAACTGCTTTGCTAATGCATAGGAAATCCGGTAGAAGTCGAGTAGTTAGAATCTACTCGCGAGAGATGTAGGACATATCTCACAGGATTGGTTAGATAGAAAATGGCATAATATAATGAAATGGATACCGGGCAGGAAATGGAAAGGAAGCGGCGAGAATTGAGTCTCGATCGCATAGCCCTGCCTGTGTCGATTAAGGCCCGTCCGTATGCAGCCCCTTCGGACAAGCTTGAATTGTACCGGCGACATAATGGACATATGGAATCCAATAAACTGACGTAGCTTGGTCACTTGGGTGTCGAGGCATACCGTTCCATTTTATAGGTGTGGGTTGAGAGCAGCAAGGTGTAAATCCGCTGGTGGGCACGTCAGAGTACACCCCACGCAGGGACCTCCTGCTCGTGACAGATCGACCGATTTGACATTTGAGTGTCTCGCGAAAGGTTGCCATATACGACTAGTACAGAAGTGTTACGTAGGTACTGCACGAAGTACTCGCTGGTATTTCCGAAAGTGCGTATGTGTCGTGTTGTCCGGGTGTGTCCTGATTGCAATCACCGTCCCTCGCGGTAATAGAGTACCACTTGTTCATTGAGCGGTGACGTAGTAAATACTAAAGAAGCTAGAAAATCATATTGTATTGAATTATAATTACTTTGCAACCTTGCATGATTTAGAGATAGTTCAATTAAAAGTGTACAATTCCCCATACTTTAGCTGTAATAGCATTATGTGCTCTGGGCATGTCATATCATCGGTATAGCGTTTCTTGTTTGATTGTGGAGCCCATGATGTGCCGTGCTCAGAGAATGTCATTTTCTACATAAAACCTGATTATAAGGATCCACTTGTAGGCGAGTCATTTACGCTTCACCTCACCTATGTTTTAGTGTTCCCCTTGCATATGTCTAGTGAGACGGGTTAGTCTTGCTGAGCCTTATGCTCACGTTTGCAGTTAACGAGTTTTTGCAGGTTATACAATTGATAAAGGGTTTGATGATGAGGCTGCACCCCCTCCAGGGTGTACAGCCGAGTGGGAACCCTGCACGCCGCCCTAATTGAGTGTTGCTAGTGCAAAGTATCCAAGGCATGGATAACTTTGCTTTTGCATAGCTAGTGTTTGGAGCGTAGCTATGATATATATATATTTCTTTACTTCTGCTAGTATTGTAAAAACTTCCGCTGTATGATAAATAAAAGACTTCGTCTTGTAATTTTAATCAGTTCCTATTCATGTATACTGTTGGGTGTCGCATCGCACGACACCACCCAATGAGATCCTCGGATGTCGGGATTCCGATCCCCACAGACATGGTATCAGAGCATCATTGGGAACAGTGTACTTGGAAAGAACATATTTTCAAAAATTAGGACTTGAGTGAGGAATTAGCTATATGCCTCTATAAGGAGTATTATCAGTATAAGATATAAAGGTGGTAAACTAACTATGTGTTATTATATTCTGCAACGACGCCCCGACGTCAGGTAAGAGGTAAGGTACGCCACCGAGAGCGGATCAATCTCGGTATGCTCAGCATACGAGGAGTGGTATGTGAAATTTCCGTGGCTTGGCACAGGAAGTTAATAGGAGTCTCTGAAGCTCTCAATGTTTCTGAGAACCTATGACACGCAGTACCCCAGCGTGCTTCAAAGTTAGTGGGAGCCCCTATCGGGTGGTGTATAACCCGATAGTATGCCTCTCTAGAACTATCCATGTTCTATGGGAGCATGCGAAACACGTATGCCCGAGCGTGTATAAGCCAGATCGTACGGGAGTCTTTGCTGTACAGACGTATTTACAGCCATGTACCTCGAGACATGACCTCGCTCGAGGGCGACTCACACCAGAGTCGTATGCATTTATTTTCATATATATTATTGTGACTGCCTGTCATGTTTCCCCATACCACCTTTGAGGTGTGAATGTGTGAAAAGGGATTGTTTGTCTTTTGCAGCATTAACTACGGTAGAAGACCGTGTAGAAGCCGTTTACGAGAGAACAATATAGGAACCACCTATAGACGTAACCGGATATACCGGATAGCATTTTCTTTCGTGAGGCACGTAGTACCGTCAGTATCAAATATGATACTAGACCATCCCCACTAACAGAATGGCTACATTGTGTTTTGGAAAGTCCGACTATCAGGTGGTGGTAGGTTTGGACTCCGCAAAAAAGGGTTCCGACTCGATAGATTAAATAGAATCAAGATTCTTGTTTTCTGGCAGAAGTTAGCTCGAATTCACCAGATTGTAATCTTGGTTATTTAATAGATAGTATAGGAGTATCATATATGGATGGAAAGCTCGTGAAGATCTCCATAACTTTTCTGTTGACCATAAAGACAGAAAAGCTTGATAATCTGTTGAAATCTGGGGTGTATTGTAACTGCTCCAGATGGCCTTACCATGGTACCAGTCTCTGTATTTCTGCCATAACTTGCTGTAGAAAAATCCACTGCCTTATTGTGATACATGTTTGGAAAGGGTAGGAGGATCTTTACAAGTTTGTTATGGGAGATTTTTCCTGATTTGGGTTGGAGTTAAACCAAATTGGGAAGTCAACACAGTGGACTGCAGGACTGCTGGTGCAAACCAGTCAGCTCAACTGTTAAGTTGGGATAGTTATAGCTCTTAATCCAGAATAGTGACATGGTCACCTATATACATTTCTGGAAAGATTAGGATGTCCTCTATCAACTTTATTTGTCACTCCTGACCTGAATCTGGGTGTAGCTATTCCTAATTCCATTTGTCGCAAACTTGGTTCTTGCAGTCCGGAACTTGGAACAGTTTGCACATGGTTGTGAATTTGTGCGCGATACCTGTATAACAAAGTTTTTAGGGTGGAACTATTTTATTTCTGGATTGTTAACGCGAAGTTATACAATGTTTATTTTGTCATTACCTCAATATCTTATCATGAGAAACCTGTATAGAATGTGGAGGTAAGCCCATATACAGGGGAGGTTCTGTCAAAATTTCCAGAAAACTTGAGTCAACATAAACATGTATAGATTCTTCATATTAGTTCACCTGGAGCTGTATGAGTAAAATATGGAAAGGTTTTGAAGTGTACTACAACTTTTATATTCAACTTAACTCTTAACTATGGCGTTTCCCGTTTGAAACTTTTGAGTTGATACAGGAAGGTCAGTTGAACCAGAACTGTGATCACTTCCAGTTTGCAGATTTTCTTGAATCAATTGATTATGGATAATTTCTTTTGTCCAACATTATCATTGATTGAGTTGAATACTTATACTGTGTATTGACATCCGGGTATGGTTGTCCACAAATGGCAGCACTAAGAATTCAGTTGCCTAATGGATGGGTGTTCTCAACATGCAACGGGCAAGCCGGTTTCCTGGACGTGTTTGTTAGGTTGCTTCGCCAGTTTGGCTACCTGGAGTTGCCTCGCTATTGGGGCAAGAAGTTCCAGGAAAGCGGTATGTGGAGTTGCACCATCTACGTCGATGTGCCTGCTGGTCCACCACACCTCGGATGGGCTCCATACTCCATCAAGATCAAAGGGTTGATATTAGAGGAAACATGGAGCTACGCCGCAAGTGTTGCCATAGGGAGGTTTTGCAAACTCCATTACCGTATTATGGTGGGTACCCCGTATGAGTTCTTTCCAGTTACCAGCAGGGCTTCTGAAGCCTGGGCAACCTGTTTGCTTGCGGAGGTGGACACTCATGGTGAAACATCCGCGACAGCCTTAACGTTGTACGCCTCCGCATCACATCGCGAGAAGGGTAATCAAAGGGCATGCATAAAAGAATTGACGGACAATCAGAAGCAAGCCATGATTCGAGCGAATCACTTTGAGTGGGCAAATGACGTACTTAGGGATATGATGGCTCCTCTCAACCATCGTTTGAACCTCAGGGAGAATCAATGGCATGACGCTGTTGTGGATTTAGCCGCGTCTCGCCAGGGGACTCTAGAGATGGAAACTGAGTTGGAGGCGAGCCTACTCTATGGACACCAGCGGGACACCCAGTTGAACGCGGTGACTGCAGATCGGGATCAGTCCAGAGTGGAGGCTCAGAGCTGGAAGACCAGCTGTGAGCAGGCTCAACAGGAGAATGAGGCCTGGAGGATGTTTATGGTACAAACAGATTGGCAAGCTAAGATTGCCAAAAGGACGTCGCTTTTGAACGAGGCATCATCTTCTGCTCCAGCACCCATACTAGTGGTGCCTAATCCTAAGGATGACGAGGAAGAAGAAGATCCTCATGAGGTTGAGTTTTATGAGTAGAGGGCAGTGTTGATGTACTTATCACTTTAGGCCGAGTGTAATGATGTGTAGTAAACACCACGCATATTTGGCGACTTTTTGAGTCTTGTTGTAAATAGTAGCGAGGTGGGTGTACAATGTAATAGACATGACGACTTGTGGTGACCAAGCATAGATGAGACGACTTCTTTAAATGAAGTCTGTCTATTTTTGGAGTTTTATTGTAAACTTGGGCCCAAGATAATATAGATTGTATAAAGTTTGTGCTTTATCAATATATGTGAATGTTATGCATCATCTATTGTTACCTACCGCATTACTATTTATATGGAATGATGAACTTGAGGCAATGAGACTTATGGTGTGAATCGTTGTATTGCAGCATGGTGCGTACAGGTGCAGCCCCAGAAGTGGGAGGCTCAAGTGGAGGACAGGGGGATGACACACCACCCCCGGGGTAGAATACGCCTCAAATGCAACTACCTCCGCCCACACTTCCGAGGAGCCTCGTGGAGGTTCTCGCTGCAGTGCTCGGCTCGCGCGACGAGCAAACTGAGCTACTGTGAACTCTGGTGCAGCACTCGTCCCGTCAAGGGGGACGACAGGATGATGGACCGCATCAGCAATATCAGAGTTCCTACTCTGATTTCTCATTGACACATCCACCGGTCTTCAGAGAGGCCGACAAACCATTGGAGGCGGATAATTGGCTCCGCACCATTGAAGGAAAGTTCGTTTACTCGAGGTAACCGAACAACAGAAGATGCTGTTTGCAGCGCAGCAACTGCAGGGGTCTGCTGGCGCATGGTGGGCCAATTACCTTGCCGCACGCCCCGCAGGCCATGTCGTAAGTTGGGCCGAATGCCGGGAGGCGTTCCGCGCCTACCACATCCCTCCCGGGATTATGAGGAGGAAGCTTCAAGAGTTCTTGGAGCTAAGGTAGGGAGGAAGGAGTGCATACGAGTACTCCAAATCATTCAACCACTTGTCCCAATACGCTCAGGACCAAGTGAATACCGAAGATCGGAAGCGCGAATGCTTATACCGGGGTTTGAACCCCAAGTTGAAGGACAATCTTGTCCTGTTGAACCGCGACAGCTTCAACGACATCGTCAATGCCGCTATCATGCAGGAGGACGCTACGCGCGAGCTGTCCTCAGATAAAAAGAAGAGGAGTGCTCCGCAGAGCAGCGGAGGTGGTGCTCCCCAGAAGTACCGTATGGTGTACCGATCACCATCCGGCCAGAGGTGGCAACCTCCATCGCGACCACAGATGTTCCGTTGTCGTCAGTCCAACAACTCCGGGTTCCGACCGCAGCAACAGCAGGGGATGATCCCACGTGCACTTCCACCTCCACCGCGTGCATCGGGATTCCGTCCTCCCAACAGTACCGGCCAAACCCCATACACGTGTTTCACGTGCGGGCGTACGGGGCACTTCGCCATGGACTGCCCTCAGAATCGATAAGGCGGAGGGCAATCATCCTACCAGGGGGCCAACCATCCCCGCAACCATCCCAAGAAGCCAGCCACCAGACCCGGCAACGTCCACCACCTCGCCATCGAGGACGTTCCGGAAGGCGCACCCGTGCTCACGGGTACGTTCTCTATCTATGATCAATCCGTAGTCATACTCTTTGACTCCGGAGCTTCCCATAATGTCATTAGCAAATCTGTTGTCATTAAAACTCAGTTGCCTGTTATCTCCACCAAAACTCCATATATGATTCGCACTCCAGCAAGGAGGGTAGTAACATATGAGATGGTCCATAGAGTACCTATTGACCTAGATGAGAACATCTATCCTACCTCCTTCATTATCTTAGAGACTCAAAAGCTAGATGTCATCTTAGGAATAGCATGGTTGCAATACCATGGTGCTATTCTTGATATCATTCCTCGAAAGATTTATCTAAACTCTCCACTCCATCAGCCCCAAGTTCTCAATCTTGAGAACATCATTCCATTGGACCCATCTACTCACAATACCGAGGTTATGGAACTTAAGGATATTCCGGTAGTATGTGAATACCCGGACGTGTTTCCTGAAGATCTTCCTGTTATGCCCCCAGAAAGAGATATAGAGTTCAAGATTGAACTTGCACCGGGAACAGTGCCAATCTCAAGACCACCCTACAAGATGGCACCCAAGGAACTTGCAGAACTTAAGGAACAGTTAATTGAACTTGAGAACAAAGGTTTCATTCGTCCAAGTTCATCACCATGGGGTTGTTCTACACTGTTCGTAGAAAAGAAAGATAAGACCTTGAGACTGTGTGTAGACTATCGTCCACTTAATGTTGTCACTATCAAGAACAAGTATCCACTACCACGCATTGATATTCTTTTCGATCAATTGGTGGGTGCTAAAGTATTTTCGAAGATGGATCTTCGTTCTGGTTATCACCAGATTAGAATCCGACCAGAAGATATACCAAAGACAGCATTCTCGACGAGGTATGGACTATATGAGTACCTTGTTATGTCTTTCGGATTGACCAACACACCGACTCATTTCATGTATCTCATGAACTCGGTGTTCATGCCGGAATTAGACAAGTTTGTCGTGGTCTTCATTGACGACATACTTGTGTATTCAAAATCCGAAGAAGAACATGCTCAACACTTGCGTATCGTGCTTCAACGATTACGGGACTATCAGCTATATGCTAAGTTCAGCAAATGTGAATTATGGATCATCCAAGTGCCATTTTAGGGCACATCATATCAGCAGAAGGGATTGCAGTTGATCCAGGCAAGATCAAGCAAGTCCTCAAATGGGAGTCTCCAAAGTCTGTACATGAAGTCCGAAGTTTCCTGGATTTAGCAGGATATTACCGGAGGTTTATACCCCATTTCTCCAAGATAGCTAAACCAATGACAGAACTTCTGGAGAAAGGGCAGAAGTATGTATGGACTGAGGCATGTGAGGCAGGTTTCAAAAAATTGGTGAAACACCTTACAATGGCACCAGTTTTAGCACAACCAGACACAACCAAATCATTTGATGTCTATTGCGACGCATCTGGGATTGGTTTGGGTTGGGTTGTGTATTGATGCAAGAGCGAAGAGTGATCACGTATGGATCACGGCGGCTCCAGAACCATGAGCAGCACTACCCGACTCATGATCTTGAGCTCGCTGTTGTGGTACTGGCATTGAAGATGTGGAGGCATTATTTACTGGGTAATCTAGTACACCTCTACACTGATCGCAAGAGCTTTAAATACATTTTCAACCAGAAGAATTTGAATATGCGACAACGGAGATGGTTAGAATTGATCAAGGACTATGAGATTGAGATCCACTACCATCCAGGCAAAGCGAATGTAGTTGCAGATGCTTTGAGCCGCAAGTCCCATGTCAACAATCTTTCCATTACCTCAATGGAAGGAGAAGAAGAACCGAGTCTCTACTTGTTTCCATATGGGGCACTCTACAACCTAGCTCTCATTCCTACTATCAAGGAGGATATTATGGCAGCTCAGAAGGAGGACAAAGGAATGTCACATATTCGGCAAAGAATGAAGAAGGGGGAGATGAAATGTTTCCGAAGTAACGATGAAGGTACCCTCTGGTTTAACAATCGTATAGTGGTACCACAAAACATGGAGCTTAGAAAGAAGATACTGGACGAAGCTCATTTGTCCAAGTATTCCATTCACTCGGGAAGCAACAAGATGTACCAAGATTTGAAGAAGAAATTCTAGTGGACTCGGATGAAGAGGGAAATAGCTAAATACATATCCGAGTGTGATACGTGCCGGCGAGTGAAGGCCGACCATATGAAAGCAGCGGGACAGCTTCAACCTTTAAGCATACCAGCTTGGAAATGGGAGGATATCAGCATGGATTTCATTGTTGGGTTTCCTTCCACCCTCCATAAGCACGACTCAATTTGGGTGATTGTTGAATGATTGACCAAATCAGCTCATTTCATACCGGTCAGTGTGGATTATGATGTGAAGCGGTATGCAGAACTTTATATCTCCAGAATTTTGTGTCTACACAGAGTAACCCGTACTATCATTTCAGATCGTGGATCTATTTTTGTTGCTCGCTTTTGGGAGCATCTCCATGATGCATTGGGTACCAAACTGATTCGAAGCTCGTCTTATCACCCTCAGACTGATGGACAAGCCGAATGGATAAATCAAGTGCTAGAGGATATGCTTCGTGCCTGTGCCATCCACCATGGTAGGAATTGGGATGATCATCTACCATTGGCGGAATTTTCGTACAACAACTTACCAGGCTAGCATCCAGATGGCGCCATATGAAGCTCTTTATGGCCGAAAGTGTCAAACACCCTTGAACTGGTGCGAATCTGGTGAACGAGTGGTATATGGCATCAACTTAATAAAAGAAGCCGAAGAGCAAGTACGCATTATTCAAACAAATCTCAAAGCCGCTCAGTCTCGTCAGAAGAGCTACGCGGACAAAAAACGTCGACCTCTTCACTTCGAGATTGGGGATTAAGTTTATCTCCGGGTATCCCCTATTAAAGGTATCCATCGATTCGGAGTGAAAGGGAAGCTAGCTCCCTGTTTTATTGGGCTATTCGCAATAATCAAAAGATGCGGACCTGTGACATATCAATTGGAGTTACCGCCATCGCTGGCAAGGGTCCATAATGTGTTTCACATTTCTCAGTTGCGGAAATGTCTCAAAATCCCAGTGAATATACGTTTTGAGGATTTGGAAGCTCTCCAACCAGATCTCACTTATTCCGAGCATCCAACTCAGATCATTGATGAGAAGACTCGCACCACAAGAAGTCGCACCTTTCGTTTCTACAAGATCTTGTGGAGCAACCACAGTGCTGAAGAAGCCACGTGGGAAAGCGAGGAGTATCTTAGAACAAACTATCCGGACTTGTTAGCGGCATATGTTCGTTAGATCTGTTCCTTTTTCCTTCTTTTGTAATCTCGGGACGAGATTCTTTTAAGGGGGGAGGAATGTAAAAACCCCACTTTTATGGCATGTGAATTCAGTTATGAGTTTTGTGATCAACTATATTAAAGATCCAATATAGTGGTACACATGAACTTAATACCATCCGAACTTTTCTTGCACTCATGGTTAAATTTTATTAACATGAGTATTGGACTTCACCACTAATTCTAGAATAATTCTATTCACCCCTCTTCAGATTTAGAATTATTTGGATGATGTTTATTGAGGCAATTTAAAGTGCAGTACTAATTGGCCCTGCCAAAAATATTCAAATTAGAGGCTCTAAATTTTTCCTTGACCTTCTAATATTCTCAATAGCTTGCCTGCAAAATTTCAAGATTTTAGGAACTCATTTGCTACTTTATTTGAGGCGCTTATCAAATTTGAATTAAATTCAAATCTGAATTTTAAATTCTTTTCCAGCTTCTTTTAACATAAGATTTGAGTTCACCATTGTGTTCAGAATAATTCATTTACCATCTCCACAAAATTTCATGATTTTTGGAGTTGATCTTCCATTTTTAAATGAATTTTTAACTTTAGTATTGGGGTCTGACTGACCTGTGGGCCCCACAGGTCAGCCTCTGCTGAACGGGTCAGGTGAAAGCATCTAGGCCCCTCATGATGTACGGTTTCGGTGATTAATGACAACCATTGAACCTTACTAATGAATTTGTGAATGCAAGGTCCCCATAATCACTCATAAAATGAAATGAATATGTCATTGGAGACCCATATACAATCAAGTTTCTAGACCAAATCAATGAGATAAAGATAAGAAGTGAAAGCTCTCATGTCCAAATCACTCAACCATAAGTTGACAACATACAATGCTTGGAGATCATCAGAGAGCCTTGTGGAACAAATGTCTAAGAGGTCATCTGAGCAAGACACAAAAGATTCACCCAAAACAACTCGAAGCAAACAAAATCAACTCACCGTATCAACCGATGATTTCAGAAATGTACACATCGGTCGAGTTGGTTCAACTGAAGAAGAAGACCTCAAACAAATGTACTCACCGGATCATCCGATGTGAATGGCTTAGTGACATCGGTCCAGCAGTACAGTTTGCAATACCATTGGACCAAGTGAAGCACCGGATCATCCGATGTGCAGACTTACACACATCGGTTGATCACTCTAGTAAGCATCAAGATTAATCACATTCTGGAAGAAGAGCCACCGGATCATCCGATGAGAAGATAGGGGCAACATCGGTCTAACAACGGTCATATCTGACACAATGACGTTAGCCAAAGTAATTAGACCGATGATAACTAAAGGGGAGACATCGGATCATCCGGTGTTCACAGTAAAGTTCTGTCAGCCTACTTTTCCAACGGCTATTTCGGGGAGGCTGGCTATAAATACCCCCTAACCCTGTCATTTTGTTAAGTCTTGATCACCTGAAGCTATCCACACATCCACAAGTGTTCAAGGCCAAGAGCAATCACTTCCACACCTTTTTGATCACCTCTACACCAAGGTTTAGGCTAGATCTAGCTAGAGAGAGAGCTTGTGTGCCACCATTCTGTGTGAGTGGACTCTCTAGGTTAGTGTGAGATCCTTAAGGGAGTGCCCTTGGTGTTGTAACAGTGAGAAGACTTCCGGAGCTTGCCAAGGCGTGTGTGGAAGCCCGGAAGGTCAAAGTTGTACAAGGCTTGAGCTCCACCTTGCCAAGGAGGCGAACGGAGAAGATTAGTGAAGACCCCTCGTCTTGGAGACGTGGGTGTGGCAAAACCCTTTGGTGGGTGCCACAACGTGGATGTAGGAAGATCTTCACGATCTTGCCGAACCACGGGATAAAACCTTGTCTCCTCGGGAGTTTGCATCCTTCTCCTTCCCTTTCTTTTATGCATTTATATTCCGCAAAGTTTCTATCTACTAGAATGCATAGTTAGTCGCATAGGGAATTGAGCTTTAGAAATTAAGTTTCAATTGCTTAGATTTTTTTGAAGAAAGCCCAATTCACCCCCCCTCTTGGGCATTCGGTCCTTACAATTGGTATCAGAGCAAGGTTGCTCATAGGATCATTATAGCTTCACCGCTAGAGAGCTAAAATGGCCAAGGTTGGGGGTTCGGTTCCTACCTTCGAGGGCAAGAACTTTGCCTATTGGAAAGCACGCATGCACGCTTACCTTGAGGCTATTGCCCCCGAAGTATGGGAAGCTACCCACTCGGGGTTTGGAGAACATAATTATGTTGGTGATCAACTTAAATGGGATGCTAAAGCTAGGAATGCAATCTATGAATGTATTAGTCAAGATGTGTTTTCTAGGATTGCTAGCAAGGAAAAGGCTTGTGAAATTTGGGCATGCTTAATTGAGATTCATGAGGGTTCTTCTCGTGTCAAAGAATTGAAATATCACATGCTTAAGGCCAAATATGATGAATTTAAAATGCTTCCTCATGAGAATGTCAATGAAATGTTCTCTCGCTTGAATGTGCTTATTGAAGAAATCAATGCTCTTGACATTGCTTCTCTTGGCAAGGGACTCATCAACCGCAATATCCTCATGCTCCTCCCCAAGCCAAAATACAACATCATCAAATCCATGCTCCAAAAAGAGTCACTTGACCACATTGAAGTTTCGGAGCTCATTGGAGAAATACACGCTCATGAGATGAGTGTACTTGGGATGATGGAGCAATCATTATCAAAGACTATCGCTCTAAAGGCCTCCACCAAGAAAACAAGCTTCAAGAAGAAGAAGGTGGTTGAGCCTAGCTCAAGTGAAGAAGAACAAGCATCAAGTGAAGATGATGATGATGAGCTTGCATTAATGATGAGAAAGTTCTCACGCTTGAACTCCAAGATTACCAAGAAGGGGTACACCTTTGATCCCAAGAAGAAAGCGTTTCTACCAAGGAGAGATGATCGCAAGACTTGCTACAATTGTGGTGATCAAGGCCACATCTCCTATGATTGTCCAAAACCGGACAAAAGAAGAGAGAACTACAAAGGCAAGCATCGCAAGCTTGAAGAGAGTGATGATGAAGAAGAAGAAGCCAAACCAAAGCCAAGATCCTTTGGGAAGAAGAAACATGACAAGGGCAAGAAGGCAAGGCTCTTCCCAAAGAAGAGAAATGGTCCACAAAAGGTGTTCATGTGTGAGGCAAACGAATGGGTCACCAACGAAGAAACAAGTGATGAAGAGAGTCAAGAAGAAGAAAGCTTGGCCGGCCTCGCCATCGCCAACAATGATGATGCACCTCTTCATCCACCGCCCATGTGCCTCATGGCAAAAGGTAACACCAAGGTATGTGATGACTCTAGCGATGATGAGCTTTCCCCCGATGATTTAACTTCTTTGATAAATGAATATCATGCTATCATTAAGAGGGAAAAGAGTAAGGTTAAAGTGCTTGAAGAAACTCGTGCTAAACTTGAAAGTATTAACCTTGATTTGCTTGACAAGTATGAAAGCATACTTAAAGAGCATGACACGCTCAAATCCCATGTCAAGCAAATTGAGGAAGAAAAGGCTAAAATTAAGATAGATAATCATGAACTTGACTTAGCACACCAAACACTCTTGGAAGAGCACAACAAGTTAATACAAGAACATCAAACACTTAACCATGCTCATGACATGCTTGATCAAGAATTGAAAAATATGAAGAAGCAAACACTTAATGATAAGATATTCATTACTTATCATGCCACTAATGCTTTGCACAAGTCTTTGCCTTTGAAAGCTAATGCTAGGGAGAAGTACTTGTTGGAAGAAATTGAGAGTCTCCGCACTAGTGTGGCTAGACTTTCAAAAGGAGAAGTCAAGCACAAGGAACTTCTCTTCCAACAAGCAAAGGCCTTCTACAAGAGATTACTTGGATCCTTCCCGGTGCCTAACAAAGGAAAGGTGCCCTCACCGGAGCTAAGAACAAGCTTCATCAAGGAAGTTGGTTCTTATTGCCAACATTGTGAGGTCACCGATCACCACACAAGGGAGTGTCCTCTTCCTAACCTACCTTCTCCTAAATTGCCTACTAACTATAAATCTACTTTCAATGATCATTATTATCTCTTGAGTAAAGTACAAGGCAAGGTGAAGGCTAGGTTCATTGGCAAAGACATGAAGGGCATGAAGGGGAAGCTCCCCAAGCAACTTTGGGCCCCAAAAACACTTGTATCACACATACAAGGACCTAAGTTGGCTTGGGTTCCTAAAGCCAAAAATTGAATTCATGTGTGTAGGTGAACTATAAAGCCGGAGGAAAGCATTGGGTACTCGATAGCGGGTGCACTCAACATATGACCGGCAATGATGGTATGTTCACCACCATAGAAAACCCCGGCAATCATGAACAAGTCACCTTTGGTGATAACTCTAAGGGAAAGGTAATTGGGTTATGTAAAATTGCTATTTCAAATGACTTGTCTATTTCTAATGTTTTGTATGTTAAGTCACTTAGTTTCAATTTACTTTCTATTGCACAACTATGTGATCTTGGACTAACGTGCACATTTAGCAAAAATGATGCTGTTGTGAGTAGTGAAACTAGCCAAGACATAGTCATCAAAGGATTCCGGCATGGACATCTCTACCTAGTGGACTTCGCCAACAAGAATGCTAGCTTGACCACTTGTCTTTTCACTAAGACAAGCTTGGGATGGCTATGGCACCGATGCATAGCGCACATTGGAATGAGCAAACTCAAGAAGTCATTCAAGCTTGTGATGGTGACCGGCGTGAAGGATGTCACATTTGAGAAGAACAAGCTTTGTAGCGCTTGTCAAGCCGGGAAGCAAGTTGCTTCACACCACCCAATGAAGACAATGGTGTCAACCTCCAAGCCACTTGAACTACTCCACAAGGACCTCTTCGGACCGTCCACATATCAAAGCCTTGGCAGTAACCTCTATTGTCTCATTTGTTGATGACTATTCTCGCTATGCTTGGACTCTATTTCTAGGTGACAAGAGTGAGACTCCGGAAGTGTTCAAGACCTTTGCCAACCACGCTCAAAGGGAATTTCAACTTCCCATCATCAAGGTCCGGAGTGACAACGGCACCGAATTCAAGAACTACAACATTGGGGAGTGTTGTGACCGTGAAGGAGTAAAACATGAGTTTTCGGCCACATACACTCCTCAACAAAACGGTGTCATTGAAAGGAAGAACAAGACACTCATCACACTTGCAAGAGCAATGCTTGATGACTACAGCACGTCGGAGAAGTTTTGGGCCGAAGCAATCAACACGGCGTGCCATGCCGCAAATAGGGTCTATCTCCATCGACTACTTCAAAAGACCCCGTACGAGCTTCTCATTGGGAGAAAGCCCAAAATCTCCTACTTTCGAGTCTTTGGATGCAAGTGCTACATCTACCGTAAGAAAAGGCTCGGTAAGTTTGAAAGAAGATGTGATGTTGGTATATTCCTTGGTTATGCAACAAACTCAAAAGCATATCGAGTATTCAACCAAACCTCCGGTTTAGTTGAAGAAAGTTGTGATGTTGAGTTTGATGAATCAAATGGCTCCCAAGAGGAGAGTTTTGGTCATGATGAAATAGATGATGAGCCTCTACGAGAAGCCATGAAGAACATGACCATTGGAGACATCAAGCCGGAAGTTGAGGAGAGACATGATCAAGGGGGAGCTTCAAGTTCCAACAACAACTCTATGGCGCCTCAAGTTGACGAAGAAGAGAAGGATGATCCATTGCCGACTCAAGACTCACAAGCACAACAACATCAAGAAGAAGAAGAAGTCCATGATCAAGTCCAACCACAAGGGGAGCAACACGCATCACCTTCGCCAAGTGCTTCACAACCGCTTATGAGGCAAGGACGCATCTCCAAGGCGCATCCAATGGATCAAATCATTGGAAGTCCGTCAAGGGGTGTAAGTATACGTTCTCGCCACGTTGCTTCGTTTTGTGAGCACTACTCTTTTGTTTCGTGTGTAGAACCCACTCACATTGAGGAAGCGCTCCAAGACCCAAATTGGGTGATGGCCATGCAAGAAGAACTCAATAATTTCATCTGCAATGAAGTTTGGGTGTTGGAGGAGCAACCCAAGGACAAGAACGTCATCGGAACAAAGTGGGTGTACTACAACAAACAAGACGAGAATGGCATTGTGGTCCGCAACAAGGCAAGACTTGTGGCCAAAGGGTTCTCACAAGTTGAAGGACTAGATTTTGGGGAAACATTTGCCCTGGTCGCCCGGCTAGAAGCCATCCGTATACTTCTTGCCTTTGCTTCACATCATAGTATTAGACTTTATCAAATGGATGTGAAAAGTGCCTTTCTTAATGGCTACATTAACGAGCTTGTTTATGTTGAACAACCTCCCGGGTTTGAAGATCCGAGGAATCCTAATCATGTGTATAGGTTGCACAAGGTGCTCTACGGGCTCAAGCAAGCACCTAGGGTGTGGTATGAACGACTACGGGACTTCCTCATCATGCAAGGATTCAAGATCGGGAGGGTGGACACCACACTCTTCACCAAGGACATCAACGGAGATTTGTTCATTTGTCAAATTTATGTTGATGATATTATTTTTGGTTCAACTAACGAAGCTTTTAGCCATGAGTTTGGCAAAATGATGTCTAGGGAATTCGAGATGTCAATGATTGGAGAGCTCAACTTCTTCCTTGGATTTCAAATCAAGCAACTTCAAGAGGGGACCTTCGTCTATCAAGAGAAGTACACCAAGGACCTCTTGAAGAAATTTGAGATGGGAGATTGTAGCACAAGAAGCACTCCAATGGCAACCAACTGTCATCTCGACGCGGATAAGGACGGTAAACCTATTGATCAATCTAATTACCGTTCTATGATTGGTTCATTGCTTTACCTTACCGCATCTAGGCCCGATATCATGTTTAGTGTATGCTTATGTGCTCGTTTTCAAGCGGCACCTAAAGAATCACATAGGAAGGTGGTCTTTAGGATACTTAGGTATCTTAAGCATACTCCTAGTGTGGGCTTGTGGTACCCTAAAGGTGCAAAATTCCATCTTGTGGGATACTCGGATTCGGACTTTGTCAGATGCCGCGTGGATCGCAAGAGTACCTCCGATGGGTGCCACTTGCTTGGGCGTTCCCTAGTTTCTTGGTCTAGCAAGAAGCAAAATTCCGTCGCCTTGTCCACGGCGGAAGCGAAATACATTGCGGCCGGTGCATGTTGTGCCCAAATTCTTTATATGAAACAAACCCTTTTGGACTTTGGTATTAAACTTGGTTGTGTGCCTCTCCTTTGTGACAATGAAAGTGCGGTTAAGATAGCTAAAAACCCCGTTCAACACTCCCGCACTAAGCACATTGATATTCGCCATCATTTCTTAAGGGACCATGAAGCTAAGGGAGACATCTCTTTGAGAGGTGTTAGGTCCGAAGAACAATTGGCGGATATCTTCACTAAACCACTTGATGAGAAAACTTTTTCTAGGCTAAGAAGTGAATTAAATGTGCTAGATGCAACAAACGTCATGTAAGAATGCATATCATATAGGTCTTGCCTAACTCTCAAAGGATAGGGGTGAGCAAGGGTTAGCTTGGGATGGTGGTTCTTTTGGGTCTCCCAAGGCTTGGAGAGTAGCTCTCCCTGAAGAAGCCTTTGAAAGGTTCAAACTTGGCAAGATAGATTTACTTTATGCCTTGCATGATGCTTGCCATATAGATTTACAATTTCTTGCATTATAAAATGTTTGGCATTGCATACGGTAGATTGTCACAAAGGGGAACCCACCTCATGAGAAAGAGACTTGTTTGAAATGCAATATCTCAACTCATATAAGGTGGAAAGAACAAAAATGGTAGGTGCGTTAATGCCTAGAGGAACATGCTTCAAAGAGATAGAAGTTTTCATACTCTACCTCACAAAGCATGGGCCTTACATGTTATATGGATATTTTCCTCCTATTTTTCTCGGTGTTCCATTTGCTTTAAGGATTTGCCAAGTTATTGGCATATTAGCTTTTGAGGGGTAAGGGGTTGCCCAGAAAGTCCTAAGACATGTGTTTCTCTTTGCTTGGTTGTTTGGTCAAAGGACATATATGGGATGTTTTTGTTCTGCAGTCATCGGATTATCAGATGTCCAGGTCAATCCCTCATCGGACCAATAGGTGTTCAATCTTCAAGGGCAAGTTCAGTCAGAATCTAAAATGATCCGACGCGTTCATTCTGAAAAACATCAGTCCATCCGGTGTTCTCTATTCTGGAGCTGTGGTCAATTCCACCGATGTTACTTCCTCCAATGTCGGACCATCCGGTGTCAACATCCCTCTTTTGAACACCCTTACTGTGCCATTCGACCGATGATCCAAACCCTAAACATCGGTCCATCCGATGTCAACAACAATTTTTTGAATATCCTTACTGTGGCATTCGATCGATGTACATCCCATCTAACATCGGTCCATCCGGTGTTAAAAATTCGGCTAGGGTTTGGGACCCACTATTTAAACGGCCGTACCCCCCTCGTCTTTCTCTCCCCCGATCCCGACGCCGCCACCGCTCTCCTCTCGCTGCGCCGTCACCTCCACTGCCGCCGGACGCCGCCGCCGCCGCCCACAGGCCGCCGCTGCCGTCTCCGGTCGCCGCCCTCACCACAGCGCCGTCGCCACTCGCCGCGCCGCCGCCTCCATCGCGCCGTCACACATCCGCGCCGCCGCCTCACCTCCAAGCGCTGCTGCCTCACCAATCGCCGCCTCCACCACTCGCCACCGCATCCAAGTGCCGCCACCGCTCTTCCTCATCGCCACAGCGCCTCCGCCGCCCTCGCGCATACGTTGCCATCGCGGTGCATTCATCGCCGCTAGGGTTTCGCAACCCCGTTGATCTCCACGTCATCTCCATCGTCGACTCCTTGCAATCGCGTGATCGCAATGGCTCGCAACAAGAAGAACAAGGGCAAGGCTATCGCGGAGCCGGCCGCGAAGAAGCAAAAACTGTCGAAGGAGGAGAAGAAGGCTCTGATGGCCGCTTGCGCCGCCGAGGAGCGTGAGCGTGGCCGTAGTGGGTCGCTGAGGATCTGTGAGGCTCGTCCGAGGCAACCTCCTGTGATCGACGACTCCGAGGCCGAGGAGGAGCCGGTTGAGCCTCTTGTCCGCCGGCGCTCAGCCCGGACCCGTGGGGGTCATCCTCCGGCACCTCCTCGTCCGAGACCGACGGCTGCCGACCGTCGTGAGGACAGGGAGGCCCAGCGTGCAATCTACGAGATGGACACCACTGTCCATGTCGCTGAAGGAGTCCGGTTGACAGACTACCGGAAGATGAAGGCCAAGCAGCTTCACAAGCTCAGATGGAATGTGCTACTTGAGGAGTGGTACCCGCAGCCCCGGGAAGCCTTTGTGGATAGTCGCTTCTGGACTATCACCCAGGCGTCTCTCTACGAGACCTACAGGCGTCGAGGGCACAAGCTGTTCCAACACAACTATCTGGATTGGGGACAGCTAGCTTTGGCAGCAGAGACGGAGATCCGTCCTTACTTTGAGAGGTACCGAGGCTTGGTGGAGCTAATGGCATATGAGCGGAGTGCCTATGTGGAAGATTGGGTCCGCGTCTTCTATGCCACCCTCTATGTCTCGGAGGGCAGAAGATCCATTGACTTCATGTTCATGGGTCAGCACTACCACCTGACGAGGCAGACACTGGGACAGTTGCTTGGAGTAGACTTGCACGACACCTGTGTACATGAGAAGGTCTACGGTCAGGCAGATCCATCGAGGAGGCCGCTCACTGAAGGAGTGGCACCGCTGCTGGAGGAGATCCGTTCTTTGTTCGGTCCTACTTTCTCTCCTGACCAGCCGAGAGTTCCAGCCCTGTTGACTCCAGCTGCGCGCACAGTGCACCTCGCCTTGCGCCGCACGCTCCTGCCGAGATCTCGTTACTTGGAGGGGTTCACCAACTTGCAGCAGACTCTCCTGTTCTACATCATGAACGGGAAGGAGTTCGACATCGTGGACGTCCTCATATGCGAGATGGAGGATGTGATCACAGACAGTGTGGGCATGATGAGGCAGCTAGTTTATGGGCACTGGATCAGCTACCTGCTTACTATGATGGTTCTCGAGGGGTCCGCCGTGCACGATCGTCTCTCTGACGAGAGTGTGACACAGTTCGGACACTACCGTGCCCCAGCTCCTGGAGACCGCCGTCTTGGCCGTCCAGTTGAGCGTCAGGTCAGGGCCCGACTATCTGAGGAGGACTGGTCTGACCTAGAGAAGGAGGATGAGAGGCTTGCCGAGGCTGAGGCACAGGGGGAGGACCTGCAGTATATCTGGTCTGAGAGCGACACCAACGACAGTGTCGAGGAGTACTACCCTCCTCCGCCCTCTCCCAGGCAGCACAACGCGGAGGCTGGAGGCTCCACAGTGCCACCATCTACTCCACCTCCCGTCACTGAGGCGCAGGTCACGCAGCCGTCAGAGCTGACATCGCTCCTCCAGCAGATGGTTGAGCAGCAGCGTCTGGACAGGCTGGCAGCCGAGCAGGCCCGAGCAGAGCAGGCCGCCCGTCTCCTTGAGCTCCAGCAGCAGCAGCAGGAGATGCAGCATCAGATCGCCCGTGAGAGGCGTGAAGACACTGACAGGCTGGCGGGGCTCATCGACCAGATGCACAAGCGCACCCTCGACCAGCAGCAGCAGACGCAGCAGGCGATGATGGGCATCCTGGGGTTGATCACCAACATCTACACCCAGACCGGGATTGCCCTCCCGTCGCAGCTGCCAGGAGTCGCTCCACCACCTCAAGTCTTGGCTCCAGCTACCGCTCCAGTGGCCCCAGTACCTTCTACACTGATTCCCTCCTTCAATATGTCTCCTCTTCTGGCTCCTGGTGCTCCACTTCACTCCCCGCTACTGGCCATGACTCTATTCCAGCAGACGCCGGCCTCCGTCGTCAGTGCCCCTGCTCCAGCAGCTCCTCCACAGCAGGCACTGACGGTGGCTCCTTCGGCTCCGGCAGCTCCCTCCACCACTACTCCAGCCAGCAGCTCCGACGACAGCGACAGTGACTAGTTCGTCATCGCGCCCAGCCCTCAGGGTCCTTAGGTGCTCGGATCCCTTTTTGGTGTCTTGATGCCAAAGGGGGAGAAGAGTTAGAGGAGTCAGGGGGAGCGTCTTAGTGTCAGGGGGAGTCTCTTTTATCATTTATCGTTTATCATTCTTGTAATTCAGTGTGTTTGCTACATTTGGTGTGTTTGCTACTCATTTGCTACTTTTGAGCTCTAGTGAACTTATTTCCATGAGTTATTAATCGATTGGGCTCATTTGGTGTTTTATCTATGTTTATGATCACTTTTTATTAACACTTGAGCTATTAATTGATGTTTAAGCCTCAAGTATGACATCCTGTATTCATTGCATATTCTTTTAAGTTTCATTCTATAAAATTCATTACTATTGCGCATTGATTATAGTGTTGTCATCAATCACCGAAAAGGGGGAGATTGAAAGCATCTAGGCCGCTCATGCTGTACGGTTTCAGTGATTAATGACAACCATTGAACTTTACTAATGAATTTGTGAATGCAAGGTCCCCATAATCACTCATAAAATGAAATGAATATGTCATTGGAGACCCATATACAATCAACTTTCTAGACCAAATCAATGAGATAAAGATAAGATGTGAAAGCTCTCATGTCCAAGTCCCTCAACCATAAGTTGACAACATACAATGCTTGGAGATCATCAGAGAGCCTTGTGGAACAAATGTCTAAGAGGTCATCTGAGCAAGACACAAAAGATTCACTCAAAACAACTCGAAGCAAACAAAATCAACTCACCGGATGAACCGATGATTTCAGAAATGTACACATCGGTCGAGTTGGTTCAACTGAAGAAGAAGACCTTAGACAAATGTACTCACCGGATCATCCGATGTGAATGGCTCAGTGACATCAGTCCATCAGTATAGTTCGCAATACCATTGGACCAAGTGAAGCACCGGATCATCCGATGTGCAGACTTACACACATCGGTCGATCACTCCAGTAAGCATCAAGATTAATCACATTCTGGAAGAAGAGCCACCGGATCATCCGATGAGAAGACAGGGGCAACATCGGTCTAACAACGATCATATCTGACACAATGACGTCAGCCAAAGTAATTAGACCGATGATAACTAAAGGGGAGACATCGGATCATCCGGTGTTCATAGTAAAGTTCTGTCAGCCTACTTTTCCAACGGCTATTTCTGGGAGGATGGCTATAAATACCCCCTAACCCTGTCATTTCGTTAAGTCTTGATCACCTGAAGCTATCCACACATCCACAAGTGTTCAAGGCCAAGAGCAATCACTTCCACACCTTTTTGATCACCTCTACACCAAGGTTTAGGCTAGATCTAGCTAGAGAGAGAGCTTGTGTGCCACCATTCTGTGTGAGTGGACTCTCTAGGTTAGTGTGAGAGCCTTAAGGGAGTGCCCTTGGTGTTGTAACAGTGAGAAGACTTCCGGAGCTTGCCAAGGCGTGTGTGGAAGCCCGGAAGGTCGAAGTTGTACAAGGCTTGAGCTCCACCTTGCCAAGGAGGCGAACGGAGAAGATTAGTGAAGACCCCTCGTCTTGGTGACGTGGGTGTGGCAAAACCCTTTGGTGGGTGCCACAACGTGGATGTAGGAAGATCTTCACGATCTTGCCGAACCACGGGATAAAACCTTGTCTCCTCGGGAGTTTGCATCCTTCTCCTTCCCTTTCTTTTATGCATTTATATTCCGCAAAGTTTCTATCTACTAGAATGCATGGTTAGTCGTGTAGGGAATTGGTCTTTAGAAATTAAGTTTCAATTGCTTAGAATTTTTTGAAGAAAGCCCAATTCACCCCCCCGCTTGGGCATTCGGTCCTTACATCAGGTCAGCGGCCTGCCATCTCTGCACCGGCGCTCGCCCGCTCGACAGCGCACACGCATGCAAGCTCCAGTGAGCTGCTTGCTTGCTCGCCGCGGTGCTATAAAAGGCCGGCCGCCGCTCCGATATTTCCCCTTCCCCGATCGGTGGTTCCCCCCTCTCGTTGTTTCTTCTCCACCGCGCGCCATTGTTGCCGCCCACCTCTGCTCCGTGGTGCGCCGCCGTTTCGTGCAGTTTCAAGCCTCGATCCCAAAAGCTTAAAGGTGCGCCTAATCGAGCTCTAACTCTCGGTGCAAACCGTTTCCCTTTTCATTGAGAAATGAGCAAGTTATCGGTCTTCTTCCTTCCGGCCGATGTGAGGAAGCTCGCTAGGTTTCCGTTTCAATTCTGTTTCTACAAGTAAATATTCTTTGCAATTGCTTAGAGATAGTTTCTATAGGTCCTAGCGCTCCTACCTGAACAAAAACCCCTAAAAGTTATCGAGCAACGGCCGTGGAAATCGAGTTTTGCTCGCCGCCGGTGAGGAAACCTCGGTTCGCCGTCGAGCTCATAGTTTCCGATTGTTTCTTCCTCTTCCACGTCCAGTTCCTTGATCTGCATCGTCACAGGAAGATTTTGAAGAAGATCCCGAGTGGTTTGAGCTACTCTGGAGCGAGTTCCAGGTTGCCCGAGTGCTCACCACCGCCGCCGCCGTCGCACAACCATTTCGGGCGAGTTTCTGGTCCCACCGACCTCACCGTCGTGCTCGGCGACTCCAAAAACCCCCAGGCGGCGAGTTTGGGTGAGTTTGACCCGTCGGTTTAATCGGCGGTGAGCTCGCCGGCGAGTCACCGCCGCGGGCGCCGCCTCGCGCACGCGTTGGCGCGAGGTGGAAGACAACCCCATAGGGCCCCACCTGCCAGTAGCTGCGGGATCACGGTGCGGCTGGGATTCCATGCGGCTGCGCGCGAATAAATTTGTGGACCACGGTGTTGCATTGACCAGAGCACGCCACGTGGCCCATGGGACCCGCCCGATTGAATTTGAATTCTAGCGCCAATGGGTTATTAAATTAATTCCAGAAAATTGTTCAAACTTCTAAATTGAATATCTCTCTGTGGACTACTCCAAAAATCTTCAAACAAATTTTGTTTGAAAGCCCGTGAGCTCTAGATTTTTTTAGTACCAGGTTCTGTGAAACTTAATTTTAAATTCTATAGAAAATAATCTTTCCAAATACAAACACAAATTTTCCAGATGAACCTTCCACTGGAAGAATACCCAAAATTCACATAAAGTACCATGACCTATTCTTAGTTACCAGAAAAAGTTTAGGAGCCATTGAACCTGTTTAGCTTGGACAGATTTCCAATTCTTTCCCGCTGGTTCAGTTTTCTTCCAAAACTACATTCAGAAAATAGTATCCTTTTCTAAATTCTGTTTCTCCCAGAAAAATTGCCCTGAAAATACCAAATAAAATCCTGTATGATCCTTACACCCTAAGCAAACAGGCTGTACAGTTGGATTGGTATGAGACCCTGTATAACATCCTGTTTAATTCAATCATCTTTTTCCTTGATTGAATTATACCAGATGTTCAGTTGCTTTGTCATACCCCAAATTCAGAATGAACATTCCATTAGTCATGTACTAGCTCCTGTAAAAATTTGATATTTATTTGACCTAATCTTCTAGGCCAAATTCAGTTCCTAAACTGAAAGATAATTGGTTAAGCTTATTCAATTAGTAAATAATTGCCAAAGGGCTTAACCACTTTTATTATCTATTGCTCCTTGCCAAAGATCTCTATCATGTCATTAGTATGTCTCAACAAAGTCCCAAAGCCATTTAAGATCACCACTTGCTATGATCATTAGATGTTAATTTGTATACTTTTTATAGTTATTTTTTGAAAGTCATTCATATACGTATTCTATGCACATCGTATAGTGACCGAATTCGAGGAGGAGCCAGAAGCCTTGGAAGAGCACCTCCCAAATATTAACTCAGACTCTGACCTGCAACAAGGCAAGCCCCGGTTTGCATTTAAGTTGTTTATAAAATTTTACTTTCTCACTATGATGAGTGGTATATGATATTGTGCATTACGTATAAGGTGTTTGATACTCCACCTGCATGACCAAAAATCCCAGGGATTGGTTGGAACAAATTACAGTTTGACTTGTAGTAACTGCTTTGCTAATGCATAGGAAATCCGGTAGAAGTCGAGTAGTTGGAATATACTCGCGAGAGATGTAGGACATATCTCACAGGATTGGTTAGATAGAAAATAGCATAATATAATGAAATGGAGACCGGGCAGGGAATGGATAGGAAGCGGCGAAAATTGAGTCTCGATCGCATAGCCCTGCCTGTGTCGATTAAGGCCCGTCCGTATGCAGCCCCTTCAGACAAGCTTGAATTGTATCGGCGAAATAATGGACATATGGAATCCAATAAACTAACGTAGCTTGGTCACTTGGGTGTCGAGGCATACCGTTCCGTTTTATAGGTGTGGGTTGAGAGCAGCAAGGTGTAAATCCGCTGGTGGGCACGTCAGAGTACGCCCCACGCAGGGACCTCCTGCTCGTGACGGATCGACCGGTTCGACATTTGAGTGTCTCGCGAAAGGTTGCCATATACGACTAGTACTGAAGTGTTACGTAGGTACTGCGCGAAGTACTCGCTGGCATTTCCGAAAGTGCATATGTGTCGTGTTGTCCGGGTGTGTCCTAATTGCAATCACAGTCCCTCGCGGTAATAGAGTAACACTTGTTCACTGAGAGGTGACGTAGTAAATACTAAAGAAGCCAGAAAATCATATTGTATTGAATTATAATTACTTTGCAACCTTGCATGATTTAGAGATAGTACAATTAAAAGTGTACAGTTTCCTCATACTTTAGCTGTAATAGCATTATGTGCCCTGGGCATGTCATATCATCGGTAAAGCGTTTCTTGTTTGATTGTGGAGCCCATGATGTGCCGTGCTCGGAGAATGTCATTTGGTACATAAAACCTGATTATAAGGATCCACTTGTAGGCGAGTCATTTACGCTTCACCTCACCTATGTTTTAGTGTTCCCCTTGCATATGTCTAGTGAGACGGGTTAGTCTTGCTGAGCCTTATGCTCACATTTGCAGTTAACGAGTTTTTGCAGGTTATACAGTTGATGAAGGGTTTGATGATGAGGCTGCACCCCCTCCAGGATGTACAGCCGAGTGGGAACCCTGCACGCCGCCCTAATTGAGTGTTGCTAGTGCAAAGTATCCAAGGCATGGATAACTTTGCTTTTGCATAGCTAGTGCTGAGAGCGTAGCTATGATATATATATATATATATATATATATATATATATATATATATATATATATATTTTTCTTTACTTCCGCTAGTATTGTAAAAACTTCCGCTATATGATAAATAAAAGACTTCGTCTTGTAATTTTAATCAGTTTCTATTCTTGTATACTGTTGGGTGTCACATCGCACGACAACACCCAATGAGATCCTCGGATGTCGGGATTCCGATCCCCACATTGGCAATGGTGAAATCTGGAATTATTGATGATGGTAGCGAATTCAGATTGTATTATGATATTACTTATGATTATGATGGGTTTGATTCATATAAATATAATATATTGCTTTTCAAATGTTTTTATGTACTTTTCAGCACTTTGCCATTATTATTGTCGTCATTTGAATTAGCCACGTGTCATACTTTCCACACTTGCTGAGTACGACATGTACTCACTCTTGCAATCCCCCCCCCCCCAACAGTTGAAGGTCAGGATTGGGAGTTTAATGGTGATAATGCGGAGTTCTAGGTCATGTCTACCGCCATCTTTGCCTGTGGTGTTGATTGGAGTTACGCTATACCCTATTGCTTATGCTGCCTAGCTGTTTAGTTTGCTTAATTAGTTTATTTGCACTGCATTAGTTGAACTTGTCATAAATATTCATTAGAGCTTGTATTTGAGGATAATATGGTTTGTGTAATAAAATTTGGTTAATTAATCTTGTCTTGTGGTAATTTTCTGTATACTCTTTTGTGATTGCACTCGTGTATGTGTGATGAACATCCTGGGCACACATATGCATTAGCTTGGTTCATTTTTCGGAACCGGGCATCACAAGATATTTGCTAAACTTTGCTATTTTTATAGTCAGATATGCGCTAAGGAAGTGTCGAAGAAGATAATGCGGCAATGGGAGAAAGAAATCATCGTTCAAGTATGTAAGATGAAAAAAGTCTTTACGCTTGGATTTATGAATTTTATTCAACGTGTGCTGGTGCATTTGTGTGACGCCCGGTTCCGAAAACTGAACCAAGCTAACGCATATGTGTGCCCAGGATGTTCAACACACATACATGAGTGCAATCACAAAAGAGTATACAGAAAATTACCATAGAACAAGATTAATTATCAAATTTTATTACACAAACCATATTATCCTCGAATACAAGCTCTAATGAATATTAATGACAAGTTCAACTAATGCAGCAGAAATAAAGTAATTAAGCAACTAAGCAAACTAAGCAAAAGGGACAGCGCAGCTCCATGCAACACCACAGGCAAAGCTGACGATAGACCCGACCTAGAAATCCGCATTATCGCCATTAAACTCACAATCCTGACCTGCAACTGTTGGGGGGGGGGGGGTTGCAAGAGTGAGTACATGTCGTACTCGGCAAGTGTGGAAAGTATGACATGTGGTTGATTCAAATGACGACAATAATAATGGCTAAGTGCTGAAAAGTACAGTAAAACCATTTGGAAAAGCAATATATCATATATATGTGAAGTAAACCCATCATAAACCATGTAACCATAATAATACCAGTCCATAATTCACCATTACCAATAACCATAATCAATGTCATAAACCATAATTCCATCCATAACCATAACCATAATCATAATATCAACCATAACCATTACCAAACCATAACCATTCCAAATCACAATTTCCCTCTAATCATGTAGGTCATCCAGACGCTCATAACCGGGAGCATGACTATCATGATAGTTTTAATAGACTCTGTAGAGTTTGTACCACTTTACCCACGTGTTTGTGATTTCATCACCCGTCGGCGACTAAACAACCTCCCTTATGCCACTTACACTTCCTTTGGTGTATGGCCAAGAGATCACAAAATAGCCTTTACAAAGGGATTACTAGTCTATTCAGACCCCACTGAGGTTTCACCGGTGGCGATGCCTCCAACTGAGCACATCTTCAACCAAGGGCCCCCTCTTGAGCCATTCGGATCCCAGGGTAGTCCCACCAATCATCAACAAACCCAATCTGACTACCCCTTCCCCGAGCATCCTTACTGGTCCAAATAGCACTGGCAAAACCCTAATTAATCAGCTACGCCGCATCCCTACTTGGCCTCATGGTGGCACTGTAGTCCTGGCCTATTCTCGCATGAACCGGTCCTTAGATCTAAAGCAAGCAAAACCACCATGACATCCAACCCATC
This sequence comes from Tuctoria greenei, assembly GCA_036927565.1. Taxonomy (NCBI): domain Eukaryota; kingdom Viridiplantae; phylum Streptophyta; class Magnoliopsida; order Poales; family Poaceae; genus Tuctoria; species Tuctoria greenei. Next base: position 97,279,468 of record JAYESD010000006.1, on the reverse strand, counting down.
CACATACCAGGCTTGCTTAGATCACCCATCGTATTGACCAGTTCACATTAACCAGAATATCATTGATGCATAATTAAATGTGTAGTGTTGTTTGCCATCGCAATTAATTAAGCGAAGCAAAAAGGTAAAAACCCTTCCCAACTCTCTACCATGTGTTCCAGGTGACAAGGGTGGTTAAACAAATCTAGTAAACTTCCTACCATAGGATTCCCATCAATTTGACACAAGCATGCAGTTTTGCAAACAAAACATTTATTTTAAAAACAGGATCAATATGCTTCAAGGACACTTGTTTTGCTCCGGCAGATAGGGTTGCTCAAGCGCTTCGAAGTCTTGATTCTGAAAATCCTCGTACACGACCTCTTGAGCACTTCCCTCTACTCGTGATCACACATACAAGAAAATACATACAAATCAACATGATGCACACACATTAATCAACATGCGATGATATGCATGCATGCAAAGATCAATTATTAATTAACTATGCTTGTTTATTAATTAGATGCAACTATTTCATACGTGTTCGTATGAGTTTACGGGGGTTTTAGCGGGGATTAATGTGGCTGAAAATAAAAAGACGGTGCTACTACGATCAGACTATGTCTATTAGATTCAATATGTTCGCTAAATTCGCATCGGAACGTGGCCTACCGTAGATGCGATGGCTTCGATGATCGCGGGATGGGGACGATGCATAGATGAAGTAGATGCGCAAGGTCCTCCGGCGGCACGACGACAGCGACACGATGACGACGACGATCTCCGGCGGACGACGGCACCCTCCTCTTTTTCTTCCTCTTTTTCCCTTCTTTTTCTTCCCCTGGCGGCAGCTCTGTTCTCTGGTTTCTTTTTTTCCGGCGGCGCTAGGGCTCTGGGCGCTGGGGATTACGAAGCCCTGGGCTTCTTATAGCGGAGGCTAGGGCACCGCGGGTGGAGGGGCGTGGAATGCGCGCTGGGGCCGAGGCGCAGGCGGGCGACTCGGGGGCGTCGCGCGCGTGCGAGCGGCACGTGGGAGCGGACAGGCGGCTCAGGGGTCGCGCACTGCGGGGTCGGGCAATGCCGGGGCGGCGCGTGCGTGGCCAGTTGGCTGGCGCGCGGGGTCGCGCGCTGCTGGCTGGGCCGCTCGGCCTGGCCAGCGGGCGGTTGTTTTTTTTCTCTCTTTTTTTCTTCTTCTTTTTTTTTCTTATAAATATATTATTATTTATTTATTCTTTATATTGTTTTTTATATATATTTTCTTTTTCTTTACATATATAAATATTATCTTTAAATATATATTATTATATATTCTTATTTATTTTATCTTTATATGTTATTATTATTTTTATACTTATTCCCTATTACAACTTTTATGCTATTATTTTCTTTTTCTTCTTTTTGCTACACCATCTATGTATGTTTTATCATTTTTCTTTTATTCTATTAATATTTAATGTATGAACATGTATGCAATGCACGATGCGAAAGTTGAGGGTGTTACAAACCTACCCCCCTTAAAGTGAATCTCGCCCTAAAGATTCGATAGCGTGGAGAAAAGATGAGGGAATTCTGCCTTCAGGTCTTCTTCACGTTCCCATGTAGCTTCGGCTTCCGTATGGTGTTTCCATTGCACTTTGCACCAACGGATCCTCTTATTCCTCGTGACTCTTTCCTTTACGTCCAAGATCTTGATAGGTTGCTCGACATAGGACAAATCCTCTTGAAGTTCTAACTCGTCCATCGGCACTTGTTCTTCCGGTACCCTGAGATACTTCTTGAGTTGAGAGACGTGAAATACGTCGTGTACATCGGAGAGATACATCGGCAGCTCAAGTCGATATGCCACTTCTCCTAGTTTGTCCAAAATCTTGAACGGTCCGATGTAACGTGGTGCCAGTTTTCCTTTGACGTTAAACTGTCGTTGACCTCTGATAGGTGACACTTTGAGGTATACAAAATCTCCAACTTCAAAAGTCAGACTCCTTCACCTATTATCAGCAGAACCTTTCTGTCGAGACTGGGCAGCCTTTAAGTTTTCCTGTATTATTTGGACTTGCCTTTCAGCATCTTGTAACACGTCGGGACCAAACACTTGATTATCTCTGGTTTCATTCCAAAACAAGGGAGTCATACACTTCCTTCCGTACAATGCTTCGTAGGGTGACATTTTCAGACTTGCCTGGTAGCTATTGTTGTACGAGAATTCAGCATACGACAAACTTTTATCCCATCTTTTCCCATGCTTTAAAGCACAAGCTCTTAACATGTCTTCCAAAATTTGGTTGGTCCTCTCGGTTTGTCTATCTGTTTGAGGGTGATACGCCGAACTAAAGTTTAACCTTGTACCCATAGCTTCATGCAGTTTCTGCCAAAACCTAGAGGTAAACTGAGAACCTCGGTCCGAGACTATTTTCTTTGGAACTCCATGTCGGCACACAATATGCTCCATATACAGTTCTGCTAGCTTCGCGGTGGTATATGTGGTCTTGACAGGAATAAAGTGAGCTGATTTTGTTAACCGATCCACAATTACCCAAATCGAGTCATATCCGGACTGTGTACGTGGTAGTCCAACTATAAAGTCCATACTAATCTCTTCCCACTTCCACTCCGGAATCTTTAATGGCTGCAATAATCCTGCTGGCCTTTGATGTTCAGCTTTAACTCGTCGGCACACATCACACAATGCAACATATTCGGCTATGTCCTTTTTCATGCTGGCCCACCAATAGCATGTCTTCAAGTCCTTGTACATCTTTGTACAACCGGGATGAATTGAGTACGGCGAGTCATGTACCTCCTTTAATATTGTCTCCCGAATATGTTTTACATTAGGCACAATGATTCTCTTTCCAAGCCATAAGGTACCATGTTCGTCTTCATCGAATCTGAATTCTCTCCCTTCCTCGATCCTTTCCTTGATTTCCTTGATCTCTTCATCCATGGTTTGTGCTTCTCGAATTTCTTGCTCCAAGGTTGAATTTAACTCCATTATTCCCATCTCATTCACGAATCCGAGGTTCAACCTTTCGAATTCCTTACATAGCTCAGATGGCAATTCTCGAACCGTGAGTTGATTACTTACTCCTTTCCGACTCAAGGCATCGGCCACTGCATTGGCCTTTCCTGGATGATAGTCTATCCCCAAATCATAATCTTTGATGAGCTCCAACCATCTTCGCTGCCTGAAATTAAGATCCGTTTGTGTGAAATATACTTAAGACTCTTGCGATCTGTATAAATTTCACACCTATGTCCAAGAATGTAGTGTCTCCAAATTTTCAATGCATGCACCACGGCTACTAGTTCAAGATCATGTGTAGGATAATTATGCTCATGTTTCTTCAGTTGTCTTGATGCATAGGCGACCACTTGACCTTCTTGCATCAATACACATCCAAGTCCTTGTCTTGATGCACTGCACAAATCCAAACTTCTTGCTCACGTCTAGTAATACCAGCACTGGTGTAGTTATAAATCTCTTCTTCACCTTCTCAATGTCGTCCTAGCAAGATAGAGTCCCTTTGAGAAGCTTTCCCCTTGTTAGCAACTCAGTCATGCGCTTCACTACGTTGGAGTAGTCCTTGATGATTGGTTAGCTTTGATATTTATTGCTACGCATCAACTCCAATGCTAACTTCCTTATCACCTGTCGATTGCTTTGTCCTTGTGGCATATTGGACCACTCCATCATGCTTCCGTAGTCAATCCATTCCAAGCGTCATGTCCGATGGTCTAATCCTCATTTGAAAGTAACTTGACCTCAAATCAATCTTGGAAAACACACAGGCACCTTTCATCTGATCAAACAAATCCTCTATACAGGGCAAGGTGTACTTGTTCTTGATAGTCACCTCGTTGAGAGCTCGGTAATCCACACACATCCTTTGCGTTCCATCCTTCTTGTCCACAAATAGAATGGGCGCTCCCCAAGGTGAAGAGCTAGGGCGAATAAAACCCTCCTCTAATTGCTCTTGAATTTGCTTCTTGAGCTCCGCTAATTCCATAGGAGGGATCCTATACGGCCTCTTAGCTATAGGTGCAGTTCTAGGTTTTAAATCATTGACAAACTCAATGTCTCGATCAGGTGGCATACCTGGCAACTCATCCGGAAACACATCCAAAAATTCACACACTACCGGAATCTCCTCAATTGCGGCACCGTCCATATGATTCAGCTCCAATTGCTTCGGTGCGGTTTGAGATGCTTCAAACTCTATGGCGATCCCTTCCTCATTGGTCAACTTCACTATCTTTGTGGCACACTCAATAACTCCATTGTGCTTCCATAACCTGTCCATACCAAGTATAATGTCCAATCCTTGGGAATCCAATACTATAAGGATGGCGGAGAAGTCTACCCCCCTTATTCTAAGGCTTACTTTTGGACATACTATATTTGTCCTCATCTCTCCTCCAGGAGACTTAACCAATAGAGTAAACTTCATATGAGAGATAGGTAAACTATACTTGGCAACATACTTCGATGCAATGAATGAATGCGATGATCCAGAATCAAATAACATAGTCGCGGGGTTGGAGTTGGCGAGAAACATACCAATGACCACATCATCGGCTTGTTGAGCATCCGTCGTAGAGACATGGTTCACGTTGCCACGAGCAAAATTCTGCTGTCTACGGTTCCCTTGTGGCTGCCCTCCATTGGGTCTTGGGTTTTGTCTCGGTGCATTGCTTCCTTGACCAAGTCCTGACTTAGGACATTGATGCGCAAAGTGTCCAACTTCTCCACAAGTATAACACCTCTTAACTCCACCAGAATTATTGGGACGAGCTTGGTTTTGAGCATTAGCTCCAGGAAAATCAGCATGAGGCGCATAAGGCATCGGAGGCCTAGGTGCTTGCATGACAGGGCGCTGCTGCACAAACTGAGTTGGGCGTGGTGCATAACCAGGGCGCTGAGCAGGGATAGAGGAGCTGTAATGAGGCGCATTGGGCGGCGCAAAGCGAGGGCGCACATTACTTCCTTGTTGATGTCCTTGATATGGCGCCTTCCTCTTATTGTCTTGCTCCATCTCACGGTCCTTGTTCTCCACAACAATTGCTTTGTCCTCAAGCTTCTGGAAGTTGGCATAGTCACAATTGAGCAATTGCACTTGGATCTCATTGTTGAGGCCTCTCATGAACAAATACTGCTTCCGGCTGTCCCGGCTCACATCCTCAGGCGCGTACCTTGAGAGTTGAGTGAATTTATTGAGATATTCACTCACGCTTGATTTTCCTTGCCTCAAGTTCTCAAATTCTTGTCTCTTCAAGATCATAACACCTTCCGACACATAATGAGAACGGAAGTTCTCCTTGAATTCTGCCCAAGTGATCCTCTCTTGATTCTCATGAGCATTGCAATAAGCATCCCACCAATCCGCAGCCGCTCCAACGAGTTGATGAGAAGCAAAAAGCACTTTCTCCCGGTCATTGCACTGGACAATAGCAAGTTTCTTCTCCACGGACTTGAGCCAATCGTCCGCATCCATAGGGTCGGCAGCTTGAGCAAAGGTCGGTGGCCTAGTCCTCATAAACTCTCCCAATCGATTATGAGGAGGCGGGGGTGGCGGTGGAGGCATGAGTGGCTGATTGTTGATATTGCTGCCAGCCTGCAGCTGTCCCATAGTTTGTATCATGGTCTGCATGAGCCGGTTCTGCATAGCTAGTAGCTGCTCGATATTGATGGCTCTATGAGCAGGTCCTTGTCCAGTATTGTTCAGAGATACTCCATGGTTCTCCTCCTCACCATTGACATCCCTCTGATTGCGAGTCCTCACCATCTAAAGGGGAGCAATAGGTAAGAATTAAGAAAACGTCCCCAACTATATGCATCAAGGGATATGAAGCTAACCAACTAGCTAGCCTACGTGGACATGGCAATACTAAAGCATCCCAAAATCCTCTATTAAACACACAAGCAAACAATATATATATAGCAAAGAGCACACTAAGCAAAAACACATCGATTCCTGAGCGCTCCTATGTGCTCTAAAGTGTCCATTCTATCTAGGCTGCATCCTACGGTCAACCTGTGGCTCTGATACTAATATGTGACGCCTGGTTCCGAAAACTGAACCAAGCTAACGCATATGTGTGCCCAGGATGTTCAACACACATACACGAGTGCAATCACAAAAGAGTATACAGAAAATTACCACAGAACAAGATTAATTATCAAATTTTATTACACAAACCATATTATCCTCGAATACAAGCTCTAATGAATATTAATGACAAGTTCAACTAATAAAGCGGAAATAAACTAATTAAGCAACTAAGCAAACTAAGCAAAAGGGATAGCCATCGGGCCTAGAAATCCGCATTATCGCCATTAAACTCACAATCCTGACCTGCAACTGTTGGGGGGGATTGCAAGAGTGAGTACATGTCGTACTCAACAAGTGTGGAAAGTATGACATGTGGTTGATTTAAATGACGACAATAATAATGACTAAGTGCTGAAAAGTACAGTAAAACCATTTGGAAAAGCAATATATCATATATATGTGAAGTAAACCCATCATAAACCATGTAACCATAATAATACCAGTCCATAATTTACCATTACCAATAACCATAATCAATGTCATAAACCATAATTCCATCCATAACCATAACCATAATCATAATATCAACCATAACCATTACCAAACCATAACCATCCCAAATCACAATTTCCCTCTAATCATGTAGGTCATCCAGGCACTCATAACTGGGAGCACGGCTATCATGATAGTTTTAATAGACTCTGCAGAGTTTGTACCACTTTACCCACGTGTTTGTGATTTCATCACCCGTCGGCGACTAAAGAACCTCCCTTATGCGAATTACACTTCCTTTGGTGTATGGCCAAGAGATCACAAAATAGCCTTTACAAAGGGATTACTAGTCTATTCAGACCCCACTGAGGTTTCACCGGTGGCGATGCCTCCAACTGAGCACATTTTCAACCAAGGGCCCCCTCTTGAGCCATTCAGATCCTAGGGTAGTCCCACCAATCATCAACAAACCCAATCCGACTACCCCTTCCCCGAGCATCCTTGATGGTCCAAATAGCACTGGCAAAGCCCTAATTAATCAGCTACACCGCACCCATAATTGGCCTCGTGGTGGCACTGTAGTCCTGGCCTATTCTCGCATGAATCGGTCCTTAGATCTAAAGCAAGCAAAACCACCATGACATCCAACCCATCCACATACCAGGCTTGCTTAGATCACCCATCGTATTGACCAGTTCACATTAAATAGAATATCATTGATGCATAATTAAATGTGTAGTGTTGTTTGCCATCCCAATTAATTAAGCGAAGCAAAAAAGGTAAAAACCCTTCCCGACTATCTACCATGTATTCCAGGTGACAAGGGCGGTTAAACAAATCTAGTAAACATCCTACCATAGGATTCCCATCAATTTGACACAAGCATGCAGTTTTGCAAACAAAACATTTATTTTAAAAACAGGATCAATATGCTTCAAGGACACTTGCCTTGCTCCGGCGGATAGGGTTGCTCAAGCGCTTCAAAGCCTTGATTCTGAAAATCCTCGTACACAACCTCTTGAGCACTTCCCTCTACTCGTGATCACACATACAAGAAAATACATACAAATCAACATGATGCACACACATTAATCAACATGCGATGATATGCATGCATGCAAAGATCAATTATTAATTAACTATAGTTGTTTATTAATTAGATGCAACTAGTTCATACGTGTTCGTATGAGTTTACGGGGGTTTTAGCGAGGATTAATGTGGCTGAAAATAAAAAGACAGTGCTACTATGATCAAACTACGTCTATTAGATTCAATATGTTCGCTAAATTCGCATCGGAACGTGGCCTACCGTAGATGCGATGGCTTCGATGATCGCGGGATGGGGACGATGTGTAGATGAAGTAGATGCGCAAGGTCCTCCGGTGGCATGACGACAGCGACGCGATGACGACGACGATCTCCGGTGTACGACGGCACCCTCCTCTTTTTCTTCCTCTTTTTCCCTTCTTTTTATCCCCTGGCGGCGGCTCTGTTCTCTGGTTTCTTTTTTTTTTTCCGGCGGCGCTAGGGCTCTGGGCGCTGGGGATTACGAAGCCCTGGGCTTCTTATAGCGGCGGCTAGGGCATCGTGGGCGGAGGGGCGCGGAACGCGCGCTGGGGCCAAGGCGCGGGCGTGCGACTCGGGGGTGTCGCGCGCGTGCGAGCAGCACGTGGGAGCGGGCAGGCGGCTCGGGGGTCGCGCGCTGCGGGGCCCAGGCGGCGGGGTCGGGCGAGGCGGGGGCGGCGCGTGCGTGGCCGGTTGGCTGGCGCGCGGGGTCACGCGCTGCTGGCTGGGCCGCTCGGCCTGGCCAGCGGGCGGTTGTTTTTTTTCTCTCTTTTTTTCTTCTTCTTTTTTTATAAATGTATTATTATTTATTTATTCTTTATATTGTTTTTTTATATATATTTTCTTTTTCTTTACATATATAAATATTATCATTAAATATATTTTATTATATATATTCTTATTTATTTTATCTTTATATGTTATTATTATTTTTATACTTATTCCCTATTACAACTTTTATGCTATTATTTACTTTTTCTTCTTTTTGCTACACCATCTATGTATGTTTTATCATTTTTCTTTTATTCTATTAATATTTAATGCATGAACATGTATGCAATGCATGATGCGAAAGTTGAGGGTGTTACAATTTCCTTATGAAATGTTAGTAGCAAGACCTGCACAATTCAGGTGGATGTATAGTCAAGAAAGAGAACTGAAAAAACATAGAGCTACAGTGCGCAACAAGGCAAGAGTTGAGGGGTGTATTGCAGAGGCATTTGCAGCTAAAGAGCTTACAAACTTCTCTAGCAAATTGCTCACATGTAGCCACATCAAACAGTGGAGTGTGTATAATGGCTGCGAAGGGTAGTGGAGAAGTAAAGGAATACTATGACTATCGAAGCGTACGAACGACACTTCCCCCGGTACGACTAAAATGTAGCCCGCGAAGGTTCTTGTATCGGTTTGGGCGCGCGGAGATCTTAGACAAGATGATGACACGGAGGATTTACGTGGTTCAGGCCGCTGAAGCGTAATACCCTACTCCACCGGGTGTGTGTTGTTGTATTGAGGATTTCAGTGGTCTTGGCCTGCGTATGAGTCTGAGTCGTTTTGTGTCGTGCAACACATCCCTTTAATAGACCAAGGAATGGCCGTTACATGAGTTGCCTGACCCGACATGTGGTCTTGGCGATTACGATTGCCTAATACACAATCTAAATGTGTTTAAGCACTTTAATAGTGTGATAATGTGCTCTAATGGCGGCTTTAACAGTATTAAAGGTCCTCTGATCGTGCACCATTAATATTGCATTAATGGCACATAATTAGGCCTTGTAACTATAGCGGTAACTTTCACTTGAATGTCCGTGCTATTGGAGATCCGCTAGTACTCCCGTTGGTGTCATGGGTCCAGAGGCCCCACACGTGGCAGCTTCGGAGCTTCCCCTTGCGGGGAGATAGGACCGAAGATTCTATACACGTGGCGGCAACAGAGCTCTACTCTACTGGGGGTTAGGTCCGGGTCATTATCCACATGTCAACCGCGGAGCTTCCCTATGTTGGGAGTTCAACTCTGGTCTTACATTACACATGGCAATCTCGGAGCTACCCATATGAGGGAGGCGGGTCCAGTGCCATATGACACGTGGGGCCTAAGGAAGCCTTCAAATCTGACAGGTGGAACTCTCTTGCACTTCTTGCGGTATCATGGGGTACCCGGTACGCAGGGTACCGACAGTGGCCCCCGGGCCCACCTCTTGGAGAAATCCTTTGGGTTAAGTTATTCTACCAGACGTGAGGCCATCCTCAATTTCCGCGCCACGACTTCAAAAGTCTTATGATGTACCGTTGGGGTGATGGTCCGGGGTTAAACCATCGCCGCGTGGCTTGTTTTGAATGTGGCAGATGAGATGTTTGAGTGCGGATCTCACGCGATTGAAGGTCCCCGGTTCCCAATACGAAAACCATATTGGTACTAAGCACCTTGTTAGGCTGCAGCCTTTGGGTTTCCCACCGCCCATCATGACAAAGGTTCACCTGGGGTAATAACCTCGACCTCTTCGTCGGGGTGGCCCTGGGCCCCTTTGTCATTGACGGGGTAGATTTTTTAAATGTGGCTTTGCCCTTGTTGCGGTCTCCATCCAAGCGTCGCAGATGCTTACTTAAGAAGGAAGGTTTGCACGGTTTGAGGACTCTTTACGCTTTCGATCAAACTCGCACTCAGAACCTCCCAACGTTTGCTTAGCTTTCTCTTCCTTCACTCCACTTTGCCGCGATGGAGTTAGGTCTTCCCGAAAGCCGCATCAAGAGCATGGACGATCTGATGAAGGTTCGGACCTACATGGGATGGTCTAGCGACTCCTTCAACCACCTGATTCGTGTCGGCAAGCTCCCCTTCAAGAAAGAGCGCCGTGGCGACATGGTGTACTTCTCGGCGTACGCCATGGTGGGACTGATCCCACCTTTATCGAGTTTCATCTTGATGTTGCTGGACTTCTGCGGCCTCCAACTGCATCATCTCGGCCCCCATTCTCGCCTGCTGGTGGCGACTTTCGTCCACTTCTGCGAGATGTGGGTGGGCGTGCCTCCCTGCATCAAGTTGTTCCGGACCTTCTTCACGGTCCATACCACTGGCAAGGGGACTGAGCTGCTTGGCTTCTACTACTTTGTGAAGCGCAAGAACTGCACCTTCAAGTACTTGAAGTCGTCCCCTCTGGCAAATGGGATGACTGGAAGAAGGATTGGGTCATCATTGCAGTGGAGGAGCATGACAGGTTGGAGCTTCACCAAGGACTCCCCAACGTCGACACCGATGCTTGGAATGTGGTTCCAAAGCTGTGAGATGCATTTAACCTTGTGTTGACCAGAATCCGAGAATGTGTGGAGGGTGGAGTGACCCCCTAGATGGTCTTCGGAAATTTCTTGGTGAACAGGTGGGCTCCGCTGAGGATGAGGGAGAAGCTCACCTAGGCTTTCAACAGTGTGATGGGTGACAACTGGATTGAAATCGGTTTGAAATGCAACTTGGATGTCGAAGCTTTGAAGCCCCATCTCAAGAAATTTCAGCATGGGTCTATTGCCGATGATGCCTTCGCTTCACAAGTTGCTTTCCTGCCTCTAAACATGATTTCAGAGATCAGTGGGGAGCTCCGGAGGAAGATGTCGACGCTAGACGACCTCGGTGAGGTGGAGAAGCACATGACCTCCAGGGTTGTGATTCCCAGAGCTTCTGAAGAGGTGGTCGCCCCTGCCCCGAGCCAGAGGGTTGATTACGTCGGCAAGGGCAAGGGCAATGAGCCAGCCGAACCTTCCAATCGGAATAGAAAGATAAGGCATGCTGATGGGAGCTCCGTTAGGTCTGCTCCAGCAACAACTGCCGCTTCTCCCCAGTGAGGGAGATCTTAGGTGGCGACACCTCCTCCGGTACAGTCGTCATCAAGAGGTGCTAGCTCCGGACAGTCGAATCCAGTCCCAGTGCCAGCTAGGGGCTCCAGGTCTGGAGGTCCTTCTCGGTCGAGGGAATTTCCCGCCAAGAAGACTCCAGCTGCTGTAGATGGCCCCCGGCCTTGGTCTGAAGTTGCCGTCTCACCAAAATTGGTGGGCTCTGACTCCGGGCCTCAGAAGAAGAGGTTCCGCGGCGACTGGGTGGTAGCATCCCCAGGTAAGCATTATGGACTTACCTTGAAATGCTAATCTTATTTTTATTATGTTTTTAATCTTCTCATCCTTTTATTTCCATGGTTTCGAGAAAGGAGTCCGATGCTTCGACATCCATCGCAGTGGCTGGGGCTGCACATGCTGAAGCTCCGGCTTTAACCATTGAGCCTCATCAAGTGGTGGCAGAAGACACGATAGCTTTGGCGCTAGGTGTGGTGGACTTGGATCCAGAAGATACGCGAGAAGCTCCTGTGGTAGCACCTGACCACGGGGGAGAAGTTGTCGAAGATGCACCACCAGCAATAGCGCTACGGGACGAGACTTCAGTGCGGGAGACGAAGGTGTTGGAAGTTCCGGCGTCAGAGCCAGAGGTAAATGAGGCTCCAGTCCCTATGTTAGAGGCTGTTGCAGGGCCGGTAGGCGAGCCGGTGGCACTAGAAGCTCCGACCCTTGAGCCAGAAATTGTTGAAGCTCTGGCCGCTGAACCGGAGATGGTTGAAGCTCTGGCCCTCGAGTCAGAAGTTGTTGAAGCTTCGGTTGCCGAGCCAGAGATGCTTGAAGCTCCGGCTGGCGAACCGGATGTGGCTGATGTACCGACGCCTAAGCCTGTGGTGGAAGTGACTTCGGGTGAAGCTCCTATAGTCACCCCTGAGGTAATTGCTCCGAAGGTATCCATGTCGGAGCTGGAACACCATGAAGAGGCGGTGGCAGGCTCTCCACCTACGGAGCCGGCGGCTGAAGACCCAAAAGCAGGATCTTCGGCTTCAGCTCCATAGGTAGAAGTTCCCCCAGTGGGCTCTTCCTCAACGGCTGCTGAGAAGCTCCCGATGGGTGGACATAGTGCTGAAGAAGCTAATGGAACCACACTTGTAGAGTGGGACCCTAATTTTGTTATGGAGAATCCCCTGGAACCAGCAGAAATGACCCCTGCAGGTCCGTAGCCCATCCCCTTAGAATTGTCCAAAGACAATGCCTGCTCGAGCCTCCGACAAGTTCAACTCGCCTTCAATCACGACATCATGGTTCTTGAAGAGGAGCGCCACACCTTGAGGCGTTGGCGGAACAAGCTCCACTTTGAGACCAAGCTTGCATAGACAAGGCTTTCTGATCAGAAGGAGTGGTTCAAGAGGGAAACGGCCTGGATGGACTACTGGGCAAACTACTAGAGGAGAAGGAGGCCACCATCAGGGCTCTCGACGCTAATTATCGGGATATTCTCGAGCATTCTAGGGAAAGGAATGATGCTGCTAATGAGCGTCACGACAACCTCACTGCTTTAAATGAGATTCTCCAGAAGCGTCGAGCGGACATTGATGCGAGGGAAGAGAAACTCCTGGAACAACAGGAGGATGTTTTGAAAACGGAGGAGGAGCTCACCCAAAAATTGACTCTGGCTGAGCAAAATTTGGCAGATCGCACTAAGAAGTTGGATCGGTTGAGTGAGGAGGAAAAGGAGAAGTACTGGAAACTAGGGCAGGAGCTCTCAAAAAGAGAAGCTGATGTTGTCGCCGGAGAAGAAAAAGTAAGGGGTAGGGAGAAGGAGCTGGCCGAACGGCGGAACCATATCCACCTTCGGGAGACGAAGCTAGACGATCGCAAAAAGCAAGTTGCTGAGAGTATGCAGCAACATGCCAAAGTGGTCGAGCGCCTCGCTCGAGAAGGATCACAGCTTCCGGCCGCCCGGAGGTCACTAGAGGAGTTGCGGAGTTTGAAGGAGACTGAATCCATTTGAGTGTGGGACTTCTTAGGGCAAGCCAATGACGTGTTAACACCACTAGGATTAAGTCATGTGCGTTCGGATAATCCAGAGCTGGAGTTGGCCTGAGCGCTGGTGGCCCTCAACACTGCTGGCGGTAAACTTGACGCAATGGGTGACGTCATTGTAGACCTGCTGGAGACGGAGGGGATATCTTTGGCTAAGAACGTAGCAGAATATGTGCTGTCGTGTGATGTGAGCCGAGATCCCCAATTCCCTCTAGATCTGGTGCTGAAAGGTCCCATTGCTGAAGAGGAGAACAACGCCAAGGTCAGCGTTCAAGAAGTTGCCAAGAAGGTCGCCTCACTCTTCCGCAGGACTTAGATCCTCCAGTAGATAAGGCCTTTTCCTTTTGCCTTTTGTTGTAACCATACTTTTGTAATCCAATACTTTGAATGAATGAAATCCACTCTTTCTACCATGAATTTCACTTTATCTTTGTCTTCAATATAATGTGCTTTGTCTTGTTGCCCCCTGGTATATGTGCACAATTCAATTTTGAACATGTACCAAAAGGTTTTGACAGTATGTTGATGACTTGAACGCTTCGAATTTGTAGATTTTGGGTCCGAAGTCTTTATCTCAGATACTTCCAGAAACCCTTTATCACGTCCGCAGCTGGCCCCCTGGGACTGTTGAAGCTTGATAGCTTCGATAGCACCCACCATCAACATATAACATGTCGATGGCGGTCCACCTAGGTGTTATCGGAGCTTGATGGCTGCGACGGCACCTACCGTCAACATATAAACTGTCGACAGCGGACCCCCTTAGAGGATGTCGGAGCTTAGTAGTTCCGACGTTGTCCACCATCGCTGTGATTTTTTCGTTTGTCTTGCATATTAGATACAACAAAAAGAGAAAATTTGTCCTCTTGTCTATAAATCATTTCTGACTTATCGTTCTTGTTTGAGTTTTAGATCCAAAGAAACTCAATATGATAACAAGCGTATTGGTTTAATCTTTCTAGATCTGCATGCTTTTTTAGTACTCACCATGCTGACGCCCGCCGGAATGTAGGTAGAGTGGCATACTTAGGGTGTGGGACCAGGCTATGTCGATAGCACACTCCGGACCTATGTTGGTTTGACGTTCAGACAAGTAAACTATGCAGCAATGTTTAGATCCAAAGAGACCATCAATATAACTTGTGACGCATATGCATAACTTGGACTAAAACTTAAAAAGAATTGCACAACTTTATTATAGACAAGAAGGGTAAAAATAATAATTCGAGGTATCGAGCCTTGTACAAAAATAAATGCACATGGAGTCTATTTTCATAAAAAAATGACTTTCATTATAGGTCCGGATTACAAGGAAGACAAGGACACACTTAGGGTACTGGACCACTGGACCAGGATAAGTACATTAGACATCTTGTACTAGACCAGGGCATGTAGCTACACTTTTAGTGCTGTGACTGTATCAAGTGTTACTTGAACTTCCCGGACCCTACCAGAGGGGTCCGGATGCTCTCCTAGAGGACCTAGACGATTCTGTATACTGACTCTATAACATACATTTTGTGTAATTATAGACTCACCTCCATGATTCTAAGTATAAAACTTATGAAGGTGCTCGATGTTCCAAGGATTAGGAAGCGGAGTCCCATCCTCTTTTGCCAAGCGAACGCATCCGGGACGAGATACTTTGATCACTCGGAAGGGACCTTCATAGCTGGGGGAAAGTTTATTCATCCCTTCATGAGTTAGTATTTTCTGCAGCACCAGATCGCCTTCCTCAAGCTGTCGGTTGCACACATGCCTTTGATGATAGCGCTAGAGCACTTGGCGATATTGTGCATTCCGAACAGCTGCTTGGCACCTTCCATCGTCGACGAGGTCAAGGTCTTCATGCCGGAGCTGGTCCTGCGCGACTTCATCGAAGGTTTGGAACCGGAGCGACCCCATGGTGATGTCCAGAGGAAGGACTGCTTCAGCTCCGTACACCAGGAAGAAGGGTGTCTCCCCAGTTGACCGATTAGGTGTTGTCCTGTTCGCCCACAGTGTAGACA
The DNA here is from genome assembly GCA_036927565.1 of Tuctoria greenei. Classification (NCBI taxonomy): domain Eukaryota; kingdom Viridiplantae; phylum Streptophyta; class Magnoliopsida; order Poales; family Poaceae; genus Tuctoria; species Tuctoria greenei. The sequence continues at coordinate 97,264,005 of JAYESD010000006.1, read as the reverse complement.
GAAGCTCTTCAATCTAGTCGGCTCTGTGCTTTTTTAAGCGTTCATATGTACGTGCCTTGAGTCCTTTCAGGATTTCTGCATTTGCTCTCTCGGCTTGGCCATTGCTTCCTGGGTGAGCTACTTAGGCGTAGCTGACTTGAATGCCGAGGACTTCACAATATTCTTGGAAAGCAACACTTGTAAATTGGGTTCCATTGTCAGTTATGACTTTGTTCGGAACTCCAAACCTGCATATTATGGACTTCAAGAATTTGATTGTTGATTGCTTGTTTATAGTCACATTTGGAGTAGCTTATGGCCACTTGGTGAACTTGTCGATGGCAACGTACAGGAACCTATAACCTCCAACGACTTTTGGGAATGGTCCCAAGATGTCCATACCCCACAAAGCGAATGACCATGTAGGAGATATCATTTGCAGTGATTGAGCCGATGTGTGAATTTGTTTTGCGTGAAACTTACACGCTTCACACTTTTTCACTAGCTCGATTGCATCCTGGAGTGCTGTAGGCCAGTAAAAGCCATGCCGAAAGGCTTTACCAACCAACGTGCAGGAAGATGCGTGGTTCCCACACTTGCCTCCATGGATTTCCACGAGGAGCTCGCGGCCTTCTTACCTTGCAATTCATAGCATTAGGATGCCATTGGCACCGTGCTGGTAGAGATCCCCGTCTACCAGCGTGTATCTTTTAGCAAATATGACGATTCGGTCAGTAGATACACCATCTTCAGGAAGGATGATGTCTTTCAAGTGGCTCCGGATCTCTGAGATCCATGCATTGGAGCTAACTTGAGCTTCTATGTTTTGAGTGTTGGGTTGCTTGGAGCTTCCGACAGCACCTATGACCCTTGGTGGACGCCATGGTAATAGGGCCATCGGGACCGCCAGCTTCGAAGTGCTAGTCTCGCCCCCTTCACTCAGTTTGGTAGACTGAGCTGTTGGTCTTGATAACCTCCAGGCGAAGATTCCATCGGGAGCTGGAGCTCTGGTTGAAGCCTTCGTCGAGAGTTCATCAGCTTCAGCATTATGGAGACGCTGAACATGGTGGAGATCCAGGACTTCAAAGTCTTTCAGAAGCCTCTAGACTTCAAGGAGATAAGTGGCTAGTTGGGGGTTGTTGTAGCAGCATTCACCTTTGACTTATTTTATGATGACTACGAATCACCCTTCACCAACAGCTGTTTGTCACCATAAGATAGTGCCACCTTGAGCCCGTAGATGAGAGCTTCATACTCCGCCATGTTGTTGGTTGCCTTAAAGTCAAGGTGAACCATGTATTTAACCTTCTCCCCTGTCAGGGCAAGGAGAAGGATTCCATCTCCAGCCCCCTGCTTCTGCACGGAGCCGCCAAAGTAGAGAGTCCAGTGAGGTTTGGTGAAGACCGGGACCTTGGGTTCCAGCTTCTGCTCACTAGGGCCCCCAGGATTTCATGCAGAGGGGGTCCACTCCGCCATGAAGTCAGCCAAAGCTTGACTCTTCCTTGCTTGCCATGGCGCGAAATCAAGATTGAACTCAGCCAACTTTGCTGCTCACTTGGCGATGTTCCCTGTAGATATAGGGTTATGCAATATAACAAGTAGTGGATAGGAAGTTGCCACTGATATCTTGTGGGCTTGGGAATAATGGCTAAGTTTCCTTGACGCAATAAGAACTGCATATAGCAGCTTATGCACCTCAATATAGCATGTCTTGGAATCATGAAGTACTTCACTAATGAAGTACACTGGGCGCTGGAATGTCGGGACTCTCACGGAAGAGCCCGAAGCTTCCTCTCCATTGACCCTAACCCTCCCGGAGTGGTCCGAAGCTTCTTGTTGAGCTTCCTGGACCTTCCCAGAGGGGTCCAAAACTTCTTCTTGTTGGACTCGGACCCTACTGGAAGGGTCTAAATCGCCTTGGTCAGCCAGGTGAACCCCCTCTGGCGAGAGAGGTTGATCCCCTAGCATTCCTCCTTGATGTTATGTGTTTTGGGGCTAGGACCCAGACTCGCCTTCAGGTAGCTCCGGACCCTCCCGGAGGGGTCTCAGCTCCTGATCTTGATGTGGCTTCGGTCTTTCCGCGACCAGGACCATGCTTACAACTTATGTAGTTGCAGAAATGTAAAGCAGTAAAGGCTCACCGGGGTTCGGAGCTACCAAGATTGGTAGGGTGGTGAGGAGCTGCTTCAGCTCTTGAAATGCCCTTTCTGCTTCTTCAGACCAATGAAATGGTCCGGACTTACTCAAGAGTTTGAAAAAGGGTAGCGTTCGTTGTGCTAGTCTTGAAATGAATTGGCTGAGCGCAACTAGGCATCCGGTTAACTTATGGATGTCCTTGATGCGAGCTGGGTGCCGCATGTCTTCTATAGCCTTGATCTTTGCCGGGATTGCCTAAATTCCTCGATGAGTCACCAAGAAACCAATGAGTTTTCTGGAGCTAACCCCGAAGACACTTTTGTCCGGGTTCAACTTTGTGCGCGTGATGCACAGCTTGTCGAAGACGGCTTGCAAGTTGTCAAGGAGTGACTCCTTGTTCTTGATCTTCACAATGATGTCATCAACATACACTTCCACCAAGTCTCTAATGAGTTCTCCAAAAGTTTTGTACATAGCTCGTACAAAGGTTGAAGCAGTGTTTTTGAGGCCAAAGGGCATGGCAGTATAACAACACAATCCATCTATTGTTATGAAGGCAGTATGCTCTTCATCTTCCCTAGACATTTGGATTTGATGATATCCGGAGTATGCATCTAGGAAACACAATAGCTCACACCCGGAGGTGGAGTCCACTATCTAATCTATCATGGGTAGTGGAAATGGATCTTTTAGACTGCCTTATTTAGTGTGGTGTAGTCGATACACATCCAAAGCTTCTCGCTGACCTTGGGTACAACGACTGGGTTTGCCAGCCATTTTGGATGAAAAACCTCCTGGATAAAACCAGCTTCGAGCGACTTCTTGATCTCATGTCGGATGAAGTTCAGCCGCTCGACTAATTGTTTCTGAGGCTTCTGGTGTACAGGCCGTGCATCAGGATAAATCTTCAGATTGTGCTCAATCACCTCCCTAGGGATCCTAGGCATTTGTGACGGTTGCCAGGCAAACACGTCACATTAGCCCGGAGGAAAGTTATGAGCACTAGTTCCTATTTGTTGTTCAAACCTCTCAATATAGGGGTGGTTTGAGTAGCATCAGAACTGATTTGGACGACTTTGATGGTAACATCGGTGTCGCCGCTTGGTTGCACACGTGGTGAAGAGGTTGAGCCCCGATGACGAGTGCTTGGGGGTTGAGCAACGAGCTCCTTGCCGGAGGTTCCTTCCTGCACCGTGGCAAGCGCATGGAGTTCGTCTAGCACGGTGACCTCTGCAGTGCAGTCTCCACGGACCTGGAGAAAGCCTGAAGGTGTCGGCATCTTCAACACTAGATAGCCGTAGTGAGCTGCGGCCATGATCCTGTACAAGGCAAGCCTATCCAAGATGGCGTTGAAGGGCAGACTGATGTGAGTGACATCAAAAACCAGCTTCTCGGTCCTATATTTCTCTCGAGTCCCGAAGGTCACCGAGAGAGTGATGGATCCGAGGGGGGCTAATGGCCCCCGGACCTACCCTAGAGAAAGGTCTTGAGGGGTGAAGGTCCGAGAGTTGTAGTTGGATCTTCATGAATGCTTCAAAGCTCAAGAGATTGAGCGTTGTGCCTTCGTCGACCAAAACGTGGTAAAGCTGAACGTTGTTGATGGTAGGAGATACCATCAGCGGAAGTTGGCCAACTCCAACCATGTTCCTGGGGCAGTCTGATGCATCAAAAGTGAAAGGGTGTATCCATCCACTTCCGATGTGGTTCCGCCCTGGCAGCAGGAGCTACAGCAGCCATTTCCCGCCGCATTTTCTTGAGGACGCGGCGAGAGGTGATGTCCCAGGACCCTCCGTAGATGGTATTAAGGGTTTTCTGATTCTTATTGTCAGAGACGTCAGAATCATCATCAACTGTGTTGTACACAGCCTTTAAGACCTTCTTGGGGTGCTGGAAGCCTAGCTCCATTTCAGCTGGAGCTTCGTCAACTTTTTGCTATTCTTCCCGCTGATGCAAAGGAGCTTCTTCCCAGTGATTGTTGTAGCGCTCGACAAGATTTTGGACCTCCCGGCAGTCCTCCAGACTGTGCTTGTCCGTCTTATGGATCGGACATTATATTTTGGAGATGTTGGCGTCTTCTAATGAAGGACGAGGTTGTTTTTCGGGGCGTGGCCCCCGACCACCCGAAGCTGCAGCAGCCGCAACAGTAGGTGTGCCGACCGACGGCTTTTTCTTGCCGTTGGACTTCTTCATCTTTTTGCCACCACTGGTGGTAGTGGCTTTAGCTTTGGAGGACTTTTTGTTACCCTCCGGAACTGGCTTTGAGTGCATTTCCTGAACTTCTGCGGCCCGGGCACACTTTTCAGCCAGACCGAACAACTCCGTGACGCTGGTGACTTCTTTAGTCGCTAGCTTCTCCAGCATGTTCTTGTCTCAGACGCCTTGTCTGAATGTGACAATAACAGAAGTGTTCGAGATAGAAGGAATGGTATTGCGTACCTGAGAAAACCGTTGGATGATATATTGCAGCGATTCCCCCGTTGTTTGCTTCACAGCAAACAAGTCCAATTCAGTATCGAGTCGGGCGTAAGAGCTCCCAAAGTTGGCAATGAACTGCTGGCATTGCTCCGCCCAACTATCGATAGAGTCGGATGGAAGACTCATTAACCAGGACCTAGCGATCAAAGTCAGAGCCACCGGGAAATAGTTGGCCATCACAAACTCATTGCCTCCTGCTGCAAGTATTGCATTGGAGTAGATTTAAAGGAATTCGGTGAGGTTGACAATCCCGTCGAAATTCTCCAGCAGATGAGGCTGGAACTTCTGTGGCCAACGAACCATGCGTAGGTGCATGGCCAAGGCAGAACAACCTCCTCCTACTCCTACTGGAGCAGGGTTGTCCTGAGCTTCTCGCCTCTAGCGAGCACGCACGATGTGGACACGGTCGTCTTGCTATCTGTAGCGGCGATCGAGTTCTGACCGCAAATCGTGTGTCGATAGCCTCGACATGGTGTGGGTGCGACACACCCCAGAAGGCAGCGACATCACCTGTTGAGATATAGCATGCCTCCGGTGCTGTGATACGTGAGGACCAAGTCTCCCAAACAAGGTCCTACGTTGAATCAGTGCTTGCCCCGATGGGGGGGGGACCTTGGTTACTGATGGCATCAGTTGTGGCTGCAACTAGATGTTGTACATCAGGACGCCACTGTTCCATCGCACCCTGAGGTGCTCCAGGCACTGGCGGGCGCTCCAGCAGAGTACGTGCAGCAATCAGCGCATTCTCAGGGTTATTGTTCAACGATGTTGTGACCGACGCGAGTACTCCATCCTACTGTCCAGCATTGTTTGCCAGAGAAGATGGTCGTGGTGGTTGTACGACACCTGCCGGGACAACGGCGTCTGTTGGTTGCTGCATGTTGGAAGGATTCCCTCCAACAGGTTGCAAAACATTGTTATCGTTGGATGACCCTGCAGCGGAGTTCACCATCTTGTGATCTCAAGCGCCCCTACCTAGTGTGCCATGTCGAAGCGTATTGAGGATTTCAGTAGTCTTGGTGTGCGTATGAGCTTGAGTCATTTTGTGTCGTGCAACACACCCCTTTTATAGACCAAGGAATGGTTTTTACATGAGTTGCCTAACCCGACATGTGATCCTGGCGATTACTCTTGCCTAATACATGGTATAAATTTGTTTAAGCTTTTTAATAGTGTGATAATGCGCTTTAATGGCGGTGTTACCAGTATTAAGGGTCCTCTGATCATGCACCATTAATATTGCATTAATGGAACATAATCAGGCCTTATAACTTTAGCGGTAACTGTCCCACGAATGTTCGTGCTGTTGGAGATCCGCTGGTATTACCGTTGGTGTCGTAGGTCTGGAGGCTCCACACGTGGCAGCTCCGGAGCTTCCCCTCGCGGGGAGATAGGTCCGGAGCTGCTATACACGTGGCAGCACCAGAGCTCCCCTCTACTAGGGGTTAGGTCCGGGGTCATTATCTACGTGTCAACCGTGGAGCTTCCCTATGTTGGGAGTTCAACTCTGGTCTTATATTACACGTTGCAATCCTGGAGCTACCAATATGAGGGAGGTTGGTCCAGTGCCATGTGACACGTCGGGTCTGAGGAAGCCTTCAACTCTGATAGGTGGAACTCTCTTGCACTTCTTGCGGTATCAAGGGGTACCCGGTACGCAGGGTACCGACAATGGCATTCTTCAAAAAATAATTCAGTACACATTTGGCGGTACGAAAGAACTGATGCTGGTGTATTTCGACTATCACTGGTTTGATCCAACATCGGGCACGCGAGTGCATGATTTTTGAATGGTGGAGGTCAACCACAACTCGCGCTATACAGCTCCTAACAACAACATTAAGTGGAACAAGTGTACTATTTAAGTTATCCTCATCCAAGTTTGAAAAATTGGTGGGTTGTAGATAAAGTTAAACATAAAGTGCATCCTTGTCGTTATGATGAGTGCATAGACAATTAGGAAGATGATGATGGTGGTGTTTATCAAGATGAAGTCAAAGAAGTACGAGATATTAGGATATCTTTTGGGACAAGACTTGCAGAAATTTCTAGTAGTGCTCTAGAGTTAATGTCTGAAGAACAAGCTAGCCCTTCGAGAAAACGTCTTCGGCAATCTCAAAGGATTATAGAAAAGCAAAATAGAATTATTGAAGAAGAGAGTGAAGGAGAAGAATTTGAAGAAGATATGGTAGAGGAAGATAGACATGAAAATATTCATGCACGTGTGATAGAAGCAGATTCGGATGCAGATGATTTTTAGCAGATTCTAATGCTGGAGATTTTTAGTTCTTATTGTACGCATTCTTTGAGATTTAAATTTTTATTGTGTACATCTTTTACTCTTTATCATTTATTATTTATTGTTTAATAATCTCGTATACTAATCATTATTTTGAAAGTTGTGCAGATGTGGAAGCATTTCAAAAAAGGAAAGAAGCAAAGAGATGATACTTCTTCCTCCGCGTCACACCATAGTAGTGGTTCGGTTCACACATCCTTGTTTCAGGTACTTTGTTTTTTTATAAACACTTCAATATCATAATCAGCTATTTGCTATTTGTTATATGTTTATTTGCATTTACAGGGCACGACCGTGAGTGCAGATAGACAGAGACAGCTTATGGGGTGTGTGACAGAGAAGGCATCAAGCCAGCTAGCACGAGGTTCAGGAGGAGGCTTAGGTGTGTAGTCGGAGGAGGCTCAGGAGGAGGGAGGAGGCTTAGGAGCAGGCACAATGGAGGAGGCTCAGGAGCGGGGAGGAGGCTCAGGAGCAGAGGAGGCTCTGACGCAGGCCTTTGGGTCATCTTCTGAGGGTGGACAGGGTGGTACTCAGGGTGGACAGGGTGGTACATAGGGTGAAGAGAGTAGTGAAGAGGAAGATGATCCAGAACGAGATGCAAGGTTGGCAAGATTGGCAGAGTTACAAGAGGCAGCAGAGGGGCAGAGTGATCGATGCCCTTACAGGTTGTTTTTTTGAATTATTTGAGAAGCTATCTTATACATTTGGTTTTCTTGTCAACTAACTAATGTTATTTGTACAAGCTGCGGAGGCACGTTTTATGTACTCTAAGTAAAACTCCCGATACGCAGGCGGTTATAAGGCCAAAGGGTACAGGGGTTGGATCGAGATTGGTTGGGATGGCAGGGGGCATCGACGCTGTGTTAACACAGAGTTGGGAAATGCCATCCGATTTTGCTTTCTGGGGATGGTTCTTGCAGGCGGTCAACTAATTGCCGCGCATAATTGGGATCACTATGCCTTGAAACCATATGGCACTGCGGGTACTTGTGAGGACAAAGTTTGGGAGATTTTTTTGGGTAAGTTTGTTTTCATTGTTTTAAATATGTTGCATATTACTTTGGTTGATACAAATTGTTGGTTTTATGTAGAGTATATTTAAATTGGAGGAATGTGTGGTTCCAACATATGCAAGGTTTGTTTTCAAGACGTCAGCGAGAAAGCTCACAAAGGACTCCTTCTTTGATGCATCGATCAAGGCTGTGACCGTGTATTACAAGACCAGGTTGCGTTAGCCCACGACAAACAAGCAAGCAACTACAATTTAACTGCAGAAGCATGAATTCATGGAGAGTAGTGTGGATTGGATCTGTGTAGATATGGCAGCTTGGGAATGGCTATGCGAATACTGGGCGTCGAAGGAGTTCGAAAATATTTCTAAGAGAAACCAAAGCAACCGAAAGAGCAAACCTGGACTACAACGTTTTGGGGCAGATAGACATGTGCTAATGGCACAAAGAATGGTATGAACTATTACAATCACTTGTAAATTGTTTCAAACAATTACATTGATTGAACTGATGTTGTATTTTGATGTTGTAGGAATGTGAAACCGGTGTCCCTCCTTTTATCGAGGTTTACCTCAGGAGGCACAGAGGCACAGTTCCGGCATGCTCGGAGCAGTTGTGTGACGAGGAGGCAACACAAAAAGTGGTAAGTGTGTTGAGTGCTCTCTATATATGAACGGAATCTATCTTTTATGAAATCCATTCGCGAACTTAATTTACTCTTGCAGACAAAATATGTTGTGTGTCTCTAGAAAAAGCATGGAGATGGCGTAGATTATCTAAGAGCGCCGTTGGATGTTGGTACGGCATACGAAGCCGGTGGAGGTGTACTGCATGGGAGGTACATGTAAAGATAATGATTGTTTAAAGGTTAATTACCATCGATTAATCACATTTGTGTTTTTTGTAGACTTTGATTAGGCGACAATTATGTGGAGCATAACGCGTATGTGGGACGACGGCCTTCTACTTCCAGTTCCAGTCGATCCCATGTTGCAGATGAGGAATTAAAAGAAAAATTAGGATAGTATGAGGAGAAAGTGGAACAACAACAGCAGCAAATACATATGCAGCAGCAGATGCAATATTTGTACATGGCGCAGGTAACTTCTAATCTTAACAATTGAATAGTTTATTCGTTTACGAATTGTTTCTACTTAAGATTTCACGAATAATTTCCCTCGTGTAGTTCTTGTGTCAAGGCAACAATGGAACTCAGTTCAATATGCCACAACAGTCTCAGTTCGAGATGATGTCACAGGTAAACTACTGTTTTACTTAATTTGGTATACTTATTACCATATTTGTGTTAAAGTCAGTAAATAATAATTTTTACTTTATGCAGTTTTTCCCTCAATGTGGCTTTGGATTGCAGTTCGGTATGACTCTGCAGCCCGGACAACAAGTTGGCTCTTCTTCACAGGTATAGCCGCATTTTTTATTAACTCGACTTATAGTACAAAATACTAATCATATTTGTATCAGGGTTCCCATAGTGGTCAAGCCTATCATCCACAATCTCAGGGATTCATGTCAATGTTTGCCCCTGGATTGCAACCTTATCCAGGTGTTCTCCCATTGTTGCCCTTCGCTTCAGGGCATAGTCAACCATCAACACCTCCAAGCGCCGCAGTGGTATGATTACTAAATCATTAGCTCTAATGAAAGTGTATCTTAATTTGAACAATACTTAGCGACTTATTCAATTACATAGGTTGTAACACCTTTAAGTCAATTACACATGTGAGTTGGGCATTTGTGAATTTTAGAAAGATTGAGACATATGAATTGTATGTATTAATGCAAAGTTAACTTTTATTTGTTTCTCGTAGGGTTCCAGTCATGTAACGCCTCATGGTTGCGTTGATTTTCTCAATTTGAACGATGGTAGTGCAAGTGGTGGAGGTACAAACAATGACATGAATGTGGATTAATCTTCCCAATGGTGCCTTGAAGGAATTTGCATATGTGAACTCGTTGTTATATTGTGTTTGCTTATGACTATGACTTGTACGCAATGTGTTTGCATTGTCGTTTTATTTCTTGCTGTGTTGGACTTGTGTTGGATTGTGTATGCTTGTATGCAATGTGTTTTATTGTGTTGGACTGTGTATGGCTGTATGCAATGAGTTTTGTTTATGCTTGTATGCCTGTGTTGGACTATGTACTTGCTTGTATGCTGCCTGGAATGTGAGGATTGTGGTCCGTATGGCCGGGAGGCTCCCCACCCAGGGAGGCAGCGAAAGCAGTCGTACTTTAAAAAAAGCCAGTAAGGCCGTCGGTGTGGGCCAAGCCAAACCCATTAAATTCATTGGGTCCCTCTGGCCGACGCCTTGTCTTAGTTGGTTTTCAAACTAAAGCCGTCAGTATCTTGTGCCCGATGGCTTTAAGGGCCTAAAGTCGTTGGCACTGACGGCTATAATGCCTTAAGAACATCGAACAACAGTTGATGGCTATGGCCATCGGTAGGCCGATGTTCCTACTCTAAACTCGTCGGTTAATAGAGCTTACTAACGGCGATAAGGCTGACATTTCTTTCGTTTCCTGTAGTGTTGAGAGACATTCGATCGCTTACCATTTTAGGCACGGGACTGATTGAAAGTTTCATAGAGGGGCGGGTGTGAATAGGTGGATAACCTGAAATTTCACTCAATAAAAGCTGATCAAATTACAGAGTGCGGACTAGTCTGGCCTGGTGGCGGACTAGTCTGGTCAGGATGACAAACTTGACAAATGGTGAGATTTTTATGCGATCTAATAAACTTAACTTGATGAAACATAAAGTGTATCAACCTAGAAATCTAGTAAATGGAGTGCACGAAGTAAAAGCAACTAGGTCGAGGCGGATCACAAGATTGAGACGAAGAATGTAATTAGCCCTAACTTGATCTAGCGAAGAACGAGGAAGTAAAATAAAAGACACAAGGCGAAAAATTTATCTCGTGGTTGAACCCCACAAAAAAGCCTACATCCACGCTGAGGATGCCCACGAAAGGCAGGGTTTCACTCAACCCTTTCCTCAGTTAGCCACCACGAAGGCCATCTACTCTTTCGCTAAATCACAAGGGTAATCAGCAAATCCATGGGGCAACTCACAACCGAAGGCTCCCACAAGTACAACTCGAAAAGATCGAAGATCAACACTCACACGAACTCAAATGAATCAGTCAAACCGAGAGAATCAACCAAGTGCTCAAGATCAAGCTAACCCTTCTCTCTCCTCTTTCACACCTCACAAATTCTCAAGAATCGCTCTTAGGACTCCAAGAATGGTTGAGAGAGGGTTAGGATGGCTCTAGGAAGGTTGTGGCGGCGCTAGGGTTCGAGAGAGGGCCTTTGGATGTCGGGGGGTCTCTTTTTATAGGTGTCCTGATAATTAGCCGTTGCCATTAGGAAAAGTGCGGACTAGTCTGGCCTTTGAACCCGGGACTAGTTTGGCCTGTGGGGACCAGTGACGTCATCCTTGACCAACCACAAAGCCCCCACCCACCTTTTTAATTCAAAAGGTCACCAAACCACGGACTAGTCCATCCAACAATAGACTAGTCCGATCTCACATAGAACTGTTTGTTCTTGTTGAGAACGGACCAGTCTGGCACACCGAACTAGTCTGGCCCCCAGGGTGGACAAGTCCGGCCATCCGGGACTTATTCCCAGCAGACACCTTCAAGTCCTCAGCGGACTAGTCTGACAGGGAATAGACGAGTCTGATCTCACTCGGGAACTACTTTTCCGGACTGAAATGGACTAGTCTGTCCCAGTGGACTAGTCTGGCCCCCTCGGGCAGACTAGTCCGGTCCCTCAGGATTTAGTCCCAGAAGGACACAGACACACTCACGACGGACTAGTCCATCCTCAAACGAATAATTCCAAACTCACAAATAATACTTTGGTCCTCCTAACATCAGATCAGTCAGATGTGGCCGGACTAGTCCGACCTTCTAGCCCGGACAAGTTTGGTCCTATCCTTAGGGCTACTTCAACTCATCTCTCAATCTAGTCTAGCTTGGACTATGATCTCTTAGGAGATTCTCAACACTTGACTCATTGAACACACTCAATCTAAGTAGGTGAACTCAACACAAAAAAATTAACAGCCTAAATTCTATCCTTTGAGTTCTTCGCCATTTTCTTCTCTTTTTCCTTTTTGAGTGCATTCAACGCTGTCCAACTTTCAATCACCTATAATTACACTTGCAAAGCTATTTAGTCCCTTAAGTGTTGTCATTAATCATCAAAACCCACGGGGATTAGCATAGATGCACTTTCAATCTCCCCCTTTTTGGTGATTTTATGACAACACATTGAGGTTTTTGATAAAAGATATGATTGAGTTGATTTTCATAACACAGACGTGTATAAGGAGCTCACCCTAAATCTGTGCATAGAAGATTTGCAATAAGTTAAATGCACAAGAATGAAGCCTATGGGAGACTTATACATTTGTGTATTATGGTTGGGTTCCTATGTGTGATGCAAGTGTTCAGATGTGAAAAGTGGAATTAAGTATGCATCTGAAATTTTAATTTAGCATCATCACACATATTTGGCTAGAATGATCTTCAATAGAATCAGCATGATAAAATAGGCAATAAGATTCACACAACATAGAGGGATATAGCATAGTGATAATGTCATTACAAACCAAAATGAGAACGAGTAGCAAAAGTTAATATTACAACCCCAATTTTTAAAATAAAATAGCGTCCATGGATCTATAATACTCCCCCTCAATTTCTCCCCCTTTGGCATCAAAATACCAAAAAGCAAAAAGAGTAAGGGCGAAGAGAGAGCCTAAGGCTACTCATCGTCGCTCTCGCTCGCCTCTCCACGGTTTTGGTCGCTCTCCATCTCCTCGTCATCACTTTGACAGCCATCTTCATCCTCATCATCTTCATCACCGACCTCCTCAGCGGCAGGAGTTGCACTAGAGGGACCACCCCCACCACCAAAAAGGGCAGCCTCCACTTCCGAGAGCTCTGGAAAGGGAGTGATGTCTCCATCCTCAGAGGCCTCTGGGGACATAAGAATGTCTGCCTTTTCGCAAAGCTTGCGAAAGTACTTGTTGGGCTTCTTTGCGGTCTTGTGAGCCTTCACTTCCGCTTTCGGACACGAGGTGAAGATTGACTTGAGAAACTTCGATGTAGCACTTGCAAGGTCACCAAAAGAGGAGGAGGCAGATGGAGCTGGAGGAGGAGAAGAAGGCACAAAAGAGGTACCTCTCCTCAAGGCTCCACCAATCTTCGGCGCGGGAGGAGGAATCTGAGGATGGAGAGCTCTATGCTTTACATCCTTCACAATCTCCAAGCCTGAGACAATCTCAATCAAGCCCATGATGAGAGGAGCATATCCACATGAGCGGTTTGGAGTGTGACATATTTTGAAGGTGTCATTGTATATGTAGTCAAAAACATTGAACTTCTCGTCTTCAACTATCAACTTCATCAAGTGCCTCAGATTTCCTTGGATCATGCCTGCGTCCCCATCCTTAGGTGCTAGGATTTTACTCAATATCCGATTGACCACACTAAAGAGTGGGCGAAGAATCTTGGTTGTGGGGGATTGTAGAAGCCAACCTCTTACATGAATTCCATCTCCCCCCCAATCTAGATCCTTGAGGTTGTGAATGATCAACTAATGGTTTAGGAACTCATCAAGTCCAAGGATCCTAGCAAACTCATCATAGAGCACAAAGTATTGAACTCCGTTGGTCAACCTGGTGATTTTTCTATCTCCAAAGGTGGAGAAGTAGCATGTTGTGTAGAATTGAGCCACCACCTCCGTGTTCCAGTTATACCTGAACTCAAGCAGTTCTTTAAGTCCATGGTGCTCAACATCTTGGATTACTACATTGAAGGCTTGGTGATCTTTCTTTTCCATGTAGGCCCAATCTACCCATTGAGCATCTATCACAAGAGTCTTCTTGGATAGGTAGACTAGGCAACAGTAATCGAAGTGAAAGTCACACCAAAAGCAAGGATCTCCTGTTGCTTTCTCGTACTTGTAGGGATCCTTCAACCATAGCCTTTTAGCTTTCTCAGACCCTTGTCCTTTGAAAATGTTACTTCCTAGCTCCGGTTGCCGATTAGGATCATGCACAGGAGGAGTCATGACCAAGGGCCAATGGGGCCTTATGGAGGACCACGAGGCTCTGCGGGTTGGTCACGAATGACCAAGCCTCTCCTTGCAAGGGCTTTCTTCCCGAGAGGACTGAGTGGCCTTTTGTTTGCGGGCTCCTTTCCCTTGCCCTTAACTAGGCTGCTTGCACCCATGGGTTCTTTTCCCTTATCGGTTGCTTGGTCCTTTTGCTTCTCACCCAAGGTGACAATCCGTTTCCTTCTACTTGCTTGCTCTTTGGCAACTTAAGCTTGGGCTGCATCTTGATCTCATTTCTTCTTGAGACAAGCTTCACGCATGTGCTCAAGCTCTGCTGCAATAGCATCTTCTTCTCATCCATTCGACGATAGCACTCTTGACGAGCCGCCTCCCATTTTGGATTGGAAAGAGGAGAGTTGTTGTGCCGAGACATCCTAAAACACAGATAAAAGAAGGATCTGAGGTGATATCAAACAAAATATTGCAGTAGAGGAGTATAAAATTCACTAAGTTAGGAGTTAACCTTGGGTTAGGCCAGACTTGTCTGGTCCTGGCCGGACTAGTTCGTTCAGGAACGGACTTGTCCACCCTTGGTCCGGACTAGTCCAGACCACCCAGTTTTAAACCCTAACCATACGATTTTTCTACAAAATTCAATGCTAAGGCGCAATATTGCAAGGAAAGAGTCACAAGGTGATCGTAATGCTAAGGAGACCCTAAGTTGCAAGAGAAACAACCTAGAATCAACGGAATCGAAAAAGTTCGTGTTAGGTCAAGAACACACCTTGAGATGGACAAATCCGCGGATGGAAGGGTGGAGTAGTCCGGGATTCGCCTTCCCAACACTCTGAAGAAGCTTCCACACAGATTCCTCAAAGATTTTGACGGTTGGAATAAAAAATTGCCAATGGGAGCGGTTTTTGGGAGAGAGGCGCACGTTTGAAACTTGGAGAGAGAGTGGAAGGGTCGGGCCCGACGCTGAGAGGTTAAGTCCATAGAAGTTCGGACTAGTCCGTTGGGTACACCGGACAAGTCCGGGCACCGGACCGGGTCTGAGCTAAGCTGGAAGTCTGGACAAGTCTAGTGATAGGCCGGACTAGTCCGTTGTGGACTATTTTTTACCTGTCCGGACATGTCCAAGATGTTGGACTAGTTTGACCTTTTAGATAGACTAGTCCGGTCCTAGGTAGCAAATTCTCATATATATTGAGGAATTTGCAAGGAATGATCCATATGGACTAAGTTTTCACAAATATTCTCAATGAATATGGCCAGTAAAGCACTCAAACATTCATACAATGACCATGATTCAAGGAGACAATAATTGAAAATAATTTGATAGAAAATTGAGGAAGGCAAGTTTTCGAAAGCATGCATAAATATCGTAGACAAAAACAAACCTAACAATCAGATATGCAACTTTTCAAGCCATATTTCGAAAATCAAGGATATTTAGTTCATTACTAAGTTCTCAAAAGCGTTTTTCATCTAGTGGCTTGGTGAAGATATCGGCTAGTTGTTTTTCGGTTCTCACATGTGAAATGACAATATCCCCTTTATTGAATGGTCTCTCAAGAAATGGTGTCGGATGTCAATGTGTTTTTTTCTAGTGTGTCAACGGCGTTATGGGCAATCTTGATGGCACTCTCATTGTCGCATAGGAGTGGAATATGGTTCATATTGAGACCATAATCCGTTAGAGTTTGTCCCATCCAAAGAAGTTGTGCACAACTTCCGGCTGCGACATACTCTGCTTCGGCTGTGGATAGGGCAATGAAATTTTGTTTCTTGGATGACCATGACACTAGGGACCTACCCAAGAACTGGCAAGTCCCGGAGGTGCTTTTCCTATCCACTTTGCATCTGACATAATCTGCATCAGAGTATCCGATGATGTTAAACATGGACCCTTTGGGATACCAAAACCCTAGGTTAGGTGTATGAACTAAATAGCGCAAGATTTTCTTTACGGCAGTTAGGTGACACTCCTTAGGAGTGGCTTGAAACCTTGCACACATGCATTCACTTAACATAATATCGGTCCTAGATGCACAAAGGTAAAGGAGTGATCCAATCAAGGAATAGTATACGTTTTGGTCGATGCTAGGGTTGTCTTAGTTGAGATCGAGATGTCCATTCGTCGCCATTGGTGTCGTGATGGGCTTGGCCTTCTCCATGTCAAACTTCTTGAGGACGTCTTGAGTATACTTGGTTTGCATATGAAGGTGCCTTCCTTGAGTTGTTTTACTTGGAACCCTAAAAAGAACTTCAACTCTCCCATCATTGACATCTCAAATCTCCGCGTCATGATTTGGCTAAACTCTTCACAAAAAGATTTATTAGTAGAACCAAATATTATGTCGTCAACATAAATTTGACACACAAACAAATTATCATCCATGTTCTTAGTGAAGGGTGTGTAATCGGCCTTTCCTATCTTAAAACCATTATCAATGAGAAAGTCCCTAAGGCACTCATACGAAGCTCTAGGAGCTTGTTTGAGGCTGCAGAGAGCTTTATGAAGCTTAAATACATGGTTAGGATACTTATCGTCCTCGAAGTCGGGCGGTTGCTCCACATACACCTCCTCCTTGCTCGGTCCATTGAGGATGACACTTTCCAAGTGCATTTGACACAACTTGAAATTGTTGTGAGTAGCATAGGCCAATAATATGCAAATAGATTCAAGCCTAGCTACGGGAGCAAAAGTTTCATAGAAATCCAAACCTTTGACTTGAGAGTATCCTTTGGCTACGAGTCTAGCTTTGTTCCTTGTTACCACACTATGTTCATCTTGCTTGTTGCGGAATACCCACTTGGTGCCTACCACATTCACTTTAGGTCTTCTCATGAGGTCCCATACTTTGTTCCTTTTGAAGTTGTTGAGCTCCTCTTGCATGGCTATCACCCAATCCGGATCTTGTAGAGCATCTTCAACCTAAAATGGATCCAAAGAGGACACAAACGAATAGTGAACACAAAAATTAGCCACACGAGATCGAGTCATTACCCCCTTGGATATGTATCCAAGTATGTTGTCAACGGGATTATCCTATTGAACACATTAATGGACTGTTAGGTGTTGTACACTTGGTCTTGAGTCAACTTCTTCATCTCCCTCATATTCATAGTCTCCCCCTTGACCATTGCCACCATCTTGATCTTCCATTCCTTGATCATGGTGATCTTGATTAAGTTGTTGATCTTGAGGATCTTGGACTTTATCTTGTGCTTGGGGCGCCTCTTGTGATGGAGTTGGGTCACTTGGGCCTTGTAGCTCTTGATGTTTTACATCACCAAGCACCATGCTTCTCAACGCAACACATGGTGCCTCTTCTTCATCTAGCACACATTGATTAACTTGCTCCACTTGGGAACAATTAGTCTCGTCAAACACCACGACACGTGCAATTTCAACACAGCCGGAGGTTTTGTTGAAAACACGATAGGCGTAGGTGTTTGAGTCATAACCAAACAAGAAACCTTCATCAGATTTTGAAGTGAACTTTGGAATTCTCGGTTTCTTGTTTAGAATATAACATTTACTACAAAAAATCTAAAGTAGGAGATGTTCGGTTTGTTACCCATTAGAGGTTTATATGGAGTCTTCTTCAATAGGCGATGGAGGTAGGGACGGTTTGTGGCATGGCATGTGGCGTTGACCGCTTCCGCCCAAAACCTATCGGAGGTCTTGTACTCATCAAGCATGGTCCTTGACATCTCTATTAGAGTTAAGTTCTTCCTTTCGACCACCCCATTTTGTTTGAGTGAGTAGGGTGCCAAAAACTCATGCTTGATGCCCTCCTCGTACAAGTACTCTTCAACTTGAGGGTTCTTGAATTTGGTGCCATTGTCACTTCTTATGTTCTTGATTCTCAAGGAGAATTCATTTTGAGCTCTCCTCAAGAAACTCTTGAGGACACCTTGTGTTCCACCTTTGTCATGCAAGAAAAACAACCAAGTAAAGCGGGAAAAGTCATCAATAATAACTAAACCATATTTGTTACCACCAATGCTTATGTAAGCAATAGGACCGAAAAGGTCCATGTGCAACATCTCCAGCGGTCTTGTTGTCGTCATCACATTATTGGTGGCATGAGCTGCTCCAACTTGTTTACCGGCTTGGCACGCGCTACAAGACCTATTTTTTCTCAAAAACAACATTCTTAAGACCAGAGACGTGATTTCTTTTTAGAAGTTTGTGAAGATTCCTCATACCAACATGGGCTAGCCTACGGTGCCACAACCACCCCATGTTGGTCTTTGCAATCAAGCATGTGTCAAGTTGAGTTTTATCTGCGGTGAAGTCCACAGATAAAGCTTTCCCTTGAGCACACCTTTGAAGGCAATCGAGTTATCAACTCTTCTATTGACAACCACACCCTCATTAGAAAACAAGACATTATACCCCTTTTGCATAATTGAGAAATGGATATGAGCTTATAATCTAAAGACTCAACATGCATGACTTGTGAAATAGTATGTTGTGGAGAAATAGAGATTGTACCCATACCTAGTACCTTATCTTGACTATTGTCGCCAAAATAGATACCTTGACTTGGGTCCTCATTTTCTTCATACTCCACAAACATTTTTCTCGCTCCGGTCATGTGATTTGTGCAACCACTATCTAGCACCCATTTTGACCCATCGGAGGAGTAATCCTACAAGACAAGTTTAGGCTTTGGTTTTAGGTACCCAATCTTGGTTGGGTCCTTTGAGGTTAGTCACAAGGCATTTAGGCACCCACACACAAGGCTATCGGCTCTTGCTGTGTGGCCTAACATATTAAGCATAAGTATAACCAAATTTGTTTCTCAATACTACATAGGATGAATCAAAGTCATTGTCGATACCTGGCATACCAGGTAGCCTCGCGCACAAGCTAGTGCCGCCTAGGTACCTTGCCTCCCAACATGGACGGTGTCCGAGGGCGCCACATGTTCAAGAAACTCGGACCCACCGACCTCATATGGGAAGTCTGAGGTGCCCACAAGACATCCCGAAGGGGGAGCTTAGTTCCACCTTGATGACAAGCTCCCAGGCAGCCACATGTCCAACAGGACGGGACCCGACCTTCTCCACAGAGGTGAACTCCCAAGCTGCCACGTGGCCACGAAGTCGAGACCCGATCTCCCTGCAGAGGCGAGCACCCGAGCTGCCACGTGGCCCACGGGGCGAGACCTGGCCTCCCCGACAAAGGTGAGCTCCCGAGCTGCCATGTGGCCCGCGAGACGGGCGTGGCCTCCACCATGGCGAAGAGCTCTCCGGCGGTCGCATTGCCAGTCCACTTGCCCTGAGCAGATAGTGAGGAAGTTAAGAGGGTAGCGAACCTTGTCTCCGTCAAGCCTTAAAGATACGCGGTTTCCCCAGACACATGGTGTGGCGCACACCTAATTTTAGGTACTGCTACGACTAATCGCATCACAGTGAAGACGCCGCAGGCCTATCCCACTCCCCCAAGTGGGTAGCTTACGGCGCCAGAGACTGTTGGATGGGACATTCCCTGCCAATGTCACCAATGGCACGTGGGCTACTAACAGCACGGGCGGCAAGACTGCGAGTCCTCAAGTCAGCTGTCAGAGCAAGCTTACAGAAGAAGTGTTAGATCTTTAGAATAAGATCGCCCCGGGACAACCTGTTGGGCCCCAGGACCCCACTTGTAAGGCATCCGACCTTGACTATAAAAGGACTAGATCGCCACCAATAAAAGGACCAGACTCAGAATCCCCAATACACACACACACACACACACACACACACTCTCATACACACTCACCAAAGCAATGCAATCCACCGTGGAGTAGGGTGTTACGCTCCTTGCGGTCTGAACCACATAAAAACCACCGTGTCACATACTCTTCCGCTAGAACACTAGTTTGAGGCCTAATCCCCGCCAAACAAGAACCTTCACGGGCTACTCCTTAGCAGATCCGGGGGAAGTGTCGCATTAACACTTCGATATTTGGCGCGCCAAGTAGGGTCTTTTTCCCTAAAAAAAGTGGTAGCGCTTTCACCACCATGGTGTTCATCAGGCCTGTGGAAGGCAGTTTTCGCAGCCGTCGTTCGGTGACCAGATCCGTCGCTCGAGCGACACTCTCTGGTCCGTCTCACCCCCGTGTAGGTACGGCTAGTCAAAATGGCATGTCGGGACACACCCCAGCTCAGTCAGCTCCACCAGCACCCCCGACAGCGAGCCCAGAGAGCGCTTTGGTGGCGGCCAGAGCTCTCCTCCACCACCCACCGTCGCTGAACGCCTATCAGGGGGCAGCTCAGCAGTGGGTCCAAGACATCGACCACCTTGTTGTCGCAGCCATCAACTCCCCCAACACGGGAAGGCGCCTCGTGTCATTTTCATGCACGCTGTCCATCGACTGTCACACCGCCAACTCACACTCCTCCAAGTCTACGAGCGTTGGCCAGCTTCGCATGGAGGGCCTTAGGGCTGAGATTGACCGTCGTCAAGCTCACATGGACGGTTGTGTCATCATCCAACAGCAGTGAGAGAGGCGGCGCAACCTCGATGCCGAATATGGCCCTCAATGCCCTGTTAACGATCGTGTCCTCCGTCCAAGTTGCACTGCAAGTAAACCCTCCACCACCTGACCAGGAGTATGTTGGCTCGACAGCTCCCCTGCAGTACTCGGTGCAGAAGGATGTGCAGCAACAGTTCTTGGTGCAGCCAGTACTGTTGCAGCAATGCATGGCACAACCAGTGCCACAACCGCAGGCCCGGCAAGTGTCGCACATCGTGCAACAGACCCCCTTTGGGGTATGCTGTCCCATCTGCCTCCCTGACGAAGCCTGTGGGAGGCTGCTCGACATTGGCTCTGCACCTCCGCTTCGTGATATGGCCATGCAAGTTCCAGCCACATATCCCGGAGATATTCGAGGAAAGCATCAACCCGGTGGAGTTCCTGCAGATCTGCACCACGACGCTCCTTGCTTCAGGAGTGGATGAGACCACCCTGGCGAACTACTTCCCAGTCGCCCTGACTGGATCAGCCTGCTCGTGGCTGATGAACCTTCCCGAGGGGTCTATAACCTCTTGGGATGAGTTGTTCCAACAGTTCACGACAAACTTCAGCATCTTCTACACGTGCCTCAGCACCGAGCTCGACCTCCACACCATGCGACAACAACCCAAGGAGACGCTGCGATCATTCATCCAGCGTTTCTCCCAGGTACGCAACTCCATTCCCAACATCCCAAATGCCTCTGTCATAGTGGCATTTCACCAGGGAGTGCGTGACCGCAAGATGCTCGAGAAGTTAGCCATGCACAACGTGCAAGATGTCTCCGAGCTCTTCTCCATCGCTGATCAGTTCGCAAGGGCGGCAGAAGGCCGCGATTGGCACGCTCATCACGACCTCAGAGCGGGCGGAGCCGGCCAGACTGGAGAAGGAGCCACTACCCCTGGTAGTGGCAAAAAGACAAACAAGAACCAGGGTGGCAGCCAGAACAAGCCGCTGCATGGATCCCCCATCGCGACAATAGCCGCGTTCAGAGGAGGCAAACCCCCACGCTCGGAGAAACGCGCTCGTCAGCCACCTGCCACTGATGAAGACATCAAGCCCTGCCCGGTGCACAAGACTCGTGAACACACCGCGAGCGAGTGCCTAAAGATAAAAAGGTGCGCCGAACGCTACCAAGAGCGAGAGCAGCAGCGCCCGCACAGCGCCCCCTTCCGCCAATGGGAGGGCAAGCAGAAGGTCGGACCAAAGGTCGACAATGACGAGGAGCTGGAGTACCAGAAGCAAGAGCGGGCCATCAAAGTGGTCCACCAAGATTAGGACTCCGACGGAAGCAGCAACAACGAGCGTCGCAAGATCCTCCACATCACCTTCGGAGGGTCCTGGGATCCCACGTCCCGGAACGCGGTCAAGACCCTTCGTCATGCGGTGGCTTCGATAGCCCTTGTACCTACTCTGGCGCAGCACCACCGCTGGAAGGAGACGCCGACCAGCTTTGATGCCTCTGACTGCCCCAAGACTATGGGGGGCAGGGGTCCTAACTACCTAGTCGCCCCCACCATAGACAACGTCAAGCTCCACTATGTCTTGATAGATGGCAGGGCCAGCCTCAACCTCCTTCAAATAGCTGCAGATCCCGGTGTCCAAGGTGGCCCCCTCAAGCCCATTCTGTATGGTGGGACCTGGGAACATCATCCCGTACGACAACATCCACCTACGGGTGACCTTCGGGAAGCCTTACAACTACAGGATGGAGAGCATCCTCTTCGATGTTGCTGATGTTAGCCTCCCCTTCAACGCCATCATCGGCAGGCCTGCCCTGTACCAGCTCATGGCTGTAGCCCACTACAGCTACCTCGTCCTGAAGATGCCAACACCGTTCGGCATCCTCAAGATCCGCAGAGATTGCACCACTGTAGTGTTAGACTTGGAGAAGCTCCAAGCACTCACACCAGACCCAGCACCTGTCCCGATCGGCGCTAGATCAAGTCGGCCTCAGCCAAGCTCACGATAGCGCAGAGCACCTGCCGCGCCTCAACTGTAGCCCTCCGACAGCATTGACACCCCCGTCAAAGCTGCCAAGCCCAGTCCCGGCTCTACTCAGATCACTCGCAGGACGGGCGGTCAAGGCATGAAATAGGGAAGCTCGCTTGTCGCCCCTCTAGGTAGCTGTTGACAGCAAGGTTGCCCACCAACCATCGCAGATACCCATGGAGCTTTGGGAACCCCTATTGTAAATACTAGTCTTAGTAGAACAGTGTAAAGGATTTCATAGGGCTTAGGAGCAGCACTAAGGACAACCAAGCACCGGGAGGGTCAGGCCCAGAGTGTGCAGTCAGCTTTGCTTGGTTCCGAACTCTAAGCCTGTGCACCCTGCCTCCCTCATCATCCAAAGGCAAGCCGTTGCCTTCTTTTGTAAAAGCCTGTCTCCCCCCCCCCCTATGAACTCCTATCAAAAAATCACTGTTTTACTTAAAGGCTTCTTAAAAACTTTGTCCATTTACTTACGCATTAAGTTTATGAGCATGCCACACTAAGAATTTTTTATTGCGTATTATTTTATATGCGCGATTGTACACTCTGTAACTCACCCATGCAGGAGTCATGCATTTGTAATGCAGGTGGGTCTGCTTGAGGTACCTGCGGTGTATGAGGGGTTCTTCTGGCCCCTCCTGTCATTAGGGCCCTGTGACGCCAGAAGGTTCCCCAGGAAAGGCCAGTGCTGAAAAGGAGTTCCAGGGTGTGTAAACTGCTTAGCCTGGTCCTGTACCCTATGCGTACACACCCTGCCTCCCAGCGCTACAACCAAGTACTGAGAGCCAGAAAGCTCACATCCTGATGACGACAGGAGCCGGGCCCCGAAGCACCAATGCACTGAATTACCCGGGCTTCGTGAAGTCATCCCAGAACAGCAATGCATGACAGAGCTAAGGGAGAGCTACAGGTAAATCAACGAGCAAACTAGTCCACCTTGCTTCTATCATATGTACAGAACAACTCGCCCTAGCACCTCCCAAGGGGCCTGCCATCAATGACTCTACGACGATGGTGGACGACGCTAGAGCATCCAACTCTGGCACCTCCCAAGGGGCCTCCGTCGATGTCCCAGAACGTAAACGACAACACTAAGTGCGGATAAGTGAGTAAACCCTCCTGCCCTGCTCTTGTTGCTAACAGAGTTCCCTTGCGATAACATCTAAACCAGCGGCCTGCCGTCGACGACTCTATGACGATGGTGGACCACGGCAGAGCATCCAGCTCCGGCACCACCCAAGGGGCCTACCGTCAACGAGTCTACGATGATCGTGGATGACACCGGAGCATCCAACTCCGGTACCGCCCAAAGGGCCTGCCGTCAACATCTCCACGACGATGGTGGACAACATCGGATCATCCAGCTCCGACACCTCCCAAGGGGCCTGCCGTCGACGTCTCCATGACGATTGTGGACGACGCTAGAGCATCTAGCTCCGACACCTCCCAAGGGGCCTTTCGTCGACGTTTCCACGACGATGGTGGACAACGCCAGAGCATCCAG
The DNA here is from genome assembly GCA_036927565.1 of Tuctoria greenei. Classification (NCBI taxonomy): domain Eukaryota; kingdom Viridiplantae; phylum Streptophyta; class Magnoliopsida; order Poales; family Poaceae; genus Tuctoria; species Tuctoria greenei. The sequence goes on along the minus strand of JAYESD010000006.1, from coordinate 97,240,002 downwards.
CTTCGGCACCTCCCAAGGGGCCTGCCATTGACGTCTCCACGACAATGGTGGACGATGTCGGAGCATCCAGCTCCGGCACCTCCCAAGGGGCCTGACGTCGACGTCCCAAAACGTCAATGACAGCACCAAGAGCAGATAAGTGAGTAAAATCTCCTGCCCCACTCTTGTTGCTAACAGGGTTTCCCTACGATAATCTGTAAACCAGGGGCCTGCCGTCGACGACTCTACGACAATGGTTGACGAAGCCGGAGCATCCAGCTCTGACACCTGCCAAGGGGCCTGCCGTCGATGTCTCGACGATGATGGTGGACGACGCTAGAGCATCCAGTTTCGGCACCTCCCATGGAGCCTGCCGTCGACATCTCCACAAAGATGGTGGACGACGCTGGAGCATCCAGCTCCGGCACCTCGCAAGGGTCCTGCTGTCGACGTCTCCACGACGATGGTGGACGACACCAGAGCATCCAGCTCTAGCACCTACCAAGGGGTCTGCTGTTGACGTCTCCACGATGATGGTGGACTGCACCAAAGCATCCAGCTCCGGCATCACCCAAGGGGCCTATCATCGATGTCCCAGAATGTCAATGATAGCACGAAGCGTGGATAAGTGAGTAAACTCTCCTGTCCCACTCTTGTTGCTAACAGGGTTCCCTTGTGATAACCTGTAAACAAGGGGCATAGCGTCGACGACTCTACGACAATGGTGGACGACGCCGGAGCATCCTGCTCTGGCACCACCCAAGGGGCCTACCGTCGACGACTCTACGATGATGGTGGACAACACCGGAGCATCCAGTTCTGTACCGCCCAAGGGGCCTGTCATCGATGTCTCCACGACGATTGTGGATGACACCGGGGCATTCAGCTTCGGCACCTCCCAAGGGGCCTGCCGTCGACGTCTCCACGACGATGGTGGACGACGTCGGAGCATCCAGCTCTGGCACCTCCCAAGGGGCCTGCCGTTGATGTCTCCACGACAATGGTGGACGACGCCAGAGCATCCAGCTCCGGCACCTCCCAAGGGGCCTGCCGTCGACGTCCCAGAACATCAATGGCAACGCCAAGCGCGGATAAGTTAGTAAACTTTCCTGCCCTGCTCTTGTTGCCAACAGGGTTCCCTTGCGATAACCTGTAAACCAGGGGCCTTCCGTCAACGACTCTACGACGTTGGTGGATGACGCCGGAGCATCTAGCTCCGACACCTCCCAATGGGCCTGCCGTCAACATCTCCACAACGATTTTGGATGACGCCGGAGCATCCAAGTCCGGCACCTCCCAAGAGGCCTGCCGTCAACGTCTCCATGATGATGGTGGACGATGCCAGATCATCCAGCTCTAGCACCTCCCAAGGGGCCTGCCGTCAACGTCTCCACGACGATGGTGGACGACGCTGGAGCATCCAGCTCCAACACCTCCCAAAGGGCCTGCTGTCGACGTCTCCACGATAATAGTGGACGACGTCGGAGCATCTAGCTTCGGCATCGCCCAAGGGGCCTGCCGTCAACGTCCTAGAACGTCAACGATAGCACTAAGCGTGGATAAGTGAGTAAACTCTCCTGCCTCGCTCTTGTTGCTAACAAGGTTCCCTTGCGATAACCAGTAAACCAGGGGACTGCCGTTGACGACTCTACAATGATGGTGGACGATGTCGGAGCATCCAACTCCAGCACCTCCCATGGGGCCTACTGTCGATGACTCTACGAAAATGGTGGGCAATGCCGGAGCATCCATCTCCAGCACCTCCCAAGGGGCCTGCCGTCCACGACTCAACGACGACGGTGGGTGATGCCGGAGCCTCCAACTCCAGCAAATGGTTGTGCTACGACACTCCAACTCCCCCACTCCACTGGGGCCAGTTCAAGACATTCTGTGATCAAGTGGTAGATTTTCTTAGCCAACTAACCAACTTTACCAAGGGGCCTCTAAGGGGATCCACATGTAGAAAATCAACGGACGACACTTCAGCCATCTCAATTGTGCAAACTATTGGTACTGAGAAGCCAACGAGCTCAACACAGGATCTGCAAACCCTTACGCAGCTAAGGACTCAGAGCAACAGTTGAGAAGCACAATGACAATGCTAGAAGCCAAACACAAATTTGAATTCACTAAGGAATTCTTTACAAGGGGAGGGGGTGAACACCGGATACAAAAAACAAGCTACCAGCCTCAGCCCCGATTGAACTGCACTACGACATGTTTGGGGGCTTCCTTAACCTCTGCTGCTGTTGTTGCCTCGCGTTCCTCAACAGGGCTATCAAAAACTGGCTCCAGTGGCAGAGCAGGGTACCGACTCTGGTAGCACACCAAGACATGGGATGCCACCATCTCCGCCGCCGCCCTACCCTCGGCTTCTAGACGCTGAGCCAGCTGACGCTCCCACAGATCAAGCTCCCGATCGCGGCTGTAACACCCTCATCTTCATGAATCATGCCCTACATACACTCATATACATGTTTAACATTAACCCACATAAAGAGGAACGAGTTTAACATTGATTCAGAGCATTTAAAATTGATTTGGAGCAAAACCGCACTTAAAACACATGAAAGTGCGGACTAGTCCGATTTTACTGAGGGCTGGTCCGATTTCTCTCTGACTAAAAACGGACTTGTCTGTTTTTGCTGCGGACTAGTCCGATTTTGGCTATGAAAAAATTCGGACTTGTCCGATTTTGTGCGGACTAGTCCGATATTCCATGAATCCTTCGAAATTTGCTAAGTCCCTGGACTTTTCCGGACTAGTCCGGTGTTCCAGCGGACTTGTCCATTTTTCCTCTCTGTTCAAATTCGGACTTGTCCGATTTTTGGCCAGACTTGTCCGATTTTCTCTCTGGACGACTTCGGACTAGTCCGGCCCTTTCCGGACTTGTCTGATATTTCACGACTCTGAGTTGATCTTTTGTTTTACGACTTGTTTCTTGGGTTTCACGTTATGTGGGCCTAGGTACGTCGTGCCTAACTCTTTTAGAGCCCATGTGGGACTCTAAACCGGCCTCTACTCATCCCAAAACTCGAAATCCATCTAACCCTAGCCTCCACCTCTATATAAACAGCCCCACCCCTTGGTTTGACATCTATTTGCCACTTTTCCACCCACCCAAACCCTAGTTCGTGGGGAGCCACCATCAAGGAAGGAGGAGAAGATCCCAAGCAAGAGGAAGAAGAGGAGGAAACGAAGGAGGATCAAGATCTCCACCAAGTTTCGTCCTTCACCACCAATTCATCTCCAAGTTCATCACGAACCCTAGATCATCAAGATCCAAGTGCTACCTCCAAGATTCTTGATTCATTGGAGTTCTAAACACCTGGTATACCTTCTATTCTCTTTTTCTTACGTGAATTCAACCCCTAATCTCCAAATTCACGTCGATCTAGAAAACCCTAATCTGCTGATCTCATCAAGTGCGGACTTGTGCAGTCCCTAGCGGACTAGTCCAATCTTTCTGGTTAAATTGTGTTGAATTAATTCTAAAATTTGATCTAATCGAATCCAAACCTGTATAAACTTGTTAAAAGCTATTAGAACTAGTTAGTTATCATTAAAAGCAATCTAGTAACATGTTCTACCTTACATTTGCATCAATCATGCATGTCATGTCATATTGAGTAATATTTGTGCACTCTTTGATTGTGTTTCTGGTCTTGTATGTTTATTCTGTGGATTAGACGGATTTACGCTAGAAAGTGCCGCGGGGGATCTACAACACCAGGAGTTTGAAGGCTTTGACCCTAATCAACCGCAAGAGCAAGGCAAGTGTCCTTGAAGCATATTGATCCTGTTTTTAAAATAAATGTTTTGTTTGCAAACTGCATGCTTGTGTCAATTTGATGGGGAATCCTATGGTAGGAAGTTTACTAGATTTGTTTGACCACCCTTGTCACCTGGAATTTATGGTAGAGAGTCGGGAAGGCTTTTTACTTTTTGCTTCGCTTAATCCACTGGGATGGAAAACAACTATACCAATCAATTTATTTATGCATGGATGAGATTATGGATAACATGAACTGGTTAATACGGTATTGTAATGGGTGATCTAAGCAAGCCTGGTATGTGGATGGGTTGGATGTTATGGTGGTTTGCTTGCTTTAGATCTAAGGACCGGTTCATGCGAGAATAAGCCAGGACTACAGTGCCACCACGAGGCCAAGTATGGGTGCGGCGTAGCTGATTAATTAGGGCTTTGCCAGTGCTATTTGGACCATTAAGGATGCTCGGGGAAGGGGTAGTCGGATTGGGTTTGTTGATGATTGGTGGGACTACCATGGGATCCGAATGGCTCAAGAGGGGGTCCTTGGTTGAAGATGTGCTCAGTTGGAGGCATCGCCACTAGTGAACCCTCAGTGGGGTCTAAATAGGCTAGTAATCCCTTTGTAAAGGCTATTTTGTGATCTCTTGGCCACACACCGAAGGAAGTGTGTAATATGACTGATGGGTCATGGGCATAAGGGAGATTATTAGTCGCCGAAAGGTGATGAAATCACGAACACGTGGGTAAAGAGGTACAAACTTTGCAGAGTCAAATAAAACTATCATGATAGCCGTGCTCCCGGTTATGAGCACCTGGACAACTTCCGTGATTAGAAGGTACTCTGTATTGGGGTGGTATTTGGATAATTATAGTTTGGTAATGGTTATGGACGGTTATGGATTTATTTCTGGTATTGAATATGGTTATTGGCAATGGTGAAATATGGACTTATTGATGATGGTAATGAATTCAGTTTGGTATTATGGTATTACTTGTGATTATGATGGGTTCACTTCACATACATATAATATATTGCTTTTCAAATGTTTTTATGTACTTTTCAGCACTTTGCTATTATTATTGTCGTCATTTGAATCAGCCACATGTCATACTTTCCACACTTGCTAAGTACGACATGTACTCACTCTTGCAATCCCCCCAACAGTTGCAGGTCAGGATTGGGAGTTTAATGGCGATAATGCGGAGTTCTAGGCCGTGTCTACCGTCAGCTTTGCCTGTGGTGTGATTGGAGCTGCGCATATATACCCTATTGCTTATGCTTAGTTTGCTTAGTTGCTTAATTAGTTTATTTCTGCTGCATTGGTTGAACTTGTCATTAATATTCATTAGAGCTTGTATTCGAGGATAATATGGTTTGTGTAATAAAATTTGATAATTAATCTTGTCCTGTGGTAATTTTCTGTATACTCTTTTGTGATTGCACTCGTATATGTGTGATGAACATCCTGGGCACACATATGCGTTAGCTTGGTTCGGTTTTCAGAACCGGGCATCACAGATTGGTATCAGAGCCACAGGTTGACCGTAGGACACAGCCTAGATAGAATGGACACTTTATAACACATAGGAGCACTCAGGAATCGATGTGTTTTTGCTTGGAGTTCTGTTTGCTATATATATTGTTTGCTTGTGTGCTTAATAGAGGATTTTGGGATGCCTTAACATTTCCATGTCCACCTAGGCTAGTATAGCTAGTTGGTTAGCTTCATATCCCTTGATGCATTTTGTTGGGGACGTTCCTAAATTCTTATCTATTGCTTTTCTCTAGATGGTGAGCACTCGCAACCAGAGGGATGCTAATGATGAGGAGGAGAACCATGGAGTACCTCAGAACAATACTGGACAAGGACCTGCTCATGGAGCTATCAATATTGAGCAACTACTGGCTATGCAGAACCAGCTCATGCAGACCATGATACAAACTATAGGACAGCTGCAGGCTGGCAACAACATCAACAATCAGCCCCACATGCCTCCACCGCCACCCCCGCCTCCTCATAACCGGTTGGGAGAGTTTATGAGGACTAGGCCGCCAACCTTTGCTCAAGCCGCTGACCCTATGGATGCGGATGATTGGCTCAAGTCCGTGGAGAAGAAGCTAGCTATTGTCCAATGCAGTGACCGGGAGAAGGTGCTATTTGCTTCTCATCAACTAGTTGGAGCAGCTGCGGATTGGTGGGATTCTTATTGCAATGCTCATGAGAACCAAGAGAGAATTACTTGGGCCGAATTCAAGGAGAATTTTCGTTCTCATTATGTGCTGGAAGGTGTTATGCTCTTGAAGAGGCAAGAATTTGAGAACTTGAGACAAGGAAAATCAAGCGTGAGTGAATATCTCAATAAGTTCACTCAACTCTCAAGATATGCGCCTGAGGATGTTAGTCGGGACAGCCGGAAACAGTACTTGTTCATGAGGGGCTTGAACAATGAGATCCAAGTGCAACTACTCAACTGCGATTATGCCAATTTTCAGAAACTTGTGGACAAAGCAATTGTGGTTGAGAACAAGATTCGAGAGATGGAGCAAGAAATCAAGAGGAAGGCATCGTATCAAGGACAACAACAAGGAAGTAATGCGCGCCCTCGCTTTGCGAAGCCCAATGCACCCTATTACAGCTCCTCTATTCCTGCTCAGCGCCCTAGTTATGCACCACCCCCAACTCAGTTCGTGCAGCAATGCCCTGTCATGCAAGCACCTAGGCCTCCGATGCCTTATGCGCCTCGTGCTGATTTTCCTGGTGCTAATGTTCAAAACCAAGCTTGTTTAATTCTGGTGGAGTTAAAAAGTGTTATACTTGTGGAGAAGCTGGACACTTTGCGCATCAATGTCCTAAGTCGGGCCTTGGTCAAGGAAGCAATGCACCAAGGCAAAACCCAAGACCTAATGGAGGATAGCCACAAGGAAGTCGTGGACAGCAGAATTTTGCTCGTGGCAACGTGAACCATGTCTCTACGGAGGATGCTCAACAAGCGGATGACGTGGTCATTGGTATGTTTCTTGCCAACTCCAACCCCGCGACTATGTTATTTGATTCTGGAACATCGCATTCATTCATTGCATCGAAGTATGTTGCCAAGTATAGTTTGCCTATCTCTCATATGAAGTTTACTCTGTTGGTTAAGTCTCCTGGAGGAGAGATGAGGACAAATATAGTATGTCCAAAAGTAAGCCTTAGAATAAGGGAGGTAGACTTTTCCGCCAACCTCATTGTTTTAGATTCTCAAGGGCTGGATATTATACTTGGTATGGACTGGTTGAGGAAGCACAATGGAGTTATTGAGTGTTCCACGAAGACGGTGAAGTTGACTAATGAAGAAGGGATCACCATAGAATTTGAAGCATCTGAAACCGCACCGAAGCAATTGGAATTGAATCATATGGACGGTGCTGCAATTGAGGAGATTCCGGTGGTGTGTGAATTTTTGGATGTTTTTTCGGACGAGTTGCCAGGTATGCCACCCGATCGGGACATTGAGTTTGTTATTGATTTAATACCTGGAACTGCACCTATAGCTAAGAGGCCCTATAAGATGCCTCCTATGGAATTAGCGGAGCTCAAGAAACAAATTCAAGAGCAACTAGAGAAAGATTTTATTCGCCCTAGTTCTTCACCTTGTGGAGCGCCTGTGCTGTTTGTGGACAAGAAGGATTGGAATTAGAGGAAGATTTGGCTTATGTCGAGCAACCGGTTAAGATCTTGGGAACCAAGGAGAGAGTCACAAGGAGCAAGGTGATTCGATGGTGTAAAGTTCAATGGAAGCACCATGCCGAAAAAGAAGCAACTTGGGAACTAGAAGATGATTTCAAGAAGGAATTTCCCTATCTCTTCTCTTCTGCATCGAATCTCGAGGGCGAGATTTAAGGGGGGTAGGTTTGTAACACCCTCATTTTCATGCATCATGCCCTACATACACTCATATACATGTTTAACATTAACCCACATAAAGAGGAACGAGTCTAACATTGATTCGGAGCATTTAAAATTGATTTGGAGCAAAACCGCACTTAAAACGCAGGAAAGTGCGGACTAGTCCGAATTTATTGAGGACTAGTCCGATTTCTCTCTGACTAAAAACGGACTTGTCCATTTTTGCTGCGGACTAGTCCGATTTTGGCTCTGGAAAAATTCGGACTTGTCCGATTTTGTGCGGACTAGTCCGATATTCCATGAATCCTTGGAAATTTGCTAAGTCCCTGGACTTTTCCGGACTAGTCCGGTGTTCCATCGGACTTGTTTGTTTTTCCTCTCTGTTCAAATTTGGACTTGTCCAATTTTTGGCCAGACTTGTCCGATTTTCTCTCTGGACGACTTTGGACTAGTCCGGCCCTTTCCGGACTTGTCCGATATTTCGCGACTCCGAGTTGATCTTTTGTTTTACGACTTGTTTCCTGGGTTCCACGTTAAGTGGGCCTAGGTACGTTGTGCCTAACTCTTTTAGAGCCCATGTGGGACTCTAAACCGGCCTCTACTCATCCCAAAACTCGATATCCATCTAACCCTAGCCTCCACCTCTATATAAACAGTCCCACCCCTTGGTTTGACATCTATTTGCTACTTTTCCACCCGCCCAAACCCTAGTTTGTGGGGAGCCACCATCAAGGAAGGAGGAGAAGATCCCAAGCAAGAGGAAGAAGAGGAGGAAACGAAGGAGGATCAAGATCTCCACCAAGTTTCGTCCTTCACCACCAATTCATCTCCAAGTTCATCACCAACCCTAGATCATCATGATCCAAGTGCTACCTCCAAGTTTCTTGATTCATTGGAGTTCTAAACACCTGGTATACCTTCTATTCTCTTTTCCTTACGTGAATTCAACCCCTAATCTCCAAATTCATGTCGATCTAGAAAACCCTAATCTGCTGATATCGTCAAGTGCGGACTTGTCCAGTCCCTAGCGGACTAGTCCGATCCTTCTGGTTAAATTGTGTTGAATTAATTCTAAAATTTGATCTAATCGAATCCAAACCTGTATAAACTTGTTAAAAGCTATTAGAACTAGTTAGTTATCATTAAAAGCAATCTAGTAACAAGTTCTACCTTACATTTGCATCAATCATGCATGTCATGTCATATTGAGTAATATTTGTACACTCTTTGATTGTGTTTCTTGTCTTGTATGTTTATTCTGTGGATTAGATGGATTTGCGCTAGAAAGTGCTGCGGAGGATCTACAGCACCAGGAGTTTGAAGGCTTTGACCCTAATCAACTGCAAGAGCAAGGCAAGTGTCCTTGAAGCATATTGATCCTGTTTTTAAAATAAATTTTTTGTTTGCAAACTGCATGCTTGTGTCAATTTGATGGGGAATCCTATGGTAGGAAGTTTACTAGATTTGTTTGACCACCCTTGTCACCTGGAATTTATGGTAGAGAGTCGGGAAGGCTTTTTACTTTTTGCTTCGCTTAATCCACTGGGATGGAAAACAACTATACCAATCAATTTATTTATGCATGGATGAGATTATGGAAAACATGAACTGGTTAATATGGTATTGTAATGGGTGATCTAAGCAAGCCTGGTATGTGGATGGGTTGGATGTTATGGTAGTTTGCTTGCTTTAGATCTAAGGACTGGTTCATGCGAGAATAAGCCAGGACTATAGTGCCGCCACGAGGCCAAGTATGGGTGCGGCGTAGCTGATTAATTAGGGCTTTGCTAGTGCTATTTGGACCATTAAGGATGCTCGGGGAAGGGGTAGTCGGATTGGGTTTGTTGATGATTGGTGGGACTACCCTGGGATCCGAATGGCTCAAGAGGGGGCCCTTGGTTGAAGATGTGCTCAGTTGGAGGCATCGCCACCGGTGAAACCTCAGTGGGGTCTAAATAGGCTAGTAATCCCTTTGTAAAGGCTATTTTGTGATCTCTTGGCCACACACTGACGGAAGTGTGTAATATGACTGACGGGTCATGGGCATAAGGGAGATTCTTAGTCGCCAAAAGGTGATGAAATCACGAACACGTGGGTAAAGAGGTACAAACTCTGCAGAGTCAAATAAAACTATCATGATAGCCGTGCTCCCGGTTATGAGCACCTGGACAACTTCCGTGATTAGAAGGTACTCGGTATTGGGATGGTATTTGGATGGTTATGGTTTGGTAATGGTTATGGACGGTTATGGATTTATTTCTGGTATTGAATATGGTTATTGACAATGGTGAAATCTGGACTTATTGATGATGGTAATGAATTCAGTTTGGTATTATGGTATTACTCGTGATTATGATGGGTTCACTTCACATACATATAATATATTGCTTTTCAAATGTTTTTATGTACTTTTCAGCACTTTGCTATTATTATTGTCATCATTTGAATCAGCCACATGTCATACTTTCCACACTTACTGAGTACGACATGTACTCACTCTTGCAATCCCCCCAAATAGTTGCAGGTCAGGATTGGGAGTTTAATGGCGATAATGCGGAGTTCTAGGCTGTGTCTACCGTCAGCTTTGCCTGTGGTGTGATTGGAGCTGCGCATATATACCCTATTGCTTATGCTTAGTTTGCATAGTTGCTTAATTAGTTTATTTCTGCTGCATTAGTTGAACTTGTCATTAATATTCATTAGAGCTTGTATTCGAGGATAATATGGTTTGTGTAATAAAATTTGATAATTAATCTTGTCCTGTGGTAATTTTTTGTATACTCTTTTGTGATTGCACTCGTATATGTGTGATGAACATCCTTGGGCACACATATGCGTTAGCTTGGTTCGGTTTTCAGAACCGGGCATCACAGCGGCACTCTGCTGCGTGCTCCCGGTCTTGGACGTCAAGATCGTGCAGGAGGAGTTCCTAATGCCCAGCTAGGTGTTGCGCCCGATCTTCGATCTCATGCCAAATTGCTCTCCTGGAGCTCAAAGTCTTCGAGGCGGGACTGCAACCTATCCCGATCAGGCTTAGCACAAGCCATCATCGCCTGCGCTGTCACCTCTTGATCGGCGATAGCAGCTTCCCTCTTGGCAACGACGGCTTCATGGCGACTCAAGGCCTCTCGACTGGCAGCAAGAGCATGCAAGGAGGCGTCAGCAGCCTTGTTGTCTACCTTGGCATCAGCCAGAATCTTCTAGGTCAAGGCGTCTGAGGCCCTCACCATGCGGTGCCTCACCTCCGGTTCCTTACTCTACTTTTGGTACTTCGCCTTTGTCTCGGCAATCCTGATGCTGAAATGACCCTCCCAGGCTCGGAGGCGCTCGCACTTCTTCCACTCCGTCCCGAAGACTAAGACCAATTGAGTCATGTTTTCATGTTCTAATTGACACTTTCCATTTATGATTAAAGGAGAAGATTGTTCTTTTACCAAACATATGTAGATCAAATCACGTCTTATAATAAGAAGAAATCTTTCTCGGTATCAATCCCCTTGCCCCTCATTCTTTGAGAATCAGAAGGATCCTTTTCGAGTTTACATTTCTTCATTTGGAATCTGGGCTCTTCTATCTTCGACTTATTTTTTCTCCCCACTACTTTCCATAAAGAATAGAGAAGTAATAGGTAGGGATGACAGGATTTGAACCTACGACATTTTGTACCCAAAACAAACGCGCCACCAAGCTGCGCTACATCCCTTTTACAAATTGTTGTACAATGCCATTGTACACAATTCCTTTCTTGTTTTCCACATCGTAAGCCATTGTACACAATTCCTTTCTTGTTTTCCACATCGTAATTTTCTTCTATTTCTCTATCTATATAGAACTTTCTTGTCATTTCTTGTTTTTGGTCTCATATAATCAAGGAAGGGTATATATCTAAAATCCACTTGAATTTCACCTATAGAAGAAAGATTACTATTCCTTAGTAATGTATAGGAAGAAAGGGTCATCTTTTTCTTTTTTAGGGATAGGAAAATCTCGTGTATATGGTTCATTCTATATATATAGAATATTGATTTTGTTTTTTTAGTTAGGAATTTTGCCGAAATAAAGAAATACAAACGATCTTGGGGAAGGGTATCTGATCATATATGTATTCCAATAAGGAAGGAGGATTTTCACCGACTGTTGCTAAGCAGTTTTGGGATACCAAACGAACCTCCCCAGATGGTAATCTTAAAGTGGCCAATTTACCCTCTTTTGCAATCAGTTTCGCTATGCTATCTGAGGTATTTCTGTGAGTCCTCAAAATGGGATGACAGAAAAACTTTTTGCCCAAACACTAATTGGTCGTGTATTAGCAGACGATATATATATCGGTTCACGATGCATTGCTGCTCGAAATCAAGATATTGGAATTGGATTAGTCAATCGATTCATAACTGCCTTTCGAGCACAACCATTTTGGGCACAACCAATATATGTTAGAACCCCTTTTACTTGCCGGAGCACATCTTGGATCTGTCAATTATGTTATGGGCGGAGTCCCACTCATGGCAATCTGGTCGAATTGGGAGAAGTTGTAGGTATTATTGCGGGTCAATCAATTGGGGAGCCTGGGACTCAACTAACATTACGAACTTTTCATACTGGTGGAGTAATTATAGGGGGTACTGCCGACCTTGTACGATCCTCCTCGAATGGAAAAATCCTGGCACGCATCTTCTCCCACTCCGCGGAAAGAGCCACTTGCGCCCGGCAGAGGTTGGATTGCACCTGAAGGATACTAGATTTCCTCAGGTCCACGACGTCGGAGAGGCGCTTCGATTGCGCCGAAGTCAGGGAAGGCCGTCCGGTGATCATCTCGGGGACCTCTTCCTCCCGTAGCGGTGAAGGCGAGGCTACCAGCACTGGGGATCTTGCCCCCGGAGACTGAGCAGGAGTTGCGGTGCCACCTAAAGCAGCAGAGCCACCATCGCTCAGAGAGTCGCCATCCAAATCAACAGCAGTGGAGGTCAGACCTTCAGCCCCTGGATTCAGCCCCGACATGTCCTCTGCCACGACGGTCGGAGGTGCCTCTGCCACGACGGCTGCAGGTGCCTCTGACGCGACAGCTGGAGATGCAGCCAGAGATGCTTCACTACCCACGCCGGACACAGACGCCGGAGCAGCGCTCTCCTGGACAAGCTTGACAGGCTGCCCCCCTAGCACAATCGTAGCATCCTTGGCCGCCTTCAAAGTGCTTCCCGGCACTACCCCTGTCGCTAAGGACCTCACAACAGCTTACATAGCCCGGCAAATCAAGACCAAGCCTTGACCAATCAACAAAGGCAGGCGAGGTAACAGAGCAAGCGTTGGCAAGAATGCCTTACTGACGTCCCCGAAAGCTCTAGCGAGCCTCCACTTTTGGCGACCCTTAAGTCGCGGGCCCTGGCGATGGCGTAACAGGCGATGCCATCCCGGCAGGGCCTCTGCCAAAACCACTAGCAGTGCTGCCGCACTACACTGGTTTGCTTCCACCGACCCTGATAGAGCCACCTCCCGAGCTGCTGACAACGTCGTCTCGAGCCATTTTTGTCTGATGCTCCGTAGGTGTGATGCTGGCGGAGTCCATAGTGGCACCCTGGACCACGCCGGTGACGGGGATGCTGGATGACATGCCGACCGCCGACGTCGATGGAGCCACCGCTTGATGGATTGAACCCCCCCCCCCAAAGAACCGCCGACGCCCAGTACTGAAGAGGGGCGCACAGGTGGACGCTGACTTGGAGGGAAGGCCACTTGCGGCGGAACCCTCAGGGGCGACCAAGGGCATTTCTCCCTCACGACCTCGACCACCAGATCCTTCCACTTGCCTACGTCGGGGACCGGTGCCTTCCCCTTACCAACGTTAGGGACCATCTCCTTGCCCTCCCCCCCCCCCAACAGCGAGCGCCTCCTCTTCCCTGGAGGCTTCAGAGCCTGAAGAAGGTACGGACTCCTCCGAAGAGTCGACGATGGCTAGGCCCCAGCTCTCATCGACAAGCTGCCACGGCGCAAGACCAATCGCGTCCAGATTGGGCATCTCCTCCAGAACCTTCTTCCGAAGGTCCCGATCCGTGCAAAGCGGTGGGCAAGCCTGCGGAAGGTTGAAGACATCGTCCGACAGAAGGTCGTCGCACGCCATGGACATTGCTTCAAACACCTCTTGTAGGGTCGTCTCCGTGTCATGACCCCTCGACAACCTAGTACCATCTTGGAGCCCGAAGTAGAGCCTTGCAGGGTGGCAACAGTGCTGGAGAGGGGCCAGACAGCGACGAGCGAAGTCAGCCATCACCAACAGCTCCGACAGGCCGTGGTCTGCCAGGAATCAGATCCTCTCCATCACAAGCATGTACGCCGCCTCAAGCTGCGGGTGTTCCTCTTGGGACGTCTTCCTAATTGACCGCCTCCCTAATCGCTGGCTAGCCGGTGGGTAGGACCATGCAATCATGGGTGTCAGCATGTACGACCACCCAGTCGCTCCTCCAGTCGGGCCACTTTGGCGAGGAGAGCAGAGTAATGTACTTGAAGGGGTTATTGGTCCGATGCTAGAAGCAGAAGCTGCCAGGGAAGTTGACTTTGTTCTTCTTCTCGCCCGCCTAAGCACAAAGAACTACCGGAACACTGACACGCATGGGCACACCCCGACGAACATCTCACAGAAATGCGAGAACACCACAACCACCACAAGAGAGTTCGGCAACAGGTGATGAAGCTGGAGCCCAAGGACTTCCAGGAGTGTCACCAGGAAGGAGGAAACAGGAGGGACGAATCCGGAGTATGCGTACGCCTGGGAGATGATGATCTCTTTGTCCCCCAACTCCATTGCCAAGGAGTCAGGACGGATTAGATCCTATCATTCCTTGTCCTCCCAGCCGAAAAGCCGTCTCACGGGTGAGACATCATCCATCAGGGAAGGGGGCAGAGCTGAGTCCATTGGAGCAGGGGTCGAGAACCTCAAGAATGGGGAGACAAACAAGGAGGGAGTCGAAGGTTCGAATGCTTGGGGCGTGCGGAAGAAAGTAACCTCCATTGCCCACAAAGGTACCTTTTTAAAGTACCCTAGTGGTGTTTGGGCGCACCGTGCAAATTTGAGCGGGCTCCAAATCAACGGCTCGAACCACAACATCCATGATGAGTGGGCCTAGGTCTCCCATCAGAAACGTCGGCCCGAGCAGTTACCCCCTAGAGAAGGCAACCTGACGGTTCCCATAAAGATAGAAGGGAAATTAGCAGAAGTGCAACAGGCGCCTTGGGAACCTTTGCGATAATGTCACAGCAAGCAAAGATCACGTCGCCACGACTCCTCAACCAGAGAGGGACACATGGTCACAACAACGGAAGAGTGCACCGCTTTGACTGATCAAGACAAAATTAAAAGACGCGGGAAACCAGGATAAGGCCCCACACTTGGGCTCGTCGCCTCACCCCAAGGTGGACCCAGTGGCACTGTCGGTACCCGGCATACCAGGTACCCTAGCGCACAAGCTAGAGCCGCCTAAGTACCTCACCTCCCAGCAGGGACAGTGTCTGAGGGCGCCATGTGTTCAAGAAACCCGGACCCACCAGCCTCAGATGGGTAGTCCGTGGTGCCCAAAAGACATCCCAAAAGGGGAGCTCAGCTCCACCTTGACGACAAGCTCCCAGGCAGCCATGTGTCTAGCAGGATGGGACCCGACCTCCTCCGCAGAGGTGAGCTCCCAAGCTGCCACGTGGCCCACAAAGTCGAGACCCGATCTCCCCTGCGGAGGCGAGCACCCGAGCTGCCACGTGGCCCGCGGGGCGAGACCAGGCCATCCCCAAGGAGGTGAGCTCCTGAGCTGCCATGTGGCCCGCGAGACGGGCGTGGCCTCCTTCATGGCGGAGAGCTCCCTAGTGGCTGCATGGTCAGTCCACTTTCACTGAGCAGATAGTGAGGAAGTTAAGAGGGCGGTGCACCTTGTCTCCGTCAAGCCTTGAAGATACGAGGCTTCCCTAGAAACATGGTGCGGCACATGCCTAATGTCAGGTACCGCTACGACTAATCGCATCACAATGAAGACACCGCAGGCCTATCCCACTCCGCCAAGTGGGTAGCTTACGGCGCCATAGACAGTTGGATGGGACATTTCTTGCCAATGTGAGCAACGGCGCGTGGGCTACTGACAGCACGGACGACAAGACGGTGAGTCCTCAAGTCCGCGGTCAGAGCAAGCTTACAGAAGAGGCCTTAGATCTTTAGGATAAGATCGCCCCGGGACCACCTATCGGGCCCCGGGACCCCATTTGTAAGGTGTGTGACCTTGAATATAAAAGGCTGGTCTGCCACCGATACAAGGACCAGACTCCGAATCCCCAATACACACACACACACGCATACACACTCATCAAAGCAATACAATCCATCGTGGAGTAGGGTGTTATGCTCCATGCGGCCCAAACCAGGTAAAAACCACCGTGCCACATACTCTTCCGCTAGAACACTAGTTTGAGGTCTAAGCCCCGCCAAACAATAACCTTCGCGGGCTGCTCTGACTCCGGGCCTCAAAAGAAGAGGTTCCGCGGCGACTGGGTGGTAGCATCCCCAGGTAAGAATTATTGACTTACCTTGAAATGCTAATCTTATTTTTATTATGTTTTTAATCTTCTCGTCCTTTTATTTCCATGGTGTCGAGAAAGGAGTCCGATGCTTTGACATCTATCGCAGCGGCTGGGGCTGCACATGCTGAAGCTCCGGCTTTAAACATTGAGCCTCCTCAAGTGGTGGCAGAAGACACGATAGCTTCGGCGCTAGCTGTGGTGGACTTGGATCCAGAAGATACGCGAGAAGCTCTCGTGGTAGCACCTGACCACGGGGGAGAAGTTGTCGAAGATGCACCACTAGCAATAGCGCTACAGGCCGAGACTTCAGTGCGGGAGACGAAGGTGTTAGAAGTTCCGGCGTCAGAGCCAGAGGTAAACGAGGCTCCAGTCCCTGTGTTAGAGGCTGTTGCGGGGCAGGTAGGTGAGCCGGTGGCACTAGAAGCTCTGACCCTTGAGCCAGAAATTGTTGAAGCTCTGGCCGCTAAACCGGTGATGGTTGAAGCTCCGGCCCTCGAGCCAGAAGTTGTTGAAGCTTCGGTTGCCGAGCCAGAGATGCTTGAAGCTTCGGCTAGCAAACCGGATGTGGCTGATGTACCGGCGCCTAAGCCTGTTGTGGAAGTGACTTCGGGTGAAGCTCCTATAGTCACCCCTGAGGTAATTGCTCCGAAGGTATCCATGCCGGAGCTGGAACACCATGAAGAGGCGGTGGCGGGCTCTCCACCTACGGAGCCGGTGGCTGAAGACCCAAAAGCAGGACCTTCGGCTTCAGCTCCATAGGTAGAAGTTCCCCCAGTAGGCTCTTTCTCAACAGCTACTGAGGAGCTCCCGATGGGTGGCCCTAGTGCTGAAGAAGCTAAGGGAACCACGCTTGTAGAGTGGGACCCTAATTTTGTTATGGAGAATCCCCTGGAACCAGCAGAAATGACCCCTGCAGGTCCGTAGCCCATCCCCTTGGCATTGTCCAAAGACAATGCCTGCTCGAGCCTCTGACAAGTTCAACTCGCCTTCAATCACGACATCATGGTTCTTGAAGAGGAGCGCCACACCTTGAGGCGTCAGCGCAACAGGCTCCACTTTGAGAACAAGCTTGCACAGACAAGGCTTTCTGATCAGAAGGAGTGGATCAAGAGGGAAACGACCTGGATGGACTACTGGGCAAACTGCTAGAGGAGAAGAAGGCCACCATCAGGGCTCTCGACGCTAATTATCGGGATATTCTCGAGCGTTCTAGGGAAAGGAATGATGCTGCTGATGAGCGTCATGACAACCTCACTACTTTAAATGAGATTCTCCAGAAGCGTCGAGCGGACCTTGATGCGAGGGAAGAGAAACTCCTGGAACAACAGGAGGATGTTTTGAAAAGGGAGGAGGAGCTCACCCAAAAATTGACTCTGGCTGAGCAAAATTTGGTAGATCGCACTAAGAAGTTGGATCAGTGGAGTGAGGAGGAAAAGGAGAAGTACTGGAAACTAGGGCAGGAGCTCTCAAAAAGAGAAGCTGATGTTGTCGCCAGAGAAGAAAAAGTAAGGGGTAGGGAGAAGGAGCTGGCCGAACGGCGGAACCATATCCACCTTCGGGAGACGAAGCTAGCTGATCGCAAAAAGCAAGATGCTGAGAGTATGCAGCAACATGCCAAAGTGGTCGAGCGCCTCGCTCGAGAAGGTTCACAGCTTCCGGCAGCCCGGAGGTCACTAGAGGAGCTGCAGAGTTTGAAGGAGACTGAATCCATTTGAGTATGGGACTTCTTGGGGCAAGCCAATGATGTGTTAACACCACTAGGATTATGTGTTGTTCGTTCGGACAATCCAGAGATGGAGTTGGCCCGAGCGCTGGTTGCCCTCAACGCTGCTGGTGGTAAACTTGACGCAATGGGTGACGTCATTGTAGACCAGCTAGAGACAGAGGGGGTATCTTTGGCTAAGAACGTAGCAGAATATGTGCTGTCGTGTGACGTGAGCCGAGATCCCCAATTCCCTCTGGATCTGGTGCTGAAAGGTCCCATTGCTGAAGAGGAGAATACCGCCAAGGTCAGCGTTCAAGAAGTTGCCAAGAAGGTCGCCTCATTCTTTCGCAGGACTTAGATCCTCCAGTAGATAAGGCCTTTTCCTTTTGCCTTTTGTTGTAACCGTACTTTTGTAATCCAGTACTTTGAATGAATGAAATCCACTCTTTCTGCCATGAATTTCACTTTATCTTTGTCTTCAATATAATGTGCTTTATCTTGTTGGCCCCCTGGTATATGTGCACAATTCAATTTTGAACATGTACAAAAAGGTTTTGACAGTATGTTGATGACTTGAACGCTTCGAACTTGTAGATTTTGGGTCCGAAGTCTTTATCTCAGATACTTCCAGAAACCCTTTATCACATCCGCAGCTGGCCCCCTGGGACTGTTGAAGCTTGATAGCTTCGACAGCACCCACCATCAACATATAACATGTCGATGGCAGTCCCCCTGGGTGTTATCGGAGCTTGATGGCTGCGACGGCACCTACCGTCAACATATAAACTGTCGACAGCGGGCCCCCTTTGAGGATGTCGGAGCTTAGTAGTTCCGACGTTGTCCACCATCGCTGTGATTTTTTCATTTGTCTTGCATATTAGATACAAGAAATAGAGTGAAATTTGTCGTCTTGTCTATAAATCATTTCTGACTTATCGTTCTTATTTGAGTTTTAGATCCAATGAAACTCGATATAATAACAAGCGTATTGGTTTAATCTTTCTAGATCCGCATGCTTTTTTAGTACTCACCATACTGAGGCCTGCTGAAATGTTGGTAGAGTGGCGTACTTAGGGTGCGGGACCTGGCTATGTCGATAGCACACTCCGGACCTATGTTGGTTTGACGTTCAGACAAGTAGACTATGCAGCAATGTTTAGATCCAAAGAGACCATCAATATAACTTAATGCTCATGGAGTCTATTTTCACAAAAAAAAATGACTATCATTATAGGTCCGGATTACAAGGAAGACAAGGACACACTTAGGGTACTGGACCACTGGACCAGGATAAGTACATTAGACATCTTGTACTAGCCCAGGGCATGTAGCTACACTTTTAGTGTTGTGACTGTATCAAGTGTTACTTGAACTTCCCAGACCCTCCCAGAGGGGTCCGGATGTTCTCCTTGAGGACCTAGCCGATTCTGTATACTGACTCTATAACATACATTTTGTGTAATTATAGACTCACCTCCGTGATTCTAAGTATAAAACTTATGAAGGTGCTCGATGTTCCAAGGATTAGGAAGCGGAGTCCCATCCTCAGTTGCCAAGTGAACGCATCCGGGACGGGATACTTTGATCACTCGGAAGGGACCTTCCTAGCTGGGGGAAAGTTTATTCATCCCTTCACGAGTTAGTATTTTCCGCAGCACCAGATCGCCTTCCTCAAGCTGTTGGTTGCACACATGCCTTTGATGATAGGGCCAGAGCGCTTGGCAATAGCGTGCATTCCGAACAGCTGCTTGGCACCTTCCATCGTCGACGAGGTCAAGGTCTTCATGCCGGAGCTGGTCCTGCGCGGCTTCATCGAAGGTTTGGACCCGGAGCGACCCCATGGTGATCTCCGGAGGAAGGACTGCTTCAGCTCTGTACACCAGGAAGAAGGGTGTCTCCCCAGTTGACCGGTTAGGTGTTGTCCTGTTCGCCCACAGTGTAGATAGAAGCTCTTCAATCTAGTTGGCTCCGTGCTTTTTTAAGCGTTCATATGTACGTGTCTTGAGTCCTTTTAGGATTTCTGCATTTGCTCTCTCGCCTTGGCCATTGCTTCCTGAGTGAGCTACTGAGGCGTAGCTGACTTGAATGCCGAGGACTTCACAATATTCTTGGAAAGCAACAATTGTAAATTGGGTTCCATTGTCAGTTATGACTTTGTTCGGAACTCCAGACCTGCATATTATGGACTTCAAGAATTTGATTGTTGATTGCTTGTTTATAGTCACAATTGGAGTAACTTCTGGCCACTTGGTGAACTTGTCGATGGCAACGTACAGGAACCTATAACCTCCAACGACTTTTGGGAATGGTCCAAAGATGTCCATACCCCACACAACGAATGACCATGTAGGAGATATCATTTGCAGTGATTGAGCCGATGTGTGAATTTGTTTTGTGTGAAACTGACACGCTTCACACTTTTTCACTAGCTCGATTGCATCCTGGAGTGCTATAGGCCAGTAAAAGCCATGCCGGAAGGCTTTACCAATCAACGTGCAAGAAGATGCATGGTTCCCACACTTGCCTCCATGGATTTCCGCGAGGAGCTCGCAGCCTTCTTACCTTGCAATGCATAGCATTAGGATGCCATTGGCACCGCGCTCGTAGACATCCCCGTCTACCAGCGTGTATCTTTTAGCAAATATGATGATCCAGTCAGTAGATACACCGTCTTCAGTAAGGATGATGTCTTTCAAGTGGCTCCGGATCTTTGAGATCCATGCATTGGAGCTAACTTGAGCTTCTATGTCTTGAGTGTTGGGTTGCTTGGAGCTTCCGACAGCACCTACGACCCTTGGTGGACGCCATGGTAATAGGGCCATCGGGACCGCCAGCTTCAAGGTGCTAGTCTCGCCCCCTTCGCTCAGTTTGGTAGACTGAGCTGTTGGTCTTGATAACCTCCAGGCGAAGATTTCGTCGGGAGCTGGAGCTCCGGTTGAAGCCTTCGTCGAGAGTTCATCGGCTTCAGCATTATGGAGACGCTGAACATGGTTGAGATCCAGGACTTCAAAGTCTTTCAGAAGCCTCTAGACTTCAAGGAGATAAGTGGCTAGTTGGGGGTTGTTGCTGCAGCATTCACCTTTGACTTATTTTATGATGACTACGAATCACCCTTCACCAACAGCTGTTTGTCACCATAAGATAGTGCCACCTTGAGCCCGTAGATGAGAGCTTCATACTCCGCCATGTTGTTGGTTGCCTTAAAGTCAAGGTGAACCATGTATTTAACCTTCTCCCCTGTTAGGGCAAGGAGAAGGATTCCATTTTCAGCCCCCTGCTTCTGCATGGAGCCGCCAAAGTAGAGAGTCCAGTGAGGTTTGGTGAAGACCGGGACCTTGGGTTCCAGCTTCTACTCACTAGGGACCCCAGGATTTCATGGAGAGGGGGTCCACTCCGTCCCGAAGTCAGCAAAAGCTTGACTCTTCGTTGCTTGCCATGGCGCGAAATCAAGATCGAACTCAGCCAACTCTGCTGCTCACTTGGCGATGTTCCCTGTAGATATAGGGTTATGCAATATAACACATAGTGGATAGGAAGTTACCACTGATATCTTGTGGGCTTGGGAATAATGGCTAAGTTTCCTTGACGCAATAAGAACTGCATATAGCAGCTTATGCACCTCAATATAGCATGTCTTGGCATCATGAAGTACTTCACTAATGAAGTACACTGGGCGCTGGAATGTTGGGACTCTCGCGGAAGAGCCCGGAGCTTCCTCTCCATCGACCCTAACCCTCCCGGAGGGGTACGAAGCTTCTTGTTGAGCTTCCTGGACCTTCCCAGAGGGGTCCAAAACTTCTTCTTGTTCGACCCAGACCCTACTGGGAGGGTCTAAATTGCCTTGGTCAGCCAGGTGAACCCCCTCTGGCGAGAAAGATTGATCCCCTAGCATTCCTCCTTGAGTTTACACGTTTGGGGGCTGGGACCCAGACTCGCCTTCAGGTAGCTCCCGACCCTCCCGGAGTGGTCTCGGCTCCTGATCTTGATGTGTCTTCGGTCTTTCCGCGACCAGGACCATGCTTACAACTTATGTAGTTGCAGAAATGTAAAGTAGTAAAGGCTCACCGGGGTTCGGAGCTACCAAGATTGGTAGGGTGGTGAGGAGCTGCTTCAGCTCTTGAAATGTCTTTTCTGCTTCTTCAGACAAATGAAATGGTCCGGACTTCCTCAAGAGTTTGAAAAAGGGTAGCGTTCATTGTGCTAGTCTTAAAATGAACCGGTTGAGCGCAGCTAGGCTTCCAGTTAACTTATGGATGTCCTTGATGCGAGCTGGGTGCCGCATGTCTTCTATACCCTTGATCTTTGTCGGGATTCCCTAAATTCCTCGATGAGTCACCAAGAAACCAAGGAGTTTTTTGGAGCTAACCCCGAAGACACTTTTGTCTGGGTTCAACTTTGTGCGCGTGATGCATAGCTTGTCGATGACGGCTTGCAAGTTGTCAAGGAGTGACTCCTTGTTCTTGATCTTCACAACGATGTCATCAACATACACTTCCACCAAGTCTCTAATGAGTTATCCAAAAGTTTTGTACA
This sequence comes from Tuctoria greenei, assembly GCA_036927565.1. Taxonomy (NCBI): domain Eukaryota; kingdom Viridiplantae; phylum Streptophyta; class Magnoliopsida; order Poales; family Poaceae; genus Tuctoria; species Tuctoria greenei. The sequence goes on along the minus strand of JAYESD010000006.1, from coordinate 97,217,573 downwards.
TAGCTCGTACAAAGGTTGAAGCAGTGTTTTTGAGGCCAAAGGGCATGGCAGTATAACAACACAATCCATCTATTGTTATGAAGGTAGTATGCTCTTCATCTTCCCTAGACATTTGGATTTGATGATATCCGGAGTATGCATCTAGGAAACACAATAGCTCACACCCGAAGGTGGAGTCCACTATCTGATCTATCATGGGTAGTGGAAATGGATCTTTTGGATGTGCCTTATTTAGTGTGGTGTAGTCGATACACATCCAAAGCTTCTCGCTGACCTTGGGTACAATGACTGGGTTTGCCAGCCATTTTGGATGAAAAACCTCCCGCATATAACCAGCTCCGAGCAACTTCTTGATCTCATGTCGGATGAAGTTCTACCGCTCGACTAATTGTTTCTGAGGCTTCTGGTATACAGGCCGTGCATCGGGATAAATCTTCAGATTAAGCTCAATCACCTCCCTAAGGATCCTAGGCATTTGTGACGGTTGCCAGGCAAACACGTCACATTAGCCCAGAGGAAAGTGATGAGCACTAGTTCCTATTTGTTGTTCAAACCTCTCAATATAGGGGTGGTCTGAGTAGCATCAGAACCGATTTGGACGACTTTGACGGGAACATCGGTGCCGCCGCTTGGTTGCACACGTGGTGAAGAGGTTGAGCCCCGATGACGAGTGCTCGAAGGTTGAGCAACGAGCTCCTTGCCGGAGGTTCCTTCCTGCACCATGGCAAGCGCATGGAGTTCATCTAGCACAGTGACCTCTGCAGTGCAGTCTCCACAGACCCGGAGAAAGCCTGAAGGTGTCGGCATCTTCGACTATAGATAGCCATAGTGAGCTGCGGCCATGAACCTGTACAAGGCAAGCCTGCCCAAGATGGCGTTGAAGGGCAGACTGATGTGAGTGACATCAAAAACCAGCTTCTCGGTCCTATATTTCTCTCGAGTCCCGAAGGTCACCGGGAGAGTGATGGATCCGAGGGGGGCTAATGGCCCCCGGACCTACCCTAGAGAAAGGTCTTGAGGGGTGAAGGTCTGAGAGTTGTAGTGGGATCTTCATGAATGCTTCAAAGCTCAAGAGATTGAGCGTTGTGCCTCCGTCGACCAAAATGTGGTAAAGCTGAACGTTGTTGATGGTAGGAGATACCATCAGCGGAAGTTGGCCAACTCCGACCATGTTCCTGGGGTAGTCTGATGCATCAAAAGTGATGGGTGTATCCGTCCACTTCCGATGGTTCCGCCCTGGCAGCAGGAGCTACAACAGCCATTTCCCGCCGCATTTTCTTGAGGACACGGCGAGAGGTGATGTCCCAGGACCCTCCGTAGATGGTATTAAGTGTTTTCTGATTCTTATTGTCAGAGACGTCAGAATCATCATCGACTGTTTTGTACACAGCCTTTAGGACCTTCTTGGGGTGCTGGAAGCCTAGCTCCATTTCAGCCGGAGCTTCGTCAACTTTTTGCTATTCTTCTCGCTGACGGAAAGGAGCTTCTTCCCAGCGATTGTTGTAGCACTCGACAAGATTTTCGACCTCCCGGCAGTCCTCCAGACTGTGCTTGACCGTCTTATGGATCGGACATTATATTTTGGAGATGTTGGTGTCTTCTAATGAAGGACGAGGTCGTTTTTTGGGGCGTGGCCCCCGACCACCCGAAGCTGCAGCAGCCGCAACAGTAGGTGTGCCGACCGATGACTTTTTCTTGCCGTTTGACTTCTTCTTCTTTTTGCCACCACCGGTGGTAGTGGCTTCAGCTTTGGAGGACTTTTTGTTACCCTCCGGAACTGGCTTTGAGTGCATTTCCCGGACTTCTGCGGCCCGAGCACACTTTTCAGCCAGGCCGAACAACTCCGTGACACTGGTGACTTCTTTAGTCACTAGCTTCTCCAGCATGTTCTTGTCTCAGACGCCTTGTCTGAATGTGACAATAACAGAAGTGTTCGAGATAGAAGAAATGGTATTGCGTACCTGAGAAAACCGTTGGATGAAAGATTGCAGTGATTCCCCCGTTGTTTTCTTCACAGCAAACAAGTCCAATTCAGTATCGAGTCGGGCATAAGAGCTCCCAAAGTTGGCAATGAACTGCTGGCATTGCTCCGCCCAACTGTCGATAGAGTCGGATGGAAGACTCATTAACCAGGACCTAGCGATCCAAGTCAGAGCCACCGGGAAATAGTTGGCCATCACAGCCTCATTGCCTCCTGCTGCAAGTATTGCATTGGAGTAGATTTGAAGGAATTCGGCGAGGTTGACAATCCTGTCGAAATTCTCCAACGGATGAGGCTGGAACTTCTGTGGCCAACGAACCATGCGTAGGTGCATGGCCAAGGCAGAACAACCTCCTCCTACTCCTACTGGAGCAGGGTTGTCCCGAGCTTCTCGCCTCTCGCGAGCACACTCGATGTGGACACGATTGTCTTGCTGTCTGTAGCGGCGATCGAGTTCTGACCGCAAATCGTGTGTTGATAGCCTCGACATGGTGTGGGTGCGACATGCCCCAGAAGGCAGTGACATCACCTGTTGAGATATAGCATGCCTCCGGTGCTGTGATACGTGAGGACCAAGTCTCCCAAACAAGGTCCTACGTTGAATCGGTGCTTGCCCCGATGGGGGGGGGGACCTTTGTTATTGATGGCATCAACTGTGGCTGCAACTACATGTTGTACATCAGGACGCCACTATTCCATCGCACCCTGAGGTGCTCCAGGCACTGGCAGGCGCTCCAGCAGAGTACGTGCAGCAATCAGCGCATTCTCAGGGTTATTGTTCAACGATGCTGGTTATTGTTCAACCGACGCGAGTACTCCATCGTGCTGTCCAACATTGTTTGCCGGAGAAGATGGTGGTGGTGGTTGTACGACACCTGCCAGGACAACGGCGTCTGTTGGTTGCTGCATGTTGGAAGGATTCCCTCCAATAGGTTGCACAAAATTGTTACCGTTGGATGACCCTGCAGTGGAGTTTACCATCTTGTGATCTCAAGTGCCCCTACCTGACGCGCCAAATGTCGAAGCGTATGAACGACACTTCCCCTGAAACCACTAAAATGTAGCCCGCGGAGGTTCTTGTATCGGTTTGGGCGCGCGGTGATCTTAGACAAGATGATGACACGAAGGATTTACGTGGTTCGGGCCGCCTAACCGTAATACCCTACTCCACGGGGTGTGTGTTGTTGTATTGAGGATTTCAGTAGTCTTGGTGTGCCTATGAGCTTGAGTCGTTTTGTGTCATGCAGCACACCCCTTTTATAGACCAAGGAATGGTTTTTACATGAGTTGCCTGACCCGACATGTGATCCTGGCGATTACTATTGCCTAATACATGGTATAAATTTGTTTAAGCTTTTTAATAGTGTGATAATGCGCTTTAATGGCGGTGTTACCAGTATTAAGGGTCCTCTGGTCGTGCACCACTAATATTGCATTAATGGAACATAATCAGGCCTTATAACTGTAGCGGTAACTGTCCCTTGAATGTCCGTTTCGTTGGAGATCCGCTGGTATTACCGTTGGTGTCTAGGTCCGGAGGCTCCACACGTGGAAGCTCCGGAGCTTCCCCTCGCGGGGAGATAGGTCCGGAGCTGCTATACACGTGGCATCACCAGAGCTCCCCTCTACTAGGGGTTAGGTCCGGGGTCATTATCCACGTGTCAACCGCGGAGCTTCCCTATGTTGGGAGTTCAACTCTAGTCTTACATTACACGTTGCAATCTTGGAGCTACCAATATGAGGGAGGTTGGTCCAGTGCCATGTGACACGTCGGGTCTGAGGAAGCCTTCAACTCTGATAGGTGGAACTCTCTTGCACTTCTTGCGGTATCATGGGGTATCCGGTACGCAGGGTACCGACAATGGTGTTCTTCAAAAAATAATTGAGTACACATTTGGCGGTACGAAAGAACTAATGCTGGTGTATTTCGACTATCACTGGTTGGATCCAACATCGGGCACGCGAGTGGATGATTTTAGAATGGTGGAGGTCAACCACAACTCGCGCTATACATCTCCTAACAACAACATTAAGTGGAACAAGTGTACTATTTAAGTTATCCTCATCTAAGTTTGAAAAATTGGTGGGTTGTAGATAAAGTTAAACGTAAAGTGCATCCTCGTCATTATGATGAGTGCATAGACAATTAGGAAGATGATGATGGTGGTGTTTATCAAGATGAAGTCAAAGAAGTATGAGATATTAGGATATCTTTTGGGACAAGACTAGCAGAAATTGCTAGTAGTGCTCTAGAGTTAATGTCTGAAGAACAAGCCAGCCCTTCGAGAAAACGTCTTCGGCAATCTCAAAGGATTATAGAAAAGCAGAATAGAATTATTGAAGAAGAGAGTGAAGGAGAATAATTTGAAGATGATATGGTAGAGGAAGATAGACATGAAAATATTCATGCACGTGTGATAGAAGCAGATTCGGATGCAGATGATTTTTAGCAGATTCTAATGCTGGAGATTTTTAGTTCTTATTGTACGCATTCTTTGAGATTTAAATTTTTATTGTGTACATCTTTTACTCTTTATCATTTATTATTTATTGTTTAATAATCTCGTATACTAATCATTATTTTGAAATTTGTGCAGATGTGGATGCATTTCAAAAAAGGAAAGAAGCGAAGAGATGATACTTCTTCCTCCGCGTCACACCACAGTAGTGGTTCGGTTCACACATCCTATTTTCAGGTACATTGTTTTTTTATAAACACTTCAATATCAAAATCAGCTATTTACTATTTGTTATATGTTTATTTGCATTTGCAGGGCACGACTGTGAGTGCAGATAGACAGAGACAGCTTATGGGGTGTGTGACAGAGTAGGCATCAAGCCAGCTAGCACGAGGTTCAGGAGGAGGCTTAGGTGTGTAGTCGGAGGAGACTCAGGAGGAGGGAGGAGGCTTAGGAGCAGGCACAATGGAGGAGGCTCAGGAGCAGGGAGGAGGCTCAGGAGCAGAGGAGGCTCTGGCGCAGGCCTTTGGGTCATCTTCTGAGGGTGTACAGGGTGGTACTGAGGGTGGACAGGGTGGTACAGAGGGTGAAGAGAGTAGTGAAGAGGAAGATGATCTGGAACGAGATGCAAGGTTGGCAAGATTGGCAGAGTTACAAGAGGCAGCAGAGGGGCAGAGTGATCGATGCCCTTACAGGTATTTTTTTGAATTATTTGAGAAGTTATCTTATACATTTGGTTTTCTTGTCAACTAACTAATGTTATTTGTACAAGCTGCGGAGGCACGTTTTATGTACTCTAAGTAAAACTCCCGATACACGGGCGGTTATAAGGCCAAAGGGTACAGGTGTTGGATCGAGATTGGTTGGGATGGCAGGGGGCATCGACGCTGTGTTAACACGGAGTTGGGAAGTGCCATCCGATTTTGCTTTCTGAGGATGGTTCTTGTAGGCGGTCAAATAATTGCCGGGCATAATTGGGATCACTATGCCCTGAAACCATATGGCACTGCGGGTACTTGTGAGGATAAAGTTTGGGAGATTTTTTGGGTAAGTTTGTTTTCATTGTTTAAAATATGTTGCATATTACTTTTGTTGATACAAATTGTTGGTTTTATGAAGAGTATATTTAAATTGGAGGAATGTGTGGTTCCAACATATGCGAGGTCTGTTTTCAAGACGTCAGCGAGAAAGCTCACGAAGGACTCCTTCTCTGATGTATGGATCAAGGTTGTGACCGTGTATTACAAGACTAGGTTGCGTTAGCCCACGACAAACAAGCGAGCAGCTACAATTTAACTGCAGAAGCATGAGTTCATGGAGAGTAGTGTGGATTGGATCTGTGTAGATATGGCAGCTTGGGAATGGCTATACGAATACTGGGCGTCGAAGGAGTTCGAAAATATTTCTAAGAGAAACCAAAGCAATCGGAAGAGCAAGCCTGGACTACAACGTTTTGGGGCAGATGGACATGTGCTAGTGGCACAAAGAATGGTATGAACTATAACAATCACTTGTAAATTGCTTCCAACAATTACATTGATTGAACTGATGTTGTATTTTGATGTTGCAGGAATCTGAAACCGGTGTCCCTCCTTTTATCGAGGTTTACCTCAGGGGGCACAGAGGCATAGTTCCGGCATGCCCGGAGCATTTGTGTGACGAGGAGGAAACACAAAAAGTGGTAAGTGTGTTGAGTGCTCTCTATATATGAACGGAATCTATCTTTTATGAAATCCATTCGCGAACTTAATTTACAAACTAAAGTCATCAGTATCTGGTGCCCGATGGCTTTAAGGGCCTAAAGTCGTCGGCACTGACGGCTATAATGCCTTAAGAACATCGAACAACAGTTGATGGTTATGGCCATCGGTAGGCCGATGTTCCTAATCTAAACTCGTCGGTTAATAGAGCTTACTGACGGCGATAAGGCTGACATTTCTTTGCACGTTTCCTATAGTGTTGAGAGACATTCGATCGCTTACCATTTTAGGCACGGGACTGATTGAAAGTTCCATAGAGGGGCGGGGGTGAATAGGTGGATAACCTGAAATTTCACTCAATAAAAGCTGATCAAATTACAGAGTGCGGACTAGTCTGGCCTGGTGGCGGACTAGTCTGGTCAGGATGACAAACTTGACAAATGGTGAGATTTTTATGCGATCTAATAAACTTAACTTGATGAAACATAAAGTGTATCAACCTAGCAATCTAGTAAATGGAGTGCACGAAGTAAAAGCAACTAGGTCGAGGCGGATCACAAGATTGAGACGAAGAATGTAATTAGCCCTAACTTGATCTAGCGAAGAACGAGGAAGTCAAATAAAAGACACAAGGCGAAAAATTTATCCTGTGGTTGAACCCCACAAAAAAACCTACATCCACGTTGAGGATGCCCACGAAAGGCAGGGTTTCACTCAACCCTTTCCTCACTTAGCCACCACAAAGGCCATCTACTCTTTCGCTAAATCACAAGGGTAATCAGCAAATCCATGGGGCAACTCACAACCGAAGGCTCCCACAAGTACAACTCGAAAAGATCGAAGATCAACACTCACACGAACTCAAATGAATCAGTCAAACCGAGAGAATCAACCAAGAGCTCAAGATCAAGCTAACCCTTCTCTCTCCTCTTTCACACCTCACGAATTCTTAAGAATCGCTGTTAGGACTCCAAGAATGGTTGAGATAGGGTTAGGATGGCTCTAGGAAGGTTGTGGCGGTGCTAGGGTTCGAGAGAGGGCCTTTGGAGGTCGGGAGATCTCTTTTTATAGGTGTCTCGATAATTAGTCGTTGCCACCAGGAAACGTGCGGACTAGTCTGGCCTTTGAACCCGGGACTAGTTTGGCCTGTGGGGACAAGTGACATCATCCTTGACCAACCACAAAGCCCCCACCCACCTTTTTAATTCAAACGGTCACCAAACCACGGACTAGCCCGTCCAACAATAGACTAGTCCGATCTCACATAGAACTGTTTGTTCTTGTTGAGAACAGACCAGTCTGGCACGCCGAACTAGTTTGGCCCCTAGGGTGGACAAGTCTGGCCATCCGGGACTTAGTCCCAGTAGCCACCTCCAAGTCCTCAGCGGACTAGTCTGACAGGGAATGGACTAGTCTGATCTCACTCAGGAACTACTTTTCCGGACTGAAACGGACTAGTCCGTCCCAGCGGACTAGTCTGGCCCCCTCGGGAGACTAGTCCGGTCCCTCAGGATTTAGTCCTAGAAGGGCACAGACACACTCACGACGGACTAGTCCATCCTCAAATGGATAATTCCAAACTCACAAATAATACTTTGGTCCTCCTAACATTAGATCAGTCAGATGTGGCACCGGACTAGTCCGACTTTCTAGCCCGGACAAGTTTGGTCCTGTCCTTAGGGCTACTTCAACTCATCTCTCAATCTAGTCTAGCTTGGACTATGATCTCTTAGGAGATTCTCAACACTTGAATCATTGAACACATTCAATCTAAGTAGGTGAACTCAACACAAAAAAATTAACAGCCTAAATTCTATCCTTTGAGTTCTTCGCCATTTTCTTCTCTTTTTCCTTTTTGAGTGCATTCAACGCCGTCCAACTTTCAATCACCTATGATTACACTTGCAAAGCTCTTTAGTCCCTTAAGTGTTGTCATTAATCATCAAAACCCACGGGGATTAGCCTAGATGCACTTTCAATCTCCCCCTTTTTGGAGATTTTATGACAACACATTGAGGTTTTGATAAAAGATATGATTGAGTTGATTTTCATAACACGGACGTGTATAAGGAGCTCACCCTAAATCTGTGCATAGAAGATTTGCAATAAGTTAAATGCACAAGAATGAAGCCTATGGGAGACTTATACATTTGTGTATTATGGTTGGGTTCCTATGTGTGATGCAAGTGTTCAGATGTGAAAAGTGGAATTAAGTATGCATCTGAAATTTTAATTTAGCATCATCACACATATTTGGCTAGAATGATCTTCAATAGAATCAGCATAATAAAATAGGCAATAAGATTCACACAACATAGAGTGATATAGCATAGTGATAATGTCATTACAAACCAAAATGAGAATGAGTAGCAAAAGTTAATATTACAACCCCAATTTTTAAAATAAAATAGCGTCCATGGATCTATAATACTCCCTCAATTTCTCCCCCTTTGGCATCAAAACACCAAACAACAAAAAGAGTAAGGGCGAAGAGAGAGCCTAAGGCTACTCATCGTCGCTCTCGCTCGCCTCTCCACGGTTTTGGTCGCTCTCCATCTCCTCGTCATCACTTTGACAGTCATCTTCATCCTCATCACCTTCATCACCGACCTCCTCAGCGGCAGGAGTGGCACTAGAGGGACCACCCCCAGCACCAAAAAGGGCAGCCTCCACTTCCGAGTGCTCTGGAAAGGAAGTGATGTCTCCATCCTCATAGGACTCTGGGGACATAAGAATGTCTGCCTTTTCACAAATCTTGCGAAATTACTTGTCGGGCTTCTTTGCGGTCTTGTGAGCCTTCACTTCCGCTTTCGGACACGAGGTGAAGATTGACTTGAGAAACTTTAATGTAGCACTTGCAAGGTCGCCGGAAGAGGAGGAGGCAGATGGAGCCGGAGGAGGAGAAGAAGGCACAAAAGAGGTACCTCTCCTCGAGGCTCCACCAATCTTCTGCGCGGGAGGACGAATCTGAGGATGGAGAGCTCTATGCTTTACATCCTTCACAATCTCCAATCCTGAGATAATCTCAATCAAGCACATGATGAGAGGAGCATATCCACACGAGCGGTTTGGAGTGTGACATATGTTGAAGGTGTCATTGTATATGTAGTCAAAAAACATTGAACTTCTCGTCTACAACTATCAACTTCATCAAGTGCCTCAGATTTCCTTGGATCATGCCTACGTCCCCATCCTTAGGTGCTAGGATTTTACTCAATATCCGATTGACCACACTAAAGAATGGGCGAAGAATCTTGGTTGTGGGCGGATTGTAGAAGACAACCTCTTACATGAATTCCATCTCCCCCCCCCCCCCCAATCTATATCCTTGAGGTTGTGAATGATCAACTAATGGTTTAGTAACTCATCAAGTCCAAGGATCCTAGCAAACTCATCATAGAGCACAGAGTATTGAACTCCGTTGGTCAACCAAGTGATATTTCTATCTCCAAAGGTGGAGAAGTAGCATGTGGTGTAGAATTGAGCCACCACCTCCGTGTTCCAGTTGTACCTGAACTCAAGTAGTTCTCTAAGTCCATGGTGCTCAACATCTTGGATTACTACATTGAAGGCTTGGTGATCTTTCTTTTCCATGTAGGCCCAATCTACCCATTGAGCATCTATCACAAGAGTCTTCTTGGATAGGTACACTAGGCGATAGTAATCGAAGTGAAAGTCACACCAAAAGCAAGGATCTCCCGTTGCTTTCTCGTACATGTAGGGATCCTTCAACCATAGCCTTTTAGCTTTCTCAGACCCTTGTCCTTTGAAAATGTTGCTTCCTAGCTCCGGTTGCCGATTAGGATCATGCACAGGAGGAGTCATGACCAAAGGGCCAATGGGGCCTTATGGAGGACCACGAGGCTCTGCGGGTTGGTCACGAATGACCAAGCCTCTCCTTGCAAGGGCTTTCTTCCCGAGAGGAGCCTTTCTAAGTGGCATTTTATTTGCGGGCTCCTTTCCCTTGCCCTTAACTAGGCTGCTTGCACCCATGGGTACTTTTCCCTTATCGGTTGCTTGGTCCTTTTGCTTCTCACCGACAGTGACAATCTGTTTCCTTCTGCTTGCTTGCTCTTTGGCAACTTAAGCTTGGGCTGCATCTTGATCTCGTTTCTTCTTGAGACAAGCTTCACGCATGTGCTCAAGCTCTGCTGCAATAGCATCTTCCTCCTCATCCATTCGACGATAGAACTCTTGACGAGCCGCCTCCCATTTTGGATTGGAAAGAGGAGAGTTGTTGCGCTGAGACATGCTGAAACACAGAAAAAAGAAGGATCTGAGGTGATATCAAACAAAATATTGTAGTATAGGAGTATAAAATTCACTAAGTTAGGAGTTAACCTTGGGTTAGGCCAGACTTGTCTGGTCCTGGCCGGACTAGTTTGTTCAGGAACGGACTTGTCCGCCCTTGGTCCGGACTAGTCCATACCACCCAGTTTTAAACCCTAACCATACGATTTTTCTACAAAATTCAATGCTAAGGCGCAATATTGCAGGGAAAGAGTCACAAGGTGATAGTAATGCTAAGGAGACCCTAAGTTGCAAGAGAAACAACCTAGAATCAACAGAATCAAAAAAAGTTCATGTTAGGTAAAGAACACACCTTGAGATGGACAAATCCGCGGATGAAATGGCGGAGTAGTCCGGGATTCGCCTTTGCAACACTCTGAAGAAGCTTCCACACAGATTCCTCGAAGATTTTGACGGTTGGTATAAAAAATTGCCAATGGGAGCAGTTTTTGGGAGAGAGGCGCACGTTTGGAACTTGGAGAGAGAGTGGAAGGGTCGGGCCCGACGCTGAGAGGTTAAGACCTGAGAAGTTCGGACTAGTCCGTTGGGTACACCGGACAAGTCCGGGCACCGGACCAGGTCTGAACTAAGCTGGAAGTCCAGACAAGTCCAGTGATAGGCCGGACTAGTCCGTTGTGGACTAGTTTTTACCTGTCCGGACATGTCCAAGATGTCAGACTTGTTTGACCTTTTAGGTAGACTAGTCCGGTCCTAGACAGCAAATTCTCATATATATTGAGGAATTTGCAAGGAATGATCCATATGGACTAAGTTTTCACAAATATTCTCAATTAATATGGCCAGTAAAGCACTCAAACATTCATACAATGACCATGATTCAAGGAGACAATAATTGAGAATAATTTGATAGAAAATTGAGGAAGGCAAGTTTTCGAAAGCATGCATAAATTTTGTAGACAAAAACAAACCTAACAATCAGATATGCAACTTTTCAAGCCATATTCGAGAATCAAGGATATATACTTCATTCCTAAGTTCTCAAAAGAGTTTTTAATCTAGTGTCTTGGTGAAGATATCGGCTAGTTGTTTTTCGGTTCTCAAATGTGAAATGACAATATCCCCTTTATTGAATGGTCTCTCAAGAAATGGTGTCAGATGTCAATGTGTTTTTTCTAGTGTGTTCAACGGCGTTATGGGCAATCTTGATGGCACTCTCATTGTCGCATAGGAGTGGAATATGGTTCATATTGAGACCATAATCCGTTAGAGTTTGTCCCATCCAAAGAAGTTGTGCACAACAACTTCCGGCTGCGACATACTCTGCTTCGGCTGTGGATAGGGCAATGAAATTTTGTTTCTTGGATGACCATGACACTAGGGACCTACCCAAGAACTGGCAAGTCCCGGAGGTGCTTTTCCTATACACTTTGCATCTGACATAATCTACATCAGAGTATCCTATGATGTTAAACATGGACCCTTTGGGATACCAAAACCCTAGGTTAGGTGTATGAACTAAATAGCGCAAGATTCTCTTTATGGCAGTTAGGTGACACTCCTTAGGAGTGGTTTGAAACCTTGCACACATGCATTCACTTAACATAATATCGGTCCTAGATGCACAAAGGTAAAGGAGTGATCCAATCAAGGAATAGTATACGTTTTTGTCGATGCTAGGGTTGTCTTTGTTGAGATCGAGATGTCCATTCGTCGCCATTGGTGTCGTGATGGGCTTGGCCTTCTCCATGTCAAACTTCTTGAGGACGTCTTGAGTATACTTGGTTTGACATATGAAGGTGCCTTCCTTGAGTTGTTTTACTTGGAACCCTAAAAAGAACTTCAACTCTCCCATCATTGACATCTCAAATCTCCCCGTCATGATTTGGCTAAACTCTTCACAAAAAGATGTATTAGTAGAACCAAATATTATGTCGTCAACATAAATTTGACACACAAACAAATTATCATCCATGTTCTTAGTGAAGGGTGTGTAATCGGACTTTCCTTTCTTAAAACCATTGTCAATGATAAAATCCCTAAGGCACTCATACGAAGCTCTAGGAGCTTGTTTGAAGCTGCAGAGAGCTTTATGAAGCTTAAAGACATGGTTAGGATACTTATCGTCATCGAAGCCGGGCGGTTGCTCCACATACACCTCCTCCTTGCTCGGTCCATTGAGGATGACACTTTCCACGTGCATTTGACACCACTTGAAATCGTTGTGAGTAGCATAGGCCAATAATATGCAAATAGATTCAAGCCTAGCTACGGGAGCAAAAGTCTCATCGAAATACAAACCTTGGACTTGAGAGTATCCTTTGGCTACGAGTCTAGCTTTGTTCCTTGTTACCACGCCATGTTCATCTTGCTTGTTGCGGAATACCCACTTGGTGCCTACCACATTCACTTTAGGTCTTCTCATGAGGTCCCATACTTTGTTCCTCTTGAAGTTGTTGAGCTCCTCTTGCATGGCTATCACCCAATCCGAATCTTGTAGAGCATCTTGAACCTAAAATGGATCCAAAGAGGACACAAACGAATAGTGAACACAAAAATTAGCCACACGAGATTGAGTCATTACCCCCTTGGAGATGTCTCCAAGTATGTTGTCAACGGGATTATCCTGTTGAACACATTAATGGACTGTTAGGTGTTGTACACTTGGTCTTGAGTCAACTTCTTCATCTCCCTAATATTCATAGTCTCCCCCTTGACCATTGCCACCATCTTGATCTTCCATTCCTTGATCATGGTGATCTTGATTAAGTTGTTGATCTTGAGGATCTTGGACTTTATCTTGTGCTTGGGGCGCCTCTTGTGATGGAGTTGGGTCACTTGGGCCTTGTAGCTCTTGATGTTTTACATCACCAAGCGCCATGCTTCTCAATGCAACACATGGTGCCTCTTCTTCATCTAGCACACATTGATTAACTTGCTCCACTTGGGAACAATTAGTCTCGTCAAACACCACGTCACGTGCAATTTCAACACAGCTGGAGGTTTTGTTGAAAACACGATAGGCGTAGGTGTTTGAGTCATAACCAAACAAGAAACCTTCATTAGATTTTGAAGTGAACTTTGAAATTCTAGGTTTCATATTTAGAATATAACATTTACTACAAAAACTCTAAAGTAGAAGATGTTCGGTTTGTTACCCGTTAGAGGTTCATATGGAGTCTTCTTCAGTAGGCGATGGAGGTAGGGACGGTTTGTGGCATGGCATGTGGCGTTGACCGCTTCCACCCAAAACCTATCGGAAGTCTTGTACTCATCAAGCATGGTCCTTGACATCTCTATTAGAGTTCAGTTCTTTCTTTTGACCACCCCATTTTGTTTCAGTGAATAGGGTGCCAAAAACTCATGCTTGATGCCCTCCTCGTACAAGTACTCTTCAACTTCAGTGTTCTTGAATTCGGTGCCATTGTCACTTCTTATGTTCTTGATTCTCAAGGAGAACTCATTTTGAGCTCTCCTCAAGAAACTCTTGAGGACACCTTGTGTTCCACCTTTGTCATGCAAGAAAAACAAACAAGTAAAGCGGGAAAAGTCATCAATAATAACTAAACCATATTTGTTACCACCAATGCTTATGTAAGCAATAGGACCGAAAAGGTCCATGTGCAACATCTCGAGCGGTCTTGTTGTCGTCATCACATTATTGGTGGGATAAGCTGCTCCAACTTGTTTACCGGCTTGGCACGCGCTACAAGACCTATTTTTTCTCAAAAACAACATTCTTAAGACCAGAGACGTGATTTCTTTTTAGAAGTTTGTGAAGATTCCTCATACCAACATGGGCTAGCCTACGGTGCCACAACCACCCCATGTTGGTCTTTGCAATCAAGCATGTGTCAAGTTGAGTTTTATCCGCGGTGAAGTCCACAGATAAATCTTTCCCTTGAGCACACCTTTGAAGGCAATCGAGTTATCAACTCTTCTAGTGACAACCACACCCTCATTAGAAAACAAGACATTATACCCCTTTTTGCATAATTGAGAAATGGATATGAGCTTATAATCTAAAGACTCAACATGCATGACCTGTAAAATAGTATGTTGTGGAGAAATAGAGATTGTACCCATACCTAGTACCTTATCTTGACTATTGTCGCCAAAATAGATACCTTGACTTGGGTCCTCATTTTCTTCATACTCCACAAACATTTTTCTCGCTCCGGTCATGTGATTGGTGCAATCACTATCTAGCGCCCATTTTGACCCGCCGGAGGAGTAATCCTACAAGACAAGTTTAGGCTTTGGTTTTAGGTACCCAATCTTGGTTGGGTCCTTTGAGGTTAGTCACAAGGCATTTAGGCACCCACACACATGGCTATCGGCTCTTACGGTGTGTCCTAACATATTAAGCATAAGTATAACCAAATTTGTTTCTCAATACTACATAGGATGAATCAAAGTCATTGTCGATACCCGGCATACCATGTAGCCTCACGCACAATCTAGTGCCGCCTAAGTACCTTGCCTCCCTACAGGGACAGGGTCCGAAGGTGCCACGTGTTCAAGAAACTGGACCCACCGACCTCAGATGGGAAGTCTGAGGTGCCCCCAAGACATCCCGAAGGGGGAGCTCAATTCCACCTTGATGACAAGCTCCCAAGCAGCCACATGTCCAACGGGACGGGACCCGACCTTCTCCACGGAGGTGAACTCCCAAGCTGCCACGTGGCCACGAAGTCGAGACCCGATCTCCCCTGCGGAGGCGAGCACCCGAGCTGCCACGTGGCCCACGGGGCGAGACCTGGCCTCCCCCACAAAGGTGAGCTCCCGAGCTGCCACGTGGCCCGCGAGACGGGCATTGCCTCAACCATGGCGAAGAGCTCTCCGGCGGTCGCATTGCCAGTCCACTTGCCCTGAGCAGATAGTGAGGAAGTTAAGAGGGCAACGCACCTTGTCTCCGTCAAGCCTTGAAGATACGCGGTTTCCCCAGACGCATGGTGTGGCGCACACCTAATTTTAGGTACCGCTACGACTAATCGCATCACAGTGAAGACGCCGCACGCCTATCCCACTCCCCCAAGTGGGTAGCTTACAGTGCCAGAGACTGTTGGATGGGACATTCCCTGCCAATGTCACCAATGGCGCGTGGGCTACTAACAGCACGGGCGGCAAGACTGCGAGTCCTCAAGTCTGCGGTCAGAGCAAGCTTACAGAAGAAGTGTTAGATCTTTAGAATAAGATCGCCCCTAGACAACCTGTTGGGCCCCAGGACCCCACTTGTAAGGCGTCCAACCTTGACTATAAAAGGACTGGATCGCCACCAATTAAAGGACCAGACTCAGAATCCCCAATACACACACACACACACTCTCATACACACTCACCAAAGCAATACAATCCACCGTGGAGTAGGGTGTTACGCTCCTTGCGGCCTGAACCACGTAAAAACCACCGTGTCACATACTCTTCCGCTAGAACACTAGTTTGAGGCCTAAGCCCCGCTGAACTAGAACCTTCACGGGCTGCTCCTTAGCAGATTCAGGGGAAGTGTCGCATTAACACTTCGATATTTGGCGCGCCAAGCAGGGTCTTTTTCCCTCAAAAAAGTGGTAGCGCTTTCACCACTATGGTGTTCATCAGGCCTGTGGATGGCAGTTTTCGCGGCCGTCATTCGGTGACCAGATCCGTCGCTCGAGCGACACTCTCTGGTCCGTCTCACCCACGTGTAGGTACGGCTAGTCAAAATGGCACGTCGGGACACGCCCCAGCTCAGTCGGCTCCACCAGCACCCCCGACAGCGAGCCCAGAGAGCGCTTTGGTGGCGGCCAGAGCTCTCCTCCACCACCCACCATTGCTGAATGCCTATCAGGGGGCGGCTCAGCAGTGGGTCCAAGACATCGACCACCTTGTTGTCGCAGCCATCAACTCCCCCAACACGGGAAGGCACCTCGTGTCATTTTCACGCACGCTGTCCATCGACCGTCACACCGCCAACTCACACTCCTCCAAGTCTACAAGCGTTGGCCAGCTCCGCATGGAGGGCCTCAAGGCTGAGCTTGACCGTCGTCAAGCTCACATGGACGGTCGTGTCATCATCCAACAGCAGTGAGAGAGGCGGCGCAACCTCGATGCCGAATATGGCCCTCAATGCCCTATTAACGATTGTGTCCTCCGTCCAAGTTGCGCTGCAACTAAACCCTCCACCACCTGACCAGGAGTATGTCGGCTCGACAGCTCCCCTGCAGTACTCGGTGCAGCAGGATGTGCAGCAACAGTTCTTGGTGCAGCCAGTACCGTTGCAGCAATGCATGGCACAACCAGTGCCACAACCGCAAGCCTGGCAAGTGTCGCACGTCGTGCAACAGACCCCCTTTGGGGTATGCTGTCCCATCTGCCTCCCTGACGAAGCCTGTGGGAGGCTACTCGACATTGGCTCCGCACCTCCGCTTCGCGATGTCGCCACGCAAGTTCTAGCCACATATCCCGGAGATATTCGACGAAAGAATCAACCCGGCGGAGTTCCTGCAGATCTACACCACGACACTCCTTGCTTCAGGAGCGGATGAGACCACCCTGGCGAACTACTTCCCAGTCGCCCTGACTGGATCAGCCTGCTCGTGGCTGATGAACCTTCCCGAGGGGTCTATAACCTCTTGGGATGAGTTGTTCCAACAGTTCACGACGAACTTCAGCAGCTTCTACACGTGCCTCAGCACCGAGCTCGACCTCCACACCATGCGACAGCAACCCAAGGAGACGCTGTGATCATTCATCCAGCGTTTCTCCCAGGTACGCAACTCAATTCCAAACATCCCAAATGCCTCTGTCATAGTGTGATTTCACCAGGGAGTGCGTGACCGCAAGATGCTCGAGAAGTTAGCCATGCACAACGTGCAAGATGTCTCCGAGCTCTTCTCCATCGCCGATCAGTTCGTCAGGGCGGCAGAAGGCCGCGATTGGCACGCTCAGCACGACCTCGGAGCGAGCGGAGCCGGCCAGACTGGAGAAGGAGCCACTAACCCTGGTAGTGGCAAAAAGACAAACAAGAACCAGGGTGGCAGCCAGAACAAGCCGCTGCATGGATCCCCCATTGCGACAATAGCCGCGTTCAGAGGAGGCAAACCCCCACGCTCGGAGAAACGCCCTCGTCAGCCACCTGCCACTGATGAAGACGTTGAGCCCTGCCCAGTGCACAAGACTCGCGAACACACTGCGAGCGGGTGCCGAAAGATAAAAAGGTGCGCCGAATGCTACCAAAAGCGAGCGCAGCAGTGCCCACACAGCGCCCCCTTCCGCCAATGGGAGGGCAAGCAGAAGGTCGGACCAAAGGTCGACAATGACGAGGAGCTGGAGTACCAGAAGCAAGAGCGGGCCATCAAAGTGGTCCACCAAGATGAGGACTCCGACGGCAGCAGCAACAACGAGCGTCGCAAGATCCTCCACATCACCTTCGGAGGGTCTTGGGATCCCACGTCCAGGAACGCGGTCAAGACCCTTCGTCATGCGGTGGCTTCGATAGCCCTTGTACCTACTCTGGCGCAGCACCATCGCTGGAAGGAGACGCCGACCAGCTTCGATGCCTCTGAATGCCCCAAGACCATGGGGGGCAGGGGTCCTACCTACCTAGTCGCCCCCATCATAGCCAACGTCAAGCTCCACTATGTCTTGATAGATGGCGGGGCCAGCCTCAACCTCCTTCAAATAGCTGCAGATCCCGGTGTCCAAGGTGGCCCCCTCAAGCCCATTCTGTATGGTGGGACCTGGGAACATCATCCCGTACGAGAACATCCACCTGCGGGTGACCTTTGGGACACCTGACAGCTACAGAACTTAGAGCATCCTCTTCGATGTTGCCAATGTTAGCATCCCCTTCAACGCCATCATCAGCAGGCCTGCCCTGTACCAGCTCATGGGTGTAGCCCACTACAGCTACCTCGTCCTGAAGATGCCAACACCGTTCGGCATCCTCAAGATCCGCAGAGATTGCACCACTGTAGTGTTAGCCTTGGAGAAGCTCCGGGCACTCACAGCAGACCCAGCACCTGTCCCGATCGGCGCTGGATCAAGTCGGCCTCAGCCAAGCTCACGACAGCGCAGAGCACCTGCCGCGCCTCAACTGCAGCCCTCCGGCAGCATTGACACCCCCGTCAAAGCTGCCAAGCCCAGTCCTGGCTCTACTCGGATAACTCGTAGGACGGGCGGTCAAGGCATGAAATAGGGATGCTTGCTTGTTGCCCCTCTAGGTAGTTGTTGACAGCAAGGTTGCCCACCAACCATCGAAGATACCCATGGAGCTTTGGGAACCCCTATTGTAAATACTAGTCTTAGTAGAACAGTGTAAAGGATTTCATAGGGCTTAGGAGCAGCACTAAGGACAACCAAGCACAGGGAGGGTCAGGCCCAGAGTGTGCAGTCAGCTTAGCTTGGTTCCGAACTCTAAGCCTGTGCACCCTGCCTCCCTCATCATCCAAAGGCAAGCCGTTGCCTTCTTTTGTAAAAGCCTGTCTCCCCCCTATGAACTCCTATCAAAAAATCACTGTTTTACATGCCACACTAAGACTTTTTTATTGCGTATTATTTTATATGCGCGATTGTACACTCTGTAACTCACCCATGCAGGAGTCATGCATTTGTAATGCAGGTGGGACTGCTTGAGGTACTTGCGGTGTATGAGGGGTTCTTCTGGCCCCTCCTGTCATTAGGGCCCTGTGACGCTAGAAGGTTCCCCAGGAAAGGCCAGTGCTGAGTAGGAGTTCCAGGGTGTGTAAATTGCTTAGCCTGGTCCTATACCCTAAGCGTACACACATGCCTCCCAACGCTACAGCCAAGTACTGAGAGCTAGAAAGCTCACATCCTGATGACGACAGGAGCCGGGCCCCGGTGCACCAATGCACTGAATTACCCAGGCCACGTGAAGTCAGCCCAGAACAGCAACGCATGACAGAGCTAAGGGAGAGCTACAGGTAAATCAACGAGCAAACTAGTCCACCTTGCTTCTATCATATGTACAGAACAACTCACCCCAGCACCTCCCAAGGGGCCTGCCATCAATGACTCTACGACGATGGTGGACGACGCTAGAGCATCCAACTCTGGCACCTCCCAAGGGGCCTTCGTCGATGTCCCAGAACGTCATCGACAACACTAAGTGCGGATAAGCGAGTAAACCCTCCTGCCTTGCTCTTGTTGCTAACAGAGTTCCCTTGCGATAACATCTAAACCAGGGGCCTGCTGTCGACGACTCTACGATGATGGTGGACCACGGCAGAGCATCCAGCTCCGGCACCACCCAAGGGGCCTGCTGTCAACGAGTCTACGACGATCGTGGATGACGCCGAAGCATCCAACTCTGGTACCGCCCAAAGGGCCTGCCGTCAACGTCTCCACGACGATGGTGGACAACGCCGGATCATCCAGCTCCGGCACCTTGTATATGTGTGATGAATATCCTGGGCACACATATGCGTTAGCTTGGTTCGGTTTTCGGAACCGGGCATCACAGCGGCGCTCTGCTGCGTGCTCCCGGTCTTGGACGTCAAGATCGTGCAGGAGGAGTTCCTAATGCCCAGCTAGGTGTTGCGCCCGATCTCATGCCAAATTGCTCTCCTGGAGCTCAAGGTCTTCGAGGCG
Source organism: Tuctoria greenei (assembly GCA_036927565.1). Classification (NCBI taxonomy): domain Eukaryota; kingdom Viridiplantae; phylum Streptophyta; class Magnoliopsida; order Poales; family Poaceae; genus Tuctoria; species Tuctoria greenei. The sequence goes on along the minus strand of JAYESD010000006.1, from coordinate 97,197,597 downwards.
GGACTGCAACCTATCTCGATCGGGCTTAGCACAGGCCATCATCGCCTGCGCTGTCACCTCTTGATCAGCGATAGCAGCTTCCCTCTTGGCAACGACGGCTTCTTGGCGACTCAAGGCCTCTCAACCGGCAGAAATAGCATGCAGGCAGGCGTCAGCAGCGTTGTTGTCTACCTTGGCATCAGCCAAAACCTTCTAGGTCAAGGCGTCTGAGGCCCTCACCATGCGGTGCCTCACCTCCGGTTCCTTACTCTACTTTTGGTACTTCGCCTTTGTCTTGGCAATCCCGACGCTCAAATGACCCTCCGAGGCTCGGAGGCGCTCGCACTTCTTCCACTCCGTCCCGAAGACTAACTAAGACCAATTGAGTCACGTTTTCATGTTCTAATTGAACACTTTCCATTTATGATTAAAGGAGAAGATTGTTCTTTTACCAAAAATATGCGGATCAAATCATGTCTTATAATAAGAAGAAATCTTTCTCGGTATCAATCCCCTTGCCCCTCATTCTTTGAGAATCAGAAGGATCCTTTTCGAGTTTACATTTCTTTATTTGGAATCTGGGCTCTTCTATCTTTGACTTATTTTTTCTCCCCACTACTGTCCATAAAGAAGAGAGAAGTAATAGGTAGGGATGACAGGATTTGAACCTGTGACATTTTGTACCCAAAACAAACGCGCTACCAAGCTGCACTACATCCCATTTCCAAATTGTTGTACAATGCCATTGTACACAATTCCTTTCTTGTTTTCCACATCGTAAGCCATTGTACACAATTCCTTTCTTGTTTTCCACGTTGTAATTTTCTTCTATTTCTCTATCTATATAGAACTTTCTCGTCATTTCTTGTTTTTGGTCTCATATAATCAAGGAAGGGTATATATCTAAAATCCACTTGAATTTCACCTATAAAAGAAAGATTACTATTCCTTAGTAATGTATAGGAAGAAAGGGTCATCTTTTTCTTTTTTAGGGATAGGAAAATCTCGTGTATATGGTTCATTCTATATATATATAGAATATTGATTTTGTTTTTTTAGTTAGGAATTTCGCCGAAATAAAGAAATACAAACGATCTTGGGGAAGAGTATCTTATCATATATGTATTCCAATAAGGAAGGAGGATTTTCACCGACTATTGCTAAGCAGTTTTGGGATACCAAACGAACCTCCCCAGATGGTAATCTTAAAGTGGCCAATTTACCCTCTTTTGCAATCAGTTTCGCTATGCTATCTGAGGTATTTCTGTGAGTCCTCAAAATGGGATGACAGAAAAACTTTTTGCCCAAACACTAATTGGTCGTGTATTAGTAGACGATATATATATCGGTTCACGATGCATTGCTGCTCGAAATCAAGATATTGGAATTGGATTAGTCAATCGATTCATAACTGCCTTTCGAGCACAACCGTTTCGGGCACAACCAATATATATTAGAACCCCTTTTACTTGCCGGAGCACATCTTGGATCTGTCAATTATGTTATGGGCAGAGTCCCACTCATGGCGATCTGGTCGAATTGGGAGAAGTTGTAGGTATTATTGCGGGTCAATCAATTGGGGAGCCTGGGACTCAACTAACATTAAGAACTTTTCATACTGGTGGAGTATTCACAGGGGGTACTGCCGACCTTGTACGATCCCCCTCGAATGGAAAAATCCTGGCACGCATCTTCTCCCACTCCGCGGAAAGAGCCACTTGCGCCCGGCGGAGGTTGGATTGCACCTGAAGGATACTAGATTTCGTCAGGTTCACGACATCGGAGAGGCACTCTAATTGCGCCGAAGTCTGGGAAGGCCGTCCGGTGATCATCTCGGGGACCTCTTCCTCCCGTAGCGGTGATGGCGAGGCTACCAGCACTGGGGATCTTGCCCCCGGAGACTGAGCAGGAGTTGCGGTGCCACCCGAAGCAGCAGAGCCACCATCGCTCAGAGAGTCACCGTCCAAATCAACAGTAGTGGAGGTCAGACCTTCAGCCCCCGGAGTCGGCCCCGACATGGCCTCTGCCACGACGGTCGGAGGTGCCTCTGCCACGACGGCTGCAGGTGCCTCTGACGCGACAGCTGTAGATGCAGCCAGAGATGCTTCACTACCCACGCCAGACACAGACGCCGGAGCAGCGCTCTCCTAGACAATCTTGACAGGCTGCCCCCTAGCACAATCGTAGAATCCTCGGCCGCCTTCAAAGTGCTTCCCGGCACTACCCCCGTCGGTAAGGACCTCACAACAGCTTACATAGCCCGGCAAATCAAGACCAAGCCTTGACCAATCAACAAAGGCAGGCGAGGTAACAGAGCAAGCGTTGGCAAGAATGCCTTACCGACGTCCCCGAAAGCTCCAGCGAGCCTCCACTTTTGGCAACCCTTAAGCCGCGGGCCCTGGCGATGACATAACAGGCGATGCCATCCCGGCAGGGCCTCCGCCAAAACCACCAGCAGTGCTGCCGCACTGCACTGGTTTGCTTCCACTGACCCTGATAGAGCCGCCTCCCGAGTTGCTGACAACGTCGTCCCGGGGCCTTTTTGTCTGATGCTCCGTAGGTGTGATGCTGGCGGAGTCCTCAGTGGCACCCAGGACCACGCCGGTGACGGGGATGCTGTATGAGATGCCGACCACCGACGTCTACGGAGCCACCGCTTGATGGATTGAACCCCCCCCCCCCCCCCCAAAGAACCGCCGACGCCCAGTACTGAAGAGGGGCGCGCAGGTGGACACTGACTTGGAGCGAAGGCCACTTGCGGCGGAACCCTCGTGGGCGACCAAGGGCGTTTCTCCCTCACGACCTCGACCACCAGGTCCTTCCCCTTGCCTACGTCGGGGACCGGTGCCTTCCCCTTACCAACGTTAGGGACCATCTCCTTGCCCTTCCCCCCCAACAGCGGGCGCCTCCTCTGCCCTGGAGGCTTCAGAGCCTGAAGAAGGTACGGACTCCTCCGAAGAGTCGACGATGGCTAGGCCCCAGCTATCATCGCCAACCTGCCACGATGCAAGACCAATCGCGTCCAGATTGGGCATCTCCTCGAGAACCTTCGTCCGAAGGTCCCGATCCATGCAAAGCGGTGGGCAAGCCTGCGGAAGGTTGAATACATCGTCCGACAGCAGGTCGTCGCATGCCATGGACATTGCTTCAAACACCTCTTGTAGGATCGTCTCCGTGTCATGACCCCTTGGAAACCTAGTACCACCTTGGAGCCCGAAGTAGAGCCATGCAGGGTGGCAACAGTGCTGGAGAGGGGCCAGACGGCGACGAACGAAGTCAGCCATCACCAACAGCTCTGACATGCCGTGGTCTACCAGGAATCAGATCCTCTCCATCACAAGCATGTACGCCGCCTGAAGCTGCAGGTGTTCCTCTCAGGACGTCTTCCTAATTGACCACATCCCTAATCGCTGGCTAGCCGGTGGGTAGGACCATGCGATCATGGGTGTCAGCATGTACGATCACCCAATCGCTCCTCCAGTCGGGCCACTTTGCCGAGGAGAGCAGAGTAATGTACTTGAAGGGGTCGTGGGTCCAATGCTAGAAGCAGAAGCTGCCGGGGAAGTTGGCTTTGTTCTTCTTCTCGCTCGCCTCAGCACAAAGAACTACCAGAACACCGACACGCATGGGCACACCCCGACGAACATCTCACAGAAATGCGAGAACACCACAGCCACCACCAGAGAGTTCGGCAACAGGTGATGAAGCTGGAGCCCAGGGACTTCTAGGAGTGTCACCAGGAAGGAGGAAACAGGAGGGACGAACCCGGAGTATGCGTACGCTTGGGAGATGACAATCTCTTTGTCCCCCAACTTCATTGCCAAGGAGTCAAGACGGATTAGATCCTGTCATTCCTTATCCTCCGAGCCGAAAAGCCGTCTCACGGGTGAGACATCCTCCATCAGGGAAGGAGGCAAAGCTGAGTCCATTGGAGCAGGGGTCGAGAACCTCAAGAATAGGGAGACAAACAAGGACGGAGTCGAAGGCTCGAATGCTTGGGGCGTGCGGAAGAAAGTAACCTCCATTGCCCACAAAGGTACCTTTTTAAAGTACCCTAGTGGTGTTTGGGCGCATCGTGCAAATTTGAGCGGGCTCCAAATCAACGGCTCGAACCACGGCTTCCATGATGAGTGGGCCCAGGTCTCCCATCAGAAACGTCGGCCCAAGCAGTTACCCCCCAGAGAAGGCAACCCGACGGTTCCCATAAAGATAGAAGTGAAATTAGCAAAAGTGCAGCAGGCGCCTTGGGAACCTTTGCGATAATGTCACAGCAAGCAAAGACCCCGTCGCCACGACTCCTCAACCAAAGAGGGACACATGGTCACAACAACGTAAGAGTGCACCGCTTTGACTGATCAAGACAAAGTTAAAAGACGCGGGAAACCAGGATAAGGCCCCACACTTGGGCTCGTCGCCTCACCCCAAGGTGGACCCAGTGGCACTGTTGGTACCCGGCATACCAGGTACCCTAGCGCACAAGCTAGAGCCGCCTAGGTACCTCGCCTTCGAGCAGGGACAGTGTCTGAGGGCGCCACGTGTTCAAGAAACCTGGACCCACCAACCTCAGATGGGTAGTCTGTGGTGCCCACAAGACATCCCGAAAGGGGAGCTCAGCTCCACCTTGACGACAAGCTCCCAGGCAGCCATGTGTCCAACAGGATGGGACCCGACCTCCTCCGGAGAGGTGAGCTCCCAAGCTACCACGTGGCCCACGAAGTCGAGACCCGATCTCCCCTGCGGAGGCGAGCACCCGAGCTGCCACGTGGGCCACATGGCAGCTCAGGAGCTCACCTCCTTGGGGATGGCCTGGTCTCGCCCCGCGGATAGTGAGGAAGTTAAGAGGGCAGTGCGCCTTGTCTCCGTCAAGCCTTGAAGATACGAGGCTTCCCTAGAAACATGGTGCGGCACATGCCTAATGTCAGGTACCGCTACGACTAATCGCATCACAATGAAGACGTCGCAGGCCTATCCCACTCCGCCAAGTGGGTAGCTTACGGTGCCATAGACTGTTGGATGGGACATTTCTTGACAATGTGAGCAACGACGCGTGGGATACTGACAGCACAGGCGGCAAGACGGCGAGTCCTCAAGTCCGCGGTCAGAGAAAGATTACAGAAGAGGCCTTAGATCTTTAGGATAAGATCACCCCAGGACCACCTATCGGGCCCCAGGACCCCATTTGTAAGGTGTCAGACCTTGAATATAAAAGGCCAGACCGCCACCGATACAAGGACCAGACTCAGAATCCCCAATACACACACACACACGCATACACACTCATCAAAGCAATACAATCCACCGTGGAGTAGGGTGTTACGCTCCTTGCGGCCCAAACCAGGTAAAAACCACCGTGCCACATACTCTTCTGCTAGAACACTAGTTTGAGGTCTAAGCCCCGCTAAACAATAACCTTCGCGGGCTGCTCCTTACCAGATCTGGGAGAAGTGTCACATTAACACTTCAACAGTCATGAATCATGGCTATGTTGACATCTCTAGCACTTTGGGCATTGTTGTCTAGTTTCAAATTTTCATTAGAGCTAGATACATGATGTTCGTTCTTGAGTTGAAATGAACCCTCCTTGACAAACTCAATTTGCATCTTGTTATTCTTAAGAATTCTAGAATTTTGCTTTCCTCCTCTTGAATAACCAAGACCATCTTTGACTAAGGGAGATCTTGTGATCGAGTATGCACTACGTGCATACTTGATCTTCTCCTTGTCAAAGATGCCACCCTTAGGTGTGCTGTTGCTCTTTGCCATGTTGAGCTCATTCTTTAGGTTAAGCACAAGATTAGCACATTTGCATGTTTTAGTGTCTTAGCTTGTTGAGGGAGAAGAAGGGATTCTTGACTTGAGAGTTGTGAAATGTGCCTCAAGACTCTTGTGAACTTTGTTCAAGTTCACAAGTTCATCTTGGAGCACAACATTCAAACTCTTGAGGCTTGAAGAAGCCTCCTTGCATTTCGCAAGTTCAAGTTCAAGTGCCTTGTTCTTTTCCTTCTCAATCTCAAGAAGCTTCTCAAGGTTAAGATTACTTTGCCTTTCATTGACAAGCAATTCATCTTGTTCCTCAAGAAGTTCTTCCTTGTCTGAAATTTCATCAGAAAGCTTTTTCATATTACTTATAGCACTTTTACTGAAACCTTCAAACGTATACTCATTCTCACTATCAGTATCAAAATTCTCATCTTTAATGGAACGCAAGGAAAGTTTATATTTAATCTTTCATTTTCCTTTCTTGGCCATGAGGCAAGTGTGTCTTGAGCTTTTCCACTCTCCCTTGTTTGGTAGGAGAGTCTTCTTCATTGTTGGCTTCTTGATGGCGACGGTTGCCACTCCCACTTCATCATTAGAGGAGGACTCATTGTTGGAGTCCCACTCCTTCCCAACATGAGCATGCCCATGTGCTTTCTTATTCTTGAACATCTTCCTCTCTTGAGTCTTCTCATCCTTGTTTTTCTTCTTCTTGTCATCTTCCTGTTCGTATGGGCAATTCACAATGAAGTGCCTATACTCACCACAGTTGCAGCATGTCTCATTGGTCTTGACTTGCTCTTGTCCTTGCCCTTGCTCTCATATTTTGACCCTCTTCTCTTACTCATCATCATCTTGAATCATTTGATGAAGACAGCCATTTCCCCCTCATTCATGTCGGTGCTTTCCTCTTCTTCACTTTCTTCATCATTGCTTGATGCTTGCACCTCTTTGCTTTTGGACTTGGGTGAGGCTTTGAGAGCAATGCCTTTCTTCTTGGAGGATGTGATCTTGGCAAGATTGTTGATGTGAGACCTATGTGTGCTGAATACATTGGCTTATACTGAATACATTGGCTTTGACAATAAATGTTTTGAATGCTACGGTAACATCTTTTTAGCAAGGTCCGACTCTAGCTCCGAGCTTCTGCAAGGTCCAACAATAGGCCCGACTTTCCTTGACTAGATCCGACATGTTTTTGGGTAGTTCCGGTGAGCTTTGTCTTTAGCTCTGGCATGTCTTTGATAGCTCTGGCATGTCTTTGTTAAGCTCCGACATGTTTTTCTAGCTCTGACGTTTAGGTTGACTAGTTCCGACTAGTTTTGGTTAGCTACGGCACTAGGTCCGACTAGCTTTGGTAAGCTCCGGCGCTAGGTTGTACTAGCTTTGGTAAGCTCCGGCTCAAGCTCTGGTTAGCTTTGGCTAGGTTCGGAGCTTGATTGCAATGTTCATGTTTTTACTGTGAAATGTTTCGAACTTGCTTTACATTGTTGGAAAGATTGCTTAGTATTCATTTGCTAAGTTTTTGGTGCATTTTGGTTGATATGGCTGATATCGTTTTGCTATGCTTTGCAACATGCTTATGTGAGGTCCTCACGTAAGGTGTTGTGTTTGGAACTGACTTGAGTCAAGTCGTGGACTTGGGCTCGTACGGATTGGTTGTTTGTTCATGTGCAAGTGTTGCTTGAGTTCAAATCATGGCTAGTGACAGGATCCTTTGTACTAGTCTCACGGAGGAGATGAGGTTCCAACAACCAAATTCAGGAGGAATTGTGGTTTAGCGGGTCAGGAGGTCGCGCAGGATGATTGAATCAAGGGCAGTGCATATGAAGGTTATTGGACGTCGAAGGAAGGTTTTTGCACGTATGCATGTGGTGCATGGCGCGGCAACATGGTTCCGAAGATGGTTTATAGATGGGAAGATCTGGTTGGAAGGATCAGATCGTATCAGTTGATGACTTTAGCTGCGGCGTAGTCGGTTATGGCTTGGTATGGAAAGTATCGAGTTGGTTATGATAGGATTTCGTGTGGGTCACGAATTTGAGTTGTTTTAGGAATGTGTGATACGTTCCTAAGGTGTTTGGAAGTCTTAAGATTGCTTCTATCTGCGTATAGAGAGTCCTAAGCAGTTATGGAAAGTTTCGATTCGTGATCTGAGTAGGATTAGAGTCCTAGTAGAGATTGGGTTGGCCTAAGGGCTGGTTATATAAGCAAGGGGGCCAGAGCTCATGGTGCACGACTTTTTGGCTATTTCCCTTGTGTTCTATTGAATAAAATTTGTAGTTTGAAGGAACTTTTGTGCCTTGTTCGTCCGACTTGTTCCAGACAAGTTTTACTCATCGAGTTTCTGGACAACACTACCTTTCGTTGGTGGTTTTATCGTAACTTGAGTTTTACAGATCCAATATCATCTGTCAAAATTCCACGGTCATTGTATTTGTGGTTTCTGATCTACACGAGTTTCTTTGCAGCGTTCCAGAACTGTTTTTCTCGGGTAGGACAGATTGACCTTTGTTCGATCTTTCGATCATAACTTGAGTTTATCTCGACGGATTTGAGTGATGCTTCTTGTGTTTTCTTCGTTACATGATTCTCTCTGATACATATCACTTTAGTCACAGGGAAACACGTTTAGATTAGAGATTTCTCTAACAGATCATTTTTCTGCCGAAGGGGTTGGGATTTAATTGTTTCCGCTGCGTAAGATTTTTAAATCTACCATTCACCCCCCTCTGGTAGCTTTTCACGTGCTCTTCGATCCTACAATTGGTATCAGAGCCAGGGTGCTCCAATCATTGTGATTTGCACATGTTTTTTGAATAATCATCATGGAGAAATACTCCTCCAAACCTTATGTGTTTGCTGGTATTGATTTTCAGGTTTGGAAGGCACGCATGGAGGCTTTCATCCAGGCGCAAGGCTTTGCAATATGGGAGAAGGTGTACAAGCCTTATGAAGTGCCATAAAACGATCAAGTTACTTCTACAAACCTACAGGACATCCACAGCAACAACAAAGCCCGAAACTTGATCATCCAAGGACTCACTCAGAGCGACTTCGACCGCGTTGCACATCTCCGATCAGCATACGATGTATGGAGAGCACATTGTGACTATCACGATGGATCCAACACAATCAAGGAGGTAAGGAAAGAAATGTTCAAGAAAGAATACATGCGCTTAGAGATGCAACCCGGTGAGTCCATTGATGATCTCTTTGCTCGCTTTAACAAAATTCTCAGTAACTCACGTAGTGTAAACGTTAATTTCTCTGATGCTAAAAATTCTAGGCATCTTCTTAGTGCATTAGACATGTCAGTCTGGGAGATGAAAGTTACATATATTCCTGAATCTACTGTCATGAGTACACTTACTTTAGATGTGCTTTACTCTAAACTAAAAACTCATGAAATTGACATATTATCACGTAAGAACCCAAATAAGTCTATTGCATTTGTCTCACAAAGTGATATGTCTAGCTTCGGCCAATCATCATCTTGCAATACTCTTGCTTTGTTGTCCTCACTAACCCTAGAGAAGATCGAGGAATTTCCAGAGGAGGAGCTAGCACTTCTCTCTACTAGGTTCTCAAAAGCATTGCAAAATGTGAGAACTAGAAGGAGAGGAAGCTCCGGATCTCAACGATGTTTTAAATGTGGTATGAAAAGACACTTTCATACAGAATGCCCTAACCTTTCAAGTCCTACTACCAGTGAAGAAAAACAGAACAAGGTCAAGACCACCTCTGGAAATCCCAACAAGAAAAAGAAGGGTGCCATGGGACGCAAGATGATTAACAGCTTCATCACCGCACTTCAAGAACTCAGTTCAAGTGATGTAGACTTTGAAAGTGATGAAGATGATGACGATCTGGCCAACTTATGCTTCATGGAGGGCAAAACAATATCAAGATCAAGTCAGGAGGATGCAGAACACAACAGTGACGATGATGAGGTATGTTCTACCTGTAATGAAATGTGTGAAGCAATTTATCGTGCAACTATTATTGTTAAGAAAAAGTACAAAAAGCTTCAGGATAATGCTGCTAAAACTGAATCACTAGAATCTGAAATGAACAATTTGAAAACCTTGATTCCTAGTGATGATTCTTGTCCCTCGTGTGATTTAATCTATGAACAATTGTCCACATTAAGAACTGCACATTCCTCTACTCTAGATAGACTTGAACTTGAAATTGAAAAGAACAAAAAGCTTGCTGCACTTGACATTGGAAACTTAGAAGATGCTTCTTGTTCTACAATTGATTTGCATTGTTCTAGTTGTGATGATCTTGATAAGAAACTAAAAGATGCTATAAATGAAATTTCAATATTGAATAATGCTTCACGTTCTCATGAAGTTAAATATTGTTCTAATTGCAAATTAAAAGGAAAACTTCATGTGAAAATTGCCTTGATCTGTCAAATAAACTTGATAACATGCATAGGACATTAGATCGGTTTTGTAATGGGAATAAGAACCTAAACTTGCTGCTGAATTCTTCCAAGTCTTGCAATGATAAAACTGGTTTAGGTTTTGATTCTCATGCTCATGCTAAGGCACATCCACCTAAAATTGTAAAGTCATTAGGAAGTTGTTTGATTCAAACAGTTTCTTAACAAAAAGAAGTGGTTTTCAAATCTGCAGGGGTCTTGTCTCATTCGGTTTCAAATAAAAATGTTGTTTGCTCATCTAGACATGAACACAAAGTTAAATTTCATTGTACCTACTGTGGTAGAGATGGTCATGTCATAGATTTTTGTTATAGACTAGCTAAACAACATAAAAGGGAAAGAATGATTGCTAGATCTCATAACTTTCACGCAAAATTTGCTGCACATATTAAACCGAATGCCAGAAACATGCAACCTGCTGTTATGAGTCAAAAACATTCAAAGTTTACCTCCGGACCTTCTGTTTTTGCCTCCGAAGCTACTAATTTTTGTGCTACTCAAGTAACATCTTATAGGTCAGTAGTTAAGAGTAAAAACCTCAAACTTTGACTCGTAAACCTGTTGTTTTATCTCAGCTTTTGCTTATTTTTCCTGCTGCACGTCGTGTGACTCAGTACTGGATTTCTAAATGCCTTTTGACTAACCCCAGTATTGAGTCATCGACGTATTGTGCTTCTTTGTAGGTTACACGTTTGAGGAAGGAGAATATTGGGATTGTGGATTCAGGTTGCTCACGCCACATGACCGGTAACAAAGATTGGTTCTCCTCCCTATCTTTTGTGTCACGTGTAAAGAATGTTACTTTTGCCGATAATTCTTCAACTCCTATAATTGCTAAGGGTTTGGTTAGAGTAAATGATCACTACACAAAGGATGTGGCACTTGTCAAAAATTTGAAATACAACTTGCTTTCTGTTTCACAATTGCTAGATGAAAATCTGGAAATTATTTTCAATAAAAAATGCTGCAAAGTTGTAGGATCAAATAGTGAGCTTATTTGTAACATGTCTCGGTTTGGAAGAGTTTTTAAAGCTGATTTTGATATGTCTTCCTCTAAGCATAGGTGTCTAGTTGATAATGATTCGGAGGACTTATATTTTTGGCATTGTAAACTTGGTCACGTAGGATTTGATCGCCTAACACGTGTTAGTGCTCTTGGTCGCATACGTGGGCTGCCTAAGCTTAAAGGGGACAAAGAAATTGTGTGCTCTTCTTGTAGACATGCTAAGAAGGTTGCAGGTTCACATACTCCTCTCACAATGATCATGACAACTGAACCGGGGTCAACTTTTGCACCTTGACACTGTAGGACCTTCACGTGTTCAATCCTTTTGGTGTAAATGGTATGTTCTTGCTATTGTTGATGATTATTCTAGATGCTCTTGGGTTTACTTTATGGCATCTAAGAATGAAGCTTTTAGTCACTTTAGAACTTTATTTCTTAGATTATCAATTGATCACCCTGGATCTTTAAAAGCAATTACAAGTGATAACGGAACTGAATTTAAAAATCAATCTTTTGATCACTTTTTTGCTGAAAATGGAATAGATCATCAATTTTCTTCACCATATGTACCTCAACAAAACGGTGTTGTAGAAAGAAAGAACAGAACCTTAGTTGAGATGGCTAGGACTATGCATGTTGAATATCAAACACCTAGGAAATTTTGGGCTGATGCGATTGCAACCACTTGTTATGTCTCAAATCGTGTTTTCTTGCGAGCTAAGCTAGGTAAAACACCATATGAGCTCCGGTTTGGACATAGACTTAGTGTTACACACTTTCGGGTCTTTGGTTGCAAATGCTTTGTTAAGAAACGTGGTAATCTTGATAAATTTGAACCTAGATCCATTGATGGCATGTTTCTTGGTTATCCATCTCATACTAGAGGCTACCATGTGCTTTTACTTGACACTAACAAAATTGTGGAGACTTGTGAAGTGTTGTTTGATGAAACTAGCCCAGGTACTAGCTCGAACATTGCAGGTTCAGATCCATATCCGCAAGGGGAGAGCATTTTTGTTGGAGATGAGGAAGAGGTGGAGCCGCTGCTCGAAAATTTAGCAGCTAATGACATTGTTCAAGCTCCTGATTTTAATTCACAGCCAGCACCGACGACCACCATTGCTGGTCCAGGTCCTCCTCAAGTCACAAGCTCATCGATTTGTGATGAACATGAAGAAGAAGAAGCTTGTGAAGTGTCCACTCCCCTCTGGGTTCTCAAAATTCATCCTCCACAACAGATTATTGGAAGCTTGCACGAATGAGTTACACGGTCCAGGTTTTGCGATCCAAACTCTCATGCTCATTCTGCTTTTGTTGCTTCTTTTGAACCCAAAGATACATCACACGCACTCACTAATGAATCTTTGATTATTGCCATGCAAGAAGAGTTAGAAAATTTTGAAAGAAATAATGTTTGGAAACTTGTACCTCCTCCTCAAGGTCACACTTTAATTGGAACTAAATGGGTGTTTAAAAATAAACAAAGTGAGGATGGGGTTGTGGTTAGGAATAAGGCTAGGTTGGTGCTCAAGGTTTCACTCAAGTTGAAGGTCTAGATTTTAATGAAACCTTTGCTCCTGTTGTCAGATTAGAAGCCATAAGAATTTTGTTAGCTTTTGCTGCATCTAAAGGTTTTAAGCTATATCAAATGGATGTTAAACGTGCTTTTCTTAATAGCTACATAGATGAGGAGGTTTATGTCAAACAACCACCGGTTTTTGAAAATTCAGATTTTCCTAATCATGTTTACAAACTGTCCAAAGCCTTGTACGGTCTCAAACAAGCCCCTAGAGCATGGCATGATAGGTTAAAAACATTCTTACTTGAAAAGGGGTTTACCATGGGCAAAGTTGATAAAACTCTTTTTGTGCTTAAGCATGGCAATAACTCATTATTCGTTCAAGTGTATGTGGATGATATTATCTCTGGTTGTGCTTCTCACGATCTTGTGTCCAAGTTTTCAGCTATGATGAGTTCAGAATTTGAGATGAGTATGATGGGAGAACTCATGTACTTTTTGGGGCTGCAAATCAAGCAAACCAAGGAACCTTTGTGCATCAAGCGAAGTATACAAAAGACCTCCTAAGGTGCATCAGCATGGACAAAAGGAAGCCTCTTCGGACACCAATGAGAACAACATCAACACTTGAACTTGATGAAGATGGTGAACCCGTGCCGTGGATCAAAAAGAATATAAAAGCATGATCAGATCACTTTTGTACCTCACGGCATCAAGACCGGACGTATAATTCAGCGTATGTCTTTGTGCACGTTTTCAAGCCACCCCACATGCTTCACATCGTCAAGCCGTCAAAAGGATTCTCAGGTACTTAAATGGAACTCAAGAATTTGGCATTTTTCTTTCTTCTTCCTCAACCGTTACTTTGAAAGCTTATTCCGATGCTGATTTTGGGGGTTGTAGGATTGATAGGAAAAGTACATCGGGTGTTTGTCATTTCTTGGTAATTCACTTGTTGCTTGGTCCTCTAGAAAACAAAACTCAGTTGCACAATCCACAGCCGAATCTGAATATGTAGCTCCTGCTAGCGCTTGTTCACAAATTCTTTGGATTGTTCAAACACTTAAGGACTATGGGATTTATCTAGATAGTGTTCCACTCTTTCGTGATAACACTAGTGCCATTTGCATTGCTAAAAACCCCATGCAACATTCTAGAACTAAGAACATTGACATTAGGTATCACTTTCTCCATGATAATGTTGAAAAAGGAAACATTGTGGTTCACCATGTAGATATCGAACAACAATTGGCTGACATTTTTACAAAACCTTTGGATTTCACTCAATTTTGTTACATTCGTAGTGAAATAGGGGTTATGCATCCTCATGGCTTAATTGAGGGGGGGGGGGTTGAAACATGAGAAGTCTATGTGTGAATCTGAAATTAAAATAATATGAGCATAGTATTTCATACATATATGACTTTGTGATTCCTTTTACATGCTAAAAGTTCTTACTACATTACTCGTGTTATACATTTTGTAGTTTTTGCCATATCTAGTAATTGGAATAATTACTTACACTAAATCTGGTCATGGTCGAACTTTCTTGCTGTTTTGAACTTGTTGCATACTCACAAGTGCTTTTAATCATAAAGAATTAATCAAGTAATCAACTCACATGTTGAGTTTTTATGAATAAACATAAGTTGAGAAAATATCAAGAGAATATGCATGCATCACACTTAAGCTTCTGATTGTCAAATGACATAGGCTTGGCTTGGTTGGTTAGAATAAGGCAAATGCGCATATAATCTCTTTTAAATATCATATGATCCAAATTTGTACTTTGAAAAATAATAAAATGCAGCAACAAGTGTCATGCTTTCAGGTTTTGAAATAGTTAAGTTTGTGAGATCATGACTTGCTCAAATTTAAAATTACATTTGATCTCTAGCATGGCTTACACTACTTTATGTATCTCATTGTTGTGATAGTGTAAGTTACTTGATAGTATGACTTGGATGAACTTTGTTTTATATGTATATGTTATAATATGCTCATAACATTTGAAATCTCTCTTTTGAACCTTGTTGAATACATTGTCAAAGGGGGAGAGATAATATGGTGAATTATGCAAGGGGTGAAATTTATTTTTCATTTGATTTTCAAAAAGGGGGAAAATTGTTCTCAAAACTTTTCATGCCAATGTTCGGATCTTAAGTGGTGTTGCCAATGCATTCATCAAGGGAGAGATTGTAAGATCTATGTGTGCTAAATACATTGGCTTGTACTGAATACATTGGCTTTGACAATAAATGTTTTGAATGCTGCGGTAACATCTTTTTAGCAAGGTCCGACTCTAGCTCCGAGCTTCTGTAAGGTCCAACAATAGGTCTGACTTTCCTTGACTAGATCTGACATGTTTTTGGGTAGCTCTGGTGAGCTTTGTCTTTAGCTCTGGCATGTCATTTATAGCTCTGACATGTCTTTGTTAAGCTCCGACATGTTTTTCTAGCTCCGACTTGTGGGTTGACTAGTTTCGACTAGTTTTGGTTAGCTCCAGCACTAGGTCTGACTAGCTTTGGTAAGCTCTGGTGCTAGGTTGTACTAGCTTTGGTAAGCTCCGGCTCAAGCTCCCGGTTAGCTTTGGCTAGGTTCGGAGCTTGGTCGCAATGTTCATGTTTTTACTGTGAAATGTTTCGAACTTGCTTTACATTGTTGGAAAGATTGCTTAGTATTCATTTGCTAAGTTTTTGGTGCGTGTTGGCTATATACTGATATCGTTTTGCTATGCTTTGCAACATGCTTATGTGAGGTGCTCACGTAAAGTGTTGTGCTTGGAACTGACTTGAGTCAAGTCGCGGACTTGGGATCGTACGGATTGGTCGTTTGTTCATGTGCAGGTGTTGCTTGATTTCAAGTCATGGCTGGTGACAGGATCCTTTGGACTAGTCTCAGAGAGGAGATGAGGTTCCAACAACCAAATTCAGGAGGAATTGTGGTTGAGCAGGTCAGGAGGTCGCGCAGGATGATTGAATCAAAGGCAGTGCATATGAAGGTTATTGGACGTCGAAGGAAGGTGTTTCCACATATGCATGTGGTGCATGACGTGGCAACATGGTTTCGAAGATGGTTTATGGATGGGAAGATCTGGTTGGAAGGATCGGATCATATTGGTTGATGACTGGCTGCGACAAAGTCGGTTATGGCTCGGTATGGAAAGTATCGAGTTGGTTATAATAGGATTTCGTGTGGGTCACAAATTTGAGTTGTTTTAGGAATGTGGGATATGTTACTAAGGTGTTTGGAAGTCTTAAGATTGCTTCTATCTGCATATAGAAGAGTCCTAAGCAGTTATGGAATGTTTTGATTCGTGATCCGAGTAGGATTAGAGTCCTAGGTGAGATTGGGTTGGCCTAAGGGCTGGTTATATAAGCAAGGGAGGCCAGAGCTCGTGGTGCACGACTTTGGGGCTGTTCCTATTGTGTTCTATTGAATAAAATTTTTAGTTTGAAGGAACTTTTGTGCCTTGTTCGTCCGACTTGTTCCAGACAAGTTTTACTCGTCGAGTTTCTGGACAGCACTACCTTTCGTTGGTGGTTTTATCATAAATCGAGTTTTACAGATCCAATTGACATGATTCTTTTTAGTTTGTCTTCACAACATTATTATCTATCATCTGTTAGAATTTCACGGTCATTGGATTTGTGGTTCCTGATCTACATGAGTTTCTTTGCAGCGTTGCAGAACTGTTTTTCTTGGGTAGGACAGATTGACCTTTGTTCGATCTTTCGATCATACCATGAGTTTCTCACAACGGATTTGAGTGATTCTTCTTGTATTTTATTCGTGACTTGATTATCTCTGATATATATCACTTTTGTCACAGTGAAACATGTTTAGATTAGTTTCACACACGATTTCTCTAACAGATCGTTTTTCTGCTGAAGGGGTTGGGATTTAATTATTTCCGCTACGTAAGATTTTTAAATGTAACATTCACCCCCCTCTGGTAGCTTTTCACGTGCTCTTCGATCCTACAGTTGACATGGCATGCTTCCATCTCCATCACCTCGTGGTTGATGATCTTGCCAAGCACTTCATCCGGAGTCATCTTGTGGAAGTTGGGACTCTCGCGGATGTTGACGGTCCTTAAGTACCATATTTTGACCGTCAATTCACCTCATAATGTGCATAAAAGAAACAAAAAACATAGTGGTTGGGCTATACACTAATCCAATTCCACAAGTGTTGGTGTCTATTTGTATGCAAGTGAATTATTACCCAAAATACCAAAACATGCAGGGATGAATCCATGAAAATGGATTTCAACAAATCAGGCGATGACACATGGCAACACATGGATCAAATGGCCCACAAACAGAAGAATACGAGGAGATCCAACGGTGTTGCACCCATATACATCAAGGGGGCCCACCTGGAAGCCACCTAGACAAAGCACTCCCTGAGGGGAGGCTTGACCAGGTCGGCCGAACCAAGGGTTCGGCCGACCCCTTCCTGGCGCCAAACCCGGTCAAATGACACGTGTTGGCTCCTCCCGGCTCCCTAGAGTCAATGGTGGCTGATTCGCGCGTTAATTGAGGCGGGAACCGACCCTTCTCCACCTATAAATAGACACCCTCACCTCACTTCTCACACACACCAAAAGTTGAAAATAGTGCTTCACTCCAAAGGTTTAGAGTAGTCCTAGAGGCTACCAAAGTAGAAGGAGAGTGTGGTGAAGAGTCTAGGAGAAGGAGGCTTGGGCTTGTCAAGTCCCGCTTCTACACTTGTACCCTTACAAGGTTTTACTCAATCAAGTAAGACTTTGTGAATTCAATACAAGTTTGATCTTTTATTTTTAGTAGTTTGCACAAGTAATTACTTGTGGGTTCACTGCTTTAATTCATTAGAGGCTCTAGTTGTAGCTTTGTGTTCGAAACAACTAGAGTAGTGATTTAGAATGTATGCGTGGTGCTTAGGTTATAAATCATCACTGGATATCTCGTAGACCTACGGATTGAAGAGGTAGGCAGTAGGTGGTGATAGCCCTATCTGTCCATCATAATCCTCCACGTTCGGCTATGCCATAGGCTCTTGGTGGGAGTCATCCTAGTATTGCCAGGAGTAAGCCCGTCCCCGAAGCAAGCATCTACTGCAAACTACCTTGAATTAGGATCAATACTTTGAATTCCTCTTTGTTCCTTGCCTACCAATCAACTTTGTGTCCTTGGGTGAGCTAGTTCGAAAGAATAGCACACAGATTCTTTGGATTCGATACCCTTGGGAATACTTCTTAAGAGGAAGTGCTACAACGGTATTTTCGTGCACTTGCGGATAACTTTGTGGTGTTAAGAAATACCTACAAGCATTTATGGCGCCGTTGCTGGGGAACGGTTGCTGTTAATCTTCGAACCAAGATCACCCTCGTATCATCTTACCTTTCTTATTCTTACCTTACCACCACCATATAAATGGAGCAACCCACCATTCTTTCTTATTCTGCTCCGAAGGGCGAGTTCGGTGAGCCACCGCCTTCAACGGAACCTATTTGTTCAACCAGCTATGAACTTCGCCCTGGCTTTATAGCCATGGTTTGGGAACAATCCTTCTCAGGAACAAATTGTGAAAAACCTTTCCACCATCTACGAGAGTTCGAACAACTATGTTCATGCCTTCTAATCAAAGGTATGACACATGAAACTCTCAAATGGAAGTTGTTTCCTTTTTCCCTCAAGGAAAAAGCCAAACAATGGTACAACCACTACGTTGGGAAGACAAACGGTGATTGGAGTAAATTACGAGACAAATTTTGTCTTGTTTTCTTTCCCATTGCCCGAATTGTTTCCTTATGAAAGGAAGTACTATGCTTCCAGCAGATGGAGAAGGAATCCATAGGTGCAGCTTGGGACAGATTTTCTCTTTTGAAAAATTCTGGCTCATATTTGTTAACCCCTGATCCAATGCTTTTGCAACATTTCTTCATGGGATTAAACAAAGAGTATACCCTATATCTTGACATTACGGCTGGAAGATGTTTCCTCCATAAGACTCTAGAAGAAGGCAAGGATCTTCTAGATAGAATTCTAGAAAATTCTTCCTTCATTATGGGTCTTAATCATCCTCCCCAAGAGGAAGTTGTGTCAAGAACGGAGGATACACTATTGGACAAGGATGAACCCATTTCTTGTTTATCCTAAGCCCTGCCAGAGGAATCCTCTCTCGAACCTGAGACTACGAAGGTAGGAGATATTCAACCCTCGCAGTTTCCATTTTACTTCGAGGAAGAGCTTTTTGAAGATTATGGAAATACCTCGAAGTATTGTCGCTATAGGAAACCTTCATTGTCACCATCTCCACCTGAACCACCTGACAGGGTGTTCGTCCGTCAGACGGTCAAGGAGTTGACCTCTACCTAAGCAGAGAGTGGACAACTGAAGTCGAGAATTCACCCGAAATTCTTCGGATGACCTCACCTTTGGCTACAATTTTATGTTCTATTAGAGGGACACCAATGAGAATCCTATACGACCCTACTGTTGGAGCAAATCTCAGTTCCAATTCTTGTGCTCTCGCCATTTTTGGCGATGTGCCATTGGCACCAACACGCAAATCCTTCCGAGATTCATTCGGAACCATTCTTGAAGGATGTGGGGTTCTGCAACAAGTGTCTGTTAGACACAAAGATGTTGAGGCTCTCCTAGATTTTCACGTGTTCGAAATCCAAGATTTCGACATCATGATAGGGATTCCCATAGAGAAATTTCTCATGGAAGTTCCTTTGGAAGGAAGCCTCAATGTCAATCTTGGAGGGAGAAATTTCTCCATGCCTATCCTGCGTTCAATGAACACATCTGCAGAATCTCCCATCCAAGATGAGCCAATGGAGGAGGTTAGGACTCTTCAATTTTTAGAACCCCCTGAAATTAAAGGAGAAGAAGACTTCGTCCAAGAGGAGGATGAATTTCAGGAGGAAATAGAATTGCCAAAAGAAGAGCCCTCTCCAAGACCCCCTGTTGAGCTCAAGATTCTACCTCCAGGCCTACGTTATGCCTTTCTAAATGGCGATGTGGAAGCCCCTGTCATCATAAGTGACAAGCTTTCAGATGATGAAACGTTCAAACTCATAGCGATTTTAGAAAGGCATAGAGCTGTTTTTGGATATTCACTTCAAGATCTCAAGGTAATTAGTCCAACATTATGCACCCATCGTATTCCTATTGACCCTGAGAGTGTCCCCTCAAGGGAACCTAGAAGGTGATTGAATAATGCGATGCGGTAAGTTGTCAAGAAAGAAGTCTTGAAACTTCTGCATGCCGGGATTATTTACCCTGTTCCTCATAGTGAATGGGTAAGTCCAGTTCAAGTAGTGCCTAAGAAGGGAGGTATGACGGTCGTTCAAAACGAGAGGAATGAATTAATTCCTCAACGGACCATCACGGGATGGAGTATGTGCATTGACTACCGAAAACATAACAAGGCAACAAGGAAAGACCATTTTCCATTGCCCTTCATCGATGAGATGTTAGAGCGATTGGCAAAACACTCCTACTTCTGTTTCCTTGATGGGTATTCAGGATATCATCAAATTCATATCCATCCCGATGATCAAAGTAAGACCATGTTCACATGTCCTTACGGGACCTATGCCTACTGGCGTATGTCCTTTGGACTGTGTAATGATCCTGCCTCTTTCCAGAGATGCATGATCGAGGATATCATGGAAGTTTTCATGGACGATTTCTCCATCTATGGAAAAACTTTTGATCATTGTCTAGAAAATTTAGACAGGGTCTTACAAAGATGTCAGGAGAAGGACCTTGTGCTTAATTGGAAAAGTGCCATTTCATGGTCCGGGAAGGCATCGTTCTTGGACACTTGGTGTTCGGGAGAGGGATTGAGGTGGACAAATCTAAAATTGAAGTTATTGAAAAACTTCCACCTCCTATCAATGTTAAGGGAATGTAGCTTTTTAGGTCATGCGGGGTTCTACCGACGATTTATGAAGGATTTCTCCAAAATCGCTAGACCCCTCACCAACCTATTAGCTAAAGAAGCTCCCTTTGATTTTTATGATGAATGCCTTAAATCATTTGATATACTCAAAAAGGCACTCATCTCAGCTCCAATTATCCAACCTACTGATTGGATGCTGCCATTCGAAATCATGTGTGATGCCAGTGACTTTGCTGTTGGTGCGGTCTTAGGCCAAACCAAAGATAAAAAGCATCACGCAATAGCCTATGCTAGCAAAACTTTGACAGGAGCCCAAATCAATTATGCCACTACTGAGAAAGAGCTCCTATCAGTAGTTTTTGCTATCGACAAGTTTAGATAGTACCTGGTTGGAGCAAAGGTCATAGTCTACACAGACCATGCTGCTTTGAAATATCTGCTTACCAAAAAGGATGCTAAACCTAGGCTAATTCGATGGATTCTTCTACTACAAGAATTTGATCTGGAAATAAGAGATAAGAAAGGAGTAGAGAATTCATTAGCATATCATCTTTCACGTATGGAAGTCACACAAACCATGGACATACCTATCAATGACTTCTTACGAGATGATATGCTCCTCAAGGTGACATACTCTCACCTTGGTATGCGGATATCGTGAACTTTATGGTCACGGGATACGTACCACCAGGGTAGAACAAAAAGAGACTCATTTATGAGAGTCGTAGACACCTTTGGGATGACCCTTACATCTATCGAGTATGTGTCGATTGCCTTCTTAGAAGGTGCGTCCCATCAATCGAAGGCACCAAAATTATAGAGAAATGCCATGCTGGCCCCTATGGTGGTCATTACGGTGTTTACCGTACTTAGGCAAAGATCTGGCAGAGAGGATTCTATTGGCCTTCAATGTATGAAGATACCAAGGAATTCATTCGCAGATGTTGGAAATGCCAGAAGCATGGAGGAATCTCTGGTCGCGATGCGATGCCCCTAACATACAATCTCCAAGTGGAATTATTTGATGTATGGGGTATTGATTTCATGGGACCTTTTCCTAGGTCCTATGATTGCGAGTATATTCTGGTTGTCGTTGATGATGTGTCAAAATGGGTAGAAGCATTGCCATGCAAAAATGCTGATTCCAAGCAAGCAAGGAAAATGTTCCATGAGATCATGTTCCCACGCTTTGGAACTCCCGATATGGTCATAAGTGATGGAGGGTCACATTTCATAGATAAGACCTTCCAGAACTTTTTAAGGGAACATGGAGTCTAGCATAACATTGCTATCCCATACCACCAACAGACAAGTGGTCAAGCAGAAACATCTAATAAGCAAATTAAGAATATTCTGCAAAAGACTGTATTGGAAATGGGAACGGGATGGAAGCAAAAGCTACCCGACGCATTGTGGGCATATCGTACTGCCTACAAGACACCTATCGGAATGTCTCCTTTCCAACTTGTATATGGGAAGACTTGCCATCTTCCTATAGAATTGGAACATAGAGCATATTAGTCCATCAAGCGGTGGAACATGAATCTTAACGAAGCTGGAAATCATCGATTGAAGCATATCTCTGAGTTGGAGGAATGGAGAGATAAGGCGTACCACAGTGCCAAAATTTATAAAGAGAGAACCAAAAGATGGCACGATAAGAGGATTACGCGAATGAGTTCAAACCTGGAGATAAATTTTTACTCTTTAACTCTAGGGTTAAACTCTTTGGACATGGGAAGATTAGAAGTAAATGGGAAGGACCCTTCACTATAGTAGAGACTTCATCCTATGGAGCAATCAGACTCCAAGGTGATGACGGTCAACTATTCAAAGTGAATGGGCACCGACTCAAATTATTTCTCGATTCCCAAAAGGATACAGAAAAAGAATTTGACGTGATAAATTTAATCAATTTCCATGCCATTTCTTTCAATTCTATTTAAGTTCTCCACGTCCAACTAATGGGCCCATCCAATTCTTCATCTATGAGGGCCATTTAATCGACCCGAGAAAATGTGGCCCGAACGGAGCCAGAAGGGGGTCGGCCGAACCCTAGGGTCGGCCGACTCTCCCATCATGCCGTTCACGTTCTGTTTTCTTATGTTTATCCTCCTCGATATCCTCCACAAAATCATCGGTGAAACGTGTTGTTCCCCGCCTACTTAAAGGACAAAAACATTGAGGAAAGTTATACACCTCATTGAATCGTCATCTTTCTCCCCTCCTCGCCATGGCCGACAAGAAGATTGTGCCTCACGCCTCCTCCAGCTCAACCTTCAACTTGAGCGGGGACATTACGCCGGCCAACGACAAAACTTTTCTCGCCTTGGAGTCCGTCATGGCGATCGATGTCAAGCCCCTTGCCATGATCCCGCCTGCGACGACTCCGCGCGGGCGCAACCCTACACCTCTTAGCGCTGTGTGGTCGCTCTCCCCTCAGGGAACGCTGATGAAGTCGACGACGCCATGCCGTCCGACTTTGGCTGGACTGAACCCAGTCAAGACACGTCTTTTCCACGGAAAAGACAAGTCTCTCCCATCATTGCTGCCCGACGAGGAGTTCATGTACACACTGAAGACTAAGAACGGCGATGTAGTGAGCCAGCACTACAAGACGCCCACCGGTACCTCGCCGGAACGCATGGGAGATTGCTTTCTTATCCACGGGGTGCGCAAACGCGAAGGAGGCTATGCTAAGGGCCTATTCAAGCGCGTGGATAATCTGGCGATGGAGGAGTCAACGGGCTCGTCGCCCTCCAAGATTAGGTAACACATCCCACCACCTGCCATCAACGGGCCACCCGATCAATTCGAGGGCAGTGATGAGGACTCTCCTCGTGCCCCTAAAGTGGCACAGCTAACCAAGGAGTTCGCTTCTCTCCGCTTGGAGAACAAAAGTTGACTGACTTGGTGGCTGAAGGACGCATCGAGGGTGCGGAACTGAAGGACGATATCATGGCCATCGATGAGGAGATTGATGATGTTCGCCGTGGCATGAGTGCAAAACTGCGGCACTTGTGCAATGCCATCGGGGAGCCCGACATCTACAATGCACCATAGTTTAGATGTCCTGACAGCATAGGATGCTTACTACTTAGGATTTCATTTTAAAAAAAAAACATTTGTTTTCTAAAGCTAGGTTAAATAATGTAAGCATCCCCATCTTTTGATTTCAATAAAATGAACATATCGGTTCATCTAACACCGGTAAAGTTCCTCCTTTAGTTTATTTTGTTGAATAAAGAATTCAGGAAACAAGTGTGGGGGAAACATGTCCCCAAGTCACGAAATCCCAATGTGAAAAATTAACGTTGCATATCAAAACACGTCGCGACCGAATGAGCAAAACGACCCGACGAAACAGAGCCATAGAAAAGCCAACATGAGGTCGGCTGAACCTCCTGGTCGGCCGACTTGTTTTCGGCACTGTATGAATCCGTTTTGCTCCAGAAAATCGGTTTGGATTTCCTATCTCCACTTTTATGCGCTACCCTGCTATTTGAGTTGATTTCATATTTTTCATTGCATATCTAAAATGAATCAACTCAACAAATTGAAACAAAATTTGGTAGTCAAGAATTTGCTTAAGCTGAAAATTTGAATACTTTATATTTCAATTCATTACCTTGTTTATGATTCCCATAATTCAATAGGAAAAAACACATCATCTAGGTATTTGACTAGTGTGATATGGTAAATGAGTTCTTTAGAAATCATCCTTTTGCTTGAAATTGATTTTGACATTTGTAACTATTTGAAGTCTTGAACTTTGCCTAAATCCCTCATTGGAAATTTATATACCCACCAAGGCCATATGATACATTCATTGAAAACCACAAACATATGCCACTTTGTTTTCATTAAACTTTATCAAACCCGTGACCCAATTGAGTGACATGCATGAACTTTTTGAATTGAAAACTCTTGTGCACTCCATTCATGCAAAATTTCTCACATTGAGAGTTTGCATCCATCGATTACCCATCTATCAAAAAGAAACTCAATACAATATAAATGAAATCCTCTCTAAAAATAAAAAGGAGTAGAAGACATGGCTACAAGAAAAAGAAAAAGCATCCACTCTTGAAAAAGAGTAAGAGTGCTAAGAAAAATGTAGACATGTTTCGTCCTTAAAAGAGAGAAAATTCATGGGAGTTATCACCTCACCCCTCCATTTCATTCATGTGCACAGGATTTTCCCTTCACTTTGTTCATTGCATAAGTCTCTCATAGGATCAAGTTTTTGACTTAGTAACATATGAATTGCAAATGTGTGCCACATTCATCCCTACCAACCTCCAGATATAGCCACTTTTAGTATGGGAACAAGAATTGGCAAAACATGAAATGGTGAGGACTCAAACACTTTGAGAGACTTGAGAGATTTCGATCGAGAAGGCAAGGGCAAATGTTCCTATGACTTTCAAATATAGCAATTGCCAAATCATTTCAGCAGAGAATGATCCAAGGGAACTTCATTCTAACCGTTCCACTTTTTAAACACCCAAGATTGATGTGGTAGCCACATACACAAAAGGGGATCCATGAATTCAGGTATAAGTTGAAATATCTAGTATCCTTATTTTCTACCTTATAGCAAATTCATGACAACACTCTAGTTCTTCTTGCCTTCACTCGAGGACGAGCAAAGGACTAAGTGTGGGGGAGTTTGTTGACGGTCCTTAAGTACCATATTTTGACCGTCAATTCACCTCATAATGTGCATAAAAGAAACACAAAACATAGTGGTAGGTCTATACACTAACCCAATTCCACAAGTGTTGGTGTCTACAGGTGAATTATTACCCAAAATACCAAAACATGCAGGGATGAATCCATGAAAATGGATTTCAACGAATCAGGCTATGACACGTGACAACACATGGATCAAATGGCCCACAAACAGAAGAATACGAGTAGATCCAATGGTGTTGCACCCATATACATCAAGGGGGCCCACCTGGAAGCCACCTGGAGGAAGCACTCCCCGAGGGGAGGCTTGACCAGGTCGGTCGACCCCTTCCTGGCGCCAAACCTGGTCAAATGACATGTGTTGGCTCCTCCCGGCTCACTGGAGTGAATGGTGACTGATTCACGCGTTAATTGAGGCAGGAACCGACCCTTCTCCACCTATAAATAGACCCCCTCACCTCACTTCTCACACACACCAAAAGTTGAGAATAGTGCTACACTCCATAGGTTTAGAGTAGTCCTAGAGGCTACCAAAGTAGAAGGAGAGTGTGGTGAAGAGTCTAGGAGAAGGAGGCTTGGGCTTGTCAAGTCCCTCTTCTACACTTGTACCCCTACAAGGTTTTACTCAATCAAGTAAGCCTTTGTGAATTCAATACAAGTTTGATCTTTTATTCTTAGTAGTTTGCACAAGTAGTTACTTGTGGGTTCACTGCTTTAATTCATTAGAGGCTCTGGTTGTAGTTTTGTGTTCGAAACAACTAGAGTAGTGATTTAGAACGTAAGCGTGGTGCTTAGGTTATAAATCATCAATGGATATCTCGTAGACCCACGGATTGAAGATGTAGGCAGTAGGCGGTGACAACCCTATCTGTCCTTCGTAATCCTCCACGTTCGGCTATGCCATAGGCTCTTGGAGGGAGTCGTCCAAGTATTGCTAGGAGTAAGCCCGTGCCCGAAGCAAGAATCTACTGCAAACTACCTTGAATTAGGATCAATATTTTTAATTCCTCTCTGTTCCTTGCCTACCAAACAACTTTGTGTCCTTGGGTGAGCTAGTTCGAAAGAATATCACACACATTCTTTGGATTTCATACCCTTGGGAATACTCCTTAAGGGGAAGTGCTACAACGGTATTTCCATGCGCTTGCAGATAACTCTGTGGTGTTAAGAAATACCAACAGCGGATGAGAGTGCAAAGTGTCACATTGCGAGGCATGATGGATCTTATCATCCTTTTGACCACTTCATGATCGGTTCACTTCTTGCATCCGTACACCCGACACCTATTGATAAGAGTCTTGAGTCGGTTGTACATCTCTTGAGGGGTCTCGCCTTCTTACATGGCAAATCTTCCAAGCCCCCTATCGATGATCTCAATATTGGCTTTTCTCACAGACCGGTTGCCTTCATGAGCAATCTTGAGAGTGTCCCAAATTTTCTTGGCTCTCTCCAACCCATCTACTTTGTTGAATTATTCTTGGTTCAAAGCTAAGATGAGCATGGCCACCGCTTGAGCGTTGTGGTGAATGAGTTGTTCTTGCTCTGGGGTTAGCTCTTCGTCGACCATGGGGATACCTGCACCTTTGCAAACAACATGCCAAAGTGTTGGATTGAGAGAAATAAAATGCAACTTCATATTGTGATTCCACATAGTGCAGTTAGTCCCATCAAAATGTGGAGCTTTGCCCATTGGAATAGAGAGGTAATTTGAATGTGAATTGAGGCGCTCATAGTTAAAAGGATATCGCGTGTAATGAATGTGGCCTAGAGGGGGGTGAATAGGCCTTTTGAATTTCCTGCACACTTAATAGAGTCGTCAAAAACTTGATTGACCGGACTAGTCCGGTTGTGTGGGCGGACTAGTCCGGTGTGCTGAAATATGTGAATTGATTAAGTGTTATTTGGAAAACTAGGTTCTTTTAGCAGCGGAAATGAGAACAACAGATTCTTTGATTTAAGATTATTGAATGAGTGCATGTGAAGACTTATAAGCAACTTAAATTGTTGTTTAGCAATCAGGTGATCTAGTGAACAAGAGTAAAGTAAATGATGCACAAGAGACACGAATTTTTACCGAGGTTCGATCTCACCACGAGATCTATGTCCTCGTTGAGGAAGCTCACACAGAGCCGATTCTCCAACCCTTTTCACTCTTCAAGTCACCACACAGGCCGACTCCACTAGCACGGGTAATCACCGAGTTTGTGGGGCAACCTCACACATTGAGGGCTCCCACGAGAATTACAATGAAAGAGGCGATCAAATACACTTGAAAGTATTACAATGCAGATTATGAGTGTAGAAAGATCAAACCCCAAGAGCTCGCAATGAAGGAACGACGATATCCCAATCCCGAATCCAAGTGTTCAAATGATTTGACTCTTTTTGCACCTTAGATGTGTGGGGAGATGTGTTTTGGGCTCTTGGGACAAAGTGGCGGCGCTAGGGTTTTTGTTTTCAACAGTATTCAACATGTATGTGCGGTGGAAGGCCGTGGATTCTCTATTTATATGGTTTCTAAAAAGTTACCGTTGAAAAACCCTAATACCGGACTAGTCCGGTGCAAGTTCGGACCTGTCCGGTCACAGTGTAACTCGAAGTCCAGAAAGTCTGGCGGACTAGTCCGGTCCAAGCTCGGACTAGTCCGGTGCTGTGTGAAGGTGGACTCCAGAAAGTTCAACGGACTAGTCCGGTGGACACACGGACTAGTCCGGTCTCCAGGGATGGGAGATTCCAGAAAGTCTAGCGGACTAGTCTGGTCCAAGATCGGACTAGTCCGGTGCACTGTGAAAGTTAGGTTAATTTTAAAAACCTTTACCCCTGCGCAAAGTCGTGAGCTCTTGGAGTGTGTCTTTCATACACTCCCTATACATTTAAAGTCTAATTTGTTCTTCCAAGTTCCATCAAAGCATCCCTCTTTGGACACCACTCCATTTTTCACCTTTTTGCGTGCACCGAGCTGTTTCACTTTGTTTGTCCTGCACTCATCTCAATAGATTCATTAGGATCTCATATGTTTGTCATCAATTAGCCAAAACCTACAAGGGATATCCTAGATGCACTTACAATCTCCCCCTTTTTGGTGATTGATGACAACCATTTGAGATATCACAAATGAGAGTAAAATTTTGATTTTCATAAGGTGTGCACATATGAAAATAACGATAAATCCACAAAAAGCTTCTCACATATGCACACACCTTATGGTGGGGTGCCTAACAGGTGTGTGATGAGCAAAGTGTGATGAAATAAAGATAAACAATAATGAGCATAGAAATAAGCATTAGAGCAACAATAAGCATCACACATAGGAAAAGAAATAGTGCATTACAAAGTTTTAAAAATAGGTACATGTCCTCGATCACAAAAGCATAGAACTACTACTAGAGATAGTCTCAAACTAGTCTCAATCTCTCCCCCTTTGGCATCAAGGCACCAAAAAGGGAAAAATCGAGGGGAATCACTCATTGCTGCTCCCTTCTTCAGTTTCGGTCCGATCTTCATCTTCGTCACCATCATCATCCACCGGAGCAGGATCTTCCTCTGAGTCCTCATAGGCGGGCGGTGATCCAACCGGCTCAATCTCAAGCTTGTCACAGATAGCTTTGATGTTGGCATTTACATATTGTTGATGTTTCTTCTGCCTAACTTTGATCTTGTGGCAGCAGGCAAATATGGAGGAGAGCATTTTGAGGACACCACCGGAGGGTTCATGGACAGGTGCAGAGCCAGGAGGAGCAGCTGCAGATCTCGTGGCATTCACATCCCAAGACTATTTAGACCTCCTCTCAGCTTCGGGGGAGGAAGGGGCAGTTGGTGCTGAGGGAAGGGTGTACTCGGTGGGCTTTTGTGGCATCAACCCTGTATGAGAGACATCCTTGACAAACTCAAGTCCCGTCACTTTCTCAATCAGGAACATGATGTACGGGGCATACCCGCAAGACCTATTGGGAGTGATTGAGATGTTCACAATGTCGTTGTAGATGTACTCAAAAACATTGAACGGCCTCCTTCCACTAATGACCTTCATTAGGGTCCTCAAGGTTCCTTGGATAGTCGCCACATCTCCATCTTTCGGGGCTATTGTCTTCCTCAAGAGTCTATTGAGGACCACAAAGAAGGGCTTCAGATATTTGATGTTGGGAGGAGTGTAGGGCATCCTTGTGTCATAGAGGAACTTAAGCTCATCCTTCTCCAAGGGTTGCAAATTGTGGATGATAAGATCATGATCCACAGTGTGTTCAAGGTGAAGAATCCTTGCGAATTCATCATAAGTGACACTATACTTAGAACCATGAGTCATCCAAGTAAGGCTATCTCCATCACCCCGAGCAAAGTAGAGCATTGAGTAAAATTGGGTGATGATCTCATTGTTCCAGTCATTCACAAAGGAAAGAAGTTCCTTCAAATCGTGCCTATCCAGAGCCTCAACCACCTCACAAAAAGCAGGATACTTCTTCGACTGCAGGTATCCAATATTCACCCATTGACTTTCCACAACAGGGTTCTTCATCTTCATGTACACGTGCTTGTAGTAGTTGGCATGGAAGTTGCTCCAAAATCTTGGGTCAGAGGATTGCCTAGGTTGATTACACACATTAATCTTCCTGAAGCTATCGGCTAGCTCATCCCCTTTTCCGGTGAAATCCTCATTACAAGGATGCCTGTTGCGGTGACTGGGGTTTTTAATCTTCAAAGGCCCAATGGGACCACTAGCAAGTCCCTTCCCTTTATTGAGAACCCTTCTTGGCCCTGATGAGCTCTCAACAGCTTTTCCTTGAGCCTTTTTGACAACAACCTTCCTCTTCTTAGGCAGATTGTCGTCGGAGGGTGGAGAGTGGACATTGACATCATGTCTTTTCTTCATGTATCTCTCCTTGGCTCTCATCACTCTTTCGCGTTGAACTTCTTCATCAATGTGAAAAGAGCTGTCATCTGAGCTTGAAGACATCGTGCCTAATAAGGAGTTCATGGGTTAGATAAGAATGAACCAAGGATTGAAGGAATTGTAGGGATTCAGACGTCAAAGATCGGACTTGTCCGGTTTCAAAGTCCGGACTTGTCCGGTGTACCAGACTTGTCCGCACCTGAGAGCCGGACTAGTCTGGTCTGGCATAAGAACCCTAACAAATCCTTTGAATCAAAATTCATGTCTAGAGATACAAAAGGGTAGGGAAGTGGTAGGAATACATCTATGAAGCTAATGTACAACCTTGGAATGAAGTGAAATGAGCTAGAACGAGAAATGTTGAGATTTTGGTTTAGGGTGAAATTTACCGAGATTTGAAGATGTGTGTTGAAGGAGCAAGATTCTATCCGGATGAGTCCGGAGGGGAGGAATAACTCGTCGAGGAGCGGATTTCCCACGGAGAAAACTTGGTTTTTGAGGGCTCAACTCGAAGGTCTCTTCGGGGGCTAGGGTTTAGGAGGGAAGAGGAGAGGTGAAGGAGACCAAGTGGAGGGAGGTTTAAAAATTTGATTTGGGC
Source organism: Tuctoria greenei (assembly GCA_036927565.1). Classification (NCBI taxonomy): domain Eukaryota; kingdom Viridiplantae; phylum Streptophyta; class Magnoliopsida; order Poales; family Poaceae; genus Tuctoria; species Tuctoria greenei. Next base: position 97,166,803 of record JAYESD010000006.1, on the reverse strand, counting down.
CAGCCAGCCGCTTATATACGCGGCCGACCGGACTAGTCCGGTCAAGGAGGCGGACTAGTCCGGTGCCCCTGGAAAACCTAAGTATTTTGAGATAATTAATAGTGATCCAAGGATAATAGTTCTGCAAATAATCTTGGTAATTATGACCAGTAGGCAATCAACAATAAAAGTGGTCATAAACTGCAAGATTTTTTCATTGAAATAGTTTTCTTAGAAGAAAAAGAGGTGAGGAACAGTTTTTAACAATAAAATGCGACGTTTGAAGTTTCAACCAGGTATGCAACGTTTCAAGCCACATTTCGAGAGTCAAGAATATTAAGTTCATTCCTAAGCTCACAAAACCTTTTCTCATCTAATGGTTTGGTGAAAATATTCGCAAGTTGTTTCTCAGTCCTAACATGTGAAATAGCAATGTCACCTTTTAACGAATGATCTCTAAGAAGGTGATGACGGATATCTATGTGCTTAGTTCTTGAGTGCTCTACAGGGTTGTGTGCAATTTTTATAGCACTTTCATTATCACATAGAAGCGGGATATGGATAAGATTGTAGCCGTAGTCCCTAAGAGTCTGTCGCATCCAAAGTAGTTATGCGCAGCAACTACCAGCTGCAACATACTCTGCTTCCGCTGTGGAAAGAGCAATGGAGTTTTGCTTTTTATATGACCAAGAAACTAGGGATCTACCAAGAAATTGACAAGTCCCTGACGTGCTCTTTCTATCGACTTTGCATCCTGCATAGTCAGCGTCGGAATACCCTATCAAGTTAAACTTGGATCCTTTGGGATACCAAAGGCCCAAGTTGGATGTGTGCACAAGGTATCTTAGGATTCTTTTTACAGCAATTAAGTGACACTCTTTAGGTGCGGCTTAAAACCTTGCACACAAGCAAACACTAAGCATAATGTCTGGCCTAGATGCACATAAATAAAGTAAGGAGCCGATCATGGACCGATATACCTTCTAGTCCACATTTGGACCGTCTTCATTGAGGTCAAGATGTCCGTTAATGGCCATGGGTGTCTTGATGGGCTTGGCTTTGTCCATATTGAATTTCTTGAGAATGTCCTGTGTATATTTTGTTTGGCTTATAAATGTACCTTCTCTTAGTTGCTTCACTTGGAATCCCAAGAAGAACTTCAATTCACCCATCATTGACATCTCGAACCTATCTGTCATAATTTTGCTAAATTCTTTACAGAAAGACTTGTTAGTGGATCCAAAGATAATGTCATCAACATAAATTTGACATATGAATAGATTATCATCACAATGTTTAGTGAAGAGTGTATAGTCAGCTTTACCAATTTTGAATCCATTTTGAGTCAGAAAATCTCTAAGGCACTCATACCAAGCTCGAGGAGCTTGTTTGAGGCCATAGAGAGCCTTACGCAGTTTAAAGACATGGTTGGGATACCTTTGGTCTTCGAATCCTGGTGGCTGCTCCACATAAACTTCCTCCTTTATCGGGCCATTTAAGAAGGCGCTTTTGACGTCCATTTGATATAGCTTAAAATTATGGTGAGTAGCATATGCCAATAAAATACGAATGGACTCAATCTACAGGAGCAAAAATTTCATCGAAGTCCAAACCTTCGACCTGAGAATAACCTTTGGCCACCAATCTCGCTTTATTTCTTGTTACTACTCCATGTTCATCCTGCTTGTTACAAAAGAACCATTTGGTTCCAACGATGTTCGCCTTTGGTCTCTCCACCAGCTCCCACACTTCATTTCTTTTGAAGTTGTTCAATTCCTCCTGCATTGCAATCACCCAGTCTGGATCCCTTAAGGCTTCTTCTACCCTGTATGGTTCCAGAAAAGACACAAAAGAATAGTATTCACAGAAATTTGCAACTCGAGATCTAGTAGTTACTCCCTTAGCAATATCTCTAATGATATTGTTGACAGGATGGTCTCTTTGCATGCCCTGATGTACTCTTGGGTGTGGAACTTGTGTAGTTGCTTGTTCTTCATTATCTTCATGTGCATTATCTCCCCCTAGATCATTGCTTCCATGATTGTCTTGATCTTCTTGATCTTCCTCATCTTGACCTTGTGAAAGGGCTCCCCCTTGATCATTGCCTCCGTGTAGAAGTTTATCTTGTGCATTTGAGTCGAGTGTTCGCTCTTGTGGTAAGATATCACCAAGTGCCATTTTCTTCAGTGCTTCATATGGAGCTTCCTCTTTATCTAGCACACACTTATCAACTTGCTCCACTTGTGAGCCGTTAGATTCATCGAACACTACGTCACGTGCTACTTCAACAAGGCCGGACACCTTGTTGAAGACACGATAGGCGTAGGCATTCGATTCATAACCGAGCAAGAACCCTTCATCGGACTTTGAAGCGAACTTCGAGGCCCTCGGTTTATTGTTCAGAATAAAACATTTACAACCAAAGGCATTGAAATATGAAACGTTAGGCTTTTTACCTGTAAGGAGCTCATATGGAGTTTTCTTCAGTAGTCGGTGGAGGTACAGCCGATTCATGGCATGACAAGCGGTCTTCACCGCTTCTGCCTAAAATCGATCTGACGTCTTGTATTCATCCAACATAGTTCTTGCCATTTCGATCAATGTTCTGTTCTTCCTTTCGGCCACTCCATTTTGTTGAGGGGAGTAGGGTGCCGAGAACTCATGCTTTATTCCTTCTTCATCGAGATACTCTTCAACTTGGAGGTTCTTGAATTATGTCCCATTGTCACTTCTGATGTTCTTTATGGTCGATGAGAATTCGTTTTGGGCTCTTTTCAAATACTTCTTGAGGATTCCCTGAGTTTCTGATTTATCATACAAGAAAAATACCCAGGTAAATCTTGAAAAATCATCAACAATTACTAAACCAAAGTAGCATGTCCAAGTGAAAAGTTGAAGCAGTAGTGCTACGGGAAATGGCTTGCTCTCGCTCCTCCGTATCCCGCGCCTCAGCCACCTCCACCACCTCCCCTTGCTCGCCATGGACGCGCTGATAGCCTCTAGTGCTGCGGGGGACTGGTCAACTTGCTCAACATGGGTGATGATCGACCCCTGCCGACCAGTGGTGACTGGGATCTTCGTCCCGACGAGATATTCGAACAAGAAGTTCGCCGCCAGCTCTACTCCACGGTTAATCACCTAGGGTCTTCGCCCAAGGGTTCCTTCCTCATGATTGCAGTCTTTCGAAGGTACACTTTTTGTCTCTTGGAGAGTGCCGTTGGATGGGCTCTTTGCTCGGTGCTGGGTGGTTCTCCTTGGGATTTTCATGTCCAACAACTGCAAGAGCGTTCGTTTCGTTTCTTCATGGCGAGCAATCAAGTGGGACTGCTAATCAATGCACAGACACGGATCACCACACCAACCTTTGAGGTGTATTTTCATCATTGGCGCACGGGTGGACTGGATTGGATCTCTGAATACAAGAAGTGGGAGCAGGAACAGAAGGAAAGCTGGACATTGGTCTCACGCAAGAAGCCAGCAAACAGGCGGGTCTCCTTCGCCTCCCCAATCCGGCAAGGTCCTCCAACAAAAAAGGCAACCCCAACGGTAAAAGGGTTGTGGTTGGCAAAAAATTTCTGCAATCTTCTTCAAGCCCCAACAAGTGCTGCCGGACTCTGCTTTCCGGCTTATTGGAATATCGTCGGAGATCATTCTCCGACCACCACGAACGAAGGTACGTGGCGCAATAAACAATACAACATTTTGAATTCGCGGGTAGACAAAGGGAAGTTTGGTCCCACTCCGTTCATGTCTCACTGGCCTCCGGTTCAATGGAGCGTCAACAACTCGGCGCATGCCGCTGATGCAACCGCTCTGAGCAGTAGCCACCCTAGGCCTATCTCTACTAAGTGGGAGGTCGGCGAGTGTTCTCTCCTGAAGGGAGATAGAGCTCCTAAGGCCACAGTCTCGCAAGGTCCCGAGGGAACCCTCCGTCGACAAGACAGCGATCAGAGCAGGGAGCGGAGGCGGCCAGGCGATCATGGCACTTGGCAGCCTAATGGGAAACGCTGCTATAAATGCCTCAGTCCATTTCATCTGAAATTCCAATGCCGCAATAAGATTCGTTGCAATCTTTGCTTTAGATACAGGCACATTAGACGGAACTGCCTCTCGGCCCCCAGAATTTCTCGGGCCTGGCGCAAGAGAAGCACGCCCCCCATTAAGGCCTCTGTCCTTTCCACGGAACCGTCTTTTGCCATCGTCATTCACAACCACAACTGCCCCCTCAACTTCCACTCTGCCGCTCCATCTTCCTGGCTCCTCCGCATCCTGCACTCCATATCTGTCTCCACCGCTCTTTCGCTGGCCAACTCTCTTCGCCTCATGGCCAACTTCCCGGTTGATCCATCGAGGTTCCTGGCCAACCAACACTTTGACATCACTAACGGAGGCCCGGACCGGCTGCCTAGGATGGTGGTGCACCTTCCCGGTTACCATCACCCGGCTCATGAAGAATTTGCTGTGGTGGTGGACACTGACCGCGTGCTGCAAGAAGATCAGTATGATGATTTCGGGCTACGGATCTGAAACTTCCTTCTGCAAGACATGGGTATCACCGTTACTCACTCCTGTCTCACCCCTCTGGGCATAGCTCATTTTGCATTCCAGACCAGCTTGTTTAGAGACTTTCTTGTGATGAGAGAGCCAATCGTGGTGGATGGAGTCCGTGTGTCCTTCATCAGGCATGACTTTGGCAGAAACCGCCGGACTCATGACTTTGGTTGTGTTGGTTGGTTTTTGATCTTGGGCTTCCCACTGGACTACAGGATGGTTGAAACTATTAAGTTAGCAGTTTCTAGTTTTGGCAAGTTACTTCAGTTGCACACAAGCCCGAGGGCTCTGGGCTTCATCTTGGTTAAATGTCTCTACACCAATGCAAGGTTAGTCCCCAGAAGTTTAGTCTTGCGTCAAGGCACCAGGGATGGGGTTGGGTGTTCCTGGTCTTGCCCGGTGTACATTCTCAACTAGATTGCCCCAAATGGCTTTGGGGAAGTAGAGGGTTGGGGCATCCCCCCGGAAGACGACCTGCCACTGAATGGCAATCCTCATCCTCTTCAAGAACCACTTGAGGAACAGCTGGAAGATGATGATGAATGGTCGGTGCCTGATGAGCAGCACCAGCAGTAGGACAACGATGGCTGGGAACCATCGGGGCCGCTGCCGCCCCCACCGCACTAGGAGATGGACGTCCTCTCTGACGCCCCACCTCAAGAGGAAGCTTCAAGCGACGCGAACATGACTTAACCGTCTGTCAGAGCTTCAAGGATGGAGCAACAGAACTTCTCACTGGTCAACCCGGAGGATGTTACGCAGCAACCAGACTGGCTTCGCCCCCTAGACTCGGTGGGGCTGAGAAGAATGCTCCAGGTGGCCTTCCCAAACTCCCCCTTTGCATGGTGGAATGTCCATTTCAATGAACCCAATGGACAAGGGGGGTTCAATAAAGTCATCACCATGTCGCTCTCTAACTCCACTGATCAGCAGACAAGGGATCAAAGTTCTGGTCACTCCTTAGTGGTCATCAAAGATATCACTACCGAGCCCATTGCTGATGCAGATAAGATAAAAGGAAAACAAAGAAAGGCCCTGAAACTGGCAGTAGCGGAGATGGTTGGACCCTCTTACTCCAACCGATCACTGGAACCCAGCATACCAAGGCAGAGCCCTCGGCTCCAAATGCTCATGCAGGGACATCGGACCACGCCGCCACCTGCTCAGGAGGATGGCCCTGATGCTGGTAAATCCGAGGATACGCCAGCACTAAATCTCTTCCCAGGTCCGATCAAATTCCCAAGTCTTGACTCTCTTGAATCCCGTCGTCCCCACCCTGAACTCTCCACTGATGTGCTGCAGGCGACGGCGGTAAACGAGTGCGGCGTTCCCCCTGAGGTGGCATGCCAGATGATGTCCCTCCCGGAGCTAAATGACGATGCCGTACATCAAGCTTGACTTGCTGGTAGTAGAGGGCACCGGGCACACTGTGGGCTGCTATGTTGCCAATGGGTTCGTCTTTTGGGAAGCTGTTGTTTCGAATTGTAGTGTGGTTGTTTTAAACAGTACTGGCTGTTGTTTTGTGGTATGCTCTGTTGGGAACATGCGCTGTTGGGAACACTTCTGCATTTTGATCGGCCGGTGGACGGAACCTCAGTTTATGGCAGTTAGTCTTTTCTAGAGTTTGTTGGCTGTGACTTATTTCCATGCTGCTTGGCTCATCTGTCTGTCTGGGTACTGGTTTGTTCGTTGGCCCTCGTTGCACACTGACCTTAGCTTCATAGGCCACATCCTCATTCACTCGGTCGGGATTACTTCCCGGACTGCTCGGTCTGCCCTGACTATTATTTATGGCGCACAACATAAACCGTAACTGGAATGTCTTCAACTAGAACATTCGTGGACTTAATAACACTACTAAGCAGCAAGCAGTCTGATCCAAAATAGAGGAGGTCCAGGAGTGCAATATCTTCTGTATACAAGAGACCAAAATGGAACATATTGGCATTTCTTTCCTTAAATGACTGGCGCCCAGAAGATTCAATAAATTCGCCTTTGCACCATCTAGGGGTGCCTCAGGAGGTATACTGGTCGCCTGGAATGATAGCTTACTTCAGGGGGAAGCTCTGGATATCAGGGACTTTGCCATATTCATGCGGTTCACATCCCGACAGAATGGGGTCGTCTGGCACCTGATCTCAGTCTATGGACCGTGTCAGGGACCTCGCTGGCAGGAGTTCATCGACTGGCTCTGGAATCTCTCGTTGCAACCGCAGGAGCTCTACATGATATTGGGGGACTTCAACTTTTATCGCCACGCCAGTGATCGCAACTGCACGGGAGTGAATATAGGGGACATGCAGATGTTCAATGACATCATCCAACACTTGGGACTTATTGAAATCCCTCTCCAAGGTAGGAATTACACTTGGAGCAACATGCAACAATCGCCTCTACTTGAGCAACTGGATTGGTGCTTTAACTCAGCGCAATGGTCCCTATCATTTCCCAACTCCTCACTTGGGCCACTGGCCAGGGACACATCAGACCATGTCCCACTAGTAGCTCAGATGTGCACCACCATACCTAAATCAAAATGCTTTAGTTTTGAAAACTACTGGCTTATACATCCACAGTTTCTCACCATTGTCAAGGACTCGTGGGACCAGCCTCTGTCAACAGTTGGTAGTGCAAGGAGGGTTTGTGCTAAATTAAAACACCTGAGATACAAGCTACGCAAGTGGAGCAGATCACTAGGTGGGCTTAAAAAACTGATCAAACGATGCAATGAAGTTATTCGGATCATGGACACAATGGAAGAGCAGAGGACACTATACCTGCAGGAAAGCTGTTTCAGAAACATGATCAAACATCAACTCACTCAGCTCTTAAAGCAACAGAATGAATACTGGAGACAATGTTATACAGAGCGTTGGGCCATGTTTGGTGATGAGCCAACAAAATTCTTCTTGGCTGCAGCAACAGAAAGATAAAGGAGAAACAATATATCAGTCATTCAAGATGACCATGGAGTGGAGCTGGTGGATCATGGGCACAATGCCTCAGCCCTCTGGAAGGAATTTTCTGAAAGATTAGGGCAATCTGCCCCGACTCAACAATGGCCACAAATCCACCATTGGGTGCTGCCTGGACAACATCTACATACATTATGCAACTCGGTCACCAGGGAGGAAATTGATGCCACACTCAAAAACATGCCAACTGACAAAGCCCCAGGTCCAGATGGGTTCAACACAAAATTCTTTCAGGCATGCTAGCACATCATTAAGGAAGAAATTTATCTGCTGTGCTCGGACTTCTTTAATGGCAACATCAGTATCCAACCTCTAAATAGTTCCTTAATCACTCTCATCCCGAAGATCAATAATCCCTGCAGGGTTACAGATTACATGCCCATATCACTGTTGAACTCCACTATCAAACTGATCACTAAGATACTCTCAGTCAGATTGCAGGAAGTCATCCCAACCATTATCCACAAAAATCAATATGGTTTCATAAAGAAAAGAGCCATCCAGGACTGCATGGCTTGGGTCTATGAGTACCTCTATCAATGCAAAAAAACCAACACTGGTGTCATAGTACTCAAACTAGACTTCGAAAAAGCATTTGACAGGGTTGAACATGACTTCATCATACACATGCTAAGAGCTTTGGGTTTTCCTGAACAGTGGATCACATGGGTAACAAATATTCTATCTACTGCCACCTCCTCAGTTCTTCTCAATGGGGTGCCAGGAAAGACTTTTCACTGCAGAAGAGGTGTTCGGCAGGGGGACCCGTTAGCCCCCCTGCTATTTGTACTGGCAACAAATCTTCTACAAATATTAATCAACAAAGCAGTGGAGTTGAGGCTTCTATCATTGCCACTGCATCAAGAAATGAATGAGGGCTTCCCGGTAGTACAATATGTAGATGACACTATTCTAATCCTCCAAGCCAACTAGAGACAACTCTTCTTTCTGAAAAAATTACTACAATCCTTTGGGGGAGCTACAGGGCTAAGAATGAACTGGGCAAAATCAAGCTTAATACCAATAACCACTGATGAAGAGGAGGCCACAATTCTAGCAGCCACACTGGGTTGCACTATTGGTTCATTCCCATTTACTTACTTAGGTCTGCCGATGAGCCACGACAGACCCAAAGCAGTTGCCTTCGAAGGGATTGTCTTAAGGGTGCAAAAAACGCTAACTGGAGCAGCAACATGGTTGTCAATGGCTAGTCGATGCACACTCATCAACAGCGTTCTATCCGCCATCCCAATTTATGCGATGTGTACCATCAAATTGAGACAGTCAGTCATTCAAGCTATTGACAAAGCCAGGAAACCTTGCTTATGGAGAGGCTCGAAAATCGCTGGCAAGGGCCGGCCCCTGGTGGCCTGGAACCAAGTTACGACACCAAAGGAAAATGGAGGCCTGGGTCTGAAAAACCTCACTGCAATGAATGGAACCTTGCTCATGAAATTCCTTTGGAAAATCTATAGCAAAGCAGACATCCCCTGGGTTCACCTCATCCATCAGCGCTATTGCAGAAATGGTAAACCCCCACCCCCCACAGCACAAAAGGAAAAGGATCCTTCTGGTGGAGGGATGTTGTGAGCCTATCTGATTCTTTTCTCAGGAACTTTGAAGTCAAAACTGCCGCAGGGGACACAATTCGACTATGGCAGGATCAGTGGGAAGGCCACCTCCTCAGAAGGGACATGCCCCATTTATACTCCTTCGCAAAAAGAACCAACATCTCAATGGCCCAATACCTAAGCAGCTCAGACCATCACAATCACTTTTCTCAACCATTGTCGGAGGAAGCACTGTTGGAACTGGCCAATCTAGAGGCCATGCTCGAGGAAATTTCACATAGGGAAGCTGCACAGGATGAGTGGACTCCAATTGGGGGAACAAGAACTTTCAGCTCCAAGCTTATTTACAACAACTATTACAAGCACATCAACCCACCAACACCCTTTAGCTGGATTTGGGCCTCAAAGGTGCTAAAGAAAATAAAGATCTTCATGTGGCTGATGTTTCGGGACCGGCTCAACTCACGTAACCTCCTGAAGAGAAAAAACATCACGATTGACGGGAACGACTACACCTGCGTGCTCTGTGCTGACAATGTGGAGGAACTCACGTACCATCTCTTCTTTAGCTGCTCCTTCAACATGGCATGCTGGAATGTCCTTGGGATTTACTGGGACCACGACATCCCCTTCTTTCATACCCTGCAAAAAGCCAAGCTCAGCTGGGGTCGTCGTGCCTTCATGGAAACCTTCTCCATAACGGCCTGGGAGAAATGGATTGCTCATAACAATGTCATTTTCAGAAACTCTACTCCCTCTGTAAACGTCTGGAAACGATCCTTCATTGCTTCTACAAGGCTTCAGGGCTGCCGTTTTAAGCCAGAGGATAGGGCCAGTGTGCTCTTGTGGCTTCAGAGTTTGTAAAGGACGTTCCTCCCTCTAGAACACCTAGTCAAGCTCTGCGGAGCTATTGTAACTCCCTGTTACCTCATCTCTTTTAATATATGTTTTATGGCTGTCGGGGTTCTCCCTTGCAGTTTTTCACCAGTCAAAAAAAAAACAATTACTAAACCGTGTTTGTTACCGCCGATGCTGATGTACGAAATTGGACCAAAGATATCCATGTGGAGGAGTTCCAGCGGTCTTGCGGTAGTCATCACATTCTTGGCGGGGTGTGGTGCTCCGACTTTTTTTCCTGCTTGACAAGCGCTGCACGTCCTGTCTTTTTCAAAAACCACATCCTTAAGACCACGGATGTGACCAATTTTTAGAAGTTTCTGCAGATTTCTCATCCCAACATGGGCTAACCGTCTATGCCACAGCCATCCCATGTTGGTCTTAGCAACCAAGCAAGTGTTAAGTTCGGCTTTATCTTTGTTGAAGTCAACAAGATAAAGCTTTCCCTTCAACATTCCCTTGAATGCAATCGAGCCATCGCTTCTTCTAAAAACGGTCACACCCTCAGTAGTGAATAAACAGTTGTAACCTTTGTCGCATAGTTGAGATATTGACAAAAGGTTATAATCTAGAGATTCTACATGTAAAACATTAGATAAGGTGTGTTGAGAGGATATTTCAATGTTACCGCTACCAAAGACCTTTCCTTGGCTGTTGTCTCCAAAGTATATGCCTTCACTTGGATCCTTGTTATACTCGTACTCCACAAACATACCTCTCTCTCCAGTCATATGATTTGTGCATCCGCTATCTAGCACCCATTTAGATCCACCAGAAGAGTAAGCCTGCAAAAATTATTCTTTGGTTTTAGGTACCCAAGCTTGCTTGGGTCCTCTTAGGTTAGTCACAAGAGTCTTGGGCACCCACACACAAGTTTTCAAGTTCTTGTGGCGTGGCCCTGTATATTTAGCAATGACTTTTCCATATTTGGCTTTCATAAGAACATAGGAAGCATCAAATGTACGAAATAATATTTGTAAATCAGATTCATGAGATTTTTCCTTAACAAAGACAATTCTATTCTTAGCATGATTAGGAGTAGACATGTGTTTGTTCCTGTCAAAGCCAAGGCCATCTTTGACATTAGGAGGTCTAGTGACCATATATGCACTGTGTGCATATTTGATATTCTCCTTGTCAAAGATGCCACTTGGAGAAGCATGCATATTATGAGAATTTAAAGTATTAGAAGTAACATTCTTCTTACTAAAGCAAGTGCAAGTTCCTATTGTTGTCGAACTCATATCTTTGGAGGAAGAGCTCTTGGAAAAAGAGGAGTCACTTTGCTTGAGTGACTCAACTTGCACCTCAAGGATCTTGTTAACTTTTGACAAGTTAGCAAGTTCTTCCTTGATTGCAATATGCGAGTCCTCTAGCTTTGAGTAAGTTTCCTTACTCAAGGCTAGCTAAACTTCAAGAGACTCGTTCTTCTCTCTTTCAAGCTCGAGAAGCTTTTCAACTTCTTGATATCTCTTCCTTTCACGGATGAGCATATCTTCTTGTCGGTTAACAAGTTCCTCCTTTTCAAAGATTTCGTTCGACAACATTTCCATTTTCTTTAAAGCAGTTTTACTTAATCCTCTAAACATTTCTTCATTATCACTAGAGCTGTCAAAGTCATCAATAGAGGAATTTAGCGTAGGAGGAGTAAGTCGAACCTTTTTCTTGCCTTCCTTAGCCATAAGGCAAGTGTGGTTGTTCATATCCCATCATCCCATGTTTGGGAAGAGTGTGGCTCTCATAGTAGGTTTCTTGACCGCGAAAGTGGCCATCTCTTCTTCTTCATCAGAGGAGGACTCGTCGTTTGAGTCCCACTCCTTTCCAATGTGAGCTTGATGGGCCTGCCTTCTTTTTCTGAAATTTTTATTTTCTTGAGGTTTTGTTTCCTTCTTCTTTTTGTTTTCTTCGTAAGGGCAGTCCACCATGAAGTGACCATACTCTCCGCAGTTGTAGCAAGTGCGTCGAGCCTTGGATTTTCCTTTATCCTTGCTCTTTCCTTCATTTGAATTGTTGTCGTGTCTTCTTTTCATCATGCGCTTGAACTTCTTGATAAAGAGTACCATTTCTTCATAATCAAGATCGGTACTCTCGTCGCTTGTATGCCCGTCGTCTTGGTCTTCATGAGTTTCTTTGAGTTTGGCTCTGCACGTTGCTTTGAGAGCAACTTCTTTCTTTTTGGAAGAGGTAAGTTCGGGTAAGTCCTTGACATATTGAGCCTCTTTCTCCATCATTTCATGATTTATGATCATCCCCAATAACTCATCAGGAGTCATTTTGTGACATTCGGGGCTTTCTCTAATCATTGAGCAAAGTGTGACATTCCTTGGCATGATGGCTCTAATCATTCTTTTGACCACCTCGTGATCCGTCCATTTTTTACTTCCATAGGCACGAATTTTGTTGATGAGTGCATTCATCCAGTTGTACAGGTCTTGAGGTGATTCGCCTTCTTCAATAGCAAATCTCCCCAACTCTCCTTCAAGCATCTAAATTTTAGCTTCACGAACCGACCTATTTCCTTCGTGGGCTGTCTTAAGTGTATCCCAGATTTCTTTCGCACATTCTAAACCATCAATCTTGGTGAATTCCTCTCTGCTTAGTGATGATGTGATCACGGCGACGGCTTGTGCATTTCTATGAATCTCCTGTTCTTGTTCTGGAGTGAGTTCCTCATCCATGTTCGGGATATCTATGCCTGTGCAAACAATGTGCCATAGACTAGGATTCATAGATATTAGAAGCATCTTCATGTTGTACTTCCACATGGTGTAGTCACTTCCGTCAAACTGTGGAGGCTTTCCCATAGGAATGGAGAGATAGTGATTACTTGAATTGAGACGGTTGTAGTTGTAAGGATGTCGGGAGTAGTTGTGATGACCACTCCCCGTCGTCTTCTCTTCTTCTTTTCCTCTTTGTCCTAGCAGTTTCTTTCTCAGGAGTGCCTTTAGTTGTCACACTTCTTCATCATCATGTGGACTTTCTTTCAGCACATCGAAGGCTTTAGCTTCTTGTTCCTCCTCATTGATGTTCATCTTCAGGATATCGTTGTTCTTCTCAGAGGCCATTGATCTCTCCGAGATGTGAGTCTCATTGGCGGAGAACCCTGCTCTGATACCAATTGAATGTGGCCTAGAGGGGGGTGAATAGGCCTTTTAAATTTCCTGCACACTTAATAGATTCGTCAAAAACTTGATTGACCGGAGTAGTCCGGTTGTGTGGGCGGACTAGTCCGGTGTGCTGAAATATGTGAATTGATTAAGTGTTATTTGGGAAACTAGGTTCTTTTAGCAGCGGAAATGAGAACAACAAATTCTTTGATTTAAGATTATTGAATGAGTGCACGTGAAGACTTATAAGCAACTTAAATTTTTGTTTAGCAATCAGGTGATCTAGTGAACAAGAGTAAAGTAAATGAGGCACAAGAGACACAAATTTTTATCGAGGTTCGATCTCACCACGAGATCTACGTCCTCGTTGAGGAAGCTCACACAGAGCCGGGTCTCCAACCCTTTTCCCTCTTCAAGTCACCACACAGGCCGACTTGATTCCACTAGCATGGGTAATCACCGAGTTTGTGGGGCAACCTCACACGTTGGGGGCTCCCACGAGAATTACAATGAAAGAGACGATCAAATACACTTGAAGGTATTACAATGCAGAGTATGAGTGTATAAAGATCAAACCCCAAGAGCTCGCAACGAAGGAATGACGATCTCCTAATCCCGAATCCAAGTGTTCAAATGATTTGACTCTTTTTGCACCTTAGATGTGTGGGGAGATGTGTTTTGGGCTCTTGGGACAAGTGGTGGCGCTAGGGTTTTTGTTTTCAGCAGTATTCGACGTGTATGTGCTGTGGAAGGTCGTGGATTCTATATTTATATGGTTTCCAAAAAGTTACCGTTGAAAAACCCTAATACTGGACTAGTCCGGTTCAAGTCCGGACTTGTCCGGTCACAGTGTAACTCGATGTCCAGAAAGTTTGGCGGACTAGTCCGGTCCAAGCTCGGACTAGTCCGGTGCTGTGTGAAGGTGGACTCCAGAAAGTTGAACGGACTAGTCCGGTGGACACACGGACTAGTCCGGTCTCTAGAGCTGGGAGACTCCAGAAAGTCTGGCGGACTAGTCCGGTCCAAGATCGGATTAGTCCGGAGCACTGTGAAAGTTAGGTTAATTTTAAAAACCTTTACCCCTGTGCAAAGTCGTGAGCTCTTGGAGTGTGTCTTTCATACACTCCCTATACATTTAAAATCTAATTTGTTCTTCCAAGTTACATCAAAGCATCCTTCTTTGGACACCACTCCATTTTTCACCTTTTTGTGTACACCGAGCTGTTTCACTTTGTTTGTCCTGCACTCATCTCAATAGATTCATTAGGATCTCATATGTTTGTCATAAATTAGCCAAAACCCACAAGGGATATCCTAGATGCACTTACATGTAATCCTCCTCGGGCTTCTTGAGTTTCTTCTCCTTCTCAAACCTTCTCCTCCTCTTGTCCTCATCTCTTGCTTTTTGAAAAAGGTCCGCAAGGCGCTTCACTTCTTTGTCTTCATCTTCATCTTCAGTTTCACCAATGAGGGGAGGAGTCTTTGGCTTGTCCTTGAAGTTGTCGCTAGTCTTATCATGCAAGGGATTGGATCCTTGTCCTCCGGTATGGCTGTTCTTGACAGTGTCGGTGGTGTCTATGATCAGCATCTCCTTCTCACCGTTTTCCCCCATCTCATCTACAAGCGGTTAAGCTTTTATGAGAGTTAGGCTCTAATACCAATTGAAAGTTGCCTAGAGGGGGGGGTGAACAGGCAGATAACCTAAAATTTAACTCAATAAAAGCTGATCAAATTACAGAGTGCGGATTAGTTCATCCTGGGGGCGGACTAGTCCGGTATGGATGACAAACTTGACCAAAGGTGAGATTTTTATGTGATCGAATGAAATTAACTTGATGAAACAAAAATGTATCAACCTAGCAATCTAGTAAATTGAGTGCACGAAGTAAAAGCAACTAGATCGAGGCAGATCACAAGATTGAGACGAAGAACTTAATTAGCCCTAACTTGATCTTGCGAAGAACGAGGAAGACAAATAAAAGATAAAAGATGTAGAATATATGTCGTGGTTCAACCCCACAAAGGAGCCTACATCCACGTTGAGGATGCCCACAAAAGGCAGTGTTTCATTCAACCCTTTCCTCACTTAGCCACCACGAAGGTCGGCTACTCTTCCACTAAATCCAAGGTAATCACCAAAGCCGTGGGGAAACTCACAACTTGAAGCTCCCACAAGTTTACAACTCGAAAAGATCGAAGATCAACACCGAAATGAACTCAAATCAATTAATTAAACCGAAAGAATCAACCAAGAGCTCAAGATCAAGCAAACCCTTCTCTCTCCTCTTCCACAAACAAATCCTCAAGAATCGCTCTTAGGACTCCAGGAACGGTTGAGAGAGGGCTAGGTTGGCTCTGGGAAGGCTGTGGCGGTGCTAAGGTTCGAGAGAGGGCCTTTGGAGGCCAATGTATCCCTTTTTATAGGGGTCCCAACAATTAGCAACCAGTGATGTCATCCTTGACCGACCACAAAGCCCCCCACCAGCTTTTGAATTCAAACGGTCACCAAACCACTAACTAGTCTGTCCAACAACGGACTAGTCTGATCTCGCATAGAATTGTTTGTTCTGGTAGAACGGATCTGTCAGGCACACCGTACTAGTCTGACCCCCAGAGCAGACAAGTACGACCATCCAGGACTTAGTCCCAGCAGCCACCTCCAAGTCCTCAGAGGACTAGCCAGACAGGGAACGGGCTAGTCCGATCTCAGCCAGGAACTACTTTTCTAGACTAAAACGAACTAGTCTGTCCTAGCGGACGAGTCCGCCCCCCCAGGGCAGACTAGTTTGGTCCTTCAAGACTTAGTCCCAGAAGGACAAAGACACACTCACAACAGATTAGTTCGTCCCCAAACAAACAAGTCCGAACTCACAAATAATACTTTGGTCCGCCTAATATCGGATCAGTTCGATGTGGACGGACTAGTCCGGCCTTCCAGCCAAGACAAGTCTGGTCCTGTCCTTAGGGTTGCTTCAACTCATCTCTCAATCTAGTCTAGCTTGGACTATGAGCTCTTAGGAGATTCTCAACACTCGACTCATTGAACACACTCAAGCTAAGTAGCTGAACTCAACACAAAGAATTTAACAGCCTAAATTCTATCCTTTGAGTTCTTCGCCTTTTTCTTCTCTTTTTCCTTTTTGAGTGCATTCAAAGCTGTCCAACTTTTGATCAACTGTGCTTACACTTGCAAAGCTCATTAGTCCCTTAAGTGTTGTCATTAATTATCAAAACACACAGGGATTAGCCTACACGCACTTTCACTGATTTGAGCTAGAGAACGATCCACGTAAAAAACAACATTGCATAGTCACAAACATACGGTGGCAAGAAGACATAAAACATGTTTGAAATACAGCAAACAAAGACACCCGAACAACAGATGCCCAGGCATAGCAAGTGATATAGTGATAGTAAAATAAGATATAGTGATGATAAGATAAAACAGCATATGGGCCCAATACAAGAGATAAGGCCCTCCCCTCCATGAGACTCCCAGTGGCCCATTTTCTAATTTGGTTGAGCTTCATGGATCACCGGACTGGTTCAGGCCACCAGCAGAAGGCAGGTGATGAAGCACCGCGCTAACCAGCGCCGGTGGAACTTCAAAACGGACAAGCGTAGCTCCTGTAGTGTCATGATAGGAATTTTAGGGTAAGGGCCAATGCAGTTTTCAATGGAGTCTAGAGATGGGAACTTTAATTGAACCAGGGAATTGAGGGTAAGTCTGATGATGACCATGATCAGGCAGGCCCTCAGCAAACCGGTCTGCCTCTTCTTGGGGACGTACTATTTGAACCGATTGTTTCGCTCCATGACCCCCGAGAAGTTCCTTGATTCTTGGGCTTCTTCTTGAGGAGTCCTTTAGTAAGGGGTTGATATCATGTTATTGGTACCCATCGTACCGTATACCCCTTGGACTATAAAAAGACCAAAGGAACTTATTGTCTGAGTTGAAGACATGCGAAGACCCCACTTCTCATACGGGACCGGACCTGCCTCCCATCTATGGTAAGTTCCGGTGCTGCCACGTGTATACTACAACCGGAGCTATGTCCCACACATGGAAAAGCTCTGGGCCAAATACCAGTGCGGCACCGCTGGACCTAACCCCCAGCAGAGCGAAGCTCTGGTCCTAACACGTGTACAACTCCACCGGACCTACCCGTCCTAGACGATAAAGCTTCGGATCTGCCACGTGTCCAACCACCGGACCTTCGGCCTCAACAATCAGACTAGTGTATCTCCAACGGCTCAGACCTTCGAGAGGCAATCAAAGAATTCAAGACCCGATTAAGTGTCTTTAATACCATATTAATGACACACGATCGGAAGGCCCTTAATACAAGTAACAGCACTATCAAGACCCATTACCACGTTATTAAGGGCAATTGACCTCATTAATTGTGTATTAACCATCAGTAACCACCAGGGCCACATGTTGGGCTAGGCTAACGGTGTATTGACCAGTCCTTGTACTATAAAAGGACTGGTTGACAATACACAGGGACCCTTGGATGCTCTAGACTCTCCGCTAGCTCTCTGCTCTCTGGAACCTTTAGAAGCTCTCGACTCTTAGACGCTCAATACAACAACTACACACCCCGTGGAGTAGGGTATTACGCTCAGGCGGCCCGAACCATGTAAATCCTTGTGTCTATTCGCCACCGTGTTCTGAATCTCTACGCGCCCAATACCGAACTACAAACTTCGCTGGCTACCAACAATAGTACCGAGAGAATTGCCAGAATAAAACTCCGACAGTTGGCGCGCTAGGAAGGGGGTGCCCAAGATTCGAAGATGGTGAACTCTGCAACTGGATCATCCAATGGCAACCCTGCAGCGCAACCTGCTGGAGGCAATCCCTCCAATGTGCAGCAGCTGGCAGGTCTGCGGCTCCAGCAGGAGTCATGCCTCCGCTGCCACCGTCTGCAGCGACAAATCAAGCTGGACAGCGGGATGGGGCGTGTGTCGGTCACGGCATCGGCTAACAACAACACTGAACACGCGCTCCATGCCGCGCGTGCACTTCTCCAACGCCCACCGCCTCCAGATGCATCCCTGGGTGCAATGGAGCAGTGGAGGGCTGATGTGAAACATCTGGTTGCAGCAGCAGCCGATCGCATCAGCAACCAAGGTCCTCCCCCCTGTGGGCGGGCCCCATCGCAGCATCAGACTGTGTCAGGCAGACTTGGTCCGCATGCTTCCCAACATAGGAGGCGTGCTGCGTCTCAACAAGTGATGTCGCTGCCTTCCGGGGCGCGACGCACCCATACGGTAACCAAGCTTTCAACTCATGACCTTTGGGCGGAGCTTGATCGCAGTTACCGTCAACAGGACAGCCGCGTCCATATCGAGCGCGCTCGCGAAAAGCGTGAGGCTCGAGACAGTCCTGCTCCCTAGGGAGTATGAGGAGGCTGTTCTGCTCTGGCCATGCACCTATGCATGGTCAGATGGCCACAAAAGTTTCGGCCTCACCTGCCGAAGAAATTTGACGGGACTGTCAATCCTGTTGAGTTTCTCCAAATCTACTCCACTGCAATCCTTGCGGCCGGAGGCAACGAGGCTGTAATGGCCAACTACTTCCCCGTGGCTTTGACTGGGACCGCCAGGTCCTGTTTCATGAGCCTTCCGCCCGACTCCATCAACAGTTGGGCAGAACTGTGCCAACAGTTCACCGCCAATTTCGGGAGTTCATACACCCGACCAGGCATCAAACTGGACCTTTTTGCTGTCAAGCAGAAGGGGGAGAGTCCCTACGATCCTTCATCCAGAG
Source organism: Tuctoria greenei (assembly GCA_036927565.1). Lineage (NCBI taxonomy): Eukaryota > Viridiplantae > Streptophyta > Magnoliopsida > Poales > Poaceae > Tuctoria > Tuctoria greenei. The sequence goes on along the minus strand of JAYESD010000006.1, from coordinate 97,147,947 downwards.
GTTCTCCCAGGTACGAAACACTATTCCTTCTATCTCTAGCGCTACTGTTATTGTGGCATTTAAACAGGGCGTATGAGACAAGAAGATGCTAGAGAAGCTGGCGACCAAGGAGATCACCAGCGTCACGGAGCTCTTTGGCTTGGCGGACAAATGCGCCAAAGTTGCGGAGGGCCGTGAAATGCACTCACAACCACCTCCGGAGGACAACAAAAAATCCTCCAAGGGTGAAGCCACTACCTCCAGGAGTGGCAAAAAGAAGAAAAAGTCCAATGGCAAGAAAAAGTCGTCGGCCGGCACACCTACTGCTGCAGCTGCCACACCTCCGGGTGGTCGGGGGCCACACGCCCAGAAATGACCTCGGCTGTCATCTGAAGATGGTGGCAGCTCCAAGATGTGTTGTCCTATACATAAGTCGAACAACTACAACCTGGAAGATTGTCAAGAGGTCCAGAACCTTGTCGAGCGCTACAACAAGCACCGGGAAGAAGTTCCTTTCCATCAAAGGGAAGGAAAACAGAAAGTCCATGAAGCTCCGGCTAAAGAGGAGTTAGGCTTTCAGGACCCTAAAAAGGTCTTGAAGGCTGTTTACACCTCTGTCGACGACGACTCAGACGTCTCCGACAATGAACGTCAGAAAACCATGAACACCATCTTTGGTGGTTCGTGGGACATAACCTCCCGCTGGGTCCTTAAGACTATGCAGTGTGACATGGCCTCAGTAGCTCCCACCACCAGGGCAGAGCCGCACCGGAAGTGGATGGATACTGCCATCACTTTCGATGCATCAGTCTGCCCTCGGAATATGATTGGAGCTGGCCAACTCCCATTGATGGTATCTCCGACCATCAACAACATCCAACTCCACCATGTCATGGTGGACGAGGGTTCGGGGATGAACCTCATAAGCTTTGAAGCTTTTGTCAAGCTTCTGCTCCGACCTTCGGACTTTCACCCCTCCCGACCTTTCTCTGGAGTAGGTCCGGGGACCATAACCCCACTCGGTGCAATTACTCTTACGGTGACCTTTGGACCCAGGAGAATTACCACACTGAGAAGTTGGTCTTCGACGTGGCGCAAATCAACATACCCTTCAACGCCATTTTGGGCAGGACAGCCTTATACAAGTTCATGGCTGCTGCTCATTATGCCTATTTGGTGTTGAAGATGCCAACACCAGCTGGTTTTCTCTGGATCCGAGGAGATCGCACTGCCAGAGTGACAGCTCTGGAAGAACTCCACGCGCTTGCTACATCACAGGAGGAAGAATCCGGAAAGGAGCAAGCTCTGAACCCCCAAGCATTCGTCATCGAGGCTCAACCTCCGCACCTTGGGTGCAACCAAGCGGCGACACTGACATTCCTGTCAATGTCATCCAAATCGATTCCGATGCTGCTCAGACCACCCGTATATTGGGAGGTCTGAATGACAAACAGGAACTCGCACTCATCACTTTCCTCTGGGCTAACGTCGACGTGTTTGCATGGAAACCATCACAAATGCCTGGGATCCCTAGGGAAGTGATCGAGCATAATCTGAAGATCTATCTCGACGCTCGGCTTGTACATCAGAAGCCATGGAAGCAATCAGTAGAGCGACAGAACTTCATATGACAAGAAGTGAAGAAGTTACTCGAAGCTGGATTCATCCGAGAAGTCTTCCACCCAAAATGGTTGGCAAACACAATAGTTGTACCCAAGGCTGGCGGGAAGCTTCGAATGTGTATCGACTACACTACACTGAATAAGGCATTTCCAAAAGATCCATTCCCACTAGCTAGAATAGATCAAATAGTGGATTCCACCTCCGAGTGTGAATTACTGTGTTTCCTAGACGCATATTCTGGGTACCATCAAATCAGAATGTCTAGGGAAGATGAAGAGCATACCTCCTTCATAACAGTAGATGGATTATATTGTTATACTGCCATGTCATTTGGTCTTAAGAATGCTGCTTCAACATTTGTACGAGCTATGTACAAAACTTTTGGAAACCTCATCAGAGACATAGTGGAAGTGTATGTCGATGACATCGTTGTCAAGATTAAGAACAAGGAGTCGTTCCATGACACCTTGCAAGCTGTCTTCGACAAGTTGCGAGTCACTCGCCAAACGAAGCTGAACCCGGACAAGTGTGTCTTCGGGGTTAGCTCCAGAAAACTTCTTGGTTTTTTGGTGAATCACCGAGGAATAGAAGCAAATCCGATGAAGATAATAGCTATTGAAGACACGCGGCCACCAGCCCGCATCAAGGACGTCTAGAAGCTGACTGGATGTCTAGCTGCCCTCAACTGATTCATCTCAAGACTGGCGGAACGGGCGCTACCATTCTTCAAGCTATTGAGGAAGTCCGAAGCATTCTAATGGTCTGAAGAAGCAGAAAAGACGTTCCAGGAGCTGAAGCAGCTCCTCACCACCCTACCAACTTTGGTAGCTCCAAACCCTGGTGAGCCACTACTGCTTTACATTTTGGCAACTGACGAAGTTGTTAGCATGGTATTGGTTGCGGAAAGACCAGAACCATCTATAATTCAGGAATATAGACCCCCTCGGGAGGGTCCGAAGCTACCTGAAATCGATTCTGGATCCAATCTCCCAGACCCTGATCCTCAAGGCGAGACGCTGGAGGATCCATCTCCTTGAAAGAAGGAGTCACTGCTACTGAGCAACAAGATCCGGACCCCTCTGGGAAGGTACGGGTCACTTCAGAAGAAGCTCCGGGTTCCTCCAACCGAAACCCGGGAGTTCCCGAACAAGGTCCGACCCCTCCGGGAGGGTCCGGGTAGATGAGGAGGAGGCTCCGGGCCCCTTCGAGGGGGGGGGGGGTCCAGACGGTCCAGCGCCCTGTGTGCTTCATAAGCGAAGTACTCCATGACGCCAAGACTCGGTACCCTAGAGGTGCATAAGCTGCTTTACACAACTCTTATTGCCTCTAGGAAGTTCCGACACTACTTCCAAGCTCACAAGATTTCAGTGGTAACCTCTTATCCACTACGTGCAATCTTGAATAACTGCAATTCCACTAGGTACACTGCAAAGTGGGCAGCTGAATTAGCCGAGTTTCACCTTGAATTCATCCCAAGACAAGCGATCAAGATTCAATCATTGGCGGACTTCGTGGCAGAATGGACCCCCTCTTCATCAAATCCTGGGGGCCCCGGTGAGCAGAAGTCGAAACCCAAGGTTCCGGTCTTCGCTGAGCCTCACTGGACTCTCTACTTCAACGGCTCCGTGCAGAAGCAAGGGGCCGGAGCTGGAGTCCTTCTCCTCACTCCGACCGGGGAGAAGGTTAAATACATGGTGCCTCTTGACTTCAAGGCGACCAACAACATGGCAGAGTATGAAGCACTAATTTATGGACTCAAGGTGGCACTATCGTATGGTGTCAAGCAGCTGTTGGTAAAGGGTGATTCACAACTTGTTGTAAAACAATCCAAAGGTGAATGTTGCTGCAACAACCCTCAACTAGCTGCATACCTACTCAAAGTCCAGAAGCTTCAGAAGGACTTCGACGTCCTGGATCTTTGCCATGTCCAACGTCTTAACAACGCTGAAGCTGACGAACTCTCGATGAAAGCTTCAACCGGGGCTCCGGCTCCCGATGGAACCTTCATCTGGAGGTTGTCTAAACCTACAGCTCAGCCTGCCGAACTGAGCGAAGGGGGCGAGACCAGCACCTCGAAGCCGGCGGTCCCGATGGCCCATTACCATGGCATCCATCAAGGGTCATAGGTGCTGCAGGAAGCTCCGAGCAACCCAGCACACAAGACTCAAATCCTCAAGCTAGCTCCAATGCATAGATCTCGGAGATCCGGAACTACTTGAAAGACAATTTCCTTCCTAAGATAATGTATCTGCTAACCTGGATAATCAGATTGGCTAAAAGATACACATTGGTAGAAGGGGATCTCTACCGGCGTGGTGCCAACAGTGTCCTAATGCGGTGCATTACAAGAGAAGAAGGTTGCGAGCTCCTCGCAGAAATCCATGGAGGCGAGTGTGGGAACAACACATCCTCCCGCACGTTGGTCGGTAAAGCCTTCTGGCATGGCTTCTACTAGCCTACAGCGCTTCAGGATGCAACTGAGATAGTGAAGAAATGTGAAGCATGCCAGTTCCATGTGAAACAAATTAACACACCGGCTCAGCCCCTACAAATGATACCTCCTACATGGCCTTTCACTTTGTGGGGGATGGATATCTTGGGACCTTTCCCAAGAGCCGTCGGAGGTTACAAGTTCCTATACGTTGCCATTGACAAATTCACCAAATGGTCGGAAGCAACTCCAGTTGTGACAATAAACAAGCAATCAGCTATCAACTTCTTGCAGTCCATCATATTCAGATTTGGAGTCCCAAACAAGATCATAACTGATAATGGGACCCAGTTCACAAGCTCTGCATTCCAAAGATATTGCGAAGACCTCGGCATCCAGGTCAGCTACGCTTCCGTAGCTCACCCGGCAAGCAATGTCCAAGCCGAGAGAACAAATGCAGAAATCCTAAAAGGACTCAAGACGTGCACATATGAGCGCCTAAAAAAAACATGGAGCCAACTAGATCGAAGAGCTTCCGCCCACTCTATGGGCCAACAGGACAACTCCAAACCGGTCAATTGGTGGGACACCCTTCTTCCTAATGTACGGAGCTGAAGCAGTCCTTCCTCTAGAAATCATCTTGGGGTCACTCCGGGTCTAGACCTTCGACGATGCCGCGCAGGACAAGCTCCAACACGAAGACCTAGACCTCCTTGAAGAGGGAAGGTGCCAAGCAGCTGTTCGGAATGCCCGGTACCGCCAAGCTCTTCGGCGCTATCACCAAAGGCATGTTCACAGCTGATAGCTCGAGGAAGGCGATCTGGTGCTACGGAGAATACAATCCAGAGAAGGGTTAAACAAACTTTTTCCCAGCTGGGAAGGACCCTTCCGAGTGATCAAAGTATCCTGTCCCAGATGCGGATGCTTGGCAACCGAGGATGGGACACCTCTCCCTAACCCTTGGAACATTGAGCACCTTCGTAAGTTCTACGCTTAATATCACGGAGGTAAGTCTGTAGTTATATGAGATGTATGTTATAGAGTCATTGTACAGAGTTGGGTAGCTCCTCCGGGAGAACAGCCGTCCGCAAAGTTCAGGCAACACTTGTCACAGTCCCAGAACTAAAAGTGTAGCTAGCTACCTTGGGTCAAACGAGAAACGAAACACACCTATCCTGGTTCCGTACCCTAAGAGTGTACTTGTTTCCCCTGTACCCCGGATCTATAATGAAAGACATCATTGTGTGAAAACAGACTCCACGTGCATTTATTTTTTACATGCTCAATATTTTTTATTTTTCTCTTCCTTTTCTATAACAAAGTTGTGCAATTCTTAAGGAACTTTAGCTCGAGCAATTCAAGTATAATTCAAGTTGCATTGTCAATTCTTCCGAGTCTAAACATCGTTAATGGTCTACTCGTCTGAATGTCGCCAAGCCAATCTTGATCCGGAGTGTGATATCGACTTAGCCTGGTCATGCACCCTAAGTGCGCCACTCTACCTACATCCCGGCAGGCCGAAGTAAGGCGAGTCCTGAAACGATCGGACCTGGAGAAAACAAGCCAGTGCACTTGATTGTATTTACAATTGTGTTCGACCTAAAAATTTCTCAAGAATAGTAAATCGCAATTGAGTTATAGATAGGGAATAGATTTTACTGTTTTTCTTGACTTCAGTGTGCAGGAAAAATAAAGATCTCATGGTGATGGTGAATTGAGCCGGAGCTACCAAAGCTCCGACATCCCCTAGGTGGCTTGTAATCAATGTTTCAAACATTGATAGCAAGCGTCGCTGGAGCTACCCAACTTCGGTAAAGCTAGGGGGTCAGCCGTCAAAGTGAAGAAAAGATGGTGAGAAGACTCTACAGTGGGGTCTGCTGTTGACACACCGCATGTTGACAGAGGTCACTACCGGAGCTACCAAGCTCCGACGCCCCAGAGGACTAACCGTCGATGCTCTACGCATTGATGGAGAACTGTTGCTGGAGCTACTAAGCTCCAACGATGGTCAAGGCCGGAGCCACTAAGCTCCGACAACCTCAGGGGGCCTTCACTATCGAAGGCTTCAAACCTACGCTCTACAAGTTCGAAGCACGCAAGTCTTCAACAACTATAACATCCTCTTAGTACATGTTCACAATCAAATTGTGTACATCTACCAGGGGGCCAAGTGGGACAAAGGTTCTGAAGACAAAAGATGAAATTCACAAAAAAACTTGGATTTCATTCATCTGAAGACAAGAGATTACAAAATTGGAGAATAAGAAGAGAGGATACAAGCGGGAGCTACAAAGAGATGGTCCTACACCCTATGGAAGAACGAGGCGACCTTTTGGGCAACCTCTAACACGCTAGCTTGGGCGGCTTCTCCCTCTCCATCGATGGGGCCTTCAAGCACCAGGTCCAGTGGGAATTGAGGGTCTCGGCTTGTGTAGCACGTCAGCACGAATTCTGCGACGTTCTTTGCCAGGGATTGTCTCTTGGTTTCTAGCTGGTCCGCAATGACATCACCCATCTTGGTGAGCTTGTTGCCTGCCGAACTCAATGCCTACAACGCTTGGTCCAGCTCCGGCTCCAGATCATCCGAACGCACGAGACTAAAACCCATTGGTGTCAGCGCGTCATTGGCTTTGCCCAGGAAGTCCCAAACTTGTTGGGACTCCGCAGCCATGGAACCTCGCATCTCCTCCAAGGATCTTCTGGTCGCCGCAAGCTTCCAATTCTCACGGGCAAGGCGCTCAACCTCTTTGGTGTCTTGCTGAATCTTTTCAGCAACCTGCCTTTTGAGTTTGCTGAGCTCTTCCTCCCGGAGGTGGATCTCATTCCGGCGGTTAACCAGGTCGTTCTCTCGGCCCCGCACATTCTTCTCCCTTGCAGCAACGTCATTCTCCTTGCTCTGGAGGTCCTGTCCTCACTGCCAGGCCTTCTTCTCCTCTTTCTCACAGCGCTCCTCCAACTTCTTGGTGCGCCCCTCGAGACTCTTGTCACCCAGAGTTAACCTCTGAGTAAGCTCTTCCTCCCTCTTCACGAAGTCATCCCGCAGCTCCAGGAGTTTTTGCTCTTCATCTTCGAGCTTCCTCTCCCGCTCCTCAAGAGCCTCCCGGCGCTTGACGAGACTGTCGTGGATGGCGTCGAGCCTCTCTTGGCGATCACTCGTTGCATTATTAGTAGCTACAGCCTGTTTGTAGATGGCCCGGGACTTGTTGTCAAGGGATCATGTCATGCTTTCCCTCTTGTCCAGCAGCTGGTCCCTGTACTCCAACCGGACCTTCTCCTTCTTCACCCACTCTTTGTCGTCAGCCAGCCTAGACTGCGCCAGCTAGGTCTCTAATTGGAGTCAGTTGCGCCACCTCCTAAGAGTTTGGCGCTCCTCCTCGAGGGACTTGCTGTCGTGGTAAAAAGCTAGCTGCACTTGACGAAGGCTGGAGCAGGCGTTGTCGATAGACAACGACAGAGGGATCGGCTCCAGGCCTTCTGGGGTCTTCTCCGCTGGCTCCAGGAGGTTCTCCGTGACAAAAACTGGGTCCCACTCTACAAGAGCGGTCCCCTGAGCCTCCACAGGACTAGCACCGCCCTCCAGGATAGCCTCGGTCACCGCCAAGGAAGGTCCTGCAACAGAAGTTTCGACCTCCGGAGTTGGCTCCGAAGGTCCCGCTGCCAAGTCATCAACAACTGGTCCCTCAAGCGAGGGGCCAGTAACTTCATCTTGGCACCCTGGCTCAAGTGTGGGCACCTCCGGGACCACCAGCTCCAGGGCAGGCGTCGAAAGTTCGGCCGGAGCTAAAGCCACTTTCGGCTCCGACGCTGGCGCTTCCTCCACCGTCAGCTCAGGCATTGGCACTTCGACCATCATGGGTTCGGGGACCGGCACTTCTGCAGCAACCGGTTCGGGCACCGGCACTTCTGCAGCAATCGGCTCAGACGCCGGAACTTTTGCAGCAACCGGTTGAGGCACCGGAACTTCCTTGACGACTGGCTCTACCATCGGAACTTCATCAACCACCGACTCTACCGCCGGGACTTCATCAACACCCGGCTCTACCGCTGGGGCCTCATCAACCACCGGCTCCGTTGCCGGGGCTTCAACAACATCCGGCTCTAGGGCCGGAATCGCAGCTACCTCTGGCTTTTGGGCCGGAGCGTCCACCATTTCAGCATCCAAACCCGGAGCTTCAACCTCCGGGGTAGGTGCCGCTGGTACATCTTCATTCCCGTGGTCCGGTGCTACCACGGGAGCTTCTGGGATGAGTCAAGGTCCAGGACCACGACAGCCAGCGCCGGAGCTGTCGCAGCTTCAGCCACTTCTTGAGGTAGTGCTGGGATTGGAGCCGGAGCTTCTACCTGCACAGCATCAGCTGCTGCTGCAGGAACCGAATCTGCAGCCCCTTTCTTGGGCACTCTGTGGATGAAAGACGAAGAAACTCAAAACACGATTACCACAAAAACAATCAACTGAGGTAAAAAATAAAACTTATGACTCAAGGGCTCGACCAACTCCTTGCCCTTGCCTACGACTTCGGTTATTGGCTTTGGGGCGAGAGCGGAGCCGCCTTCAGAAGCTCCGGGGATTGCCACCCCGGAGGTTGATTGCCTCTCCACCAGGACCAAGTCGTCCAACAGCGGCATCTTCCTCCGTAGCTCTCTGCACTCCTCTGGAATCATATTCAGAGGCAGGAAGGCTGCCGTTGGAGACACGTCGACAGGACCGATGTTCCCAGGCTGGAACTTCTTGAGATGGATCTTCAAGGCTTCACCAGCCAAGTTGGTGTCCAAGCCGACTTCAATGCGGTTGGTATCCATCTCACTGTTGAAGGCCCAGGCAGGCCGGCTCCTAGCCCTCAGCGGGGCCCACCTGTTTGTCAAGAAGTTGTCGAAGACCATCTGCAGGGTCACCCCACCTTCGACACATTCCTGGATTCAATCCAGGATGGGCCTGTACTCCCTCGACAGCGCCGGCACGTCACTCCAAGTGTCGGTGTCGACGCGAGGAAGGCCTTCAGGCACCTCTAGAATCTCGTGTCCCTCGATGGTGATGACCACCCAGTCTTTCTTCTAGTCGTCCCACTTTCAAGAAGGGAAGGACCTCAAGTTCTTGAAGGGAGAGTTTTTCCGCTTCACGAAGTAGTAGAAGCCGATGAACTCATCACTCTTCCCGGTCAGGTCGACAGTGAAGAAGGTCCGGAACAACTCCACGCAAGGGGGCACACCCACTCACATCACGCAAAATTGGACGAAAGTCGCCACTAGCAAGATTGAGTGGGGGCCCAGATGGTGGAGCTGTAGGCCATAGAAATCTAGCAACATCAGAAAGAAGGTGGAGAAAGGCGGGATCAAACACGTCATGGCGTACCCAAGGAAGTACACCATATATCCGGCTCGCTTCTTCTCGAAGGGAAGCTCGCCGCAGCGAATTTCATTGTCGAAGGAGTCACTGGACCATCCCATATAGGTCCGGACCCTGGACAACTCCTTCTTGCTCCCAATGTAGCTCTTGGGGAGTCCCAACTTCATCGCGGCACAGCGTGGCGATAGAAGAAAAGCAAGCAAATGTTTTGAGTATTTGAGCGCAAGTTCGAATGAAGGCGTAAAGAATCCCCAAACGGTGCACACTTTCCTTCTTAAGTAAGCCCCTGCAACGCATGGATGAAAACCACAGAGGAGCCGACGATACAATTCAAAAACTTCACCCTGCCAATGACAAGGGGGCCTGGGGCCACCCCGACGATCAAGTCGAGGTCCTTACCCCATGCGAACGGTTGTCATCATGGAAGGCGGGAAGCCTGAAGGCGGCGGCCTAATAGGGCGCGCGGAATCTATACGGTTTTCGTATCGGGAACCAGCGACCTTCAATTGCGTGAGATCCGCACGCTCAGATCTCACCTGCCGCATCCCGGATACACCACACGGCGATGGTTTAACTGCGAACTACCGCCAACGGCACATCCGAAGACCCTTGAAGACACGGCTCAAAAACTGAAGGATGGACCCACCTCCGGCAGAACGACTTCATCCAAAAGGTATCTCACAGAGGTGGGCCTAGAGGGCCACTGTCGGTACACTGCATACCATATACCCCTTGGGACTACAAAAACACCAAAGGAACTTCACCTATCTGAGTTAAAGACCTGCGAAGGTCCCACGTGTCATACGGGACCGGACCTGCCTTCCATCTATGGGTAGTCCCGGTGCTGCGACGTGTATACTACAACCGGAGCTACGTCCCACACATGGAAAAGATCTGGGCCAAATACCAGTGCGGCACCGCCGGACCTAACCCTCGACAGTGGGAAGCTCCGGTCCTGACACTTGTACAACTGCACCGGACCTACCCATCCCAGACGATAAAGGTCTGGATCTGCCACATGTCCAACCATCGGACCTTCAGCCTCAACAATCAGACTCGTGTATCTCCAACGGCTCGGACCTTCGAGGGGCAGTCAAAGACTTCAAGACCCGATTAAGTGTCTTTAATACCATATTAATGACACACGATCAGAAGGCCGTTAATACCAGTAACGGCACTATCAAGACCCGTTACCACGTTATTAAGAGCAATTAACCTCATTAATTATGTATTAAGCATCAATAACCGTCAGGACCACATGTCGGGCCAAGCTAATGGTGTAACGACCAGTCCTTGTACTATAAAAGGACTGGTCGACGATACACAGGGGACCCTTGGACGCTCTAGACTCTCCGCTAGATCTCTGCCCTCTGGAACCTTTAGAAGCTATCGACTCTTAGACGCTCAATACAACAACTACATACCCCGTGGAGTAGGGTATTACGCTCAGGCGGCCCGAACCATGTAAATCCTTATGTCTATTCGTCACCGTGTTCTGAATCTCTGCGCGCCCAATACCGAACTACAAGCTTCGCGGGCTACCAACAGTAGTACCGGGAGAATTGCGAGAACAAAACTCCGACACATGTAATTAGCACATTGGGTACTGACAACAGATATTTGTCGCGGAGTAGGATTGGTTTGAAGTACCTGGGTGGAGGAGACTTTGTGTCTTCTAGAATAAATCTGATCAAAGCGGCAGTTGTGAATCAACTCTCTGGTCCATCTTCGAGGTTCCTTCTGGTAGGTTGCATCGATAGCTTTTTCTTGTATGATCAGAGAGGTGCATGGGATGTGGCCCGGTGATTGAATAGCCCTGTGGGTGGAGGACTACACGAACTCTATGGTGGATTTGGCTTCAACTCCCATAATACCCTCCATTGTCCGATTCCACCAGCCTGAATGTGACTGAGGGAAGGCCACAAGAAAAGTGCAGCGCAGCGCTGCCGAGTCAAAATGTTGAATCCAGCCAGGCTGCTGGTTGACTTTGTTGCAAACCCATTTGAGCAACTCCGGAGCTGGAGGAAGCCTATAGGCAGGGGCCTCCTCAACATTGGATGAGCTTGACCTACCCCCCTAGGAGCTAAGTGATCAGGGGGACGACATGGACGGGGGCATCCAATGGAGCATCTTGTTGCAGCTAATGGCCCCATCCCCAGCCAATTTGCTGAGGAGGGTCATTTGGTTGGGCCGCCATCGTCGCTGCTGCTTCACAGACCAGATTCAGGACGAGGTTGGTAGGGGGAATAAAAAAGTGACTGTTCATGTCTCCATTTGCTGGGAGTGCCGGAGGGGGCGTGTGGGGGTTCATGTCCGGCGGGACCTCATATTCCCCCAGTTGGTGGACGTTGTTGAGCTGGACCCCATCAAGAACAATGATGGGGCAGACCACACGTTAAACAAGGCATCTCCTTGCCGGATAACAAAACTTCGGGATACAGATTGTGCACCATTGTAGAGGCACTTGACGAGGACGTACCTCATAGCTTTCAGCGGGTTATGCTAGTTGAGGAGATTGCCAAAGCTAGATACTATGACGTTGATGTATTGAATGGACTGGTGATCCAATGGAAACCCAAGAATCAGGATCCAGCCAATATGAGAGTAGTTGCTACGACCGTTGATGCTGAATTCATGACACTGGCCGACGATCTGGAGGCCATCGACGGCCAACGGGTTCATCACGAGGAGAGTATCCTGATGGAAGGTGCTCTCCATCTGGAAGAGATCGATCCCAAGAGGAGTGAGAGTGGTTGAACGGACAACCATACCCAGGTCGTCTTCAAGAACTTGTTGCATCTGGTTCTTGAAAGCCCCATAATAGTTTGTGTTCAATGATGCCTGCTTTGTCGACGGCGATGGCATAGTCCTCGTTAGCAGACTTCCTCGGGTCCCCCTTGAAGTGTACCGCCAAGCAGGGGACGCGGTTCGAGCCTCTGACAACTGCATCGAAAGCCTGTGGGATGAACCTCTACAGGAGCTACAAGAATGTTAGCCATTGGGGCGATGGATGTGATGTAAATGTAGTTTGCAAGAGGCATATGTTCATTGAAAGAGTCTGTGGTGGACGGAGTGGGCAGCGTCGATGAAAATAGTTGGTCGATAGGGAAGTTGCGGGTTGAAGCGATGGTGGTGAAGGTGGTGGTAGTGGCATTATGGATAAAGGCTCTCCGAAGGGGTGGAGGGAGTTTCGGATTTTGGTGGTTTCATGGGCGGTCGGGGCAACCGCATTAAGTTTCCTTCCTTTTTTGATGCGCCAGACAAGGCGACACTTCAACTGATGTGGCAAGAGCCCTCCTTGTGTCCCAGTTCCTAGCAAGATCCACACCAGATTTTATTGCAGCAGTTCCAGAAGAGGTGTGCAGTATCAAAGCAATGCTAACATCTGCGGAGTCTCCTTCTGCTGGTGGTGGCATTGAATGGGTGCACGAATTGACCCCCGGGGGCAGCTTTGGGTTGATGGTGGAGGCTACACGGTAGGGGGCTATGTGTCGTCCTCATTTTGTGGCAAGTGGGTGGCGGAATTGAAGGGACTATGATAACTGTTGCAGTTGTCAAATCCCTTACCTCCGGTATGGGGGTTTTGCAGCATGGTGAAACGAGGGGTGTAGTAGGGAGCATCATGACCATTTTGAACTGAAGGGCGTCTACAATAACTCTGGTTCAGAGCGATCACATCAGCAGATCTCCCATAAGGCTCTCCGAATTCCTGTGCCCGGTCCAGCAAGGATTTTGGGTGAGGGTAGGCAAGAGAACTACTAATGCTAGGATTAGCATTGTGGTTAGGGCGTGACTGCCCCACATAACATTGGTTGTGGGTGAACTGAATAGGTAACAAAGGGTTAACCTTCATCATCGCGCTGATATGGCAGGTGCTGGAACCGATGAGAATAGATGTGGTGGCCGGAGCACAAGGCTTCGTCAGCCGCTGCTTGGGCAAAGCAGTCTGATGGGTGTCGAAAAGGAAACCCTTTTCAGGCAGGTGGGATGTTTCTTGTATCAGACCACTTTCCAATCACTTTCCTCCTCAGCATGCGAGGAACGAAGGTCCTTAAACCAGTTTGGACCACCATCATGCCAGAGCAAGAAGTAAACATCAAATTCCTTGGTAATAACTCTTTTCGGTGATTAGATCATGAGCCCCACCTGTTTGGAAGTAACAGCGAAACGATAATGTCTATCAGATTCATAAGCAATATGAAAACCCTCCGCGGTTCGACCCAGCACAGCATGGAGCGCACAACCCACGGAGTACTGAGTAAGACAAAATGTAAACCGACGAAAGACAGCGAGCATGGAGAAGGATCCTGATGAAGAGGATGATGGATGGTGCACCGATGATTTGCGGCGTTGAAGGGCGGAGTTCTGGAAGGGCGCCTTTCCTTGCGTGAGGTCCCAATGGACGAAGGATCGCTCCTTTCGGTCCCCCGCCATAGCTGGGCGGTAGGGGTTTAGCTGGCCAATGGGCCAGTCAGCAGGAGGGAGAGGACCACCACTTACGTGGTTGCAGCAGGGCTCCCGGTGTCTTGGCCGACGGCAGGGAGTGGGTTGTTGCGACAAGGGGGGTGGAGAGTGGGAGCGGGGGTGGAGAGTGGGAGCTGAGCTAGATATGCTTTTAGTAGATTGTTAGCATTCATATGTTAGGCCGCATATAATGTCAGCCAATTCAATGAATAAAGCATGTAAGAATTAGACCCTTCATTGTGCTCATAGCCTCTGATAAGAGGACGAGTTTGCTGTCTAGTTTGTCCAATCCTCCCAAACTAACATTTACATTGTCTAGTCTGTGGCACATGGATAAATTTCGGATGCAGTTTTCCATTTGATTTTTTAACAGATGCCAACAATATTTTGACAACACTAGTTTTGAACTCCTGATCTAAACATGAACAAATCTCATAGGTTTAAAAGACACAAAAGTGCTAAACTCACAGTAAACCTTTGAAATAGAGTACAATAAAATTATTAGACTAACTTGTTCAAAAAAATTATTAGACTAGTGATCTGGTTTTGCAAACTCACTTGGGTTGATCTGGATGTTTTCCCACCGAAGCAGCCTCCAGCCCTTCTTGTAATGACACGCACATTGCTGAATGGAATGCCTAAGCACCTTGCTATGACAATTTGTGCAAGCTCAGGGTACTGCGATGAACTGTACACTACCAAGGTGTTATCTTCATCTGGAATTGATAGTGCTGTTTGTGTTGCCATGTAGAAGTAGTGCTGAGAAGCAAGTTTTACCTGCAGTCATAAATATTGCATGAGATGAGGTATCATCCTTTGGCTTTCATTGCTATCTGTGTTTCTATGTGGAAGTACCATTGGTAGAAAAAGGCACAGAGATGCACAAATAATACTATATTTGACTATTTGACGTTCTAGAATCCTTTCAATCAACCTTTGTAAAGTTTGACCACTAGTATGTAATAAACTAACTCGACTGGCAACATGAATATTATGTGGCTGGATTCATCTTTGATTTTAATATTTATTGCTAAAATTCTCAAAATTGCCTCTTGGACACCACAAAATAAAGAAAAATAACAAAAAAAGTTTATTTCATTAATTTTGAACTTCCATATTTCCTTCTCCCTGCGTATACACTATCATAAATATATCTGAAGAAAATAAAAAAAACAGGTGGCACTAAAAAAACAGGTGCCATTGCATAATGTTGAAGTGTACAAGTGAATTGTCTACCCTTTCCAATCAACTTAAGCTTTTGGGTGCAACTGATCAGCGCATAGTAGCTTAACATGATATCAGAGCCAGAGTTCTCGAGTTCGAATCCTGGTGGGTGCAAGCTCACTCCTATTTCCACGTTTGAGGCCCGAGGAAGCCTCACATGAGGGGGAGTATTGGAGTGTATAAGTGAATTGTCCACCCTTTCCCATCAGCTTAACTTTTTGATGCAATTGATCAGCACATAGTAACTTAACACATAAAACTTAATTTATGGCTTCTCAAGTGTCATACTTCTTTTTTCGCATTGATATGATTATTGGGGACTATTGAAATACAAGTGAATTGCCTATCATCCCATATTAGCTTAAGCTTTTGGGTGCAACCGGTCAGTGCATAGTAGCTTAACATAGTATTAGAGCCAGAGGTCTCAAGTTCAAATCCTGACGGATGCAAGTCCACTACTATTTTCCACGTTAGATGCCCAAGGGAGCCTTATGTGAGGGGCAGTGTTGAAATACAAGTGAATTACCTACCATCCCTTATCATATTAAGATTTTGGGTGCAACTGGTCAGCGCAAAGTAGCTTAACATGGTATCAGAGCAAGAGGTCTCAATTGTAGTCGACACCAGGGCACTGAGTGAAGCCCCGAAGAACCCAACGGGCCTTGCACATCCCCAGAGATCCATCCGCATTCCTCTTATGTATAAATACCCACTGATGAGTAGGTTTAGGCCCGATCTTCCGAAAGGTATGTCGATTGGGGTGGAGAACTCGACATTGATGATCCGCGGCACTCGAGCGGTTCGAGTACCCCTGCAATCACTACACCACGGCTCCGTTGGTTATCAACCGTGCTGCACACGCTTGACCTCGCCAAGAAGGCTAATCCCTGCAAGTGCAATCGAGAACACGAGCAAGAACGTAGAAGACACGATCGGAAATCGCGAAATTGGGGTCTCACAAACCGTAGAACGGCGATTTTATTGATCTAAGCAAAACCCACCGAATATGACCGGCGGCTGCAGTATTTATAGGATAGGGTTCGACCAAAACACGATTAGACGCGTCTCTAATGGACTCTTACGGGATACAAGGCCCAAAGGCCCGATTCGGTGGTGCAGCACCGGACAGAAATCTGGACTCGACTTGTTTCGACGATTCCCAATGACTCCGGAGGAATTTTGAGGTGGGACCAGAACCATTGGAAAGTTTATCTTCTCCTCTTTCCGTGCATATGTAGAACGTCGAAAACGGAGTTCGTATGCCTCCTGGACGTCTGTTTTAAGGTGGACTGCTCCTGGACTCCGAGTTGAACTCGAGTCCGAGTTGTAAACTGTTTCCATCTACTTGTGGACGTCCCAGGTGGTTCTCCACGCTCCCAAGGCCTCCTTCCTTCACTTGTTGATCTTTTCCATTATTCCTAATAACAATTAAATCATCACATAGCAATCTATTCTCAAACTCACATGCAAAAGAAGTTAAGAACGAATTCACCTGCTGATTTAATAACCGTGCCCGTGCTCTTGTGATTGGTCCTTGCAGTTCAATGCGCGTCTCTGCTGTTGTTATGTCCTCATCATCCTCCCCCTCTTGAATTGGAGTCGTTCTCGACTCAAGTTCATCTTCTTCTCCCAAGTACGGTCGCAAATCTGAAATGTTAAATGTAGGACTAACCCCAAAATCGGGAGGCAATTCAAGCTTATATGCATTATCATTAATCTTTTCAACGATCTTAAAAGGACCAACAGCTCGTGGCATAAGTTTAGATTTTCTCAAGTTGGGAAATCGCTCTTTTCTCAAATGTAACCACACCAAATCGCCCGGTTCAAGTTTTACTTCTTTTCTACCTTTACTACCTGCAATCCTATACTTCTCATTCATCATTTCAATAATTTTCTTTGTAGTTTCATGCATCTTAAGAATGAATTCAGATCGTTGTGTAGCATCCAAATTTATAGTTTCAGAAGGAGGCAAAGGTAGTAAATCAATAGGAGCACGGGGATTGAAACCATACACTACCTGGAATGGACTTACCTTTGTCGTGGAGTGAACGGATCTGTTGTAAGCAAATTCTATATGTGGTAAACACTCCTCCCACAACTTCAAATTTGTTTTCAAGACAGCCCGTAACATAGTGGATAAAGTACGATTAACTACCTCGGTCTGTCCATCCGTTTGTGGGTGACATGTAGTTGAAAACAGCAACTTGGTTCCCAATTTATACCACAAAGTTCTCCAAAAATGACTTAAAAATTTTGCATCACGATCAGAAACAATGGTATTTGGCACACCATGTAAACGAACAATTTCCGTCATAAATAAATCAGCAATGTGTGAGGCATTATCATTCTTATGACAAGGTATAAAGTGTGCCATTTTGGAAAAACGATCAACAACTACAAAAATACTATCCCTCCCCCTCTTAGTCCTAGGCAATCCCAAAACAAAGTCCATAGAAATATCCTCCCAAGGTACACTAGGAACAGGAAGAGGCATATAAAGACCATGTGGGTTAAGACGAGACTTAGCTTTGTTGCAAGTAGTGCATCGTGACACGTAGCGCTCGACATCACGCCTCATCTTTGGCCAAAAGAAGTGTGTGGACAGCACGTCTTCGGTTTTCTTCACTCCAAAATGTCCCATCAAACCTCCTCCATGTGCTTCCTGCAAAAGCAATAGACGAACGGAGCTAGCTGGAACGCATAGCTTGTTAGCACGATAGAGGAGACCCTCTCGCAGCACATATTTATTCCAAGTTCTTCCTTCTCTACAATTTTCAAAAGCAACTTTGAAGTCCAAATCAGTAGGATATAATGCTTTAATTGTTTCCAAACCAAAGATTTTATGATCAAGTTGGGACAGCATGGTATAACGCCTAGATAATGCATCGACAATGATATTTTCCTTCCCTTTCTTATGCTTAATGATGTATGGAAACGACTCTATGAACTCAATCCATTTAGCATGTCGTTTAGTCAGATTGGTTTGACACTTAAGATACTTCAATGATTCATGATCGGAATGTATGACAAACTCCTTAGACCAAAGATAATGTTGCCATGTTTGTAATACACGGACTAAGGCATACAATTCCTTATCATAAGTGGAGTAATTCAGAGAAGGACCATGAAGTTTTTCACTAAAGAAAGCAACGGGTTTACCTCCTTGTATGAGAACGCCTCCAATACCAATGCCGCTTGCATCGCATTCTAGCTCAAAGGTCTTGTCAAAATCAGGAAGTTGTAGTAATGGTGCTTGTGTAAGCTTCGATTTGAGAGCATCAAAAGCTTGTTGCTGCTGTTCGCCCCATCGAAATGGAACTCCCTTCTTCGTTAGCTCATGTAGAGGTGCTGCAATGGTGCTGAAATCCCGCACAAAGCGCCGATAAAATCCTGCAAGACCAAGAAAACTACGAACCTGTGTGACGGTAGTTGGGGCTGGCCAGCTGGTGATTGCTTCAATTTTTGCCTCATCCATCTCAATTCCCTGCGAGGAAACGACATAGCCAAGAAACGAGACTCGATTGGTGCAAAAAACGCACTTTTCGAGGTTACCAAACAAACGTGCATCTCTCAAAACAGTAAAAACAGCACGTAAATGATCAAGATGTTCATCACATGACTTGCTGTAAATGAGGATATCATCAAAGTAAACCACCACAAATTGTCCAATGAAAGCACGTAAAACCTCGTTCATTAATCGCATAAAGGTGCTGGGTGCATTAGTTAAACCAAAAGGCATGACTAACCACTCATAAAGTCCAAACTTGGTTTTAAATGCAGTTTTCCATTCATCTCCTAGTGCCATTCTAATTTGGTGGTAACCACTACGCAAGTCAATTTTTGTGAAGATGATAGCACCACTCAATTCATCAAGCATGTCATCTAATCGAGGAATAGGATAACGATATCGAATGGTGATGTTATTAATCGCTCGACAATCAACACACATGCGCCAACTACCATCTTTCTTAGGAACCAAAAGAACAGGAACGGAACAAGGGCTAAGGCTTTCACGAATGTACCCGCGGTCCAAAAGATCTTGGACTTGTCGCTGAATTTCCTTAGTTTCTTGTGGATTCGCCCTGTAAGCTGCACGATTTGGCAAACTTGCTCCTGGAATCAAATCGATCTTGTGTTCAATGCCTCTCATCGGTGGTAAACCAGGGGGTATCTCGGAGGGAAACACATCCTCAAACTCCTGCAAAAGGTTAGCAACAGCAGGGGGCAATGCAATAGACAATTCATGAAGTGAAAACATGGCTTCTTTGCAAACTAAAGCATAGCACATCCCCTTAGCATCGAATAAATCAGCAAGTTCAGATTTAGTTGCGAGCAATGATGGTGATTTTAACTTAATAACTTGCTGTTTTTCAGATTCTAATTTAGTTGCGTTGCCCTCACGAATTTTACTCTTCTCAAAATGCACAATTTCAGCAGGAGTCATGGGGAGCAAAGTGATTTTCTTTCCCTTATGCATGAGAGTATATTTATTGGTTCTACCATGATGAATAGCATCTGTATCAAATTCCCAAGGACGACCCAATAAAAGAGAACAAGCATCCATAGGAACAACATCAAAATCAGCAAAATCATGGTATGAACCAATTGAAAAATGGATTCTCGTTGTTTGTGTTACCCGAACCTTACCGCTGTTGTTGAACCATTGAATGTGGTACGGATGAGGGTGTGCTCTTGTTGTCAAACCGAGTTTCTTGACGACGTCCGTGTTTACCAAGTTATTGCAGCTACCTCCATCAATTATAGTGTGTACACGGCAGTCCTTGACGACGAGAAACATGTGGAAGAGGTTGTGTCGTTGTAGCTTGTCGTCGGTCTCCACTTTGGAGCTCAAGGCACGCTGCACAATGATGCTCCTATAGTTCTCCGTCGCCGCTGCACCAAGTACCTCTTCTTCGGTGTGTTCGTCATTTGGATCTGTAAAGTCAGTAGCAAGAGAATATTCATCTTCAACATCTGAAGTACTATCATACCCGCCATCGTCGCGTGCTATGTATGCTCGTTTGCTCGGGCAATCTCTCATCATATGACCAAGTCCCTGGCAGCGGTGACACTTAATGTCGGAAGTACGACCCGTAGAAGGAGTGGACGACGAAGGCTTGAATGATGTCGCCTTGCTGCCTTCCGGCACGCGAGAAGGTGGAGCAGCAGGTATAGTTCGTTGGCCGCCATTGGGTGGTGTAGTCGCTGCACGGGGGGCCGAAGATGGTGCTGTTTTGGATGGTGTAGTTGCTGCACGCGGCGTGAAGTTGCTCCTCGTGCGTTGTTGCTGTTGTTGTCGGCCCTGCAATTCTTTTTCTGCCAACATAGCAAGCTGAAACAATCTGTTAACAGTATCATATTCTTTGTAATCAACAATGTCCTGAATTTCACGCCTCAACCCCCCATAAAAACGAGCTATTTTATCATCCATGTCCTCCACTACCCCACAACGCAGCATACCCTTTTGTAACTCTTGATAATACTCCTCTACGGACATGTTACCTTGGTCTAAACGCTGCAATTTTTTGCGAAGGTCCCGCTGAAAAGATGGAGGAACAAATCGAACACGCATAGCTTCCTTTAATCTATCCCATGTTGGAGGATCAGTTCTAGTTTTAACAAGTTCATTCCACCATATGATAGCAAAGTCCTTAAACTCACTAGTGGCTTGACGAACTCTATGTTGTTTAGGAACAAGATGGGAATTAAATTTTTGCTCTACTGTCATCTCCCAATCAAGATAAGCCTCAGCATCATAAGCACCAGAAAAAGAGGGTATAGTAAATTTCACTTTAGCAAAAGGATCATCAGGAGGGCGGTTATAATTGTTATGATTATTACCTCCCATACCTCGACGATAAAGTGGCAGTCTTGGCTGATTACTGTGATCTTCCAGTTCATCATAAGCATTGTCTTCTTGTCTTCCAGCGAGAGGCAACCGAGCCTCAAAAATTCATCCGAAGAGCAAGGTCATCCAGTTTGCGAGTCAAGTTCGCCAATGACTCCTCCGTTGATGCGTTGTATTTGGCGAACATATCACATAACTCAACATGTTGAACACATTCGTCATTATTTTCATCTCCTGCCATTGTTAGTAGGAAACAAAAGACAACAAAAAAAATGTTATCCCTATCAACTACAGTGACAATGTGGAAGGTGGAAGAAAAGAATCTCTCTCGCTCAAGCGTCTTACCACGCTCTTACAAGTGTTCTTACCGACACAGCAGGTGGTGTGGACGGTGAGATGAACCAATGAAGCGTGGGGTGATTGCAAAGGTACCTGTTATGCTCAAGAGAA
Organism: Tuctoria greenei; assembly: GCA_036927565.1. Classification (NCBI taxonomy): domain Eukaryota; kingdom Viridiplantae; phylum Streptophyta; class Magnoliopsida; order Poales; family Poaceae; genus Tuctoria; species Tuctoria greenei. The sequence goes on along the minus strand of JAYESD010000006.1, from coordinate 97,126,584 downwards.
AGGTGGAGCTTGGATGGTATAATATGGTGGCTAATAAGCAGAAAATCATTAACAGCTAAACAAAGTTGAATAAGTATTCAATGTAGGAAACTGTTGCTGGTCAACTGAGTGCCCTAGAGCCTAGCACAACACAAGGAAGTATCAAGGCAAAAGAAAGACAGAATGATATAACCAAACAAACAGCACCAAGTGGTATAGGCCAATTGCTTTAATATACGTGCTCTTCACTATTTTTTTTTTCTTTTTTGTAATATTTTTTTTGATATTTTTTCTTTACTCAGTAGCAAAAATATAGGAAGCACACAAATTTGCAGCTCAATTGGATGTAATATGCGGCCTATAGAAAATCAAGAAGGTTCATTAAAATTCGTGCTGAAACTTCGGAGGCCGGATAGCCTATCTTCCGAGGGGAATTTGGGCAATCTAATTTCGCCGAACGCGGCCACGCGGCGGAAAATCAGATGCGAAATTTCGCGTAGATGAATTTGAAAAAAAAATTCGCCCGATTTCGAGTTCGTATGCGAAAGTTATGGCCGTTTTAAGGTAGGCTGTCCGAGTTAAGTTTTTTGGATGTTGATTCCAACTCGGTTTGAGAACAGAACTCGCAAACGGATACGAAAACGATCGGGAATTTGCACAGCAACTAATTGGGTGGTGTGTGATGATTCAAGGATGAATGGCACAAAGATTTGTCACCTAATCTTGGGCTGGCGATGCGGGAGTTCACGCAAGGCGGCTAGCTAGGGCAAACCGATGAACGTGGCGGATCGGTTTGTTATTTAGGGATTGTGGAATGGGTGTCGAATAGCAAGAAAACAAGGACGAAACACGATAACTAGGACCAAAAAACACAAAGCTAAACCAGCAACAAGACTCAACCACACGAATGCAAACTCAACAATGCAAACTGAAAAACGAAACTGCAGGCACTATAGTCTGGGAAGCGGTAAAAACGATCTAATTTTTTTTGTGGCTTTTTTGTGGACTCTAGGTACGAAACAAAATCGATCTAATGGAAGGAAGGAAAACAAAGATACCTCACGGGCAACCTGGAAATCTGATACCAATTGATGAGTAGGTTTAGGCCCGATCTTCCGAAAGGTATGTCGATTGGGGTGGAGAACTCAACGTTGATGATCCGCGGCACTCGAGCGGTTCGAGTACCCCTGCAATCACTACACCACGGCTCCGTTGGTTATCAACCGTGCTGCACACGCTTGACCTCGCCAAGAAGGCTAATCCCTGCAAGTGCAATCGAGAACACGAGCAAGAACGTAGAAGACACGATCGGAAATCGCGAAATTGGGGTCTCACAAACCGTAGAACGGCGATTTTATTGATCTAAGCAAAACCCACCGAATATGACCGGCGGCTGCAGTATTTATAGGCTAGGATTCGACCAAAACACGATTAGACGCGTCCCTAATGGACTCTTACGGGATACAAGGCCCAAAGGCCCGATTCGGTGGCGCAGCACCGGACAGAAATCTGGACTCGACTTGTTTCGACGATTCCCAATGACTCCGGAGGAATTTTGAGGTGGGACCAGAACCATTGGAAAGCTTATCTTCTCCTCTTTCCGTGCATATGTAGAACGTCGAAAACGGAGTCCGTATGCCTCCTGGGCGTCTGTTTTAAGGTGGACTGCTCCTGGACTCCGAGTTGAACTCGAGTCCGAGTTGTAAACTGTTTCCATCTACTTGTGGACGTCCCAGGTGGTTCTCCACGCTCCCAAGGCCTCCTTCCTTCACTTGTTGATCTTTTCCATTATTCCTAATAACAATTAAATCATCACATAGCAATCTATTCTCAAACTCACATGCAAAAGAAGTTAAGAACGAATTCACCTGCTGATTTAATAACCGTGCCCGTGCTCTTGTGATTGGTCCTTGCAGTTCAATGCGCGTCTCTGCTGTTGTTATGTCCTCATCACCCACTTTCTCGTGACAACATTCCACGACCAGGACGGGGAACCAAATCCCATGTCCGATTAGCAAACAGGGCTGCATGCTCCTCCTTCATAGCTCGACGCTAGTGAGGAACAGCGAGGGCGCTACGGACAGTGGAGGAAATAGGCAATATGGGTGAGGAGGCAGGTGGTGGAGAGGTCGTCGAGGAGAGGACAACCCCGTTGAACCACTCCACTGGCTGGAGGACCCTAGCAGCACGACTGGTCACCATCGGGTGAACGTGGCTAGGGTCACAGTGGAGCAGTGGGGGGTGGTACACGGGGGGGGGGGGGGGGGGGGGGGGGGGGGGCGATGCGGGATGAGGTCGGAACACCAACTCGCACTCGTCACTGATAGACAAGAGTGGGGTTGGCATACCGCAGCACCAGGGCCACGCGTGGTGTAGCAGTCGAAGTCGAGGACGACAGTGTTGCATTTGGTGAAGCGGGCGACGGTGGGGACATAGGTGCCGCGCGTGGTGCAACGGGCGATGTCAGGGCAGCACCATTCGCATATGTTGGCATCGAGGACACTAGGGCCTCGCGTGGCGCAACTGGTGGTATCGAGAACACAGGTGCCATGCATGGCACAGTTGGTGGCGTCAGGGCCACGTGTGGCACAACTGGTGGCGTCGGGGACGCCGGTGCCACGCATGGCGTAGCAAGCGACGCTGGGGCAGCGCAAGGCATAGCTGGTGGCGTCGAGGACACTGAGACCGTGTGTGGCACAGCTGGTGGCATCGGAGCCACACGTGGCGTAGCTGGTGTTGTCAGGGACGCCGGTGCCACGCATGGCACAACGGATGGGTAACCAGCAGGAGGTAAAACACAAGGTCGTTGTACGGGAGCGGCCTCAAAATCAGTAGAGAAGAAGGAATCCAACTCAGCAACAGAGTGAGAGGACGAAGTGGAAAAGGGAAAAGAGGACCCATCGAAGACTACGTGTCAAAAGATCAAGATACGACGGGTAGTAAGGTCAAGGCACCAGTACCCCTTATGGTCGGGGGAGTACTCGAGGAAGACACACCGAGTCCAGCGAGGCACAAGCTTATGGGGGGCGATGGCGGAGAGGATAGGGTAGCAAGCGCACCGGAAGACTTGAAGGTGGTCGTAAAGAGGAGGAGTGCCTAACAAAGCGAAGTGTGTGGTGGGATCACTAATCGCCTTAGAAGGTAGGCAATTAATGAGGTAGGTGGCGGGTGTGAAGTGCCTCCACCCAGTTGCGAGCAGGAGTAGAAGCCTGGAACATTAGGGAGTGCATGACATCGTTGGAGGTCCGAATCTTGCACCCAGCCTTACCATTTGGGGGGGGGGGGAGTGTACAAGCAAGACATGCGCAACTTAACACCGTGAGAGAGCTGGAAGTCATAGAACCCAGAGTTGTCAAACTCGCGTCTGTTGTTGCACTAGATTGCTTTGATCGTGCGCCCAAACTGGGTGGACACTCAAGCGAAGAAGTTAGAGAGGGTGTCGAACGTATCAAACTTTTATCATAAGGGAGAAGTCCACGAATAGTGTAAGAAATCATCAACAACCACCAAGTAATACTTATAGTCAGAAACACTAAGAATAGGTGATGTCCAAATATCACAGTGAATCAAATCAAAGATGCGCTCGACATGAATGGCAGAATGCGAAAAAGGAAGTCGAACGTGTCGACCCATTTGAGAGGCATGGCAAATAGACACATGAGTACCCTGAGCACACGAAATAATTGAACTATAAGACAACATTGACATAGCATCAACACCCGGGTGGCGAAGCTAACAATGCTAGGTGGTCGAGGAAGTTGTCATAGTCAGGGCAAAAGGTGTAGGGAGAGCGGAAGCAGGAAGACGCATCATGTACAGGGACCCTGAACTCTCAGAGCGGAGAAAAAGACGCAGGGTAGTAAGATCCTTTACGAATAAACCAAAAGGGTCAAACTTGATGGAAACATGGTTGTTAGTGGTAAAACAACGAACGGAAAGAAGGTGCTGAATGATGTCAGGAGCGACAAGAACATCACAAAGGTGAAAAGAACATCATGAACTCGTGTCACCCACTGAGGTGACTGGAAGAACAGACCCATTCCCAACAACGATAGATGAAGGATGAGAAGTGTGGGAAGGGCGGGTAGAAGAGAATATACCGGCGTTAGAGGTGGTGTGCTATAATGCTCCGAAGTCCATGACCCAGTTAGGACCAGGTGCTGTGAGATTCTGCAAGAGACCGATGGTGAAGGACAGGTTGTGACATGCCACGGTGGTGGTGGAACCATGGAGGGAGCCTGCACGCTCGGACCACCGGCAGTTGTGCCAACAAAGAAGACAACGGCCGATCCAGGCACCAATGCTTCGGATAGGGGTTCGACAGTGATGGAGGCAGACACGCCGCCCTGACCGGAGCCACCGCTACCACCAACAACAACACCTCCACCATCGTGAGTGATAGCCGCCATGGATGCGTGCTCCGGCTCGAGAGCACAAGCGAGGGTCCTCTCACGCTCACGAGAGGCAGTGAGAGCCGCTGCAACGCTGCAGGTAGGCGCATAAGGCTGTCCAGCACCGCTGACTGGAGCGACATGGTCGTCAATAGAATTGAATAGGACAACAGACGGGACTTTGCCTGGAGGTGGCGGAGAAGGGTCGGTTCCCGCCACCAAAAGCTCGCGAATCAGTCACCCATGGCCTCTTTAATCCGGGAGGAGCCAACACGTGTCGTTTGACCGTGAAAAGCTCCAGGACCTAGTCGGCTGACTAGGGGGGTCGGCCAACCTGTTCTTGACCCCTTTTGCGGTGTGCTTCCTTCAGGTCTTTGCCAGGTGGGTCCCATTTACTGATATTGGTGCTACACCGTTGGATGGCCTCGGATACTTCTGTTTGTGGTCCATTTGATCCATGTGGTGCCGTGTGGCATTGCCTGATTGTCTGGAATGATATTTTATAGGACCTATCCCCTTGTTTCACTTCAATTCTGCATACAATCCTTGCATGCACTACTTTCTCCAAGGACAAGTGGAAATAGGTTAATTAGAAAGGTGATGTGTGCAAGAAATGATATTTCCTTCATAATTGAGTTATATTGATCGGTGAAATTGGTATATAATAGCCGTCAACAAACTCCCCCAAGCTTATCCTTTGCTCGTCCCGAGCAAAGTCAAGACTTTAGGTTCATGATCAGGAGTTGCTACTATGTTCTATTTTTTCAAAAGTACCATGTGCACAACAAAATACTCTTCCTAGTATTGAAAAATTGGCATGGTACTTCACCCATCTTAAGTCATTATGGGGTTTATGCCATCTCCTATTCATGGGTGGTTTAAAGATATAACAGCAAATGGAGCACACATACCCTAGAAGTCAAGTTCCACTATAATTCCGGAGAGTTCAATTTAGATTTTAAGTATGTCAATTTGATTCTCCCATGTCTCTCATTTATGTGTATTGGAAATATATCCTCATGAAGGCATTTTGCCTAAATTCCTCCTACCTCTACATAAGGCTTGTATGTGGAGCTTGTATTTGGAGCTTGGTAGGCTCTCAAGTCAAAAGAGTAAGCCTTAGGAGAAATCTATTCAAAACAATTTTATTCAAGACTTGTGCATGAGTGATGGAATGGAGTGGAGGTGGATCTTGATATGACTTCTTTTTGAGTGGACTCCCTTATTTTGCAGGGATGAAACATGGCTACCCTTTTTTTTCTCATGCTTATGATGTAAGAATGCATTTTCTTTTTCTTGTAGCTATGTCTTCTACACCCTTTTTATGCAATGATTTTTTTTAGAGAGTGCTAAGAATGAATTATATGGAGTTTCTCTTCTTATTGAAGAATGGTGGTATCATGGGAATTTGCTTACTTCTAGTGTAGAAATATAGCATGTGCAAGTGAAGTCTTGAATTCAAAAAGTAATGAATGAAATCTCACATAGGTCTATACTAGTTTGACAAAGCTCAATGTGAAGATAAATAGCATATGCATAAGGTCTATCAATGTAATATATCATATGGCTTTGGTAGGTATTTCCAATCAAATGAGAGTAACTTAAATTTTTTTAGAATTTCTTCAGAAATCTAAGTTTCACTTTCAAACTAGGAATAGCAGCCCTATCACTATATCATATCTCACAATAACTTAGAATGGATTAAGTTTTTGCTACCCACAATTTCCAAATCAAAGCAAATGAATTGTAGCCAGTGAGAGAAATATTTTAGAGAGTAGTAAGTTGTAAACTAGGTACTTAGAAAAATTAAAACAGAGCAACTATTCATCATTTCATCTATGTGAATTCCAAATCCTTCTTACAACACAACTTTTATTTTCTTGAAAAAACAAATATGTCCTAAAATTTATTATTATATTTTTTATATGCAAGGTGAATGATGGTCTAATGGAAAATAAATATGCAAATGGGTTGATACGATTTACCTCAAGTGGGAGTCATCTGCCAAGCTTGTTCTTGACTCACCTCCGTGTCGAGGGTTGAACCATTGATGACGGAAGTATGCCGCGATGTTGTTGTTGTAGCGTGGAGTTGAGGTTGATGAATTGGGCGTCCATGTGTTGTTGTCAATCTTTAGTACCTTTGACATGCCCTTGGAGAGTGTTGTAGATATCACCTATTCTCACTTCAACCTCATTCATACGTCTAGCGAGATTCGTCATTCCTTGGCTATAGTCATGATGACTTCTAGCCGAAGAGGAACAACATATTCTCATGGACGATGGAGACAAGCTGCTAGAGCCCAGACGGTCCAGCGCCCTGTGTGCTTCATAAGCGAAGTACTCCATGACGCCAAGACTCGGTACCCTAGAGGTGCATAAGCTGCTTTACACAACTCTTATTGCCTCTAGGAAGTTCCGACACTACTTCCAAGCTCACAAGATTTCAGTGGTAACCTCTTATCCACTACGTGCAATCTTGAATAACTGCAATTCCACTAGGTACACTGCAAAGTGGGCAGCGGAATTAGCCGAGTTTGACCTTGAATTCGTCCCAAGACAAGCGATCAAGATTCAATCATTGGCGGACTTCGTGGCAGAATGGACCCCCTCTTCATCAAATCCTGGGGGCCCCGGTGAGCAGAAGTCGAAACCCAAGGTTCCGGTCTTCGCTGAGCCTCACTGGACTCTCTACTTCAACGGCTCCGTGCAGAAGCAAGGGGACGGAGCTGGAGTCCTTCTCCTCACTCCGACCGGGGAGAAGGTTAAATACATGGTGCCTCTTGACTTCAAGGCGACCAACAACATGGCAGAGTATGAAGCACTAATTTATGGACTCAAGGTGGCACTATCGTATGGTGTCAAGCAGCTGTTGGTAAAGGGTGATTCACAACTTGTTGTAAAACAATCCAAAGGTGAATGTTGCTGCAACAACCCTCAACTAGCTGCATACCTACTCAAAGTCCAGAAGCTTCAGAAGGACTTCGACGTCCTGGATCTTTGCCATGTCCAACGTCTTAACAACGCTGAAGCTGACGAACTCTCGATGAAAGCTTCAACCGGGGCTCCGGCTCCCGATGGAACCTTCATCTGGAGGTTGTCTAAACCTACAGCTCAGCCTGCTGAACTGAGCGAAGGGGGCGAGACCAGCACCTCGAAGCCGGCGGTCCCGATGGCCCATTACCATGGCATCCATCAAGGGTCATAGGTGCTGCAGGAAGCTCCGAGCAACCCAGCACACAAGACTCAAATCCTCAAGCTAGCTCCAATGCATAGATCTCGGAGATCCGGAACTACTTGAAAGACAATTTCCTTCCTAAGATAATGTATCTGCTAACCTGGATAATCAGATTGGCTAAAAGATACACATTGGTAGAAGGGGATCTCTACCGGCGTGGTTCCAACAGTGTCCTAAGCGGTGCATTACAAGAGAAGAAGGTTGCGAGCTCCTCGCAGAAATCCATGGAGGCGAGTGTGGGAACAACACATCCTCCCGCACGTTGGTCGGTAAAGCCTTCTGGCATGGCTTCTACTAGCCTACAGCGCTTCAGGATGCAACTGAGATAGTGAAGAAATGTGAAGCATGCCAGTTCCATGTGAAACAAATTAACACACCGGCTCAGCCCCTACAAATGATACCTCCTACATGGCCTTTCACTGTGTGGGGGATGGATATCTTGGGACCTTTCCCAAGAGCCGTCGGAGGTTACAAGTTCCTATACGTTGCCATTGACAAATTCACCAAATGGTCGGAAGCAACTCCAGTTGTGACAATAAACAAGCAATCAGCTATCAACTTCTTGCAGTCCATCATATTCAGATTTGGAGTCCCAAACAAGATCATAACTGATAATGGGACCCAGTTCACAAGCTCTGCATTCCAAGGATATTGCGAAGACCTCGGCATCCAGGTCAGCTACGCTTCCGTAGCTCACCCGGCAAGCAATGGCCAAGCCGAGAGAACAAATGCAGAAATCCTAAAAGGACTCAAGACGTGCACATATGAGCGCCTAAAAAAACATGGAGCCAACTAGATCGAAGAGCTTCTGCCCACTCTATGGGCCAACAGGACAACTCCAAACCGGTCAATTGGTGGGACACCCTTCTTCCTAATGTACGGAGCTGAAGCAGTCCTTCCTCTAGAAATCATCTTGGGGTCACTCCGGGTCTAGACCTTCGACGATGCCGCGCAGGACAAGCTCCAACACGAAGACCTAGACCTCCTTGAAGAGGGAAGGTGCCAAGCAGCTGTTCGGAATGCCCGGTACCGCCAAACTCTTCGGCGCTATCACCAAAGGCATGTTCACAGCTGATAGCTCGAGGAAGGCGATCTGGTGCTACGGAGAATACAATCCAGAGAAGGGTTAAACAAACTTTTTCCCAGCTGGGAAGGACCCTTCCGAGTGATCAAAGTATCCTGTCCCAGATGCGGATGCTTGGCAACCGAGGATGGGACACCTCTCCCTAACCCTTGGAACATTGAGCACCTTCGTAAGTTCTACGCTTAATATCACGGAGGTAAGTCTGTAGTTATATGAGATGTATGTTATAGAGTCATTGTACAGAGTTGGGTAGCTCCTCCGGGAGAACAGCCGGACCTTCCCCGGAAGGTCCGCAAAGTTCAGGCAACACTTGTCACAGTCCCAGAACTAAAAGTGTAGCTAGCTACCTTGGGTTAAACGAGAAACGAAACACACCTATCCTGGTTCCGTACCCTAAGAGTGTACTTGTTTCCCCTGTACCCCGGATCTATAATGAAAGACATCATTGTGTGAAAACAGACTCCACGTGCATTTATTTTGTACATGCTCAATATTTTTTATTTTTCTCTTCCTTTTCTATAACAAAGTTGTGCAATTCTTAAGGAACTTTAGCTCGAGCAATTCAAGTATAATTCAAGTTGCATTGTCAATTCTTCCGAGTCTAAACATCGTTAATGGTCTACTCGTCTGAATGCCGCCAAGCCAATCTTGATCCGGAGTGTGATATCGACTTAGCCTGGTCATGCACCCTAAGTGCGCCACTCTACCTACATCCCGGCAGGCCGAAGTAAGGCGAGTCCTGAAACGATCGGACCTGGAGAAAACAAGCCAGTGCACTTGATTGTATTTACAATTGTGTTCGACCTAAAAATTTCTCAAGAATAGTAAATCGCAATTGAGTTATAGATAGGGAATAGATTTTACTGTTTTTCTTGACTTCAGTGTGCAGGAAAAATAAAGATCTCATGGTGATGGTGAATTGAGCCGGAGCTACCAAAGCTCCGACATCCCCTAGGTGGCTTGTAATCAATGTTTCAAACATTGATAGCAAGCGTCGCTGGAGCTACCCAACTTCGGTAAAGCTAGGGGGTCAGCCGTCAAAGTGAAGAAAAGATGGTGAGAAGACTCTACAGTGGGGTCTGCTGTTGACACACCGCATGTTGACAGAGGTCACTACCGGAGCTACCAAGCTCCGACGCCCCAGAGGACTAACCGTCGATGCTCTACGCATTGATGGAGAACTGTTGCTGGAGCTACTAAGCTCCAACGATGGTCAAGGCCGGAGCCACTAAGCTCCGACAACCTCAGGGGGCCTTCACTATCGAAGGCTTCAAACCTACGCTCTACAAGTTCGAAGCACGCAAGTCTTCAACAACTATAACATCCTCTAAGTACATGTTCACAATCAAATTGTGTACATCTACCAGGGGGCCAAGTGGGACAAAGGTTCTGAAGACAAAAGATGAAATTCACAAAAAAACTTGGATTTCATTCATCTGGAGACAAGAGATTACAAAATTGGAGAATAAGAAGAGAGGATACAAGCGGGAGCTACAAAGAGATGGTCCTACACCCTATGGAAGAACGAGGCGACCTTTTGGGCAACCTCTAACACGCTAGCTTGGGCGGCTTCTCCCTCTCCATCGATGGGGCCTTCAAGCACCAGGTCCAGTGGGAATTGAGGGTCTCGGCTTGTGTAGCACGTCAGCACGAATTCTGCGACGTTCTTTGCCAGGGATTGTCTCTTGGTTTCTAGCTGGTCCGCAATGACATCACCCATCTTGGTGAGCTTGTTGCCTGCCGAACTCAATGCCTACAACGCTTGGTCCAGCTCCGGCTCCAGATCATCCGAACGCACGAGACTAAAACCCATTGGTGTCAGCGCGTCATTGGCTTTGCCCAGGAGGTCCCAAACTTGTTGGGACTCCGCAGCCATGGAACCTCGCATCTCCTTCAAGGATCTTCTGGTCGCCGCAAGCTTCCAATTCTCACGGGCAAGGCGCTCAACCTCTTTGGTGTCTTGCTGAATCTTTTCAGCAACCTGCCTTTTGAGTTTGCTGAGCTCTTCCTCCCGGAGGTGGATCTCATTCCGGCGGTTAACCAGGTCGTTCTCTCGGCCCCGCACATTCTTCTCCCTTGCAGCAACGTCATTCTCCTTGCTCTGGAGGTCCTGTCCTCACTGCCAGGCCTTCTTCTCCTCTTTCTCACAGCGCTCCTCCAACTTCTTGGTGCGCCCCTCGAGACTCTTGTCACCCAGAGTTAACCTCTGAGTAAGCTCTTCCTCCCTCTTCACGAATTCATCCCGCAGCTCCAGGAGTTTTTGCTCTTCATCTTCGAGCTTCCTCTCCCGCTCCTCAAGAGCCTCCCGGCGCTTGACGAGACTGTCGTGGATGGCGTCGAGCCTCTCTTGGCGATCACTCGTTGCATTATTAGTAGCTACAGCCTGTTTGTAGATGGCCCGGGACTTGTTGTCAAGGGATCATGTCATGCTTTCCCTCTTGTCCAGCAGCTGGTCCCTGTACTCCAACCGGACCTTCTCCTTCTTCACCCACTCTTTGTCGTCAGCCAGCCTAGACTGCGCCAGCTAGGTCTCGAATTGGAGTCAGTTGCGCCACCTCCTAAGAGTTTGGCGCTCCTCCTCGAGGGACTTGCTGTCGTGGTAAAAAGCTAGCTGCACTTGACGAAGGCTGGAGCAGGCGTTGTCGATAGACAACGACAGAGGGATCGGCTCCAGGCCTTCTGGGGTCTTCTCCGCTGGCTCCAGGAGGTTCTCCGTGACAAAAAATTGGGTCCCACTCTACAAGAGCGGTCCCCTGAGCCTCCACAGGACTAGCACCGCCCTCCAGGATAGCCTCGGTCACCGCCAAGGAAGGTCCTGCAACAGAAGTTTCGACCTCCGAAGTTGGCTCCGAAGGTCCCGCTGCCAAGTCATCAACAACTGGTCCCTCAAGCGAGGGGCCAGTAACTTCATCTTGGCACCCTGGCTCAAGTGTGGGCACCTCCGGGACCACCACCTCCAGGGCAGGCGTCGAAAGTTCGGCCGGAGCTAAAGCCACTTTCGGCTCCGACGCTGGCGCTTCCTCCACCGTCAGCTCAGGAACTGGCACTTCGACCATCATGGGTTCGGGGACCGGCACTTCTGCAGCAACCGGTTCGGGCACCGGCACTTCTGCAGCAACCGGCTCAGACGCCGGAACTTTTGCAGCAACCGGCTGAGGCACCGGAACTTCCTTGACGACTGGCTCTACCATCGGAACTTCATCAACCACCGACTCTACCGCCGGGACTTCATCAACACCCGGCTCTACCGCTGGGGCCTCATCAACCACCGGCTCCGTTGCCGGGGCTTCAACAACATCCGGCTCTAGGGCCGGAATCGCAGCTACCTCTGGCTTTTGGGCCGGAGCGTCCACCATTTCAGCATCCAAACCCGGAGCTTCAACCTCCGGGGCAGGTCCCGCTGGTACATCTTCATTCCCGTGGTCCGGTGCTACCACGGGAGCTTCTGGGATGAGTCAAGGTCCAGGACCACGACAGCCAGCGCCGGAGCTGTCGCAGCTTCAGCCACTTCTTGAGGTAGTGCTGGGATTGGAGCCGGAGCTTCTACCTGCACAGCATCAGCTGCTGCTGCAGGAACCGAATCTGCAGCCCCTTTCTTGGGCACTCTGTGGATGAAAGACGAAGAAACTCAAAACACGATTACCACAAAAACAATCAACTGAGGTAAAAAATAAAACTTATGACTCAAGGGCTCGGCCAACTCCTTGCCCTTGCCTACGACTTCGGTTATTGGCTTTGGGGCGAGAGCGGAGCCGCCTTCAGAAGCTCCGGGGATTGCCACCCCGGAGGTTGATTGCCTCTCCACCAGGACCAAGTCGTCCAACAGCGGCATCTTCCTCCGTAGCTCTCTGCACTCCTCTGGAATCATATTCAGAGGCAGGAAGGCTGCCGGTGGAGACACGTCGACAGGACTGATGTTCCCAGGCTGGAACTTCTTGAGATGGATCTTCAAGGCTTCACCAGCCAAGTTGGTGTCCAAGCCGACTTCAATGCGGTTGGTATCCATCTCACTGTTGAAGGCCCAGGCAGGCCGGCTCCTAGCCCTCAGCGGGGCCCACCTGTTTGTCAAGAAGTTGTCGAAGACCATCTGCAGGGTCACCCCACCTTCGACACATTCCTGGATTCAATCCAGGATGGGCCTGTACTCCCTCGACAGCGCCGGCACGTCACTCCAAGTGTCGGTGTCGACGCGAGGAAGGCCTTCAGGCACCTCTAGAATCTCGTGTCCCTCGATGGTGATGACCACCCAGTCTTTCTTCTAGTCGTCCCACTTTCAAGAAGGGAAGGACCTCAAGTTCTTGAAGGGAGAGTTTTTCCGCTTCACGAAGTAGTAGAAGCCGATGAACTCATCACTCTTCCCGGTCAGGTCGACAGTGAAGAAGGTCCGGAACAACTCCACGCAAGGGGGCACACCCACTCACATCACGCAAAATTGGACGAAAGTCGCCACTAGCAAGATTGAGTGGGGGCCCAGATGGTGGAGCTGTAGGCCATAGAAATCTAGCAACATCAGAAAGAAGGTGGAGAAAGGCAGGATCAAACACGTCATGGCGTACCCAAGGAAGTACACCATATATCCGGCTCGCTTCTTCTCGAAGGGAAGCTCGCCGCAGCGAATTTCATTGTCGAAGGAGTCACTGGACCATCCCATATAGGTCCGGACCCTGGACAACTCCTTCTTGCTCCCAATGCAGCTCTTGGGGAGTCCCAACTTCATCGCGGCACAGCGTGGCAATAGAAGAAAAGCAAGCAAAAGTTTTGAGTATTTGAGCGCAAGTTCGAATGAAGGCGTAAAGAATCCCCAAACGGTGCACGTTTTCCTTCTTAAGTAAGCCCCTGCAACGCATGGATGAAAACCACAGAGGAGCCGACGATACAATTCAAAAACTTCACCCTGCCAATGACAAGGGGGCCTGGGGCCACCCCGACGATCAAGTCGAGGTCCTTACCCCAGGCGAACGGTTGTCATCATGGAAGGCGGGAAGCCTGAAGGCGGCGGCCTGATAGGGCGCGCGGAATCTATACGGTTTTCGTATCGGGAACCAGCGACCTTCAATTGCGTGAGATCCGCACGCTCAGATCTCACCTGCCGTATCCCGGATACGCCACACGGCGATGGTTTAACTGCGAACTACCGCCAACGGCACATCCGAAGACCCTTGAAGACACGGCTCAAAAACTGAAGGATGGACCCACCTCCGGCAGAACGACTTCATCCAAAAGGTATCTCACAGAGGTGGGCCTAGAGGGCCACTGTCGGTACACTGCATACCATATACCCCTTGGGACTACAAAAACACCAAAGGAACTTCACCTGTCTGAGTTAAAGACCTGCGAAGGTCCCACGTGTCATACGGGACCGGACCTGCCTTCCATCTATGGGTAGTCCCGGTGCTGCGACGTGTATACTACAACCGGAGCTACATCCCACACATGGAAAAGATCTGGGCCAAATACCAGTGCGGCACCGCCGGACCTAACCCTCGACAGTGGGAAGCTCCGGTCCTGACACTTGTACAACTGCACCGGACCTACCCATCCCAGACGATAAAGGTCTGGATCTGCCACATGTCCAACCATCGGACCTTCAGCCTCAACAATCAGACTCGTGTATCTCCAACGGCTCGGACATTCGAGGGGCAGTCAAAGACTTCAAGACCCGATTAAGTGTCTTTAATACCATATTAATGACACACGATCAGAAGGCCGTTAATACCAGTAACGGCACTATCAAGACCCGTTACCACGTTATTAAGAGCAATTAACCTCATTAATTATGTATTAAGCATCAATAACCGTCAGGACCACATGTCGGGCCAAGCTAATGGTGTAACGACCAGTCCTTGTACTATAAAAGGACTGGTCGACGATACACAGGGGACCCTTGGACGCTCTAGACTCTCCGCTAGCTCTCTGCCCTCTGGAACCTTTAGAAGCTATCGACTCTTAGACGCTCAATACAACAACTACATACCCCGGGGAGTAGGGTATTACGCTCAGGCGGCCCGAACCATGTAAATCCTTATGTCTATTCGTCACCGTGTTCTGAATCTCTGCGCGCCCAATACCGAACTACAAACTTCGCGGGCTACCAACAGTAGTACCGGGAGAATTGCGAGAACAAAACTCCGACACATGTAATTAGCACATTGGGTACTGACAACAGATATTTGTCGCGGAGTAGGATTGGTTTGAAGTACCTGGGTGGAGGAGACTTTGTGTCTTCTAGAATAAATCTGATCAAAGCGGCAGTTGTGAATCAACTCTCTGGTCCATCTTCGAGGTTCCTTCTGGTAGGTTGCATCGATAGCTTTTTCTTGTATGATCAGAGAGGTGCATGGGATGTGGCCCGGTGATTGAATAGCCCTGTGGGTGGAGGACTACACGAACTCTATGGTGGATTTGGCTTCAACTCCCATAATACCCTCCATTGTCCGATTCCACCAGCCTGAATGTGACTGAGGGAAGGCCACAAGAAAAGTGCAGCGCAGCGCTGCCGAGTCAAAATGTTGAATCCAGCCAGGCTGCTGGTTGACTTTGTTGCAAACCCATTTGAGCAACTCCGGAGCTGGAGGAAGCCTATAGGCAGGGGCCTCCTCAACATTGGATGAGCTTGACCTACCCCCCTAGGAGCTAAGAGATCAGGGGGACGACATGGACGGGGGCATCCAATGGAGCATCTTGTTGCAGCTAATGGCCCCATCCCCAGCCAATTTGCTGAGGAGGGTCATTTGGTTGGGCCGCCATCGTCGCTGCTGCTTCACAGACCAGATTCAGGACGAGGTTGGTAGGGGGAATAAAAAAGTGACCGTTCATGTCTCCATTTGCTGGGAGTGCCGGAGGGGGCGTGTGGGGGTTCATGTCCGGCGGGACCTCATATTCCCCCAGTTGGTGGACGTTGTTGAGCTGGACCCCATCAAGAACAATGATGGGGCAGACCACACGTTAAACAAGGCATCTCCTTGCCGGATAACAAAACTTCGGGATACAGATTGTGCACCATTGTAGAGGCACTTGACGAGGACGTACCTCATAGCTTTCAGCAGGTTATGCTAGTTGAGGAGATTGCCAAAGCTAGATACTATGACGTTGATGTATTGAATGGACTGGTGATCGAATGGAAACCCAAGAATCAGGATCCAGCCAATATGAGAGTAGTTGCTACGACCGTTGATGCTGAATTCATGACACTGGCCGACGATCTGGAGGCCATCGACGGCCAACGGGTTCATCACGAGGAGAGTATCCTGATGGAAGGTGCTCTCCATCTGGAAGAGATCGATCCCAAGAGGAGTGAGAGTGGTTGAACGGACAACCATACCCAGGTCGTCTTCAAGAACTTGTTGCATCTGGTTCTTGAAAGCCCCATAATAGTTTGTGTTCAATGATGCCTGCTTTGTCGACGGCGATGGCATAGTCCTCGTTAGCAGACTTCCTCGGGTCCCCCTTGAAGTGTACCGCCAAGCAGGGGACGCGGTTCGAGCCTCTGACAACTGCATCGAAAGCCTGTGGGATGAACCTCTACAGGAGCTACAAGAATGTTAGCCATTGGGGCGATGGATGTGATGTAAATGTAGTTTGCAAGAGGCATATGTTCATTGAAAGAGTCTGTGGTGGACGGAGTGGGCAGCGTCGATGAAAATAGTTGGTCGATAGGGAAGTTGCGGGTTGAAGCGATGGTGGTGAAGGTGGTGGTAGTGGCATTATGGATAAAGGCTCTCCGAAGGGGTGGAGGGAGTTTCGGATTTTGGTGGTTTCATGGGCGGTCGGGGCAACCGCATTAAGTTTCCTTCCTTTTTTGATGCGCCAGACAAGGCGACACTTCAACTGATGTGGCAAGAGCCCTCCTTGTGTCCCAGTTCCTAGCAAGATCCACACCAGATTTTATTGCAGCAGTTCCAGAAGAGGTGTGCAGTATCAAAGCAATGCTAACATCTGCGGAGTCTCCTTCTGCTGGTGGTGGCATTGAATGGGTGCACGAATTGACCCCCGGGGGCAGCTTTGGGTTGATGGTGGAGGCTACACGGTAGGGGGCTATGTGTCGTCCTCATTTTGTGGCAAGTGGGTGGCGGAATTGAAGGGACTATGATAACTGTTGCAGTTGTCAAATCCCTTACCTCCGGTATGGGGGTTTTGCTGCATGGTGAAACGAGGGGTGTAGTAGGGAGCATCATGACCATTTTGAACTGAAGGGCGTCTACAATAACTCTGGTTCAGAGCGATCACATCAGCAGATCTCCCATAAGGCTCTCCGAATTCCTGTGCCCGGTCCAGCAAGGATTTTGGGTGAGGGTAGGCAAGAGAACTACTAATGCTAGGATTAGCATTGTGGTTAGGGCGTGACTGCCCCACATAACATTGGTTGTGGGTGAACTGAATAGGTAACAAAGGGTTAACCTTCATCATCGCGCTGATATGGCAGGTGCTGGAACCGATGAGAATAGATGTGGTGGCCGGAGCACAAGGCTTCGTCAGCCGCTGCTTGGGCAAAGCAGTCTGATGGGTGTCGAAAAGGAAACCCTTTTCAGGCAGGTGGGATGTTTCTTGTATCAGACCACTTTCCAATCACTTTCCTCCTCAGCATGCGAGGAACGAAGGTCCTTAAACCAGTTTGGACCACCATCATGCCAGAGCAAGAAGTAAACATCAAATTCCTTGGTAATAACTCTTTTCGGTGATTAGATCATGAGCCCCACCTGTTTGGAAGTAACAGCGAAACGATAATGTCTATCAGATTCATAAGCAATATGAAAACCCTCCGCGGTTCGACCCAGCACAGCATGGAGCGCACAACCCACGGAGTACTGAGTAAGACAAAATGTAAACCGACGAAAGACAGCGAGCATGGAGAAGGATCCTGATGAAGAGGATGATGGATGGTGCACCGATGATTTGCGGCGTTGAAGGGCGGAGTTCTGGAAGGGCGCCTTTCCTTGCGTGAGGTCCCAATGGACGAAGGATCGCTCCTTTCGGTCCCCCGCCATAGCTGGGCGGTAGGGGTTTAGCTGGCCAATGGGCCAGTCAGCAGGAGGGAGAGGACCACCACTTACGTGGTTGCAGCAGGGCTCCGGGTGTCTTGGCCGACGGCAGGGAGTGGGTTGTTGCGACAAGGGGGGTGGAGAGTGGGAGCGGGGGTGGAGAGTGGGAGCTGAGCTAGATATGCTTTTAGTAGATTGTTAGCATTCATATGTTAGGCCGCATATAATGTCAGCCAATTCAATGAATAAAGCATGTAAGAATTAGACCCTTCATTGTGCTCATAGCCTCTGATAAGAGGACGAGTTTGCTGTCTAGTTTGTCCAATCCTCCCAAACTAACATTTACATTGTCTAGTCTGTGGCACATGGATAAATTTCGGATGCAGTTTTCCATTTGATTTTTTAACAGATGCCAACAATATTTTGACAACACTAGTTTTGAACTCCTGATCTAAACATGAACAAATCTCATAGGTTTAAAAGACACAAAAGTGCTAAACTCACAGTAAACCTTTGAAATAGAGTACAATAAAATTATTAGACTAACTTGTTCAAAAAAATTATTAGACTAGTGATCTGGTTTTGCAAACTCACTTGGGTTGATCTGGATGTTTTCCCACCGAAGCAGCCTCCAGCCCTTCTTGTAATGACACGCACATTGCTGAATGGAATGCCTAAGCACCTTGCTATGACAATTTGTGCAAGCTCAGGGTACTGCGATGAACTGTACACTACCAAGGTGTTATCTTCATCTGGAATTGATAGTGCTGTTTGTGTTGCCATGTAGAAGTAGTGCTGAGAAGCAAGTTTTACCTGCAGTCATAAATATTGCATGAGATGAGGTATCATCCTTTGGCTTTCATTGCTATCTGTGTTTCTATGTGGAAGTACCATTGGTAGAAAAAGGCACAGAGATGCACAAATAATACTATATTTGACTATTTGACGTTCTAGAATCCCTTCAATCAACCTTTGTAAAGTTTGACCACTAGTATGTAATACACTAACTCGACTGGCAACATGAATATTATGTGGCTGGATTCATCTTTGATTTTAATATTTATTGCTAAAATTCTCAAAATTGCCTCTTGGACACCACAAAATAAAGAAAAATAACAAAAAAAGTTTATTTCATTAATTTTGAACTTCCATATTTCCTTCTCCCTGCGTATACACTATCATAAATATATCTGAAGAAAATAAAAAAAAACAGGTGGCACTAAAAAACAGGTGCCATTGCATAATGTTGAAGTGTACAAGTGAATTGTCTACCCTTTCCAATCAACTTAAGCTTTTGGCTGCAACTGATCAGCGCATAGTAGCTTAACATGATATCAGAGTCAGAGTTCTCGAGTTCGAATCCTGGTGGGTGCAAGCTCACTCCTATTTCCACGTTTGAGGCCCGAGGAAGCCTCACATGAGGGGGAGTATTGGAGTGTATAAGTGAATTGTCCACCCTTTCCCATCAGCTTAACTTTTTGATGCAATTGATCAGCACATAGTAACTTAACACATAAAACTTAATTTATGGCTTCTCAAGTGTCATACTTCTTTTTTCGCATTGATATGATTATTGGGGACTATTGAAATACAAGTGAATTGCCTATCATCCCATATTAGCTTAAGCTTTTGGGTGCAACCGGTCAGTGCATAGTAGCTTAACATAGTATTAGAGCCAGAGGTCTCAAGTTCAAATCCTGACGGGTGCAAGTCCACTACTATTTTCCACGTTAGATGCCCAAGGGAGCCTTATGTGAGGGGCAGTGTTGAAATACAAGTGAATTACCTACCATCCCTTATCATATTAAGATTTTGGGTGCAACTGGTCAGCGCAAAGTAGCTTAACATGGTATCAGAGCAAGAGGTCTCAATTGTAGTCGACACCAGGGCACTGAGTGAAGCCCCGAAGAACCCAACGGGCCTTGCACATCCCCAGAGATCCATCCGCATTCCTCTTATGTATAAATACCCACTGATGAGTAGGTTTAGGCCCGATCTTCCGAAAGGTATGTCGATTGGGGTGGAGAACTCGACGTTGATGATCCGCGGCACTCGAGCGGTTCGAGTATCCCTGCAATCACTACACCACGGCTCCGTTGGTTATCAACCGTGCTGCACACGCTTGACCTCGCCAAGAAGGCTAATCCCTGCAAGTGCAATCGAGAACACGAGCAAGAACGTAGAAGACACGATCGGAAATCGCGAAATTGGGGTCTCACAAACCGTAGAACGGCGATTTTATTGATCTAAGCAAAACCCACCGAATATGACCGGCGGCTGCAGTATTTATAGGATAGGGTTCGACCAAAACACGATTAGACGCGTCTCTAATGGACTCTTACGGGATACAAGGCCCAAAGGCCCGATTCGGTGGTGCAGCACCGGACAGAAATCTGGACTCGACTTGTTTCGACGATTCCCAATGACTCCGGAGGAATTTTGAGGTGGGACCAGAACCATTGGAAAGTTTATCTTCTCCTCTTTCCGTGCATATGTAGAACGTCGAAAACGGAGTTCGTATGCCTCCTGGACGTCTGTTTTAAGGTGGACTGCTCCTGGACTCCGAGTTGAACTCGAGTCCGAGTTGTAAACTGTTTCCATCTACTTGTGGACGTCCCAGGTGGTTCTCCACGCTCCCAAGGCCTCCTTCCTTCACTTGTTGATCTTTTCCATTATTCCTAATAACAATTAAATCATCACATAGCAATCTATTCTCAAACTCACATGCAAAAGAAGTTAAGAACGAATTCACCTGCTGATTTAATAACCGTGCCCGTGCTCTTGTGATTGGTCCTTGCAGTTCAATGCGCGTCTCTGCTGTTGTTATGTCCTCATCATCCTCCCCCTCTTGAATTGGAGTCGTCCTCGACTCAAGTTCATCTTCTTCTCCCAAGTACGGTCGCAAATCTGAAATGTTAAATGTAGGACTAACCCCAAAATCAGGAGGCAATTCAAGCTTATATGCATTATCATTAATCTTTTCAACGATCTTAAAAGGACCAGCAGCTCGTGGCATAAGTTTAGATTTTCTCAAGTCGGGAAATCGCTCTTTTCTCAAATGTAACCACACCAAATCGCCCGGTTCAAGTTTTACTTCTTTTCTACCTTTACTACCTGCAATCCTATACTTCTCATTCATCATTTCAATATTTTTCTTTGTAGTTTCATGCATCTTAAGAATGAATTCAGATCGTTGCGTAGCATCCAAATTTATAGTTTCAGAAGGAGGCAAAGGTAGTAAATCAATAGGAGCACGGGGATTGAAACCATACACTACCTGGAATGGACTTACCTTTGTCGTGGAGTGAACGGATCTGTTGTAAGCAAATTCTATATGTGGTAAACACTCCTCCCACAACTTCAAATTTGTTTTCAAGACAGCCCGTAACATAGTGGATAAAGTACGATTAACTACCTCGGTCTGTCCATCCGTTTGTGGGTGACATGTAGTTGAAAACAGCAACTTGGTTCCCAATTTATACCACAAAGTTCTCCAAAAATGACTTAAAAATTTTGCATCACGATCAGAAACAATGGTATTTGGCACACCATGTAAACGAACAATTTCCGTCATAAATAAATCAGCAATGTGTGAGGCATTATCATTCTTATGACAAGGTATAAAGTGTGCCATTTTGGAAAAACGATCAACAACTACAAAAATACTATCCCTCCCCCTCTTAGTCCTAGGCAATCCCAAAACAAAGTCCATAGAAATATCCTCCCAAGGTACACTAGGAACAGGAAGAGGCATATAAAGACCATGTGGGTTAAGACGAGACTTAGCTTTGTTGCAAGTAGTGCATCGTGACACGTAGCGCTCGACATCACGCCTCATCTTTGGCCAAAAGAAGTGTGTGGACAGCACGTCTTCGGTTTTCTTCACTCCAAAATGTCCCATCAAACCTCCTCCATGTGCTTCCTGCAAAAGCAATAGACGAACGGAGCTAGCTGGAACGCATAGCTTGTTAGCACGATAGAGGAGACCCTCTCGCAGCACATATTTATTACAAGTTCTTCCTTCTCTACAATTTTCAAAAGCAACTTTGAAGTCCAAATCAGTAGGATATAATGCTTTAATTGTTTCCAAACCAAAGATTTTATGATCAAGTTGGGACAGCATGGTATAACGCCTAGATAATGCATCGACAATGATATTTTCCTTCCCTTTCTTATGCTTAATGATGTATGGAAACCACTCTATGAACTCAATCCATTTAGCATGTCGTTTAGTCAGATTGGTTTGACACTTAAGATACTTCAATGATTCATGATCGGAATGTATGACAAACTCCTTAGACCAAAGATAATGTTGCCATGTTTGTAATACACGGACTAAGGCATACAATTCCTTATCATAAGTGGAGTAATTCAGAGAAGGACCATGAAGTTTTTCACTAAAGAAAGCAACGGGTTTACCTCCTTGTATGAGAACGCCTCCAATACCAATGCCGCTTGCATCGCATTCTAGCTCAAAGGTCTTGTCAAAATCAGGAAGTTGTAGTAATGGTGCTTGTGTAAGCTTCGATTTGAGAGCATCAAAAGCTTGTTGCTGCTGTTCGCCCCATCGAAATGGAACTCCCTTCTTCGTTAGCTCATGTAGAGGTGCTGCAATGGTGCTGAAATCCCGCACAAAGAGCAGATAAAATCCTGCAAGACCAAGAAAACTACGAACCTGTGTGACGGTAGTTGGGGCTGGCCAGCTGGTGATTGCTTCAATTTTTGCCTCATCCATCTCAATTCCCTGCGAGGAAACGACATAGCCAAGAAACGAGACTCGATTGGTGCAAAAAACGCACTTTTCGAGGTTACCAAACAAACGTGCATCTCTCAAAACAGTAAAAACAGCACGTAAATGATCAAGATGTTCATCATATGACTTGCTGTAAATGAGGATATCATCAAAGTAAACCACCACAAATTGTCCAATGAAAGCACGTAAAACCTCGTTCATTAATCGCATAAAGGTGCTGGGTGCATTAGTTAAACCAAAAGGCATGACTAACCACTCATAAAGTCCAAACTTGGTTTTAAATGCAGTTTTCCATTCATCTCCTAGTGCCATTCTAATTTGGTGGTAACCACTACGCAAGTCAATTTTTGTGAAGATGATAGCACCACTCAATTCATCAAGCATGTCATCTAATCGAGGAATAGGATAACGATATCGAATGGTGATGTTATTATTCGCTCGACAATCAACACACATGCGCCAACTACCATCTTTCTTAGGAACCAAAAGAACAGGAACGGAACAAGGGCTAAGGCTTTCACGAATGTACCCGCGGTCCAAAAGATCTTGGACTTGTCGCTGAATTTCCTTAGTTTCTTGTGGATTCGCCCTGTAAGCTGCACGACTTGGCAAACTTGCTCCTGGAATCAAATCGATCTTGTGTTCAATGCCTCTCATCGGTGGTAAACCAGGGGGTATCTCGGAGGGAAACACATCCTCAAACTCCTGCAAAAGGTTAGCAACAGCACGGGGCAATGCAATAGACAATTCATGAAGTGAAAACATGGCTTCTTTGCAAACTAAAGCATAGCACATCCCCTTAGCATCGAATAAATCAGCAAGTTCAGATTTAGTTGCGAGCAATGATGGTGATTTTAACTTAATAACTTGCTGTTTTTCAGATTCTAATTTAGTTGCGTTGCCCTCACGAATTTTACTCTTCTCAAAATGCACAATTTCAGCAGGAGTCATGGGGAGCAAAGTGATTTTCTTTCCCTTATGCATGAGAGTATATTTATTGGTTCTACCATGATGAATAGCATCTGTATCAAATTCCCAAGGACGACCCAATAAAAGAGAACAAGCATCCATAGGAACAACATCAAAATCAGCAAAATCATGGTATGAACCAATTGAAAAATGGATTCTCGCTGTTTGTGTTACCCGAACCTTACCGCTGTTGTTGAACCATTGAATTTGGTACGGATGAGGGTGTGCTCTTGTTGTCAAACCGAGTTTCTTGACGACGTCCGTGTTTACCAAGTTATTGCAGCTACCTCCATCAATTATAGTGTGTACACGGCAGTCCTTGACGACGAGAAACATGTGGAAGAGGTTGTGTCGTTGTAGCTTGTCGTCGGTCTCCACTTTGGAGCTCAAGGCACGCTGCACAATGATGCTCCTATAGTTCTCCGTCGCCGCTGCACCAAGTACCTCTTCTTCGGTGTGTTCGTCATTTGGATCTGTAAAGTCAGTAGCAAGAGAATATTCATCTTCAACATCCGAAGTACTATCATACCCGCCATCGTCGCGTGCTATGTATGCTCGTTTGCTCGGGCAATCTCTCATCATATGACCAAGTCCCTGGCAGCGGTGACACTTAATGTCGGAAGTACGACCCGTAGAAGGAGTGGACGACGAAGGCTTGAATGATGTCGCCTTGCTGCCTTCCGGCACGCGAGAAGGTGGAGTAGCAGGTATAGTTCGTTGGGCGCCATTGGGTGGTGTAGTCGCTGCACGGGGGGCCGAAGATGGTGCTGTTTTGGATGGTGTAGTTGCTGCACGCGGCGTGAAGTTGCTCCTCGTGCGTTGTTGCTGTTGTTGTCGGCCCTGCAATTCTTTTTCTGCCAACATAGCAAGCTGAAATAATCTGTTAACAGTATCATATTCTTTGTAATCAACAATGTCCTGAATTTCACGCCTCAACCCCCCATAAAAACGAGCTATTTTATCATCCATGTCCTCCACTACCCCACAACGCAGCATACCCTTTTGTAACTCTTGATAATACTCCTCTACGGACATGTTACCTTGGTCTAAACGCTGCAATTTTTTGCGAAGGTCCCGCTGAAAAGATGGAGGAACAAATCGAACACGCATAGCTTCCTTTAATCTATCCCATGTTGGAGGATCAGTTCTAGTTTTAACAAGTTCATTCCACCATATGATAGCAAAGTCCTTAAACTCACTAGTGGCTTGACGAACTCTATGTTGTTCAGGAACAAGATGGGAATTAAATTTTTGCTCTACTGTCATCTCCCAATCAAGATAAGCCTCAGCATCATAAGCACCAGAAAAAGAGGGTATAGTAAATTTCACTTTAGCAAAAGGATCATCAAGAGGGCGGTTATAATTGTTATGATTATTACCTCCCATACCTCGACGATAAAGTGGCAGTCTTGGCTGATTACTGTGATCTTCCAGTTCATCATAAGCATTGTCTTCTTGTCTTCCAGCGAGAGGCAACCGAGCCTCAAAAATTCATCCGAAGAGCAAGGTCATCCAGTTTGCGAGTCAAGTTCGCCAATGACTCCTCCGTTGATGCGTTGTATTTGGCGAACATATCACATAACTCAACATGTTGAACACATTCGTCATTATTTTCATCTCCTGCCATTGTTAGTAGGAAACAAAAGACAACAAAAAAATGTTATCCCTATCAACTACAGTGACAATGTGGAAGGTGGAAGAAAAGAATCTCTCTCGCTCAAGCGTCTTACCACGCTCTTACAAGTGTTCTTACCGACACAGCAGGTGGTGTGGACGGTGAGATGAACCAATGAAGCGTGGGGTGATTGCAAAGGTACCTGTTATGCTCAAGAGAAAGGTGGAGCTTGGATGGTATAATATGGTGGCTAATAAGCAGAAAATCATTAACAGCTAAACAAAGTTGAATAAGTATTCAATGTAGGAAACTGTTGCTGGTCAACTGGGTGCCCTGGAGCCTAGCACAACACAAGGAAGTATCAAGGCAAAAGAAAGACAGAATGATATAACCAAACAAACAGCACCAAGTGGTATAGGCCAATTGCTTTAATATGCGTGCTCTTCACTATTTTTTTTTCTTTTTTGTAATATTTTTTTTGATATTTTTTCTTTACTCAGTAGCAAAAATATAGGAGGCACACAAATTTGCAGCTCAATTGGATGTAATATGCGGCCTATAGAAAATCAAGAAGGTTCTTTAAAATTCGTGCTGAAACTTCGGAGGCCGGATAGCCTATCTTCCGAGGGGAATTTGGGCAATCTAATTTCGCCGAACGCGGCCACGCGGCGGAAAATCAGATGCGAAATTTCGCGTAGATGAATTTGAAAAAAAAATTCGCCCGATTTCGAGTTCGTATGCGAAAGTTATGGCCGTTTTAAGGTAGGCTGTCCGAGTTACGTTTTTTGGATGTTGATTTCAACTCGGTTTGAGAACAGAACTCGCAAACGGATACGAAAACGATCGGGAATTTGCACAGCAACTAATGGGGTGGTGTGTGATGATTCAAGGATGAATGGCACAAAGATTTGTCACCTAATCTAGGTCTGGCAATGCGGGAGTTCACGCAAGGCGGCTAGCTAGGGCAAAACGATGAACGTGGCGGATCGGTTTGTTATTTAGGGATTGTGGAATAGGTGTCGAATAGCAAGAAAACAAGGACGAAACACGATAACTAGGACCAAAAAACACAAAGCTAAACCAGAAACAAGACTCAACCACACGAATGCAAACTCAACAATGCAAACTGAAAAACGAAACTGCAGGCACTATAGTCTGGGAAGCGGTAAAAACGATCTAATTTTTTTTGTGGCTTTTTTGTGGACTCTAGGTACGAAATAAAATCGATCTAATGGAAGGAAGGAAAACAAAGATACCTCACGGGCAACCTGGAAATCTGATACCAATTGATGAGTAGGTTTAGGCCCGATCTTCCGAAAGGTATGTCGATTGGGGTGGAGAACTCGACGTTGATGATCCGCGGCACTCGAGCGGTTCGAGTACCCCTGCAATCACTACACCACGGCTCCGTTGGTTATCAACCGTGCTGCACACGCTTGACCTCGCCAAGAAGGCTAATCCCTGCAAGTGCAATCGAGAACACGAGCAAGAACGTAGAAGACACGATCTGAAATCGCGAAATTGGGGTCTCACAAACCGTAGAACGGCGATTTTATTGATCTAAGCAAAACCCACCGAATATGACCGGCGTCTGCAGTATTTATAGGCTAGGGTTCGACCAAAACACGATTAGACGCGTCCCTAATGGACTTTTACGGGATACAAGGCCCAAAGGCCCGATTCGGTGGCGCAGCACCGGACAGAAATCTGGACTCGACTTGTTTCGACGATTCCCAATGACTCCGGAGGAATTTTGAGGTGGGACCAGAACCATTGGAAAGTTTATCTTCTCCTCTTTCCGTGCATATGTAGAACGTCGAAAAAGGAGTCCGTATGCCTCCTGGGCGTCTGTTTTAAGGTGGACTGCTCCTGGACTCCGAGTTGAACTCGAGTCCGAGTTGTAAACTGTTTCCATCTACTTGTGGACGTCCCAGGTGGTTCTCCACGCTCCCAAGGCCTCCTTCCTTCACTTGTTGATCTTTTCCATTATTCCTAATAACAATTAAATCATCACATAGCAATCTATTCTCAAACTCACATGCAAAAGAAGTTAAGAACGAATTCACCTGCTGATTTAATAACCGTGCCCGTGCTCTTGTGATTGGTCCTTGCAGTTCAATGCGCGTCTCTGCTGTTGTTATGTCCTCATCACCCACTTTCTCGTGACAACATTCCACGACCAGGACGGGGAACCAAATCCCAGGTCCGATTAGCAAACAGGGTTGCATGCTCCTCCTTCATAGCTCGACGCTAGTGAGGAACAGCGAGGGCGCTACGGACAGTGGAGGAAATAGGCAATATGGGTGAGGAGGCAGGTGGTGGAGAGGTCGTCGAGGAGAGGACAACCCCGTTGAACCACTCCACTGGCTGGAGGACCCTAGCAGCACGACTGGTCACCATCGGGTGAACGTGGCTAGGGTCACAGTGGAGCAGTGGGGGGTGGTACACGGGGGGGGGGGGGGGGGGGGGCGATGCGGGATGAGGTCGGAACACCAACTCGCACTCGTCACTGATAGACAAGAGTGGGGTTGGCATACCGCAGCACCAGGGCCACGCGTGGTGTAGCAGTCGAAGTCGAGGACGACAGTGTTGCATTTGGTGAAGCGGGCGACGGTGGGGACATAGGTGCCGCGCGTGGTGCAACGGGCGATGTCAGGGCAGCACCATTCGCATATGTTGGCATCGAGGACACTAGGGCCTCGCGTGGCGCAACTGGTGGTATCGAGAACACAGGTGCCATGCATGGCACAGTTGGTGGCGTCAGGGCCACGTGTGGCACAACTGGTGGCGTCGGGGACGCCGGTGCCACGCATGGCGTAGCAAGCGACGCTGGGGCAGCGCAAGGCATAGCTGGTGGCGTCGAGGACACCGAGACCGTGTGTGGCACAGCTGGTGGCATCGGAGCCACACGTGGCGTAGCTGGTGTTGTCAGGGACGCCGGTGCCACGCATGGCACAACGGATGGGTAACCAGCAGGAGGTAAAACACAAGGTCGTTGTACAGGAGCGGCCTCAAAATCAGTAGAGAAGAAGGAATCCAACTCAGCAACAGAGTGAGAGGACGAAGTGGAAAAGGGAAAAGAGGACCCATCGAAGACTACGTGTCAAAAGATCAAGATACGACGGGTAGTAAGGTCAAGGCACCAGTACCCCTTATGGTCGGGGGAGTACTCGAGGAAGACACACCGAGTCCAGCGAGGCACAAGCTTATGGGGGGCGATGGCGGAGAGGATAGGGTAGCAAGCGCACCGGAAGACTTGAAGGTGGTCGTAAAGAGGAGGAGTGCCTAACAAAGCGAAGTGTGTGGTGGGATCACTAATCGCCTTAGAAGGTAGGCAATTAATGAGGTAGGTGGCGGGTGTGAAGTGCCTCCACCCAGTTGCGAGCAGGAGTAGAAGCCTGGAACATTAGGGAGTGCATGACATCGTTGGAGGTCCGAATCTTGCACCCAGCCTTACCATTTGGGGGGGGGAGTGTACAAGCAAGACATGCGCAACTTAACACCGTGAGAGAGCTGGAAGTCATAGAACCCAGAGTTGTCAAACTCGCGTCTGTTGTTGCACTAGATTGCTTTGATCGTGCGCCCAAACTGGGTGGACACTCAAGCGAAGAAGTTAGAGAGGGTGTCGAACGTATCAAACTTTTATCATAAGGGAGAAGTCCACGAATAGTGTAAGAAATCATCAACAACCACCAAGTAATACTTATAGTCAGAAACACTAAGAATAGGTGATGTCCAAATATCACAGTGAATCAAATCAAAGATGCGCTCGACATGAATGGCAGAATGCGAAAAAGGAAGTCGAACGTGTCGACCCATTTGAGAGGCATGGCAAATAGACACATGAGTACCCTGAGCACACGAAATAATTGAACTATAAGACAACATTGACATAGCATCAACACCCGGGTGGCGAAGCTAACAATGCTAGGTGGTCGAGGAAGTTGTCATAGTCAGGGCAAAAGGTGTAGGGAGAGCGGAAGCAGGAAGACGCATCATGTACAGGGACCCTGAACTCTCAGAGCGGAGAAAAAGACGCAGGGTAGTAAGATCCTTTACGAATAAACCAAAAGGGTCAAACTTGATGGAAACATGGTTGTTAGTGGTAAAACAACGAACGGAAAGAAGGTGTTGAATGATGTCAGGAGCGACAAGAACATCACAAAGGTGAAAAGAACATCATGAACTCGTGTCACCCACTGAGGTGACTGGAAGAACAGACCCATTCCCAACAACGATAGATGAAGGATGAGAAGTGTGGGAAGGGCGGGTAGAAGAGAATATACCGGCGTTAGAGGTGGTGTGCTATAATGCTCCGAAGTCCATGACCCAGTTAGGACCAGGTGCTGTGAGATTCTGCAAGAGACCGATGGTGAAGGACAGGTTGCGACATGCCACGGTGGTGGTGGAACCATGGAGGGAGCCTGCACGCTCGGACCACCGGCAGTTGTGCCAACAAAGAAGACAACGGCCGATCCAGGCACCAATGCTTCGGATAGGGGTTCGACAGTGATGGAGGCA
This sequence comes from Tuctoria greenei, assembly GCA_036927565.1. Classification (NCBI taxonomy): domain Eukaryota; kingdom Viridiplantae; phylum Streptophyta; class Magnoliopsida; order Poales; family Poaceae; genus Tuctoria; species Tuctoria greenei. The sequence goes on along the minus strand of JAYESD010000006.1, from coordinate 97,097,057 downwards.
GACACGCCGCCCTGACCGGAGCCACCGCTACCACCAACAACAACACCTCCACCATCGTGAGTGATAGCCGCCATGGATGCGTGCTCCGGCTCGAGAGCACAAGCGAGGGTCCTCTCACGCTCACGAGAGGCAGTGAGAGCCGCTGCAACGCTGCAGGTAGGCGCATAAGGCTGTCCAGCACCGCTGACTGGAGCGACATGGTCGTCAATAGAATTGAATAGGACAACAGACGGGACTTTGCCTGGAGGTGGCGGAGAAGGGTCGGTTCCCGCCACCAAAAGCTCGCGAATCAGTCACCCATGGCCTCTTTAATCCGGGAGGAGCCAACACGTGTCGTTTGACCGTGAAAAGCTCCAGGACCTAGTCGGCTGACTAGGGGGGTCGGCCAACCTGTTCTTGACCCCTTTTGCGGTGTGCTTCCTTCAGGTCTTTGCCAGGTGGCTCCCATTTACTGATATTGGTGCTACACCGTTGGATGGCCTCGGATACTTCTGTTTGTGGGCCATTTGATCCATGTGGTGCCGTGTGGCATTGCCTGATTGTCTGGAATGATATTTTATAGGACCTATCCCCTTGTTTCACTTCAATTCTGCATACAATCCTTGCATGCACTACTTTCTCCAAGGACAAGTGGAAATAGGTTAATTAGAAAGGTGATGTGTGCAAGAAATGATATTTCCTTCATAATTGAGTTATATTGATCGGTGAAATTGGTATATAATAGCCGTCAACAAACTCCCCCAAGCTTATCCTTTGCTCGTCCCGAGCAAAGTCAAGACTTTAGGTTCATGATCAGGAGTTGCTACTATGTTCTATTTTTTCAAAAGTACCATGTGCACAACAAAATACTCTTCCTAGTATTGAAAAATTGGCATGGTACTTCACCCATCTTAAGTCATTATGGGGTTTATGCCATCTCCTATTCATGGGTGGTTTAAAGATATAACAGCAAATGGAGCACACATACCCTAGAAGTCAAGTTCCACTATAATTCCGGAGAGTTCAATTTAGATTTTAAGTATGTCAATTTGATTCTCCCATGTCTCTCATTTATGTGTATTGGAAATATATCCTCATGAAGGCATTTTGCCTAAATTCCTCCTACCTCTACATAAGGCTTGTATGTGGAGCTTGTATTTGGAGCTTGGTAGGCTCTCAAGTCAAAATAGTAAGCCTTAGGAGAAATCTATTCAAAACAATTTTATTCAAGACTTGTGCATGAGTGATGGAATGGAGTGGAGGTGGATCTTGATATGACTTCTTTTTGAGTGGACTCCCTTATTTTGCAGGGATGAAACATGGCTACCCTTTTTTTTCTCATGCTTATGATGTAAGAATGCATTTTCTTTTTCTTGTAGCTATGTCTTCTACACCCTTTTTATGCAATGATTTTTTTTAGAGAGTGCTAAGAATGAATTATATGGAGTTTCTCTTCTTATTGAAGAATGGTGGTATCATGGGAATTTGCTTACTTCTAGTGTAGAAATATAGCATGTGCAAGTGAAGTCTTGAATTCAAAAAGTAATGAATGAAATCTCACATAGGTCTATACTAGTTTGACAAAGCTCAATGTGAAGATAAATAGCATATGCATAAGGTCTATCAATGTAATATATCATATGGCTTTGGTAGGTATTTCCAATCAAATGAGAGTAACTTAAATTTTTTTAGAATTTCTTCAGAAATCTAAGTTTCACTTTCAAACTAGGAATAGCAGCCCTATCACTATATCATATCTCACAATAACTTAGAATGGATTAAGTTTTTGCTACCCACAATTTCCAAATCAAAGCAAATGAATTGTAGCCAGTGAGAGAAATATTTTAGAGAGTAGTAAGTTGTAAACTAGGTACTTAGAAAAATTAAAACAGAGCAACTATTCATCATTTCATCTATGTGAATTCCAAATCCTTCTTACAACACAACTTTTATTTTCTTGAAAAAACAAATATGTCCTAAAATTTATTATTATATTTTTTATATGCAAGGTGAATGATGGTCTAATGGAAAATAAATATGCAAATGGGTTGATACGATTTACCTCAAGTGGGAGTCATCTGCCAAGCTTGTTCTTGACTCACCTCCGTGTCGAGGGTTGAACCATTGATGACGGAAGTATGCCGCGATGTTGTTGTTGTAGCGTGGAGTTGAGGTTGATGAATTGGGCGTCCATGTGTTGTTGTCAATCTTTAGTACCTTTGACATGCCCTTGGAGAGTGTTGTAGATATCACCTATTCTCACTTCAACCTCATTCATACGTCTAGCGAGATTCGTCATTCCTTGGCTATAGTCATGATGACTTCTAGCCGAAGAGGAACAACATATTCTCATGGACGATGGAGACAAGCTGCTAGAGCTTGAAGTGGATAGGGGTGGCTCCCATGTGGCACCTGGCCATCCATGCGAAGACGAACCTTTGGTCTCATACGATGGAGGTTGAGTCCATCCGGGTGCATCACTCGTTGGGTTCTCTTCCTCTTCGTACTCATGGACCGTGGAGGTTGTTGGGGGCGTAGCCACTCTCCTTGTACGGCTTCATCTTACCCTGCCAGAGACATTACTTCTTCCGGCTTCCTTAATGGAAAGAAGGTCAATGGTTAGCCTGCAGCATTTGTACAGATGATAATCTGGGTTAGGTAACCGAATTTCATTGACAAAGCTAGGATAATAAAATATCAAAGAGCCATCTTGATCATTCTTAAGGGTATGTCCTTGCACTAAATATTCTTCATCAATTAATTCTCTTTCATTTCCAATATACTCGAATGAAGAATATTCTAGTGCTCCTACCCTAGTAGCAGTACGGGTAATCAATGAAGTACATTCAATTGGCCCTGCACTTGGAATGTAATCTAACCATTGTGTCATCATGGCAATAATTGGAGCAAATTTTATCTTTTTAATCATGGCAAATAAAAATTTCAGCTCATCATCACGTATTATCCATACATCTCCTCTAGGGAACATAGTCGTAGCCACCCATCTATGCATGAAGCGCAGGGTTGTGCAAGTGGTTATTCCTAGGTGCACTACATCTGACTTCACCAGTTAAATCTTGCCAAGAACTTTGTTTGTTAAACTTAGGCAAAGTGTCTAAATCTTGCAAACAACGTTTATAGAAGCCTAGAATTTCACTCAATTCTTTCCATGGGATGTTGTATTCTTTTTGAAACAATCTAAAAGTAATACCGTCGAATCCTATTTCGAGTGTGCAAATGAATTGTATGGAAAGAAGGCATGAACCTTTCTCCTCTATGTGAGCAAAGTTTTCCCAACCCAGTGCACGCCAAATGGAAAAGGATTCGGAATCCATACCTATTTTGGAGATCAAATATGGATCATAAGCTTTCGTATGAGAAAACTCACAATCTTGGAGGAGCTTCCGTGCTTGATCTTCAACTTCACTTTAGATGTCGAGGTTGTCGTCGTGAAGAAGTTGATGTGGGCTGCTCCTCTTACTCATGGGAGTGTCCTCTCCTACACTTCTCCTCTGTGAACTTGGTGTGGCAACAGAAGAGGGGCGTGCACTTGAGTCTCCACCATGGCTTGAGCTTGCATCCTCCTTCGTCTTCCAAACAACCTCTTCATTCCCTTCATGGCCACAACAAACAAGAACACAACAAGGCAAAAACTCGAAAGAGGTGATGTTAGTGAAAGCAAAACCCCAACGAATTTTTCCTTGAAGAACCTGAGAGCAAATTGCAAATGCAAACAAAAGCAAATATTTTTTAGTTGGGAATTGATCAAGAGTGCTTCAATGAAGAGCAAGAAAACAATGTGAGCGAGAGTGACTTTGGTGAGGTATGAAATGAGGTGAAGTGTCAGGAGAAGAGTTCCTCACGGCCACCATTTATAGTGTGCAATCCCCAATAGTCACTAGGGAACCAAATGTAGCCGTTGGAGGAGAGAGAGCCAAAATGGCTCTTTCCCCATGTCGGCCGAAAGAGAGAGCCAAAATGTCTCTTTCCCCATGTCCGCCAAACAGGGGGGTCAACTGACCTGACAGGTGGGCCTCTCTATTCCTCCTTTTGCAGGTGGCTCCCAATGGCTATGAAATTAGCATGTTGGTGAAATACCACTTTTGTAGCTCAGAAAAATTGTTTCCAAATAAAAACTCCTTTTTCGAAACCCAACAATTTCTTTTTGTGAATAATAAAGAAACAAAAATGATAGTTGAGAATATAAGATTCTCAACTTACTAAGAAAATCAAATATGCAGTGGGGAAAATTAAACTAAATGGGGAAAACCAAATAAAAAGAAAAGAAAAACGAAGAAAAGGATAACTACCAATTTAACCTAGTGGCTAGGTGTCACCACCGTCCGATGAGATGGACATTCCTCCTTCTTCATTTCTGACATTCGGGTCGGGAGGGATGGGCTCGAATGGCTTGCCTTGCTTCTTGTGCCATACTTTCTTTGGCAGCTTGGTGGACTTGGGCCTTTAGGGAGGCCCGGGCTTCTTCGTCTTCTTGGGGTGTCGGCGTGGACGATAAGACGGGTTTTCCGCATAAATCAAATTCCTCATGAATGCAATGAGCGGGTCCACCTTTGGAGGTGTGATTTTGACCTCTTGAATGTTTTTAACATTTGGCCCATACTTGATACAGATCATGGAGCTGTGCTCTAACTTTAGGCGGAAGTTAAACTTCTCCTCCTTGCCATTGATATAGAAGTGGATTTCTCCAGCTCCCACATCTATAAGAGCCTTCGCGGTGCTTAGGAACGGGTGCCCCAAAATGAGCGGTGTATCCTTCTTGACCTCCATGTCGAGCACCACAAAATCCACAGGTATGAAGCAGTTCTCGATTTTCACTAGGACATCTTCAGCGGTACCTGCCGGATAACGAACTGAGGAATTAGACAGTTGGAGCTACATTAGTGTTGGAGTAAGTTCCGTGAAGTTCAACTGGTCGAAAACCACCTTGGGCATCACACTCACACTTGCTCCAAGGTCACAAAGGGCCTTGTCAAAGTGGTGTGCCCCAATTGAGCATGAGATTGTAGGACATTCAGGGTCCTTGAGCCAGTTGCCTCCTTGTAGTGAAATCATGTTGACATTTTCCACAGGGGATTCGTGCTATCCTGGCATCTTGCCATTCTCCACTAAGGAACAGTAGCTACCAGTTGAGCCAACAGAATTTCCAACATCTTGTTGAAACTCAATTGATTCTTAAAGGCTAAGGATATTCCTTCAATCTTGGCATTTATGCTCTCTAGGGTCATATCATTGGTCGACAGCTTCTTCGATATAGCCTCATTGATCATCAGCCGGCCAATGGAAAGTTCTCTCAAGTTGGGTTGATTTCCATTGTTGCCATTGTTGTTGTACCCTCCTTGAAAGAATGGGCGTGGTTGGCCCCACCCTTTACTTCTTGGATGATAGCCATTGTTGTTTCCATTGTTGGCTACGTGTAAGGCATTCTCACAGGGTTTTGGGCAATCATTGCCCAAATGGCCCGTGTTGCCACAGACATCACAAGTGATGTGAGAGTCTAAGGCACAGGTACTGCCACATACCTCATCATTGCCTTGTCCATCAATCTTCTTCATAAGGAGGTCCAATTTGGCAGTAATCATGTCCACCTCCTTCGAGGTGTGCATGCCTCGCTGGCAGGTATGGAGATGCTTGTCGCTCCAACCCATGTTTGACACAATCTTCTCAATCAAATCTTCGGCTTTGGGCACTGTCGATGAGAAGAAGGCACCTCCAGCAGCGACATCAATATGATCATGCGCGGAAGGGATCAACCCGTTGTAGAAGTTTTGGATGATGAGCCAGTCATCCATCCCATGGTGGAGACAGACTAGGATGTACTCCTAAAGCCTTTTCCAAGCTTCGGGAATAGATTCCTAAGCATCTTGCTAGAAGCTGGAAATTCTTCCACTTAGGGAATTGGTCTTTCCCAACAGGAAAAACTTGGCGAGGAATACCGTAGAACACTGCTCCCAAGTATCTACAATACTTCGGTTCACATAGAACCACTCTTTCGCTCTCCCAAGAAGAGAGAACGAAAACTGCCTAAGACAGACAACATTGGGAGATACGTCCTTTATCTTAAAAGTGTTGCAAATCTCGAGGAACTGTTGCAATTGAGCACTTGCATCCTCATTAGCCTTCCCACAAAATGGGTTGGCTTGCACCATAGTGATAAGACCAGTCTTAATTTTGAAGTTTACGTCTCCCGTGCTAATAGTAGGCTCAACAGGCACGTTGTTGGCAGAGGGAGCTGAAAACCACGAAGGGTCTTCTGGGCCATTGGTGTTTTGGTTGTTGGAGTAGTTTTGTTGGCTTGCTTTGTCGATCGAAGCTTCTGAGGAGTAACAACACATGGTCGATCTCTCAGAAGGGATTCGGGATCTTCAACAAAGTTTTCCGACAAGCGGAAACCAGACATACACTACACTGTTTCCATATAAAATGCGAAAATAAAGAAGGGTCATCCTACTAAAACCAACCAGGGTCCTATCCTATTCACTCAATCATGTAATACTTCGGCTGCCTTCCCCGGCAACGGCGCCAGAAATGCTTGTTGATATTTCCTACGCACTACTAACAATTCATCCCTAGCGGAGGTGACAGAAATGCTTGTTGGTAGATTTTAGATTGTACATGTAAATCCGCAAGAGCACGGAAACTATCGATGTAGCATTTCTCCTCTAAGAGTATTCCTAAAGGGTATCATTTATATTCTCCCAAAGGAAGGATAAATGTAAGTAAACAATCATCAAGTAGAGAGGCTAGGTTGGCCTAGGTAGGGTTCTAGCAAAGATGGATAAAGGGTAATTGAGTTAGTGTGACACACACAAGAGCATTCTATCCTAAGGGGATAAATTTGGTAAAGGGGGACTAGACTAAGAACTAGGTAGAGACTCTTACAATGCTTCTAATATACATATACATAGCCTAGGTTAGTTACTAATGATTATGTCAATTATGAATTCTCATGCTAAGTGGATTAACACATCTAGCATGGGTTTACCCCTAGCAATACTAGGACGACTCACGCCAAGAGCCTGTGGCATAGCCGAACGTGAAGGATTACAAAGGACATATAGGGCTATCACCACCTACTGCCTATCTCTTCATTCCGTGGGCATATGAGACATTCAACGCTACTCTCTATCCTAGCACCATGCTAGCATATTAACTTATTACCTTAAGAGCCTAGGCACAAGCCATCCTAAGGCAATGAACTAAGTCATCGTTGAACCAATGTCAATTCATAGCATAAGTGATTCATGTTAACATAATCATATCATAGCTAATTAGAGTTTAGTGGAGGTTTATAGTGTTTATGATGATATATTGATAATGGTATAGCACAATCATAAATACTACTCCTAGCACATACATTGACGGGTGAATTTGTTATATAACAGCCGTCACCAGCGGCGGTGGATACCCCAGACGCGGGACAGCAGCGCGGTTGCTCCAGAGGGGTTGGAGGCGGTGTCCCTAGGCGTTGGAATGGAGGCAGCACCAGGAGTGGCGGCAGCGGATATGGGTGCGACAGCGCCAGATCTTGGCGCTGCAGCACCATATCTGGGCGCAATAGCGGCAGCCAGCCGGTGGCTGACGTCCAGCTTGCTATCACATCACAGAGTGGAGAGAGGAGGGGACGACGGCGCGAGTGGAGGGTGCGGTGGCGCGAGATCGGGGCACGACGGCGTGAGTGGATGGCGTGGTGGCGCGAGCACAGTCCCTATAGCGGCGGCGCAGGTCCCACACGCGACGGAGGTGGCGATCACCTTTCGCGTGACTGTGACAGCAACACGCTGGCCTGGCGGTGCCACATCGACACCGACGGGCCATAGTGCCGCCATGGCAGGAAGGGCCAAAGCCGAAAGTACTGAAGCGGTGGGAGGCGCCCGCGGTGGAGGCATCGCCAATTTGCGGTTTCCCCGAGCGACGGGAACACGTGAACAGAGTAGAGAGAGGGAGGCCACGACGACTCGCCGGCGGGCCAACCGACGACTATGGCGACGGCGGCACCGCCAGGTATGCGGCTGGCTGCTGGGGTGGGAGAGGAGGTGGGAGGCGCCGGCGATCCGCGGTCTCCCTGGGCAACAGGAAATCGGGAACAGGGGAGAGAGAGGGAGGTCACAACGACTCGCCGGTGGGCCTGCCGGCAGCGACGCCACCAGAAATGGGGATGGCGACTGGGGTGAGATAGGTCATCGGGTTTGTCTGATACCATGTTAAGCTACTATGCGCTGAACGGTTGCACCCAAAAGTTTAAGTTGATGGGAAAGGGTAGGCAATTCACTTATACACTCTAATAGAGACATATGTTTTTTGGTCTTTTGCTTTGGTACGTAGGTAAGTGCTAGCAAGATATGTGTGCATGAGTTTGTTTTAGGGAGATCTTTATTCTTTTTTCCGAGAACATGCCTGAGCATGTTTCTCATTAATAGGAAGAAAAGTACAACATTACAACCAAAATGCTAGCTTGGTCGAAGAGAGAGGACCAAGTGGCAAAAAAAAAACTAATTCAATTACTTGCGATATGAAGAACAACCTACAACCAACGACCCTAACATTGGACTAACACAACAACCTACTCCACAACCTTGAACCAAAACATCTGGGACAACGTTAATACACTCAGAAGCACAATCACAATTTTTCTCGGCAAGCTGATAATTGTGACCCTGTGACCTACCCACTGTTCAAAAAGGTGCTCGCCTAGGCTCGCTTAGGCGCTCCGCGAGGGTAGAACACCTCGCCTTGGGGGTAGGCGGCCGCAAGGCAGCGGGGAGAAAGGAGGAGGAGGGGGTAGATCGGGAGGTGAGCCATGGAGGAGGGGCGGCGGGACTGACAGATCTGGAGGTGAGCCGCGGATGAGAGGAAACGGGGGTGCCGAATGTGGAGAGGAGTACCCAAGTGGAGTTGAATCTGCAAGGAAGAAGGGGTGAGGGATCCCGAGCAGAGAAAGTAGGAGTGTATCCTCCGTGGAAGGAGACATGCAATTGTTGGGATGAGTCGTTGCTTGGGACTGTAGAAGCTAAAGCCCTAGAACTAAAGTGGGTTGAGAAAAACTAGCTTACATAACACAAATATGAATATATTGTAGTATTTTTTAATAGTTTAGAGTTCATCACTGCTACGGTGCACCCGGCCTTAAAATGTCTAGGCGGTGTCTAGTCACGCCTCTGGACGGAAGCTTTGACCTATCTCCTAGTCTCACTGGCTGCCAAGGGCGACGTGGTGTGCTGAGGACTCTAGACGACCAGGGCTTCCCCGAGACTGAAAAAAAGAAGGTCCCTTCTGTGACCTTTGTTGTCTGTGGACCAGTTGGTGGTGTGTTCATTATGAAAACGAATGGCGTCACCCTCTAGTCAGGGAATTTCGAAGTAGCTATTCTTTTCAACTGCTTGCTCTACATTACGGTTGGACAGCCCAAATTATTTGTATAATATTCAATACCAGCTTGCTTTGCTGCTATGTACGCATACCTCTGTGTTTCGGCAATCTGGGGGGAAAGGAAATAATTTAGCAACATTAAGTATTGTAAATGCCAGTAATATTTACAAATCTCATATAGAGTGTTAAGTGTTTTAAGTCAGCAGTAAACCATGTATGTGTATACTAAAAAGATGAACATGAAAAGGTAACTACCACAATGCCGAGAGCATGTCCAGCATACTCTGCAATTGGATCACCAAATAGTGCCTCATCCCCAAATATGAAGCCCAATCCAATCTTTTGTCCCCCACTAGGAATATCCTTTAATTTGTAGAAACAACAGTGATAATCTTTTCTGATGCCAACGAAGGCTTTATTGGCTATCTGCGGTACGCTACTCTAGCAACTCTACCGCGTCACCCAGGAAACATGCCAGTACAGAGGTCATGGATCGTTACCACTAGATGCGCGTCGGTCCAGGGGAGGTAGACGATCTCATTCGTCTCCTCCTCGTCCTCGTCACAGCAGCAGGTAGACGATCACGATCGTCGTAGCCGATCAGTGCAGCAGTAGGAGCAGCGCCTCCACGGAGTCCACACGTACGGAGAGGAACGCCGTGCGCCGGTGTGCTAGCACCGCGCGCGCGGCAAGGGTCTCGGCGTGAGGCCTTCGAGGGGTGGCGGCTAGGGCTGTCACGTGGTGGGGTGATCAGCCCCTAACCCTACCCCTTATATTTATAGGCGTACTAATAGGCTTTTAGGTCGCAAGCCCATTAGTACCCTAATTGCTTATGAATCAAATATCCAATAAGCCTTAAACCGAATTATTATGATTGTCTCTTGGGCACATCACCAACAATCTCCCACTTGCACTAGAGACAATCATCTAGCCAAGATTTTCGATATTCCAACTCCTTAAGTGTGTGACCCATTAGGTTCATGTGCAGTCGGTTGTGAATGGAAAATATTTCCAACCACAAGTTAGTAGAGATACTTAGCAGGACATACTGACTCCTGAATGTACATAAAGATCATATCGGCCGAACCTAGATACATTCAACATGCTAATCCCTTTGCCACACGATACCAGTCAAGCTCAAGGCGAGATGCGTGCCATCCTTGTGATAGCTCGACCATTCACTGGATCAAATACTGGATTCATTTTGTGACTAACTTTTAGTCACTGTGATTAACCATTAATCACTTTGGCATGGTCATGCACTTTCAAATCCAACTATCTCGAGGGGCCCAGAGACATCTCTCCTGTTATTTAGGAGGGGCAAATCCCTTCTTGATTCGCGCACATCCCATTCTATGTTTCATTATATACCCGAAGACTACTTTTATGACTACCCAGTTACGGAGTAGCGTTTGGTAGTCTCAAATTACACAACTACTCATAGTGAGAAACAATGGGGATCTGATGTCTAAAGATCTAGCAGGTGTATCACTCAAGACCAACTGATGGCATATATGGAAATAACAATCCTAGCAGTGTTTTGGAGTGGGTCAATCCAACACCATGTTCACTAACATGTGTTCACACTATTAATTCGATATCTCTATATCTATGATCCGTGAAACGTGATCATCAATTAATACATGTTCTAGTCTGCATGCAATCATTATCTCATATAATGATATAGACTAGGGATCATCTAGAGTAACATTACTTTTAACAAAGAGTTTCACGAACAAGTCACATACTTGATGATCAATGAAAATATTGATTAGTCATGTAACAATTTATTTAATAGTACATAAACATAGCTGTGACACAAGTCTCCCACTACACACTATGATCACTGATGTAAGTATCTAATACCCATAGATCTCGTGTGTGCCTCAAGCTTTGATTGTGAAAGAGGCTTTGTCAACGGATCTGCAACATTCAAATCCATGTGCACCTTGCATATCTTCACATCACTTCGGTCGATGATCTCTCGAATGAGGTGATAGCGTCGTAGTATGTGTTTGGATCGTTTGTGTGATCTAGGCTCCTTTGCCTGTGCGATGGCTCCACTATTGTCGCAGTAGAGATCCAAAGGATTGGACGCGCTAAGAACAACACCCAAATCATAAAAAAATTTTTTGATCCAAACAGCTTCCTTTGCAGCTTTAGAAGCTGCAATGTACTCCGCCTCTGTGGTTGAATCTGCTACTGTATCTTGCTTGGAACTTTTCCAGCTCACTGCCCCTCCATTGAGGCAGAACACAAATCCGGATTGCGATCTAGAATCATTCTTATCAGTTTGGAAGCTGGCATCAGCGTAACCTTTTACAACGAGCTCTTCTTCACCTCCAAACACTAAGAATGCATCCTTAGTTCTTCTCAAGTACTTAAGGATGTTTTTGACAACGGTCCAATGAGCCTCACCATAATCTGATTGATATCTGCTCGTGATACTTAGAGAATAAGATACATCTGGGCGTGTACATAGCATGGCATACATGATGGATCCAATAGCCGAAGCATAAGGAATCACTCTCATCCTCTTTTGCTCATCAGGCGTCGAAGGACACTGACTCTTGCTTAGAGTAATGCCATGTGACATTGGCAAGAAACCTTTCTTGCAATCTTGCATATGGAACCGATTCAATATCTTGTCAATATATGTATCTTGGCTTAATCCAATTAGCCTTTTAGATCTATCTCTATAGATCTTTATGCCCAAAATATACGCCGCCTCTCCTAAATCCTTCATTGAGAAACTTTTTCTTAATGAGGATTTAACATCATCAAGCATTGGAATGTCATTTCCGATCAATAATATATCATCTACATATAGGACCAGAAATACATGTGCGCTCCCACTAAACTTCTTGTAAATACAAGGTTCTTCTATGTTCTTGATGAAACCAAACCCTTTGATTACTTCATCAAAACGTAGATTCCAACTCCGAGATGCTTGCTTCAACCCATAAATGGACTTTTGTAGCTTGCATATTTTACTAGCATTTTTAGGATCGACAAAACCCTCAGGTTGTGTCATGTACACATCCTCAGTCAGACTTCCATTAAGAAAGGCTGTTTTGACATCCATCTGCCATATTTCATAATCAAAATATGCAGCAATTGCTAGAAGAATCTGAACAGACTTAAGCATTGCAACAAGTGAGAAAGTTTCATCATAATCAGCACCTTGAATTTGTTTGAAACCTTTCGCCACCAATCGCGCTTTATAGATGTGAATATTTCCATCCATATCAGTCTTTTTCTTGAAAATCCATCTACAATCGATAGGTATCACACCTTTGATTGGATCAACCAAGTTCCAAACTTGATTTTCATGCATGGATTCAATTTCGGATTCCATGACTCCAAGCCACTTCTCAGAGTCGGGTCCCATCATTGCTTCAGTATAGGTCGTGGGCTCATTATTGTCCAACAATACCATGTCATGCTGCTCCGTGGTTAGAAGCGTTAACTTTTCAGTCGCACGACGTACCCTCGTAGACCTTTGTGGGGCTGGTATTTCATCAACTGGTTGTACAACATCTTGTACATCCTGTATAGGATCAGTGGATGCCGAAACATTTTCAATTATTTCTTAAATTTCTTCAAGATGCACCTTGCTCCCACTAACTCCTTTTGAGAGAAACTCTTTCTCCAAGAAGACACCATTGCGAGCGGTAAACACTTTACCCTCTATTTTATTATAAAAATAATATACTTTGGTTTCCCTAGGATATCCCACAAAGAAGCATTTGTCTGATTTTGGAGTGAGTTTGTCTGACGTCAAACGTTTGACATAAGCATCACATCCTCAAACTTCGAGGAAAGACAATCCGGGACGTTTCCGGGTCCACATCTCATATGGTGTCATTTCAACAGACTTAGTTGGGACTCTATTTAGTGTAAACGCAGCAGTTTCAAGAGCATAACTCCAAAAGGATAGTGGAAGATCTGCTTGGCTCATCATCGACCTAACCATGTCCAAAAAAGGTTCGGTTCCTCCGCTCGGACACCCCATTCCATTGAGGCGTTCCAGGTGGAGTCAACCGTGGAACAATTCCACATTGTTTTAAATGATCATAAAATTCATGGCTCAAATATTCACCCCCACGATCAGATCGTAGATGTTTAATTGTCTTGCCCAATTGATTCTGTACTTCATTCTGAAATTCTTTGAACTTTTCAAAGGATTCAGACTTGTGCCTCATTAGGTAGACATAACCATCTCTACTAAAGTCATCGGTAAATGTGATGAAGTAGTGAAAACCACCTCTGTCAATTGAACTCATTGGTCCACATACATCTGTATATATAAGTCCCAACAAGTCAGACGCCCTCTCACTTTGACCAGTGAAGGGTGTTTTGGTCATCTTTCGAAGCAAACAAGATTCGCATGTGTCAAGTGATTCAAAATCAAATGAGCTTAGTAATCCATCTTTATGGAGTTTTTCAATGCATTTCTCATTTATATGACCTAAGCGACAATGCCAAATAAAAGTGAAATTTAGATCATTATGACAAGCCCTTTTGGTATTAATGTTACAAACAGTTTTATCCTCAAGATCAAGAACATATAATCCATTCACCAAAGGACATTGAGCATAGAAAATATTATTGTAATAAATAGAACAACATTTGTTCTTTATTACAATCTCATAACCATCAACTTCTTCTAAACACGAAGAAGAGATAATGTTCTTGCTCAAAGTAGGAATGTAATAACAATTATTCAATTCCAAAACTATTCCTGATGGTAATGACAAGTGGAAAGTTCCGACAGCTATGACCGCAACCTTTGCTCCATTGCCGACACGAACATCCAACTCGCCTTTTGCAAATCTTCTAGTCTCACTTAGACCCTGCAACAATTTGCAAGTGTGAATCATCGATCCGGTATCAAATACCCATGATTCACTAGAAGATAATGCAATGTTAATTTCTATAACATTTATACCTGAAGCGGAAGTCTCACTTCCCTTCTTCTTCTTGATATCCCCCAAGTACTTCTTGCAGTTCCTAGACCAGTGTCCCTTACCATGACAGTGAAAGCATTCATCATCAGGAGAAGGGCCAGATTTGCCCTTTGGCTTAGACTTTGAGCTTGAGGGCTCATCGGGAACCTTTCCCTTGCCTTTGCCTTTAGGATGCATCACACGCTTCCTCTTTTTATTCTCCTTTTGTACCATCATCACATGAGTGGCGTTTTTCTTAATGCTTTCTTCGGCTGTTTTAAGCATCCCATGCAATTCAGCCAAAGTTTTCTCCATGCCATTCATTTAAAAATTCAATATGAATGGCTCGTAAATCGGAGAGAGCGACTGGAGAACCACGTCAATAGCCAGATCATCCTTGAGTTCAGAACCAAGTTTGCCCAAAGTTTCAATGTAACCAATCATCTTGATTACATGAGGGCTGACCGGGCTACCCTCCGCCAGCTTGCATGAGAACAAGGACTTTGAGATGTTGTATCTCTCAGCCATTGCTTGATTCTCAAACATTCCACACAGTCCCTCAATCATAGAATAAGCCTCTGTATGCTCATACTATTTTTGCAGATCAGGGGACATAGTGGCGAGCATGAGGCAGCTTACATTAAGTGCATCATCGCAGTGCTTCATATAAGCTCTACGTGCTACATTAGTTGCATCAGCTGGGAGGTCATCAGGGTAAGGCTGCAGAAGAATGTACTCGGTTTTCTCTTGCCTAAGAACGATTATCAGGTTGCGGTACCAATCGATAAATTAGCTCCATTGAGTTTTTCCTTCTCAAGCACAGATCGCAAATTGAAAGCAGAATTGTTACTAGCAGACATTATCTACAATAGAAAATAAATATGCAAGGTTTAGCACTATGTTATGTACCAATCTTCTATTAACAGTTTAATAAAGGATATCACCACTATATGATCATCGTCTTCCCTCTAACGACATATAGTGATTCAAGATCCATATTCACTAATTCCTAGTGAGCTTTGGCTTCACTGCTAGGAAATTAGTGACATAGGTAAACAACCATTGTTAATCATATCTCTATATGACTCTTGTTTGTTGGGTGACATCCAATGCCCCGGCTCCCAACTCTATGCCATAAAGCCCAAAACTGTTTTGATAGCTTTGTTGAGTAAACCAACACTATGCATGTGAATGTCCAACATTCACCCTATGAATTATGATAGATGATGGTACTTTGCTTTGGCAAACCTACCACACAACGATCAAAACACATAGGTGTAGCTATTGGTAAATGGCATCAAATGCTCAACTTTTGTGAGGGAAGCTATTCTATCATGACAAAACATCCACTATATGAAAAGCATGAAAAGAATAGTAATAAATAAACATCACAGACATATGATCATATCACATTGTGAATAGTATGGCCTTTAAAATCATAATGGTCTCCATCGCCATGGTTCCATCAAGATCTGAGCTGTCATGTCTCCCTTCTTGTGGTGATCTCTATCTCCACCATGCTTGAAGCCATCTCCATGATAATAAAAGAAGCTAATACAACTAATAGCTACCAAATAAATTACATGGGAAATCAAGCATCACAGGTCGACACATAGGTCGTTATACAATTATGTGACAACCTCAACCCGGTTGTGTTAAATTTGCAGCACGCATGCCGCACGAATATTACACACAGATTACCACATCACGTTAGGCCATACCATTCACATCATTCCCTGCAAAAACGAGTTAAGCATAGAACGGTTTCTAGCGAAAAACGATATTATGTAATCGCTATAGCAGACAACAAAACGGTGGTCCCGATGGTGATTCCATATATCGCATCTATGAAATCACTATGAAAATCTCATCGGATTGATCAAATCAACCCGAATCCGAGCCATTCAGAATGCCTCAATTTTCAATGTGACCGGTTATTCATGAGTAGATCGTGACTCATGACCTTGGTCTGTTGGCTCAATCTGTTAGCTATGTACGCGATTAGTCCCGATAGTGATTCCAGCCGGTAGGGACAGATTGCGAAAACAGCAGAGAAGGAACATGAACTGACCCTTTAGTCATATAAGATATCAATCTACTCTAACCAATTCCAAACCTCAAAAACCGTGCGAAAAATTTATCGTATGAACATGTCTGTAGTAGATCCCATCTACTAAGAAGATCCAGACCAATAACTACGCAAGTCGGCTCTGATACCACTGTTGGCTATCTGCGGTATGCTACTTTAGCAACTCTACCGCGTCACCAAGGAAATTTGTGAGTACAGAGGTCATGGATCGTTACCACTAGACGCGCGACGCAGTGGAACATAGATGCGCGTCGGTGCAGGGGAGGTAGGTGATCTCGTTCGTCTCCTTCTCGTCCTCGTCATGATAGCAGGTAGACGATCACGATCGTCATAGCCGATCAGCGTAGCAGTAGCAGCAGCGCCTCCACGGAGTCCACACGTACGGAGAGGAACGCCGTGCGCCGGTGTGCTAGCACCGCGCGCGCGGCAAGGGTCTCGGCGTGAGGCCTTCGAGGGGTGGCGGCTAGGGCTGTCACGTGGTGGGGTAATTAGCCCCTAATCCTACCCCTCATATTTATAGGCGTACTAATGGACTTTTAGGTCGTAGGTCCATTAGTACCTAATTGCTTATAAATCAAATATCCAATAGGCCTTAAACCGAATTGTTATGATTGCCTCTTGGGCACATCACCAACAGGCTTAACTTTAATACTCTTGACATAAGCAAGAGGTTGTGTGCTGTAAATAAATTCTCGATAGACGCAATTCTTTGGGGCAGGAATATCATCCACATATACTGCCTCCCCTATGTCACAAAAGAGAAAGTTCAGATCTGACCCTGCCAAACGATACTTTGGGAAACATGTTTATAACAGTATTCAGGAATTGATAAATTAACACTTACCAGATGCTTGAATTTCAACACTATATTTTTTAATCGGCTCACCAATTGGTTTATATTGATCAATAGAAATTGTTTCTCGGCGTGATGATAGTGGTAATTTACAGACATCATCCAAATCTGTCAAATTAGCAGAACCAACAGTGAGAACTTTTCCAGGACTTGTAATGTCCTTAGAAAGTGGGGCGAGGAAACTGAAGAGAAATCCAACAGCTGCACTGATTCTGTACTCGGGATGTGATGTTCCCTCCATTGGTACAATTGTTTCTCGAAGTAACTGAATTGCACCGAGTACAATTGATGCAGTGAGTGATTTACCAGTTAGGAATTTTTCGGCCTTTCTTGCTCTTATAGCATGTTCTGTTCCATATGCACCAAACGCCAAGTGCGGATTTCTCAGTACAAGAGTATCTGATGCTTTATCTAGGAAAACATGCCCAAGAAAGCACAACTTACGTATATAAGAGAATTGCCAAGAGGACGAGGTGCTGCTCGATAAGTGTCCAAGAGCAACCTTGTCTCTGTCCGAGAATCAGACTTCCAATGTGGAACAAATATGCTCAAGAGTAATGTTTTTTTTTTTGAACCGAAACTGCAAGGGAACCCCTGAAGTGTGCTCAAGACTAATGTTGTGGGATCCTAAGGAGGCTGCTCTAGGAACTGTTCTAACGTAATATGTCTACGCTCTGAAACAAATTGAAGGCAAATAGTTGAACCAGCGCCTAGTAGTATGGTTGCAATGTCGGAGAGAAATGGGTATTTCTGTGCAAAAATTAAGTTTCCCCCAATGCTAGCAGTATTACGGACAAATGGTGTAGCAACTTTGCTCATATGCTCGGCATGTTTTCTGAAAACCACACTCCCATTTGGAGAAGAAATTGATTCACATTCTTGCCGAAGAATATCAATGGTCCTAGGTATTGTTGTAGCTGCTCCAATCTCAACGCCTGCCTCTCTCCTTGCGGCATTTGAAAGTTCCGGAATGCCGCTAATGTATACTGATTGTAGAGATCTTGATCCTTATATACACCAGCACTAGTATTCCCGACAACCACTCACAGGTTCACTAAGTAAACCAGAATATATTAATTCGTAATACTGTTTGATACTTCTTAGAATATACCAGCCTTCCCTGGATGCTGTAATACAAATTTGATCTCAGATTTGCTGTAATCATTCAGATGATTATAGAAAACTTTGATCTCAGATTTTAGAAAGTCCGGAAAAGCACTACTACAATAAGCCTCATCACAGGCGGCTCCAAACCTATTATCACAGACGGCTTTTAAAACCGCCTGAAACGAAGAGTCTGTGATAATCCGCAATTTCACAGGCGGAGAAGTGAAACCTCCTGTGAAGACTAATTATCATAGGCGGTTCTTCACTAAGGATAGCCGCCTGTGAAGATCGATTATCATAGGCGGTTCTTTACTTAGGCTAGCCGTCTGTGAAAATACTTTATCACAGACGGGTCGTGCAGCATATATAACCGTCTGTGATAAACGTCTTATCACAGACGGTTATTGAAGAATAACTAACCGTCTATGATAAGAAGTATTCACAGACGGGTATTGAAGCATTACTAACCGTCTATGATAATTTGTATTCACAGGCGGATTTTGAAGCATAACTAACCGCCTATGATAATATGTCTTCACAGGCGGGTTTTGAAGCATAACTAACCGTCAATGATAATGTGTCTTTACAGACGGTTATTGAAGCATAACTAACCCGTCTATGATAATGAAGTTATCACAGACGGAGTTTACCTATATCAGCCGTCTGTGAAGACCCTTTAACGCAGCCGGTTTCTACCATAACAGACACCGCCTGTGAAAATTAGGTTATCACAGATGTTTCTTTACTTGTATCTAGCCGCCTGTGATAATTGTTTTTCACAGTCATGCAATACTACTGCTGTTATTTCTAATTTCCAGGTCAATTCAATATAATCACAGAACAAAAAACAACAATCATCACAGAACAAAAGACAACAATATTATCATCACAGAAGTCAATTTCACTAAAACAATATACATATGTACAAGTTACAGATACAATTTCATCTCAAAGTTTACAAGTTTTCACTAAAAACTGTTTAGATTGGTATAGTCGCAAAGTTCTGGCACATCAGCTGCTGAACCTCTCTTATCAAAGAACTTCCCCGTTTTGTGCAAAATTTCGCGACGAATGAACTGACAGAGTTCAGAAGCAATCCTGTCGGCTCCTCCATCAGGAATACTTCTACAAACCGGCCATTCTTCGTTCAGATTCTTCTTGTGCTGCAATATAACACATAACAAGGTTTAGAATGTGTTGGTTTGAACAATCTCAAAGTATAGATCAAAGTGAGAGTATACAAGAATTTAGTAGGTATTTTTGGAGCAGTTGTACTATGAGCAATTGAATTTTGAAGTTGGAATCAAAATATGAAAATAATGTTTCTGGTAATATTGAACAGCAGAGAATATAAGCATTAAACTATGCTAGTTACAATGAAAATGAAACACAAAAGTAAGAAAATAAGGTATCGACATTAAGGATAACTTACATCCTCACGATTGACTCTATATACGGCGGCGGTCCGAAGATGCTCGCATACATAATACCCGCATAAGACACTCCCAGCAGGCTGCTTCGGACAAGCATAATACGTTTTAATGTCCAATGCATTCGTATTAGGAGGTCTCTGACCGCCAAGCTGTTCCGCGTAAAACCGCCAAGCGCTGTAATACAAGAAATGTCATATAAAACTTGTCAACACATTCTAAATGTGCGTAAATTAAAATTATTGAATAAACGTACTTTTTCAAAATGGAAAGGAAATCTTTGTAACGATCTGATGGGTAATCGGCCGAGTCCAAGACTGTTGCCATTCCCTGCGTTGGCTTGATGAAGATCATTATGTAGTGATTACTGCAAACATACAAACACACGTGTTAACAATTACCAA
Organism: Tuctoria greenei; assembly: GCA_036927565.1. Taxonomy (NCBI): domain Eukaryota; kingdom Viridiplantae; phylum Streptophyta; class Magnoliopsida; order Poales; family Poaceae; genus Tuctoria; species Tuctoria greenei. The sequence goes on along the minus strand of JAYESD010000006.1, from coordinate 97,076,859 downwards.
TAATTGCTATTTCAATGACATGTGTCGAACTTACTCGAAGTGGTACGGAGCCTTTACGAGGTCCTGGCCGTCTCTGACAAAGTTAAACATCGCATGTCCTATGTAAGCTGCAACTTCTGCCTTTCTATCCTTCTTAAGTTTTGCAATTGCTCTTTCAAAATCTTTTTTTTTCATGTGTTTGTACTGGCTTGATTCTCGATTTGCCTGGACGTCGAATAGCGACTTTGCAATCCTAGTAGGGTCAAGGATACCTGTCTTGTGCGCCAACTTTTCATTATCCATGTATTGCATCCTATTGAAGAAGTCCAGAATTGTTATAATCTCATGAAATGCGTATGCGTGTAGTAAGAAAAGCAAATACAAAATATTAGAGCACTTACAAGCACCAGACGAGCAGCAGGTTGATTTCGAGCATGCCCCGATGGAAAAGGGAAAGCAGCTCTTCAAATAAAATGACTCGTTTATCTACTCCAGTGCTCCAGAATGCTTCTTTTGGAATACGAAATGTGACGCACTGAAGACCATATTTTGTGCTGGCAGTGATGTACCACTCATGCATTCTTCTGAGCGCGACGGGTTGTTTGCTAAGTTGTACGGATGTCATTAACGGCTTCCCATTCTCAAATTTAGGAGGAACATCCTCAAGCTTGTATATTGGAACTCCTGGTTTAACTAAAGCCGTCCGCCGATTATACATGACACCGTCTTCTTCCCACTCCTCGATATCTTCTAATGCTGGCTCATGAGAAGAACGAGATGCACTCGATTTTCTAATATTTTCCTTCATAGCTTCCAAATACTTTGTCACTTCTGATGAAGGTTTCTTATTTTCGTATGAGCTAACTTTGACAGGCACTGATGATCGAGGAGTAGTCGTCGGAAGTTAGACACTGGCTTGTTGTTGAACCTGTTGTTCAACTGATTGCTCTTTACTCCCAGCAGCTGGCTCTAGTTCGGGAGCACTCTGCATCGGGATTCTTGATCAAGAGACTGTAAGATAGACCTATTTTGTTCATGTAATTATTACTTATAATTTTTGTCGAACTTATTTGAACTGGTTTCTTATATTGCTTAAATTATATTTCGTAGGGGTGGTGCAGTGCTTTTACAATCAAAACTATACTACTTGAAGTTCAGCGTTTGCTGCATCAGCCAAATGTGCCTGATGTTGAAAATGATTGCTATAATCTACTTATCAAGGTTAGATGACACTTTGACTTAGTGACCAATGTAGGTTATTCATTCCTCCTTCGACATTTGTTAATTTAAATAATGTCAATATTTTCAGGATCCAGCGGAATATAAGAGACGTGTTCGGGAGCAAGCAGGACGGTACAATTTAGATTGATCGATGGGAGCTTCATCGTCGATCTACAATGAATGTAGCATGATTTTTGTTCAGTGTGTAAAGAAATTATCTTTGAACAATTGTAAAGCCTCTAATGGTGTATTATCACAATTAAGCCAGCCTCACTGGTGATCGAGCATTTCCTATAATGCATTACTGTACTAGTATCCGCTAGCTCATCTGTGTTTTTTTCCTGATACAATTTTGCCTGCACGACTACATGCGGCTGTGATATATAATTGCAACTACATCCCTGTAATTTCAATGAAAACCGCTTATGATAATTAAACAATGACCGCCACTGAAAATACATGATCTTCTTAGGCCGTTGTTAATCAAGAACCGGCTATGAAGTTCATTGCATTACAGACGGTTATTAATTAAGAACCGCCAACGAAGATCATGTATTTACTCAGACGGTTGTTCCTTAAAATCCATCTGTGAAGTTCATTGCATTACAGACGGTTATTAATCAAGAACCGCCAACGAAGATCATGTATTTACCCAGACGGTTGTTTCTTAAAATCCGTCTGTGAAGTTCATGGCATTGCAGGCGGTTAATAATTAATAACCGTCTGTGAAGATCATGTATTTACCCAGACGGTTGTTTCTTAAAATCCGTCCGTGAAGTTCGTTGCATTACAGGCGGTTCTTAATTAAGAACCGATTCTGAAGATCATGTATTTACCCAGGCGGTTGTTCTTTAAAATCCGCCTGTGTTGTTCTTTCATCACAGACGGTTATTATATCATTCGTCATCACAGTCGCATATTTTTAAGGACCGTCTGTGTTTGAAAAATTGAGGCGCCTGTAAAAATGCTTTTTGTAGTAGTGAAGTGCAGATTCCGCCACCAAGAATGTAACTTGGCAATTTACTGACATGGTTTCCTATCACCTCGCTTCCAGAATATATTCAAGCCCAAATCCTCCAAGTCAACATCTTTAGCAGAACTTTTGCAGGCATCAACAATTGGACGATAACCAGTGCATCTACACAAGTTGCCCGAGAAAGCCTTTTCTGCGTCGGATATTGTCAATTTCGAAAACCCGTTTGGTGGTTCAGGCCTCTTGGATTTATCTGCACTAATAAGCGAGGTGAAATTAGACATGCACATGTCAGGAGTGCAAAAGCCGCATTGAGAGGCATGAAACTCATACATCCTTTTCTGAACATGAAAACCATCTTGGGTATTCCCGATACCCTCGGTAGTGATAACTGAACAAAAATTTATACTGTAAAGAAGTGTTAGGCATGAACTCGCAGAAAACTCAGTGACTTCGTCTGTCGCGGGGTTATACTTCACCATCAGGACTACACAGGCCCCACAACTGCCTGCAATATGAAGTGGCAATACTGTCATATTCGATCATCATCAAAGATAAGAAAGCTAAGCTCAAATAATATATCCCGATGTTAGCTGAACTAAAATATTAAAATCTGTTGAAGTTTTCTTTGTTACAATTTGATACTCGCTCCCTTTTTTTTTACATTTCTTACTTTTCGCGATTTATAGTATGTGACTTCATGAACATAACTACAAATAAAATTCTACTTTTGTGGAAGCATTTTCATGTACAAATATAGCCAAATAGTTTCATGTAGTCAGTCTTGATAGTCTTCAACAAATATGGCCATTTTTAAAAGCAACTCCTAAATTACAAATATAGGTGGCCAAATAGGCCGGGCTAAATGGGTCAGTCCGAAGCCTAGTGAAATCGGTCCAACACGACCACAGCCCGACATGAAGGGGGCCAGGGCCGACCCGACATGAAGGGGACCAGGGCAGGCCAGGAGCCCGGCTTGAGCCGTGCCTAGGCTTAGGCGCAGGCCCGTTGTGCCAGCCCGTTTTACAGTTGGCCCGGCTGGTCTGACGTGTGCCCCGTGAGCCCGCGGCGGCCAAGCCCCGCATTGGCATGTATAAGTTCATATAATATGATTTTTTTTTCTGTCCTGCATGTATTGTTTCCATTACCGGGCTTCGGGCTAAAATGGAACGACACGTGTAAAATTAACCCGCGCCGTGCCTAGGCCGAGGCGCAGGCCCATCGTGCTGGTATGGCCCGGCCGAGTCCGTTTTCGGGCCATGTCGGGCTGAGGCTTTCAAGAGCAAAATAATTATAGCCTTGCAAATACCTACATTCCCAGGCACAAGCTGCAGATTCTATGAACATTAAAATGTGTACATCTACTTTTGTAATACATGGAAAAATAGTATGAAACCATCAAGCTTATGCGGAGAACGGGATGATGTAACATGTTTGAGCATTATCTTTTAATATCATGTGCGTGCGGTGGCAAAAATGAGATGGGGGTATATTTTAGATGGGTTAACTCGGTGAGATCTGAAATCCATCACAACAATTTTCTTAGCCGCCATGTTAAAAACAGTCGGAGCATTTTCTAGATGGCCTAGCCCAGTAAAATCTGAAATTCACCAGAGCAGTTTTTAATAGACCAGCACTACTACACCATTTCTAACTCCTGAGTTCCTCGGTGTCAATGTCGGGCAGACAAGCGCGGTTCTAGATTCAGATCATTAAGCAGAGGCCGATGCAGAGCCAGTAACACAAATCCTATATATGAGGGCTATATAAGTAGAAGCTCACATTAAAGTAGTGATTACCACATTGTTCTGTTACCTCGGTACCACCGCTAGATGCAACACGAAGGGGCTGGCAAGCAGAGAGCATCGTGCTTGGGAATTAGCGAAGCGAATTGTTGGAGTGTTTAAGTGAATTGCCAAATCTTCTCCATTAGCTTAAACTTTTGGGTGCAACCGGCCAGCGCATAGTAGTTTAATATAGTATCAGAGCCAGAGGTCTCAAGTTCGAATTTTGGCGTGCGCAATTTATTAAAAAAATAAAATAAATTTGCAGCCTACTCCTATCCATGTTTGCAGCCCAAAAGAGCTTGCACGTGAGAAGGAGTGTTGAAATACATGTGAATTGCCTATCAATCCTTAACAGCTTAAGATTTTGGGTGCAACCGGTCAGCGCATAGTAGCTTAATGGAATCAGAGCCAGAGGTCTCAAGTTTGAATCTTGGCATAGGCAAGTCCACTCCTATTTTCCACGTTGGAGGCCCAAGGAAACCTCACGTGAGGGGGAGTGTTAGTGTATAAGTGAATAGCCTACCCTTCCCCATCAGCTTAAGCTTTTGAGTGCAACCGTTCAGCGCATAGTAGCTTAGCATGGTATTAGAGCTAGAGGTCTCGAGTTCGAATTCTGACGGATGCAAGTCCACCTCTCTTTTCCACGTTAGAGACCCGAGGGAGCCTCACGTGAGGGGGTGTTGCAGTTTATAAGTGAATTGCCTACCTGTCGAAGTGTTCTTGCGACACTTCCCCCGGGTCTGCTATGCGAGCAGCCCGCGAAGGTTCTTGATCGGCAGGGCTTAGTCCTCTATCGAGGGATTGCGCGTATGAGATTGGTGTGGCTGTGGTTTTTGCGTGGTTCAAGCCGCCATAGCGTAATACCCTACTCCACAGTGAGGTTGTATTGCTGGTGTGTAGTGTGTGAATGCGTAGATTGGGGATCCTTTGTAATGGTGGCGGTCTGGTCCTTTTATAGACAAGGCCAAACTCCTTACAAATTGGGTCTGGGGCCCGACAGGTTGCCCCAGGACGATCTTATCCTAAAGATCTATAGCTTCCCGCAGAAGCTTCTTCTAACCATGGCTTGAAGACTTTCCGTCTTGCGGCCTTAGTCGCCTGTGGCCCATGCGCCGTCGCTGACAGTGTCAGGGGATGTTCCGTCTATCTGCCTTGTCGGCGCAAGATACCAACTTGGTGAAGCGGGGTAGGCCTGCAGCGTCTTCACTGTGATGTGATTAAGCACAGCGGTCCCTGACCGATGGCGTGCTCTGTGTTATCCGCCGTAGGTGGGTGTCTATCTTCAATGCTTGACTTAGACGGGGTACACCATCCCTCAATTCCCGCACCCCACCGCTCAGGGTGAGTTGCGGGACACGCAACAACTTTGGGGTTGGCCACTGCCAGGAGGCCAAGCCTGGTTCTTCAAGGCACGTGGGAGCTCCGGAGCCCAACAGGGTACGTGGCAGCTCCGGAGACCTTCTCTATGAGAGGCGTCCGACATGGTGCTTCGAGCCACGTGGTTGCACCAAAGCCCACCCCTATAGTAGGGTGAGGTCCTGCCCAAACACGTGGCATCTTGGGAGCCGGTCTCACTGGAGGAGCCGTGTCCTATCTTTGAGGTCCACATGGCAGTGCTGGATCCCGCACTTGAGGAAGGTCGGGGTCCGACACCTTCTGGACACATGGTGTGCGAGGGTACCCCGTATGCAGGGTACCAACAGTGGCCCCTAGGTCCACCTTGGGTGGATGTTGTAGGATCAAAGAGCACGTGAAAAGCTACCAGAGGGGGGTGAATGGTAGATTTAAAAATCTTACGTAGCGGAAACAATTAAACCCCAACCCCTTCGACAGAAAAACGATCTGTTAAAGAAACCATGTGTGAGACTAATATAAACGTGTTTCACCATGACAAAAGTGATAGATATCAGAGCGAACCAAGTCGTGAATATGACAAAACAAGAATCACTCAAATCCGTCGAGAGAAACTCAAGTTATGATCGAAAGATCAAACAAAGGTCAATCTAACCTACTTGAGAAAACAGTTTCTGTAATGCTGTAAAGAAACTCGAGTAGATCAAAAACCACAAATCCAATGACCGTGACAGATGATAGATAATAAAGTTGTGAAGACAACCCAAAAAGTATTACGTCAATTGGATCTGTAAAACTCGAGTTATGATAAAACCACCCACGAAAGGTAGTGCTGTCCAGAAACTCGACGAGTAGAACTTATCTGGAACAAGTCGGACGAATAAGGCTCAAAAGTTCCTTCAAAATATGAATTTTATTCAATAGAACACAAGAGGAACAGCTCCAAAGTCGTGCACCACGAGCTCTGGGCTCCCTTGCTTATATAACCAACTCGAAAGCCAACTCAACTCAGATCAGGAACCTAATCCTACTCTGTTCACGAATCATAACTTTCCATAAGTGCTTAAAATTCTTCTATACGCAGATAGAAGTAATCTTAAGACTTCCAAACACCTTAGGAACGTATCCTATATTCCTAAACAACTCAAATTCGTGACCCACACGAAATCCTATCATAACCAACTCAAATCTTTCCATATTTGAGTCAAACCTGATTCAGCCGTAGCCTAAGTCCATGACCTAGTCGGTTGGACCTTTCCGACCAACTCTTTACGTCCACATCTCTTCATCATGTCCAAGAACCATGTAGCCACGTCCATGCACTCCTTGCACACATGCAAACATCTTCCAATGACGTCCACGATAACTTCATATGCATTGTTCTTGATTCAATCATGATGCGTAACTTCCTGATCAGCTCAACCACAATTCCTCCTGAATTTGGTTGTTGGAACCTCATATCCTCCCTGAGACTAGTCCAATGGATCCCGTCACCAGCCATGTCTTGAACTCAAGCAACACCTGCACATGAATAAACAATCAATCCATACAAGCCCAAGTCCTCGACTTGACTCAAGTTAGTTCCGAACACAACACCTTACGTGAGAACCTCACATAAGCATGTTGCAAAACCACAGTAACACGATATCATCCATATCAACCAAAAACACACCAAAGACTTAGCAAATGAATACTAAGCAATCTTTCCAACAATGTAAAGCAAGTTCAAAACATTTCACATTAAAAGCCAGAACATTGCGATAAAACATCGGACCTTGCCAAAGCTAACCGGAGCTTGAGCCGGAGCTTACCAAAGCTAGTACAACCTAGCGCCAGAGCTTACCAAATCTAGTCGGACCAAGCACCGAAGCTAACCAAAACTAGTCGAAACTAGTCATCCCAAAAGTCGGATCTTGATAAAAAGGTGTTTTGGTGATATTCAAAACTTTTATCGTCAAAGCAAGTGTATTCACTACAAGCCAATGTATTCAGCACACATAGGTCTTACAATCTCCCCCTTGATGAATGCATTGGCAACACCATTTAAAATCCGAACATTGGCATATTCACATAAAAATTTTGAAGGCAATTCCTCCCCCTTTGTAAATCAAAAGTAAAATGAGAAGAAAATCCAAAAATTACCCCATATTATCCCCCCCTTTATTATCTCTCCTTATGCACATATTCTCTTTCTCTTCATGCTTATCTCTCCCCCTTTGACAATGTATTCAGCAAGTCACGAGCATATAAACAAATTATCTCTCCCCCTTTAGTTGTTATGAGCATATTATAACGTATACATATAAACAAAGCTCATCCAAGTCATACTATCAAGTAACTTACATTATCACATCAATGAGATACATAAAGTAGTGTAAGTCATGCTAGAGATCAAGTGTAATTTTCCATTTTAGCAGGCCATGATCTCCCAAACTTAACTATTTCAAAACCTGAAAGCATGACACTTGTTGCTGCATTTTATTATTTTTCAAAGCATAAATTTAGATCATATGATATTTGCAATAGATTATATGCGCATCTCCCTTATTCTAACCAACCATGCCAAGCCTATGTCATTTGACAATCAGAAGCTTAAGGACATGGTTTTCGTCATACACAACTTCTTCGAAGTTTATATCTAAGTGCAATGATAAGCCATCTCAAAAGAAGAAGTGCGATGCATGCATATTCTCTTGATCTTTTATCAATTTATATTTGTCCATAAAAACTCAAAATGTGAGTGGATTACTTGATTAATTCTTAATGATTAAAAGCACTTGTGAACATGTAACAAGTTCAAAACAGCAAGAAAGTTCGACCATGACCAGTTTTAATGTAAGTAATTATTCCAATTACTAGACATGGGAAAAACTACAAAATGTATAACATGAGTAATGTAGTAAGAACTTTCAGCATGTAAAAGGAATCACAAAGTCATATATGTATGAAATACTATGCTTATATTATTTTAATTTCAGATTCACACATAGACTTCCCAAGTTTCAAAACTCCCCCTCAATTGAAGCCATGAGGATGCATAACCCTTATTTCACTACGAATGTAACAAAAACGAGTGAAATCCAAAGGTTTTGTAAAAATGTCAGCCAATTGTTGTTCGGTATCTACATGGTGAAGCACAATGTTTCCCTTTTCAATATTATCTCGGAAAAAGTGATACCTAATGTCAATGTGCTTAGTTCTAGAATGTTGCACGGGGTTTTTAGCAATGCAAATGGCACTAGTGTTATCACAGAACAGTGGAACACTATCTAGATTAACCCCATAGTCCTTAAGTGTTTGAACAATCCAAAAAATTTGTGAGCAAGCACTAGCAGCAGCTACATATTCAGATTCGGCTGTGGATTGTGCAACTGAATTTTGTTTTATAGAGGACCAAGCAACAATAGAATTACCAAGAAAATGACAAGCACCAGAAGTACTTTTTCTATCAATCCTACAACCCCCAAAATCAGCATCCGAAAAAGCTTTCAAAGTAATGGTTGAGGAAGAAGGAAGAAAAATTTCAAATTCTTGAGTTCCATGTAAGTACCTGAGAATCCTTTTGACGGCTTGACGATGTGAAGCACGTGGAGAGGCTTGAAACCGTGCACAAAGACATACGCTGAATTGTATGTCTGGTCTTGATGCCGTGAGATACAAAAGTGATCCGATCATGCTTCTATATTCGTTTTGATCCACGAGTTCACCATCTTCATCAAGTCCAAGTGTTGTTGCTGTTCCCATGGGTGTCCGAAGAGGCTTGCTTTTGTCCATGTTGAAGTGCCTTAGGAGATCTTTTGTATACTTCATTTGATGCACAAAGGTACCCTCCTTTGTTTGCTTGATTTGCAGCCCCAAAAAGTAAGTGAGTTCACCCATCATACTCATTTCAAATTCGGAACTCATCATTGCTGAAAACTTGGACTCAAGATCATGAGAAGCACAACCAAAGATAATATCATCAACATACACTTGAACGAATAATGAGTCATTGCTATGCTTAAGCACAAAAAGAGTTTTATCAACCTTGCCCATGGTAAACCCCTTTTCAAGTAAGAATGTTTTTAACCTATCATACCATGCTCTAGGGGCTTGTTTGAGACCGTATAAGGCTTTGGACAGTTTGTAAACATGTTTAGGAAAATCTGGATTTTGAAAACCCGGTGGTTGTTTCACATAAACCTCCTCATCTATGTAGCCATTAAGAAAAGCACTTTTAACATCCATTTGATATAGCTTAAAACCAATAGATGCAGCAAAAGCTAGCAAAATTCTTATGGTTTCTAATCTAGAAACAGGAGCAAATGTTTCATCAAAATCTAGACCTTCAATTTCAGTGAATCCTTGAGCAACCAACCTACCCTTATTCCTAACCACAACCCCATCCTCACTTTGTTTATTTTTAAATACCCATTTAGTTCCAATTAAAGTGTGACATTGAGGTGGAGGTACAAGTTTCCAAACATTATTTCTTTCAAAATTTTCTAACTCTTCTTGCATGGCAATAATCCAAGATTCATTAGTGAGTGCGTGTGATATATCTTTGGGTTCAAAAGAAGCAACAAAAGCAGAATGAGCATGAGAGTTTGGATCACAAAACCTGGACCGTTTGACTCGTTCGTGCAAGCTTCCAATCATCTGTTGTGGGGGATGATCTTTGTAAAACCGTAGGGGAACAAATGTCTCACAAGCTTCTTCTTCTTCATGTTCATCACAAATCGATGAGCTTGTGACTTGAGGATGATTTGAATCAGTATTTACGGTTGTAGGTGCTGGTTGAGAATTAACATTCGAAGCTGAACCAAAGTCTTTACTGCTGAATTTTCGGGCAGCAGCTCCAATTCTTCCTCATCTTCAACGAAAATGCTCTACCCCTGCGGATATGGATCTGGACCTGCAATGTTTGAGCTAGTACCTGGGCTAGCTTCATCAAAAGACACTTCACAAGTCTCCACAATTTTGTTAGTGTCAAGTAAAAGCACACGGTAGCCTCTAGTATGAGATGGATAACCAAGAAACATGCCATCAACGGATCTAGGTTCAAATTTATCAAGATTACCATGTTTCTTAACAAAGCATTTGCAACCAAAGACCCGAAAGTATAAAACACTAGGCCTATGTCCAAACTGGAGCTCATATGGTGTTTTACCTAGCTTAGCACGCAAGAAAACACGATTTGAGACATAACAAGCGGTTGCTAACGCATCAGCCCAAAATTTCCTAGGAGTTTGATATTCATCAAGCATAGTCCTAGCCATCTCAACTAAGGTTATGTTCTTTCTTTCTACAACACCGTTTTGTTGAGGAACATATGGTGAAGAAAATTGATGATCTATCTTATTTTCAGCACAAAAGTGATCAAAAGATTGATTTTTAAATTCAGTTCCATTATCACTTCTAATTGCTTTTAAAGATCCTGGGTGATCAATTGATAATCTAAGAAATAAAGTTCTAAAGTGACTAAAAAACTTCAATCTTAGACGCCATAAAGTAAACCCAAGAGTATCTAGAATAATCATCAACAATCACAAGTACATACTATTTACCTCCGAAGGATTGAACACGTGAAGGTCCTATGGTGTCAAGATGCAAAAGTTGACATGGTTCAGTTGTCATGATCATTGTGAGAGGAGTATGTGAACCTGCAGCCATCTTAGCATGTCTACAAGAAGAGCACACAATTTCTTTGTCCCCTTTAAGCTTAGGCAGCCCACGTATGCGATCGAGAGCACTAACACGCGTTAGGTGATCAAAGCCTACGTGACCAAGTCTACGATGCCAAAAATATAGGTCCTTTGAATCATTAGCAACTAGACACCTATGCTTAGAGGAAGACATATCAAAATCAGCTTTAAAAACTCTTCCAAACCGAGACATGTTAAAAATAAGCTCACTATTTGAACTTACAACTTTGCAGCAGTTTTTATTGAAAATAATTTCCAGATTTTCATCTAGCAATTGTGAAATAGAAAGCAAGTTGTATTTCAAATTTTTGACAAGTGCCACATCCTTCAAAGTGTAGTGATCATTTACTCTAACCGAACCCTTAGCAATTATAGGAGTTGAAGAATTATCGGCAAAAGTAACATTCTCTACACATGACACAAACGAGAGGGAGGAGAACCAATCTTTGTTACCGGTTATGTGGCGTGAGCAACCTGAATCCACAATCCAAATGTTCTCCTTTCTCAAACGTGTAACCTACATAGAAGCACAATACGTCGATGACTCAATACTGGGGTTAGTCAAAAGGCATTTAGGGATCCAGTACTGAGTCATGCGACGTGCAGCAGGAAAAACACGCGAAAGCTTAGACAAAACAACAGGTTTATGAGTCAAAGTTTGAGATTTTTTTATTCTTAACTACTGACCTATAAGGTGTTACTTGTGTAGCACAAAAATCAGTAGCTCCGGAGGCAAAAACAAAAGGTCTGGAGGTAAACTTTGAATGTTTTTGACTCAAAACAGTAGGTTGTACATTCAGTTCAATATGTGCAGCAAATTTTGCATGAAAGTTATGAGATCTAGCAACCATTCTTTCCCTTTTCTGTTGTTTAGCTAGTCTACAACAAAAATCTATGACATGACCATCTCTAACACAGTAGGTACAATGAAATTTAACTTTGTGTTCATGTCTAGATGAGCAAACAACATTTTTATTTGAAACCGAATGAGACAATACTCCTGAGAATTTGAAAACCACTTCTTTTTGTTTAGGAACTGTTTGAATCAAACCACTTCCTAATGACTTTACAATTTTAGGTGGATGTGCCTTAGCATGAGCATGAGAATCAAAACCTAAACCAGTTTTATCTTTGCAAGACTTGGAAGAATTCAGCAGCAAGTTTAGCTTCTTATTCCCATTACAAAACCGATCTAGTGTCCTATTCATGTCATCAAGTCTCTTAGACAAGTCTAGGCAGTTTGCACATGAAGTTTTTCCTTTTAGTTTGCAATTGGAGCAATATTTAACTTCATGAGAACGTAAAACATTGTTCAATATAGAAATTTCATTCATAGCATCTTGCAGTTTTTTATCAAGATCATCACAACTAGAACAATGCAAATCAATTATAGAACAAGAAGCATCTTTTAAGTTTCCAATATTAAGTGTAGAAAGCTTTTTGTTGTTTTCAATTTTGAGTTCAAGTTTATCAAGTGTGGAGGTATGTGCACTTCTTAGGGAGGACAATTGTTCATATATTAAGTCACATGAGGAACAAGAATCATCACTAGGAATCAAGGATTTCAAATGATTAATTTCAGATTCTAGTGACTTAATTTTAACAGCATTTTCCCTAAGCTTTTTGTCCTTTTTCTTAACAATAATAGTGGCACGAGAAATGGCATCACACATTTCTTCGCAAGTAGGACATACCTATTCATTGTCGCTGTTGTGTTCTGTCTCCTCCATACTTGATCTTGACTTGCCCGCCATGAAGCAAAAGTTTGCCAAATCATCTTCATCTTCATCACATCCAATGTCCACGTCACTTGAGCCAAGTTCCTGGAGTGCTGAGATAAAACTGTTCACCAGTTGGCGACCTGTAAAGCCCTTCTTTTTCTTCTTATCGTTTGTTGAGGAGTGCTTTATCCTTGATTGTTTGTCTTCCCGGGAGGTAGGACCTGAAAGGTTAGGACAATCTGTACGAAAGTGTCCTGTCTTACCACATTCGAAGCATCATTGAGGTCCAGAGCTTCCTCTCCTTCTAGTTCTGACATTTTGCAATGCTTTTGAGAACCTCGTAGAGAGAAGTGCTAACTCCTGTTCTGGAAATTCCTCGATCTGCTCCAGGGTTAGCGAGGACAACAAAGCAAGAGTATTGCAAGATGATGATTGGCTGGAGCTAGGTATATCACGTTGTGAGACAAATGCAATAGTCTTATTTAGGTTCTTACGTGATAAGATGTCAATTTCATGAGTTTTTAGTTTAGAATAAAGTACATCTAATTTAAGAGAACTCATGACAGTTGATTCACGAATAGATGTTACTTTCATCTCCCAAATTGACATGTCTAATGCACTAAGGAGTTGCCTAGCATTCCCAGCATCAGAAAAGTTAACATTGACACTATGTAAGTTGCTGAGAATTTTATTGAAGCGAGCAAATAGGTCATCGATGGACTCACCGGGTTGCATCTCGAAACGCATATATTCCTTTTTGAACATATCTTGTTTTACCTCCTTGATTGTGTTGGAGCCTTCATGATAATCACAAAGCGCTCTCCACACATCGTATGCCGATCGAAGGTGTGCAACACGGTCGAAGTCGCTTTGAGTGAGTCCTTGGATGATCAAGTTCCGGGCTTTGTTATTGTTGTCGACGTCCCGTAGGTTCATAGCCGTAACTTGATCGTTTGATGGCACTTCGTAAGGCTTGTATACTTTCTCCCATATTGAAAAGCCTTGTGCCTGAATGAAAGCCTCCATACGTGCCTTCCAAACCTGAAAATCAATACCTGCGAACACACAAAGTTTGGCAGAGTACTTCTCCATAATGATTAGTCAAAAACACGCGCAAATCACAAATATTAGAGCACTGTGGCTCTGATACCAATTGTAGGATCGAAGAGCACGTGAAAAGCTACCAGAGGGGGGGGGGGTGAATGGTAGATTTAAAAATCTTACGCAGCGGAAACAATTAAACCCCAACCCCTTTGGCAGAAGAACAATATGTTAAAGAAACCGTGTGTGAGAATAATCTAAACGTATTTCACCGTGACAAAAGTGATAGATATCAGAGAGAATCAAGTCACGAATACGACACAACAAGAATCACTCAAATCCGTTGAGAGAAACTCAAGTTATGATCGAAAGATCGAACAAAGGTCAATCTGACCTACTTGAGAAAAACAGTTTCTGGAATGCTGCAAAGAAACTCGTGCAGATCAAAAACCACAAATCCAATGACCGTGAAATTTTGGCAGATGATAGATAATCAAGTTGTTAAGACAATACAAAAAGAATTACATCAATTGGATCTGTAAACTCGAGTTATGATAAAACCACCGACGAAAGGTAGTGCTGTCCAGAAACTCGACGAGTAAAACTTGTCTGGAACAAGTCGGACGAACAAGGCTCAAAAGTTCCTTCAAACTGTGAATTTTATTCAATAGAACACAAGAGGAACAGCCCCAAAGTCGTGCACCACGAGCTCTGGGCTCCCTTTCTTATATAACCACCTCAAAAGCCAACTCAACTCAGATCAAGAACCTAATCCTACTCTGTTCACGAATCGTAACTTTCCATAACTGCTTAGGATTCTTCTATACGCAGATAGAAGCAATCTTAAGACTTCCAAACACCTTAGGAACATATCCTATATTCCTAAATAACTCAAATTTGTGACCCACACTAAATCCTATCATAACCAACTCAAATCTTTCCATATTTGAGTCAAACCCGACTCAGCCGTAGCCTAAGTCCATAACCTAGTCAGTTGGACCTTTCCGACCAACTCTTTACGTCCACATCTCTTCATCACGTCTCAGAACCATGTAGCCACATCTGTGCACTCCTTGCACATGTGCAAACATCTTCCAATGACGTCCACAATACCATCATATGCATTGTTCTTGATTCAATCATGCTGCACAACCTCCAGATCAGCTCAACCACAATTCCTCCCGAATTTGGTTGTTGGAACCTCATCTCCTCCCTGAGACTAGTCCAATGGATCCCGTCACCAGCCATGTCTTGAACTCAAGCAACACCTGCACATGAATAAACAACCAATCCATACAAGCCCAGGTCCTCGACTTGACTCAAGTTAGTTCCGAACACAACACCTTACGTGATAACCTCACATAAGCATGTGCAAAACCACAGTAACACGATATCATCCATATCAACCAAAAACGCACCAAAGACTTAGCAAATGAATACTAAGCAATCTTTCCAACAATATAAAGCAAGTTCGAAACATTTCACATTAAAAGCCAGAACATTGCGATGAAGCACCAGACCTTGCCAAAGCTAACCGGAGCTTGAGCCGGAGCTTACCAAAGCTAGTACAACCTAGCGCCGGAGCTTACCAAAGCTAGTCGGACCTAGCGCCTAAGCTAACCAAAACTAGTCAAAACTAGTCATCCCAAAAGTCGGACCTTGATAAAAAGGTGTTTTGGTGATATTCAAAACTTTTATCGTCAAAGCAAGTGTATTCACTACAATCCAATGTATTCAGCACACATAGGTCTTACAGAGGTGATGAGCCTGAGGGTGGAGCCCTATCCATGTCTTCCCGCACTACTCTTTGAATTTTTTCTTGTTCAATCAAAGTGGTGGGTGCTTCTACAAATGTAGCCACACGTCCTCTCCTGGTTGAGATAATATGGCGACAAGATCTTTGCTTGCTGTAGTATCTCTGTCCTCTGCGGCGACTTTAACCGCGATGGTTCCCAATGTAGCTATAGAACTTACGTTTGCTCTGCCTTTATGGGAACCTCTTCAGCTGTCTTCTCAGGTGGTTGACCACTTGGGCTAGCACTTCTGACAAAGGGCCTAGCTCCCCTTCTGATTGACGCTGTGGGTTGAATAGTGCGCGTCGAGCCTTGGCGATCTGCATGATGTGTCCAGGCATTGTGGGGGTGATAAAAAAGGAAACCTTTGTTAGAGGGGATAGTTCCTTCCTTACTAACATCCTGCCGCCCGAGCTTTCACCTTCGTCCTTGAGCGCCCAAGCCTTCACCACTCAGCCAAAGCTCTCTTTCTTGCTTGCTCTGATGGCCTCCCCGCTGCCTCCTTCTTGTTTTCGGATGACCGGGGATCTAGTGCCGATGAGGCGACTGCTTGGTTGGGCGGCGGCGGAGAAAGGATGGATGATCCACTGCGGATCTCCCACTCTTCCAGACCTACACGAAGACGAGACTGTCCTCTTCATCACCTAAGTGTATGCGGGGCTTGGGCTCCTGCTGTTGAGGTTCTTCCTCGTAGTGTTAGAGGAATACGGGTTGCAGCTTAACCACCTGTCATCGAACTCCATCACCGTGGTTGCCGTGTTCATCCACTTATGTGAGGCGTTCGTGGGCATCCCACCAATGGTTGAGCTGTTCTGGTTCTTGTTCATGATAAAAACCACCAAAAAGAGTGCGACAGGCCAAGTGGGAGCCTACTACTCAGGACATGACCTCCCAGATCTACATTGCTTTGCTCAAAGGGGGAAAGTGGAGCCACTAGAGGGAAGACTGGGCGATCGTGCGGACCAAGGCTTGCGCCTCGCTGAAGATGCCCACTGAAGACCCGACCTCTGATCCCACCACCTGGGAAGCATACCAGGGGTTAACTAAGGAGTACAAGCCGCTACTGGAGAGGATCCAGTTCATGGCAGACAATGGCTTGACCTCCCTGATGGTGCTAGCAGACTTCTTGCACCACTGCACCTCACCCCTTCAGAGTCGCCTATGCAGGGCCTGGGTCTACACTGGCAAGTACGACTAGTGACGATTGGATCTGGACGATGCAACCCCCCAGGTGATGGAGGAGATGTTGAAGGCGGTGGCCAGCAACACTGTTGATGATGAGCACGTCTCCATACCAAGATACTGCCAACCGCTCTTCATGACCCCAGGCCTGAGGGACGAGGTGCGAAGCTTGATGCCGAAGGTCAACGTGTTCGGCCTTGTTTGGTTGCACCCTGAAGGGACAACTAGGGCTTCGGCGGTCCTAGAGCGGTGTCGTGCTGTGACGCAACCAAGGTTCGGGTCTACCTTCCATCCTTCGGAAAGGTCAGAGGTAGGGCCCTCAACAACCTTTGACAGGGTGGAGGATAGCCAGCTAGCACTTGTTCTGCCGCCTGGAAAGCGTTCTCGTACCCTGGCCGCAGGTTCCTCCACCTCTGTGCCGAAGAGGCGAAAGCTGACGCGGAGGGACAACACCCTAATCTTCCATTGTGAGGGAGCCAGAGCAGCCGAAGCCTCCATCGTCGACCTGGTCTCTAGTTCCAGTGGCAGTTCTAGTTCTGTGGGAGGCGTGAAGGAGTCTACGCCGATGGCCATGTTGATGCAAGCTGTCCCGAAGCCGGTGCCAGAGGTTGTGGCGCCAGCCTTGTCGTCGGGTTCAGGGGCCTCGATTCGCCATGCGAGCTGGGAGGCTAGGGTCGTTGTAGCAGATCGACCCGTCGGTAAGGTGCAATTTCTTCCTCTGCCATTTCTTCGTTGTTCCTTCGCTCTGACGGAGTCAGTTTTGGCCTCAGGGCGTCGTCGACCAACATAGTGCCCTTCGTTCTTCTAGGGGTGGGCTTGGTAGCTCCCGCACCTCCCAGAACTAGAACGGGGTCTGTTGCGCAGCACCCTACGCCTGAAGGTGCATCGACTTGTGTTGATGCCGATGTTCATGCTCTTCCATCCGTTGGAGCAGATAGGGCTGAGGCGGTGCCAGGAAAGGTGGTGGCCACCTTGGCCGTCGCGGCTACCCCTGGTGGAACAGACCCGCCTGCCACTAATAGTGCGCCGACACCCGATGTCATTGGCGTGCAAGATGGTGACTCGCCACTGGTGGCCGATGATACCTTTGTGGTAGGGGATAGTACTTCGGCGACGGGCAACAATGCTTTGATTCCTGGAGCTCCAGCTAGGGAGCCATCTGGCCCTTAGGCGCTTGTGTCTGCCGTCGAGTCGACTGAAAGGCGTAGAGGCAGCCGTCTGTCGCGACAACCATGCCGGTCCCCCTCTCCAATGTTGTTGTTGTGGCCCAGTCTACCTTGCGCCAGACGCAGACTGCTTTTGCTCGAGAGTGTGATCAACTTTCTGAGGAGCGGCGCCTGGTTAAGCTGGTCGATGCGAAGAATAAGGAGCTAGAGGCAAAGGCCCTGAAGGCCCATGCCATCTCTGAAGCCCGCCTTAAGTTGTGCGAGGATAAGAGGCTGGAGTTGGTCTGCCGCGAGGTTGTTAGTGCTGATGAAAAACGGGACCTGGCAGTGAGGGAAGAAGAGGCCTCCCAGAGTCTTGGCATGCTGGAGGAGAGGCACCGAGCCATGCAGGATTCGGAGCTCACCATCAAATGTCGGGAGGAAGACTTGGAGCATCGTGCTTGGGAGCTCGCCGATCGGGAGGAAGCGGCGCGGAGAGAGGCAGAAGGCCTCCAGGCCTTCTGCGCAGCTAAGGTGCAAGGGATCCGGGACTTCCTGGCCTGTGCTAGGGCGGTGTTGGAACCCCTCGGACTTGGTTCTGTGCCGCGTAGGGAGCCGTCTCATGGGGTGGCCCAACTGCTCCCAGCCTTGGACTCCTTCTGCTCTACGTTGGGGTCGAGGAACACTGTCCTCGTGAGGCGGCGGAATGGAGCTAGCAGAGGAGGTAGCCTCCCATGTCATGGTGTGCTTCCGGAGATAGTATCCGATGATCATGTTGGAGTAAGTACAGAAATGCCCCTTCGATGAGTAAGAGGAGGAGGCAAGGGTTGGAGTCCAGGACCTTGCCAAGTAGGTGGCTTCTTTGTTCCAGCAGAATTGAGGCCAGCGGCCCCCAGGCGGGGCACCATTATAACCGGGGTGGCCCCTTTGTATAAATAACTCTTAATGAATTTGAATTCATGTTTCGCTTGTCGGCTTGTCTTGTGCTTCTCAATCTATCACTTCCAGTCCTTAGCTGCGTAAGGGCTTGGGGAATTTTGTCGAGTTCGTCAGTTTTTGAGGAACCAACGATCGCACATTTGACATGGACGATCTATCGTCATTTGACGTCCTACCTATGGAACACCTTAGAGGCCCGCTGGTAGATGTGGCCAGGTGGTTGGGAACACCTACCACTTGATCGCCGGATGTCTTCGACGGGCCCCCACCGGAGCGGGAGAGTTTGAGTCGATGGCCTCAGTGTGGCCCCTCCAAGGGCATCGAGCTTCGTCCGAGTAGAGACGTCGACGGCAGGCCCCCTAGGTGGCGTCGGAGCTGGCTGCTCTGGTGTATCCCACCATCATCGCAGAAACATCAATGGCAGGACCCTTGTGTTGTGCCAGAGAGGGCTGCTCTGGTGTCGTCCACCATCATCACAAAGTCGTCGACTGCAAGCCCCCTGGGTGGTGTCAGAGCTGGCTGCTTTGGCATTGCCCACCATCATCGTAGAAACGTCGACGGCAGGCCCCCTGGGTGGTGCTGGAGCTGGCTGCTCTAGCGTTGTCCACCATCATCGCAGAAACATCGATGGCAGGCCCCTTATGTGGTACCGAAGCTGGCTGCTCCAGTGTCGCCCACGATCATCGCAGAGTCGTCGACGGCAGACCCCTATGGTTGTGCCGGAGCTGGCTGCTCTGGCTTTGCCCACCATCATTGCAAAAATATCGATAGTTCACCCCTTGGCAGGTGCCAGAGATGGATGCTCTCGTGTCACCCACCACCATCGCAGAGACGTCAACGGCAGGCCCCTTGGGGTGTGCCAGAGCTAGCTGTTCTAGTGTTTCCCACCATCGTCGCAGAAATGTCGATGGTAGGTACCTTGGGTGATGCCTGAGATGGCTGCTCCAGCGTTGCCCACCATCATCGTGGAGTCATTGATGGCAGGCCCCTTCGGTGGTGCCGAAGTTGGCTACTCCGGCATCGCCCACCATCGACGCAGAGTCATCGACCACAGGCCCCATGGGTGGTGCCGGAGCTGGCTTCTCTAGCGTTGCCCACCATCGTCGCAGAGTCATCGACGGCAAGCCCCTTGGGTGGTGCCAGAGCTGGCTGCTCCAGCGCCACCCACTATGATCGCATAGTTGTTGACAATAGGCCCCTTGCTGGTAGGAAACCAAAGAATCCTTGTTAGCAACAAAAGCAGGTTGAGGGAGCGTACTCACAAATCAACACTTATTGCCATTATGTATAATAGCATCGACGACATGCCCCCTGGGAGGTGTCGGAGTTGGATGCTCTACCGTCATCTACCATCAACATGTAGGAACGTCGACGGCGAGCCCTCTGGGTGATGTGTACCTCACCGATGCTGTTGTTGGTTGTGCTTGAATCGATCTGCTTTGCATGTCCTGCACACACGACAGGGGGGCATAATTTTGCTCGTCGGTCATCTTTCCCTACTCTTTAGTTTTGCTATGTCTTATAGTCTTGGGCTGGTACGTGGGGCATGGGTAATTCAGTGCGTCAGCGCCCGGGATCCGGCTCCCGCCTTACTCAGTGTGTGAGCCTCCTAGCCCTTAGTACTTAGCCGCAACACTGGGAGGCAAAGTGCGCATGCTTAGAGTACATGACCAAGCTAAGCAGGCTGCGCACCTTGGACCTCCAGCTCGGCGTAGGCCTTTTGTGGGGGACAATCTGGCGCCACAGGGCCCCAAGAGAGCAGCAGCGAGATCCCGAAACACTCTGCAGGTAATGTAACACCCTAAATTTTTGCAACATGCATTTCATACATGTTCATGCATTAAACATTGGCAGAATAAAGGAAAGATAATAAAAGATAAAACAAACATATACAAATATGTGTAGCAAATAAAGAAAAAGAAAATAATAATATAAAACATGTATTAGGAAACAAATAAAAAATGAAATAATAATATCTATATATATATATATTTGTGAAACCTAAATATATATATATATATATATATATATATATAAAGAAAAAAAAACCAAAAGGGCCCAGCGTGGGCCGGGCCTGGTGGTCGGCCTGCTCCGCTGGCCAGGCGGCCGAGCCGCCCACGATCGGTGCCGCGCGCTCGCGCGTGCCCCCGCGCTCCTGCGTGTCGGGCCGAGTCGGCCGTGTGTCGCACAGCCGTAGCCGATCGGGACTCTATCCCTGTCGCTCGATTGCGTGCCTTGTCCCTGCTGCCGCCTATAAAAGGGACCGTAGGGGCTTCATTTTTCCCTCGACACCAGAAACTGCAGCGCAGCCAGAGATGCCAGATAAGCCCAAGCTCAGTAGAGAAAAAAATAGAGAAGCACCAGAGACTGCCACCGCCAGGGGAAGGAGAGGAAGAAAAAGAGGAGGGTGCCATCGTCCGCCGAAGATCGTCGCCGTCGTCGTGCCGCCGGAGGACCACTGCGCCATCTACTTCGTCTACGCGTCGTCTTTGTTCCGCGATCTTCGAAGCCGTCACATCTACAGTAGGACACATTTTCTGGTGCGAATTTTGTGAACGTATTAGATCTAATAGCCGCGATTTAATTTAAGTTGCATCGTCTTTTTATTTTCAGCAGCATTAATTCTCGCTAAAACCCCCGTAAACTTGCATAAAAACGTATGAACTAGTTGCACCTAATCAATAAACAACCATAGTTAATTAATAATTGAACTTTGCATGCATGCATGTCATCGCATGTTGATTAGTATGTGTGCATCATGTTGATTTGTATGTATTTTCTTGTATGTGTGATCAGGATTAGAGGAAAGTGCTCAAGAGGTCGTGTACGACGATTTCCAGAACCAAGACTTCGAAGTGCTTGAGCAACCCTATTCGTCGGAGCAACGCAAGTGTCCTTGAAGCATATTGATCCTGGTTTAAAATAAATGTTTTGTTTGCAAAATTGCATGCTTGTGCCAATTTGATGGGAATCCTATGGTAGGAAGTTGACTAGCTTTGTTTAACCATCCTTGTCACCTGGAATACATGGTAGAGAGTCGAGAAGGGTTTTTACCTTTTGCATCGCTTAATTAATTGGGATGGGAAACCACTAAATTATATAATTATGCATTAATGATATATTGATTAACATGAACTGGTTAAAATAATGGGTGATCTAAGCAAGCACGGCTGGTGGATTGGGTTGGATGTTATGGTGGTTGCTTGCTTTAGATCTAAGGACCGGTTCATGCGAGAATAGGCCAGGACTACAGTGCCACCACGAGGCCAAGTATGGGTGTGACGTAGCAGATTAATTAGGGTATTGTTGGTATTGCGCGGATCATTTGGCGCACCGGGGAAGGGGAGTCAGATTCGGTTTGGATTTGTGGCAGGGACTCCTTGGGATCCGAATGGCACAGAAGGGGGCCCTTGGTTGAAGATGTGCTCTGTAGGAGACATCGCCACCGGTGAAACCTTAGTGGGTCCGTACATGCTAGTAGTCCATTTGTAAAGGCTATTTTGGGATCTCTTGCCCATACACAAAAGGAAGTGTAATTGGCATAAGGGAGGTTCTTTAGTCGCCGATGGGTGATGAAATCACAAACACGTGGGTAAAGTGGTACAAACTCTGTGGAGTATTAAAACTATCATGATAGCCGTGCTCCTGGTTAAGAGCACCTGGATGACCTACATGATTAGAAGGGTTTTTTTATTGGGATGGTTTGGTATTGGCTTTGGGATGGTATTATGGTTTATGGCAATGTTATGGTTAATGGTAATGAGAAATCTGGAATTTGGATGATGATAATGAAATATGGACTGGTATTACGATATATATGGTTTATGATGGGTTTACTTCACATACATAATACATATTGCATTTCAAATGTTTTACTGTACTTTTCAGCACCTAGCCATTATTATATCGTCACTTGAATCAGCTACATGTCATACTTTCTACACTTGCTGAGTATGACATGTACTCACTCTTGCAACCCCCCCCCCCACCCCACCAACAGTTGCATGTCAGGATTGGGAGTATTACGTTAATAATGCGGAGTTCTGGGCCGTGTCTGCCGTCAGCTTTGCCTGTGGTGTTGCATGGAGCTGCACTACTCTTTATGCTTAGTTTGCTTAGTTGCTTAATTAGATTATTTCCGCTGTAGTTATAGTTAAATAATGATCATTAGAGTTGCAATATGAAAATTATTTGAATATTGTAATAAAAGTACTTATTTAGTAATTTGAGATGTGGTAATTATATGTTTATCATTTGTGAATCACTTGTATATGTGTGTTGACCGTAGGACGCACGCTAGATAGAATGGACACTTTAGAGCACATAGGAGCACTTAGGAGTCGATGTGTTTTTGCTTGGAGTGTTGTTTGCTGTATATATTATTTGCTTATGTGCTTAGTAAAGGATTTTGGGATGTTTAGCATTGCCATGTCCACATAGGCTAGTATAGTTAGTTGGTTAGTCTCATATTCCTTGAGGCATATAGCTGGGGATTCATTCTATCTCTCTTTTCTTTCTCGCTCAATCTCTACTTCCATGGAAGAAGGACATAAACAGAAGATTCACTGTCTTAGACGAAGCTGTATGGAAGTTGAGAACAAAGATAGTGTGTCTAAGAGTAAGTTTTAAAATAAGGGGGGTAGAATCCTTTGCCAACCTTATTGTTTTGTATTCACAAGGATCGAACATGATACTTGGAATGGATTGGCTATGGAAGCATAATGGAGTGGTCCAGTATGCCACAAGGACAATGCAATCGACAGGAGATAAGGAAGTCATCATTGGAGTCGATGCATCACAATAGATATCAAGACTAACCAATCATCAAAGACTACTCCAACGTAGTCAAGTGCATGACTAAGTTGCTATTAAGGAGAAAGCCTCTTAAATGGATTTTATCTTGTCAGGATGCTATTGAGAAAGTGAAGAAGAGATTTATCACTACACCAGCTTTGGTATTACTAGACATGAGCAAGAAGCTTGGATTTATACGATGCATCGAGAAAGGGACTCGGATGCATGCTTATGCAAGAAGGTCAAGTGATTGCATATGCATCGAGACAATTGAAGAAACATGAGTAGAATTACCCGACACATGATTTGGAACTTGCAGTCGTGGTACACGCATTGAAGATTTGGAGACACTACATCCTTGGACATAGGTGTGAAATTTATACGGATCATAAGAGTCTCAAGTACATATTCATGCAAATGGATCTTAATTTGAGGCAACAAAGATGGTTGGAGCTCATCAAGGATTATGATGTGGGGTCAACTATCACCCAGGAAAAGCCAATGTAGTGGCCTATGCCTTGAGTCGGAAAGGAGTAAGCCCCCAACTCACGGTTCAGGAGCTGCCATCCGAGTTATGCAAGGAGTTTGAACGGTTGAATCTTGGATTTGTGAATGAGATGGGAATAATGGAGTTAAGTCGAACCTTGGAGCAAGAAATTCGTGATACAAACCAGGGATGAGGAGATCAAGGAAATCAAGGAAAGGTCCGACGAAGGGAGAGAATTTAGATTTGATGAAGACGAACATGGTACCTTATGGCTTGGAAAGAGAATCGTTGTGCCTAATGTAAAGCATATTCGGAAGACAATATTAAAAGAGGCACATGACTCGCCGTACTCAATTCATCCCGACTGTACAAAGATATACAAGGACTTGAAGACATGCTATTGGTGGGCCAGCATGAAAAAGGACATAGCCGAATATGTTGCATTGTGTAATGTGTGCCGACGAGTTAAAGTTGAACATCAACGGCCAGCGGGATTGTTGCAACCATTGAAGATCCCGAAATGAAAGTGGGTAGAAATTGGAATGGACTTCATAGTTGGGTTACCACGTACTCAGTCCGGTTATGACTCAATTTGGGTAATTGTGGATAGCTTAACCAAGTCAGCGCATTTTGTTCCCGTCAAGACTACCTATACCACCACGAAGCTAGCAGAACTTTATGTGGAGCATATTGTGTGCCAACATGGAGTTCCAAATAAAATAGTCTCAGACCGAGGTTCTCAGTTCACCTCTAGGTTTTGGCAGAAACTGCATGAAGCTATGGGTACAAGGTTAAATTTCATCTCAGCATATCACCCTCAAACGGATGGACAAACTGAGAGGACCAATCAGATTTTAGAGGACATGTTAAGAGCTTGTGCTTTGAAGCATGGGGAAAGTTGGGACAAGAGCTTGCCATATGCAGAATTTTCATACAACAATAGTTACCATGCAAGTTTGAAAATGTCACCCTATGAAGCACTATACGGAAGGAAGTGTAGGACACCTTTGTTTTGGAATGAAACAGGAGAGAACCAAGTATTTGATCCTAATGTGTTACAATATGCTGAAAGGCAAGTTAAAATAATTCGTGAAAACCTAAGGGCTGCTCAGTCGCGGCAAAAAGGCTATGCGGATAATAGGCGAAGGGATCTGGCATTTGAAGTTGGAGATTTTGTATACCTCAAAGTGTCACCTATCTGAGGGCAACGCCGGTTTCAGGTCAAAGGAAAACTGCCACCTGGTTACATCGGTCCATTCAAAATTTTGGATAAACGAGGAGAAGTCACCTATCGACTTGAGCTACCAGCGTATCTCTCCGATGTACACGACATGTTTCACGTGTCCCGACTCAAGAAGTGTCTCAGGGTGCCGGAAGAACAGGTGCCGATGAACGAGTTAGAACTTCAGGAGGATTTTGTCCTATGTCGAGCAACCTATAAAGATCTTGGACGTGAAGGAAAGGGTCACGAGGAATAAGAGGATCCGTTGGTACAAAGTGCAATGAAAACACCATACGGAAGCCGAAGCTACGTTGGAACGTGAAGAAGACTTGAAGGCAGAATTCCCTCATCTTTTCTCCACGCTATCGAATCTCGAGGGCGAGATTCACTTTAAGGGGGGGGGGGGGGGGGGGTAGATTTGTAACACCCTAAATTTTTGCATCATGCATTTCATACATGTTCATACATTAAACATTGGAAGAGTAAAGGAAAGATAATAAAAGATAAAACATACATATACAAATATGTGTAGCAAAAGAAGAAAAAGAAAATAATAATATAAAACATGTATTAGGAAACAATAAAAAAATAAAAAAATAATAATATATATATAATATATATTTGTGAAACCTAAAGATATATATATATATATATATATATATATATATATATATATATATATATATATATATATATATATATAAAGAAAAAAAACCAAAAGGGCCCTGCGTCGGCCGAGCCTGGTGGCCGGCCTGCTCCATTGGCCAGGTGGCCGAGCCGCCCGCGGTCGGTGTCGCGCGCTCGCGCGTGCCCCCGCGCTCCCGCGTGCCGGGCGGAGTCGACCGTGTGCCGCGCAACCGTAGCCGACCGGGACTCTGTACCTGGTCGCTCGATCGCGTGCCCTGTCCCTGCCGCGCCTATAAAAGGGACCGTACGGGCTTCGTTTTTCCCTCGACACCAGAAACCGCAGCAACGCCAGAGACGCCAGATAAGCCCTAGCTCGGTAGAGAAAAAATAGAGAAGCACCAGAGGCTGCCGCCGCCAAGGGAAGGAGAGGAAGAAAAAGAGGAGGGTGCTGTCGTCCGCCGGAGATCGTCTCCGTCGTCTTGCCGCCGGAGGACCACTGCACCATCTACTTCGTCTACGCGTCGTCTTCGTTCCGCGATCTTCAAAGCCGTCGCATCTACAGTAGGATACGTTTTTTGGTGCGAATTTTTGCGAATGTATTAGATCTAATAGCCGCGATTTAATTTTATTTGCATCGTCTTTTTATTTTCAGCAGCATTAATTCTCGCTAAAACCCCCGTAAACTCGCATAAACACGTATGAACTAGTTGCACCTAATCAATAAAAAACCATAGTTAATTAATAATTGAACTTTGCGTGCATGCAAGTCATCGCATATTGATTAGTATGTGTGCATCATGTTGATTTGTATGTATTTTCTTGTATGCGTGATCACGAGTAGAGGGAAGGGCTCAAGAGGTCGTGTACGACGATTTCCAGAACCAAGACTTCGAAACACTTGAGCAACCCTATCCGTTGGAGCAAGGCAAGTGTCCTTGAAGCATATTGATCTTGGTTTAAAATAAATGTTTTGTTTGCAAAATTGCATGCTTGTGTCAATTTGATGGGAATCTTATGGTAGGAAGTTGACTAGCTTTGTTTAACCATCCTTGTCACCTGGAATACATGGTAGAGAGTCGGGAATTGTTTTTACCTTTTGCATCGCTTAATTAATTGGGATGGGAAACCACTAAATTATTTAATTATGCATTATTGATATATTGATTAACATGAACTGGTTAAAATGATGGGTGATCTAAGCAAGCGTGGCTGGTGGATTGGGTTGGATGTTATGGTGGTTGCTTGCTTTAGATCCAAGGATTGGTTCATGCGAGAATAGGCCAGGACTACAGTGCCACTACGAGGCCAAGTATGGTTGCGGCGTAGTTGATTAATTAGGGTACTGCTGGTATTGCGCGGATGATTTGGCGCACCGGGGAAGGGTAGTCCGATTGGGTTTGTATTTATAGCAGGGACTCCCTGGGATCCGAATGGCACAAAAGGGGGCCCTTGGTTGATGATGTGCTCTGTAGGAGACATCGCCACCGGTGAAACCTCAGTGGGTCTTTACATGCTAGTAGTCCCTTTGTAAAGGCTATTTTGTGATCTCTTGGCCATACACCAAAGGAAGTTTAATTGGCATAAGGGAGGTTCTTTAGTCGTCAACGGGTGATGACATCACAAACACGTGGGTAAAGTGGTACAAACTCTGCAGAGTATTAAAACTATCATGATAGTCGTGCTCCCGGTTAAGAGCACCTGGATGACCTACATGATTAGAAGGGTTTTGGTATTGGGATGGTTTGGTATTGGCTTTGGGATGGTATTATGGTTTATGGCAATGTTATGGTTTATGGTAATGAGAAATCAGGAATTTGGATGATGGTAATGAAATGTGGACTGGTATTATGATAAATATATGGTTTATGATGGGTTTACTTCACATACATAATACATATTGCTTTTCAAACGTTTTACTGTACTTTTCAGCACTTAGCCATTATTATATCGTCATTTGAATCAGCTACATGTCATACTTTCCACACTTGCTGAGTATGACATGTACTCACTCTTGCAATACCCCCACCAACAGTTGCAGGTCAGGATTGGAAGTATTATGTTAATAATGCGGAGTTCTAGGCCGTGTCTGCCGTCAGCTTTGCCTGTGGTGTTGCGTGGAGCTGCGCTACCCTTTATGCTTAGTTTGCTTAGTTGCTTAATTAGATTATTTCCGCTATAGTTATAGTTCAATAATGATCATTAGAGTTGCAATATGAAAATTATTTGAATATGGTAATAAAAGTACTTATTTAATAATTTGAGCTTAGGGAATTATCTGTTTATCATTTGTGAATCACTTGTATATGTGTGTTAAACATCCTGGGCACACATATACTGCACTTGGTTAATTTTTGGAACCGGGTGTCACAAATTGGTGTCAGAGCCACAGGTTGACCGTAGGACACAACCTAGATACAATGGACACTTTAGAGCACATAGGAGCACTTAGGAATCAATGTGCTTTTGCATGGAGTGCTGTTTGCTGTATATATTGTTTGCTTGTGTGCTTAGTAGAGGATTTTGAGATGCTTTAGCATTGCCATGTCGACATAGGCTAGTTTAGTTAGTTGGTTAATCTCATATTCGTTGATGCATATAGTTGGGGATTCGTTCTGTCTCTCTTTTCTTTCTCGCTCAATCTCTACTTCCATGGAAGAAGGACAAAACCATAAGATTCACTGTCTTAGACGAAGTTGTATGGAAGATGAGAACAAAGGTATTGTGTCTAAGAGTAAGTTTTAAAATAAGGGGGGTAGAATCCTTCGCCAAACTTATTGTTTTGGATTCACAAGGATCAAAAATTATACTTGGAATGGATTGGCTACGGAAGCATAATGGAGTGGTCCAGTATGCCACAAGGACAGTGCAATCGACAAGAGATAATGAAGTCATCATTTGAGTTGATGCGTCAAAATAGATATCAAGACTAACCAATCATCAAAGACTACTCCAACGTAGTGAAGTGCATGACTGAGTTGCTAATAAGGGGGAAGCCTCTCAAATGGATTCTATCTTGTCAGGATGCTATTGAGAAAGTGAAGAATAGATTTATCACTACACCGGTGTTGGTATTACAAGACATGAGCAAGAAGCTTGGATTTATACGATGCATCGAGAAAGCGATTCGGATGCGTGCTTATGCAAGAAGGTCAAGTGGTTGCATATGCATCGAGACAATTGAAGAAACATGAGCAGAATTACCCGACACATGATTTGGAACTTGCAGCCGCGGTACACGCATTGAAGATTTGGAGACACTACATCATTGGACATAGGTGTGAAATTTATACGGATCATAAGAGTCTCAAGTACACATTCACGCAAACGGATCTTAATTTGAGGCAATGAAGATGGATGGATCTCATCAAGGATTATGATGTGGGGATCAACTATCACCCAGGAAAATCCAATATAGTGGCCGATGCCTTGAGTCGGAAAGGAGTAAGCCACCAACTCACGGTTCGGGAGCTGTCATCCGAGTTATGGAAGGAGTTTGAACGGTTGAATATTGGATTTGTGGATGAGATGGAAATAATGGAGTTAAATTCAACCTTGTAGCAAGAAATTCGAGATACACAAACCACGGATGAGGAGATCAAGGAAATCAAGGAAAGGAATGAAGAAGGGAGAGAATTTAGATTTGATGAAGACGAACATGGTACCTTATGGCTTGGAAAGAGAATTGTTGTGCCTAATGTAAAGCATACTCGGGAGACAATATTAAAGGAGGCACATGACTCACCGTACTCAATTCATCCTGGCTGTACAAAGATGTAAAAGGACTTGAAGACATGCTATTGGTGGGCCAGCATGAAAAAATTACATAGCCGAATATGTTGCATTGTGTGATGTGTGCCGACGAGTTAAAGCTGAACATCAAAGGTCACCGGGATTGTTGCAACCATTTAAGATCCTGGAATGAAAGTGGGAAGAAATTGGAATGGACTTCATAGTTGGGTTACCACGTACTCAGTTCGGTTACGACTCAATTTGGGTAATTGTGGATCGCTTAACCAAGTCATCTCATTTTGTTCTCGTAAATACCACCTATACCACCGCGAAGCTAGCAGAACTGTATATGGAGCATATTGTGTGCCGACATGGAGTTCCAAAGAAAATAGTCTTGGACCAAGGTTCTCAGTTCACCTCTAGGTTTTGCCAGAAACTGCATGAAGTTATGGGTACAAGGTTAAATTTCAGCTCAGCATATCACCCTCAAACGGATGGACAAACTGAGAGGACCAATCAGATTTTAGAGGACATGTTAAGAGCTTGTGCTTTGAAGCATGGGAAAAGTTGGGACAAGAGCTTGCCATATGCAGAATTTTTATACAGCAATAGTTACCAAGCAAGTTTGAAAATGTCACCCTATGAAGCACTATACTGAAGGAAGTGTAGGACACCTTTGTTTTGGAATGAAACAGGAGAGAACCAAGTATTTTGTCCTGATGTGTTACAAGATGCTGAAAGGCAAGTTAAAATAATTCGTGAAAACCTAAGGGCTGCTCAATCGCGGCAAAAAGGCAATGCGGATAATAGGCGAAGGAATCTGGCATTTGAAGTTGGAGATTTGTATACCTCAAAGTGCCACCTATCCGAGGGCAACGCCGGTTTAACGTCAAAGGAAAACTGCCACCTTGTTACATCGGTCCATCAAAATTTTGGACAAACGAGGAGAAGTCGCCTATCGACTTGAGCTACCAGCGTATCTCTACTCCGCATGAACCATTCCTGGTAGCGACGGAGCGCTTGCCGGTACCGTGCATTTCGGATGGTAGCATGCCACCTTTCTTCATCGACTAGGTCGATATCTTGATGTCGGAGCTGGTCCTACGTGGTTTCGTCAAATGTTCGGACCCAGAGAGAGCCCACGGCTACTTCTCGAGGGAGGACGTCCTAAGCTCCATACACTAGGAAGAACGGCATTTCCCCTGTGGCCCAGCTGGGCAATGTCCATGTGGCCCACATCGTAGATGGGAGTTTCTCAACCCACTTGACACCATGCTTATCCAAGAAGTCATACATCCATGTCTTGAGGCCCTTGAGGATCTCAGCGTAGGCCCTTTCAACTTGAACGTTGCTCTTTGGGTGAGCCACGGACGCATAACAAACTTGGACATCGAGGTCTTCGTAGTAGTCTTGGAACACTGCACTGGTGAACTTGGTCCCGTTGTCGGTGATGATCCTGTTTGGGACCCCGAACCTGCAGACGATCGACTTAATGAACTAGACCGCGGAGTCCTTGTTGATGTTGACCACCGGGGCTACCTCCGGACACTTGGTGCACTTGTCTATAGCGATGTAGAGGAACCGGTACTGTCAGAGTGCTAATGCGACACTTCGCGCGGATCTGCTAAGGTGCAGACCACGGAGGTTCTTTGTTCAGCGGGGCATAGGCCTCAATCAAGTGTTCTAGCGGAAGAGAGTATGACACAGTGGTTTTTATGTGGTTCGGGCTGCAAGGAGCATAACACCCTACTCCACAGTGGGTGGTATTGCTAGTATGTGTGTATGCGTGTGTGAGATTTTCGGTTGGTCCTTTGTAACGGTGGTGGTCCGGGCCTTTTATAGACAAGGCCATACGCCTTACAAGTTGGGTCCCAGGGCCCGATAGGTGATCCCGGGGTGATCTTATCCTAAAGATAAAAGGCTTCTTGCGTAAGCTTGCTCTGACTGTGTACTTGAAGACTCGCCGTCTTGCCGCTTGACTCATTAATAGCTCACGTGCCGTTGCTGACATTGGCAGGGGATGTCCCGTCCAAATGTGTCCATCGCTGTAAGCTACCCGATTGGTAGAGTAGCATAGGCCTACGGCGTCTTCACTGTGATGCGATTGGTTGTAGCGGTACCTGAGATTAGGCGTGCGCCACGCCATGCGTGTGGGGAAGCCATGTATCTTCAATCATTGACAAGGACAAGGCACACCGCCCCCTTAACTCTCACGCCCCTCCGTCCAGGGCAAGTGGCTGGACTATGTGACAGCTCGGGAGCTCACCTCTGTGAAGGAGGTCAGGTCCCGCCTTGTGGACCACGTAGAAGCTCGAGAGCTTGCCTCTGCGGAGGAGGTTAGATCCCGTCCTGTGGTCCATGTCATCTCGAGAGCTCACCTCCGCGAAGGAGGTCACGTCTCGCCTTCCGGCACACGTGGCAGCGGCTGAGCATGCCTATACGGGAGGTGGCCCACCTGATGCTTCGGGTCACGTGGAAACTTTGGATTCCTTTCTCGTGGGGGAGAGGGATCCTTCCCAGCTAGACATGTGGCTGTATGGGAGATTATCTTTGAGGGGGAGCTGAACTCATCCTCAGGGTCTCTTGCAGGTACCCCGAACCCTGTATCTGAGGTTGACGGGTCCGGATCTTCTGAACACATGGCGCCCTCAGACCCTGCCCTTGTGAAAGGCGAGGTACCTAGGCATCTCTAGCTTGTGCGCGAGGGTACCCGGTATGCCAGGTATCGACAGTGGCCCCTGGGTCCACCTTGGGGGGAGGCAAGGAGCCCGAGGGTGGAGCCTTATCCTGCTTCCCCGCGTGGCCTTTTAATTTTGTCTTGATCAGACGAAGTGGTGCGTGCCTCTGCTATTGTGACCACGCGTCCCATACTGGTTGAGGGGTCGTGGCGACGGGATCTTTGCTTGATGCAGCCTCTTTACTACGACGGTTTTCAATGAACCTGCTGCAACTCTGCTCCTTCTACTCCCCCCTTTATGGGAACCGCCGGGTTTCCTTCTCTGGCTGATACCCCTTCAGGTCGGTCTCTCTAACAGAAGACCTGGGCCCCGCCGTCAGGGATTTTACGAGTTGAGTAGTGGGTTTCAACGTCAAGCAATTTGCTTGGTGCGCTCGAATGCCTAACGGGGTGTTAAAAGGAAACCTTTAGGAGCAAAGGTGTTTCTTCCTTACACACTCCCCAACGTTCGAGCCTTTGTCTTCCACCTTGAGCACCAAAACTCTCCCCACCTTCGTGGTTCTCGACTCCTGCACCAATGGATTCAACATTGCCTTCTTCTTGCATTATTGATGTAGCGCCTGTGAGACGCTTGTTCGGCTGGGAGGACAAGGAGCAGGGCGACCTGATCCGCCCAGGCACGTTGCCTCTGAAGTTGGGGGAGAAGGATATTGTCTTCTTCCAGGCGTATGCATACTCCGGGTTCGTTCCCTCCATTTCCTCCTTCCTGGTGACACTCCTGGAGGTCCAGGGGCTTCAGCTTCACCACTTGTCGCCGAACTCTCTGGTGGTTGCGGCGGTGTTCTCGTACTTCTGCGAGATGTTCATCATGGTGTTCCCATCCATGCTAGTGTTCCGGCAGTTCTTCGTGCTAAGGTGGACTGGGAAGAAGAACAAAGCTAACTTCCTTGGTGGCTACTGCTTCCAGCATCGGGCCAACAACCCCATCAAGTCCATCACCCCGCTCTCCTCAGCAAAGTGGGCCGATTGGAGGAAGGACTGGGTAATCGTACAAGTTGACACCCACGATCGCATGGTTATGCCCACCGGATGGGCAATAATAAGGAAGGAGACCTGAGAGAAGCGGCCGGAGTTGGAGCAGGCCTACACCCCGGTGATGGAGATGACCCAATTCCTGGTGAATCATGGACTGTCGGAGTTGATGATGATGGCGGACTTCGTTTGTCAGCGCCTGGCTCTCCTTTAGTACTGTTGCCGTCCTGCATGGCTTTACTTCGGGCTACAGGATGGCACCCGGCTGGTGCGGGGTCCCAATACAGAGATGACCCTGAAAGAGGTGCTCAACGCAATGTCCAAGGCGTGCGGCGACTTGCTGTCGGATGGCATATTCAACTTCCCGCGGTCTTGCCCACCGCTTTGCACGGATCGGGACCTTTGAACGAAGATTCTGAAGGAGATGCCAAACCTTGATGCACTCGGTCTTGCGCCACGACAGGTAGGTGACGAGAGCCGTGGGCTGGCCATCGTCGACTCTCCGCTGGAGTCCGCACCTGCTCCAGGCTTCGAAGCTTCAACGACAGAGGACGCATCCTCCGTCGGAGGGAAGGGCGAGGCGCCGATCCCCGATGCAGGCAAGGGAAAGGCTCCAGTCTTTGACACGGGGAAGTAGAAGTCGCCGGTGGTTGAGGTTGCAAAGGAGAAATGCCCTTGATCGCCACCAAAGGCGCTGCCCCAGGTGGCCTTCGCTCCAAACCAACATCCTCCGATGGGCCACTTCTCAACATTTGGTGTCGGCGGCTCTTCGGTGGGAGGCTTAGCCCGCCAAGTGGTGGCTCCATCGACGTCTTTGGTCGGCGCATCATTCAGCATCCCTGCTATCAGTGCAGTTCAAGGCTCCTCAGGGGGCTCTGGGGGTGTTAAGCCTACGGAGCCTCAGGCCAAGAGGCCTCGAGTTGACGGCAGGAGCAGCTCGGGAGGAGGCTCTGGGAGTGGCTCTGTCGGGGCCTGTGGAGGTACGCCGACGCAGGGCTGTGGCGTCGTTAGTGGATTCAATGGAGTCTCGGCTGGGTTGACCTCGCCTGCCACGCTATCGTCAGGGCCTACGACTTCAGGGCCGCTGAAGGTGGAGGCTCGCTGTTGCTTCCGAGGACGCCGGTAAGGAATTCTTACCAACGCTTTCTTTGTTATCTTGCCTTCCTTTGTTGGTTGATCTGGCCTTGATTTTGATTTGCAGGGCCACATCAGTGGTTGTGACACCCTTACCGCTGGGGGTCGTGCCCTGGAGTGCTTCGAAGTCAGCCCAGGAGGCTACGGTTGTTCCGCCGGAGCTGATAGCCAAGCTAGCGCAAGAGAGTGCTACTTTGGCATTCGTATTCCACGCGGGGAGTGAAGCTTCTTCGGCTGCGCCTCCGGTTGTTGTGCAGGGGGCACCATCAGCCGTCGCGCCAGAGTTTATGTCAGAGCCAGCTCAGGGGGCTGAGGCCTTGGCCTCCACTGCTGCTGATCCAGTGGGCGGCTCCCTGGGCGATGGTGACAATGCCGCCTCGGGTTGCACCGCCACTACTACCCAGCCTCCGGAGACAAGGTCTCCGGTACTAGTGGCCTCACCTTTGCCGCTTTGGGAGGAGGAAGTCCCCGAGATGATTGTCGGGCGGCCCTCCATAGCTTCGACGAAGCCAGAGCGCCACTCCAACATCATGGACTTGGCACAGTCTAGCATCCTCTAGGTGCAATCCAACCTCCATCCGGCGCAGGGGGCTCTCGCCGCGGAATGGGAGAAGCTGCGTGCTAAGTGCGAGTGCCTCCAAGGTTGGGATGACCTTCTGAAGTCCAGGATCGTTGAGGTGAAGGTGAAGTACTAGAGGGAGAGCCAGGAACTGGAGTTGAGGCATCACTTGGTGAAGGCCTTGGACACAATGTCCCAGAAGATACTAGTCGATGCCAAGGTGGCCAACGATACAGCCGACGCTCGTCTGCGCGCCCTTTAGAACGGTACGGAGGCTCTGGATCACCTTGAAGCTGCTATTGGTGAGCGGGAGGCCGCTGTCGTCGAGCAGGAGGTTACGACCCAGGCGATGATGGCTCGGGCAGAGGCTGATCAGGACAGGATGCTTCTCAATTGTTGTTTTGAGTCCTTAGTTTCGTAAGGCTTTGCAAAACAACTTGTCGAGCTCGTTAGCCTGTGAGGACCACCGATTGTGAGGACTACGCGCCGTTGCTAACATTGGCAGGGGATGTCCTGTCCAACTGTCTCCGTCGCCGTAAGCTACCCACTTGGCAGAGTGGGATATGCCCGCGGCGTTTTCATCTTGATGCAATTGTTCATAGTGGTATCTGACATTAGGCCTGCACTGCGCCATGCTTTTGGGGAAGCCGTTTATCTTCAATCCTTGACTGGGACAATCTTTGGGAAAGTCCATCTTGTTATTCTCCAGGACACCAAGATTGTGAATCACAATTGCGTTGTTGTCGGTCTCCTCTAGATGCAGCAGCCTGGCAAACTCATCATATGTGACTGTGTACTTGGATCCATGAGTCATCCAAGTCACCCTGTCTTCTTCATTGCTGGCAAAATAGCAAGTTGCAAAGAACTGAGCAATGACTTCATCATTCCAGTTGTATCTGAAAGCAAACAAGTGCTTTAAACCATGCCTCTCTACATCCTCTACCACTTCATCAAAAGCACCAGAGCTTTTTCTTTCAAAATGGCTCCAGTCAATCTGTTGGCTGCAGACTACCAGAGTCTTCATCTGAAGGTACACAATACTATAGTAGTCTGCATGAAAGTGACTCCAAAATCTTGTGTTAGCTGCGTTCTTGCCACTGCTATAGGCATCAATCTTCCTGAGATTCCATGCTACATCACTCCCCTTGCCATTGAACTTCTCTTCTGAGTGGTTTCTATTCCCTTGTCTTGGAGCAGTCATCTCCAAGGGACCAATCGGACCGGAAGCATGTCTCTTTCCTTTGCCCTTGGTTTGGCGTGGAGCCGCCGAGCTAGGAACAGCCGCATCTTTCCTTCTGGAGGCAGGTTTCTTAGCTGGAACCTTCCAACGCACCCTAGGTGGAGTTGTAGAAGGCTCGGCAGCACGCTCTTGTATTTTGTTGGCACGAGACACCGAGACACGCGACAACACATCTTGATCCATCTCGGCTTCAAAGTCGGAGATGTTTTCATTCGACATGATTCTGACAAGGAAGATAAAGAGGATATGGATGAGCAAAGATGACAAGGAATTGCATTGAATTGATATAGGTTAGAATTTGATCAGGGCATACCGGACTTGACCGTTGTTCAGGGTCGGATTAGTTTGGAGTACCGGACTTCTCCGTCCCGAGAATGGACTAGTCCGTTATGCGGGTGTTCAAAACCTAACTTGATGAAATTTTAGATTACTCAATGCAAAAGTGTTCTAGGGTAAATGGAATACATCACTAGAGCATGTATTGGCCAGAAGTGCTAAGCTTTTTGAGCAAGAACAAAGAAAATCAAAGATTCTAGGGTTTGGAGATGAATTTACCAAATCCTTTTATTTGAGGCGTTGAGGAGGTTGTTGATGCGGACTAGTCCATGGTCTTCGATCCCCTTGCAATGGAGACCAAATCCCAATGAAACTTGAGTGGATTTGATGGTGAATTTGAAAAATCACCTTGGGAGCACTCGGGTGAAGAGGGAGAACGTGAGATTAGTTGTGAGGAGGAAGAAGATTA
The DNA here is from genome assembly GCA_036927565.1 of Tuctoria greenei. Classification (NCBI taxonomy): domain Eukaryota; kingdom Viridiplantae; phylum Streptophyta; class Magnoliopsida; order Poales; family Poaceae; genus Tuctoria; species Tuctoria greenei. The sequence goes on along the minus strand of JAYESD010000006.1, from coordinate 97,039,795 downwards.
GGGTTGCAACGGCCCTAGTGTTATGGAGTAGAAAAATCGGACTAGTCCGGACTACCAGAAAACTCAGCAGACTAGTCTGCAGTGTGCGTACTAGTCCGGGGTAACCACGGACTAGTCCGTGGTCACCTGGACAGAAAAAGAACAGGCCTTTCATATATATTTGAAGGTGCTTAACAATAAAAATAAGGTGCAAAAACAAATAAAAAATAATCTTGATGAATATGATCAATAAACATACAACAATCAAGCTATGACCATGTAAGACCTATATGTGTTGAATACATTGGCTTGTAGTGAATACACTTGGCTTTGATGATAAAAGTTTTAAATATCACCAAAACACCTTTTTATCAAGGTCCGACTCTAGCTCCGAGCTACAGCAAGGTCCGACGGTAGGTCCGGCTTGTTTTGGGTAGCTCCGGCTATGTTCGAAGCTAGGTCCGACATCTTGGTAAGGACCGACTAGCTTTGGTTAGCTCCGGTGAGCTTTATTTTTAGCTCTGGCATATATTTGATAGCTCCGGAATGCTTTTGCGAAGCTCTGACGTACTTTGTCTAGCTCCGGTTTTGGGTTGACTAGTTTTGACTAGTTTTTGGTAAGCTCCGGCGCTAGGTTCTACTAGCTTTTGTTAGCTCCGGCTCAAGCTCCGGGTTGCTCTGGCAAGGTCCGGAACTTGACTGTAGTGCTTCTGCTTTTCATTTGCAATGTTTCGGACTTGCTTTACATTGTTGGAAAGATTGCTTAGTATTCATTTGCTATGTTTTTGGTGCGTTTTGGTTGATATGGATAATATTGTGTTACTGTGGTTTTGCAACATGCTTATGTGAGGTGCTCACGTAAGGTGTTGTGTTTGGAACTAACTTGAGTCAAGTCGAGGACTTGGGCTCGTATAGATTGGTTGTTTATTCATGTGCAGGTGTTGCTTGAGTTCAAGTCATGGCTGGTGACGGGATCCATTGGACTAGTCTCAGGGAGGAGATGAGGTTCCAACAACTAAGTTCGGGAGGAACTGTGGTTGAGCTGATCAGGAGGTCGCGCAGGATGATTGAATCAAGGGCAGTGCATATGAAGGTTACTGAACGTCAAAGGAAGATGTTTGCACGTGTGCAAGGAGTGCATGGACGTGTCTATATGGTTCCGAGACGTGATGAAGAGATGTGGACGTAAAGAATTGGTCGGAAAGGTCCAACCGACTAGGTTATGGACTCAGGCTGCGGCTGAGTCGGGTTTGACTCAAATATGGAAAGATTTGAGTTGGTTATGATAGGATTTCATGTGGGTCACGAATTTGAGTTGTTTAGGAATTTGGGATACGTTCCTAAGGTGTTTGGAAGTCTTAAGATTGCTTCTATCTGCGTATAGAAGAATCCTAAGCAGTTATGGAAAGTTACGATTCGTGATCTGAGTAGGATTGGAGTCCTAGTTGATATTGGGTTGGCCTAAGGGCTGGTTATATAAACAAGGGAGCCCAGAGCTCGTGGTAGACGACTTTGGGGCTGTTCCTCTTGTGTTCTATTGAATAAAATTCATAGTTTGAAGGAACTTTTGTGCCTTGTTCGTCCGACTTGTTCCTGACAAGTTTTACTCGTCGAGTTTCTGGACAGCAATACCTTTCGTTGGTGGTTTTATCATAACTCGAGTTTTACAGATTTATTTGACGTGATTCTTTTTGGGTTGTCTTCACAACTTGATTATCTATCATCTGTCAAAATTTCACGTCCATTGGATTTGTGGTTTTTGATCTACACGAGTTTCTTTGCAGCGTTACATAACTGTTTTTTCTCGAGTAGGTCATATTGATCTTTGTTTGATCTTTCGATCATAACTTGAGTTTTTCTCGACGGATTTGAGTGATTCTTTTTGTATTGTCTTCGTGACTTGATTATCTCGGATATATATCACTTTTGTCATGGTGAAACACATTTAGATTAGTCTCACACACGATTTCTTTAAGAGATCGTTTTTCTGCCGAAAGAGTTTGGGGTTTAATTGTTTCCGCTGCGTAAGATTTTTAAATCTACCATTCACCCCCCCTCTGGTAGCTTTTCACGTGCTCTTCGATCCTACAATTGGTATCAGAGCCACGGTGCTCTAATATTTGAGATTGGCACGTTTTTTTGACTAATCATCATGGAGAAGTACTCTTCCAAACCTTGTGTGTTCGCTGGTATTGATTTTCAGGTTTGGAAGGCATGCATGGAGGGTTTCATCCAGGCACAAGGCTTTGCAATATGGGAGAAGGTATACAAGCCTTACGAAGTGCCATCAAACGATCAAGTTACAGCTACAAATCTGAGAGATATCGACAATAACAACAAGGCTCGGAACTTGATCATACAACGATTAACACAAAGCGACTTCGACCGTATTGCACACCTCCGATCTGCATACGATGTGTGGAAAGCACTTTGTGACTACCACGAAGGATCCAACACGATCAAGGAGGTAAGGCAAGACATGTTCAAGAAAGAATACATGCGCTTCGAGATGCAGCCCGGTGAGTCAATTGATGATCTCATTGCTCATTTTAATAAAATTCTCAGCAACTTGCGTAGCGTCAATGTTAATTTTTCAGATGCTGAGAATGCTAGGCAACTTCTTAGTGCATTAGACATGTCAATTTGGGAGATGAAGGTAACATCTATTCGTGAATCAACTGTCATGAGTTCTCTTACATTAGATGTACTTTATTCTAAACTAAAAACTCTTGAAATTGACATCCTAGCACGTAAGAACCCAAACAAGTCTATTGCATTTGTCTCACAACATGACATGTCTAGCTCCGACCAATCATCATCCTGCAATAGTCTTGCTTTGTTATCCTCACTAACCGTGGAGCAGATCGAAGAATTTCCAGAAGAGGAGTTGGCACTCATCTCTACTAGATTCTCAAAAGCATTGCAAAATGTGAGAACTAGAAGGAGAGGAAGCTCCGGACCTCAACACTGTTTTGAATGTGGTAAAACAGGACACTTTCGTATAGAATGCCCTAACCATTCAAGTCCGACCACCCGGGAAGAAAAACAAAGCAAGGTTCGGACCTCCTCTGGAAATTCCAACAAAAAGAAAAAGAAGGGTACCATAGGACGCAAGATGATCAACAACTTCATCACTGCACTTCAAGAACTTAGTTCAAGTGATGTAGACTTTGAAAGTGATGAAGATGATGACGATCTAGCCAACTTATGCTTCATGGCGGCCAAAACAAGATCAAGATCAAGTCAGGAGGATGCAGAACACAACAGTGAAGACGATGAGGTTACACATTTGAGGAAGGAGAACATTTGGATTGTGGATTCATGTTGCTCACGCCACATGACCGGTAACAAAGATTGGTTCTCCTCCCTCTCTTTTGTGTCACGTGTAGAGAATGTTACTTTTGTCGATAATTCTTCAACTCCTATAATTGCTAAGGGTTCGGTTAGAGTAAATGATCACTACACTTTGAAGGATGTGGCACTTGTCAAAAATTTGAAATACAACTTGCTTTCTGTTTCACAATTGCTAGATGAAAATCTAGAAATTATTTTCAATAAAAACTGCTGCAAAGTTGTAGGTTCAAATAGTGAGCTTATTTTTAACATGTATCGGTTTGGAAGAGTTTTTAAAGCTGATTTTGATATGTCTTCCTCTAAGCATAGGTGTCTAGTTGCTAATGATTCAAAGGACTTATATTTTTGGCATCATAGACTTGGTCACGTAGGCTTTGATCACCTAACGCGTGTTAGTGCTCTTGATCGCATACGTGGGCTGCCTAAGCTTAAAGGGGACAAAGATATTGTGTGCTCTTCTTGTAGACATGCTAAGATTGTTGCAGGTTCACATACTCCTCTCACAATGATCATGACAACTGAACCATGTCAACTTTTGCATCTTGACACCGTAGGACCTTCACATGTTCAATCCTTCGGAGGTAAATGGTATGTTCTTGTTATCGTTGATGATTTTTCTAGATACTCTTGGGTTTACTTTATGGTGTCTAAGAATGAAGTTTTTAGTCACTTTAGAACTTTATTTCTTAGATTATCAATTGATCACCCAGGATCGTTAAAAGCAATTAGAAGTGATAATGAAACTGAATTTAAAAATCAATCTTTTGATCACTTTTGTGCTGAAAATAGAATAGATCATCAATTCTCTTCACCATATGTACCTCAACAAAACGGTGTTGTAGAAAGAAAGAACAGAACCTTAGTTGAGATGGCTAGGACTATGCTTGATGAATATCAAACTCCTAGGAAATTTTGGGCTGATGCGTTAGCAACCGCTTGTTATGTCTCAAATCTTGTTTTCTTGCGTGCTAAGCTAGGTAAAACACCATATGAGCTTTGGTTTGGACATAGGCCTAGTGTTACACACTTTTGGTTCTTTGGTTGCAAATGCTTTGTTAAGAAACATGGTAATCTTGATAAATTTGAACCTAGATCCATTGATGGCATGTTTCATGGTTATCCATCTCATACTAGAGGCTACCGTGTGCTTTTACTTGACACTAACAAAATTGTGGAGACTTGTGAAGTGTCTTTTGATGAAGCTAGCCCAGGTACTAGCTCCGGTGTTGCAGGACCAGATCCGTATCCTCAGGGGGGAGGGTATTTTCGAAGATGAAGAAGAGCCGGTGATACTGCCTGGTAGTTCCGAAGTTGACACGTGTCTAGCTCCAGACATTGAACAAGCTCCGGCTATCACCTATGCTGGTCCTGATTGTCCACAAGTCACAAGCTGATCAATCTACGATGAACCTAATGAAGAAGAAGCTTGTAAGACATCTGTTCCCCTACGTTTTTACAAAGATCCTCCCCACAACAGATGATTGGAAGCTTGCACGAACGAGTCACACGGTTCAGGTTTTGCGATCCAAACTCTCATGCTCATTCTGCTTTTGTTGCTTCTTTTGAACCCAAAGATATATCACACGCACTCACTAATGAATCTTGGATTATTGCCATGCAAGAAGAGTTAGAAAATTTTGAAAGAAATAATGTTTGGAAACTTGTACCTCCACCTCAAGGTCACACTTTAATTGGAACTAAATGGGTATTTAAAAATAAACAAAGTGAGGATGGGGTTGTAGTTAGGAATAAGGCTAGGTTGGTTGCTCAAGGTTTCACTCAAGTTGCAGGTCTAGATTTTGATGAAACTTTTGCTCCTGTCGCTAGATTAGAAGCCATAAGAATTTTGTTAGCTTTTGCAGCATCTAAAGGTTTTAAGCTATTTCAAATGGATGCTAAAAGTTCTTTTCTTAATGGCTACATAGATGAGGAGGTTTATGTCAAACAACCACCGGGTTTTGAAAATCCAGATTTTCCTAATCATGTTTACAAACTATCCAAAGCCTTATACGGTCTCAAACAATCCCCTAGAGCATGGTATGATAGGTTAAAAACATTCTTACTTGAAAAGGGGTTTACCATGGGCATGGTTGATAAAACTCTTTTTGTGCTTAAACATGGCAATGATTCATTATTCGTTCAAGTGTATGTGGATGATATTATCTTTGGTTGTGCTTCTCATGATCTTGTGTCCAAGTTTTCAGCAATGATGAGTTCCGAATTTGAAATGAGTATTATGGGTGAACTCACTTACTTTTTGGGGCTGCAAATCAAGCAAACCAAGGAGGGTACCTTTGTGCATCAAACGAAGTATACCAAAGACCTCCTAAGGCGCTTCAACATGGACAAAAGTAATCCTCTTCGGACACCAATGGGAACAGCAACAACACTTGAACTTGATGAAGATGGTGAACCCGTGGATCAAAAAGAATATAGAAGCATGATCGGATCACTTTTGTACCTCATGGCATCAAGACCGGATATACAATACAGCGTATGTCTTTGTGCATGGTTTCAAGCTTCCCCACGTGTTTCACATCGTCAAGACGTCAAAAGGATTCTTAGGTACTTACATGGAACTCAAGAATTTGGCATTTTTCTTCCTTCTTCCTCAACCTTTACTTTGAAAGCTTTTTCGGATGCTGATTTTGGGGGTTGTAGGATTGATAGGAAAAGTACTTCCGGTGCTTGACATTTTCTTGGTAATTCTCTTGTTGCTTGGTCCTCTAGAAAACAAAATTCAGTTGCACAATCCACAGCCGAATCTGAATATGTAGCTGCTGCTAGTGCTTGCTCACAAATTCTTGGGATTGTTCAAACACTTAAGGACTATGGGGTTGATCTAGATAGTGTTCCACTGTGTTGTGATAACACTAGTGCTATTTGCATTGCCAAAAACCCCGTGCAACTTTCTAGAACTAAGCACATTGATATTAGGTATCACTTTCTCCGAGATAACGTTGAAAAAGGAAACATTGTGCTTTACCATGTAGATACCGAACATCAATTGGCTGACATTTTTACAAAACCTTTGGATTTCACTCATTTTTGTTTCATTCGTAGTGAAATAGGGGTTATGCATCCTCATGGCTTAAATTGAGGGTTAGTTTTGAATCTTGGGAAGTCTATGTGCGAATCTGAAATTAAAATAATATGAGCATAGTATTTCATACATATATGACTTTGTCATTCCTTTTACATGCTGAAAGTTCTTACTACATTACTCGTGTTATACATTTTGTAGTTTTTGCCGTGTCTAGTAATTGGAATAATTACTTACACTAAAACTGGTCATGGTCAAACTTTCTTGCTGTTTTGAACTTGTTACATGTTCACAAGTACTTTTAATCATAAAGAATTAATCAAGTAATCAACTCACATGTTGAGTTTTTATGAACAAATATAAATTGAGAAAAGATCAAGAGAATATGCATGCATCGCACTTCTTCTTTTGAGATGGCTTGTCATTGCACTTAGATATGAACTTGGAAGAAGTTGTGTATGACTAAAACCATGTCCTTAAGCTTCTGATTGTCAAATGACATAGGCTTGGCTTGGTTGGTTAGAATAAGGCAGATGCACATATAATCTCTTGCAAATATCATATGATCTAAATTTATGCTTTGAAAAATAATAAAATACAGCAACTAGTGTCATGCCTTCAAGTTTTGAAATAGTTAAGTTTGTGAGATCATGACTTCATTAAATTGAAAATTACATTTGATCTCTAGCATGTCTTACACTACTTTATGTATCTCATTGATGTGATAGTGTAAGTTACTTGATAGTATGACTTGGATGAGCTTTGTTTATATGTATATGTTATAATATGCTCATAACAACTAAAGTTGGTGAGATAATTTGTTTATATGTTCATGACTTGCTGAATACATTGTCAAAGGGGGAGAGATAGGCATGAAGAGAAAGAGAATATGTGCATAAGGAGAGATAATAAAAGGAGAGAGATAATATGGGATAATTTTTCTTCTCATTTTACTTTTGATTTACAAAAGGGGGAGAAATTGCCTTCAAAACTTTTATGTGAATAAGCCAATGTTCGGATTTAAAATGGTGTTGCCAATGCATTCATCAAGGGGGAGATTGTAAGACCTATATGTGCTGAATACATTGGCTTGTAGTGAATACACTTGGCTTTGATGATAAAAGTTTTAAATATCACCAAAACACCTTTTTATCAAGGTCTAACTCTAGCTCCGAGCTACAGCAAGGTCCGACGGTAGGTCCGGCTTGTTTTGGGTAGCTCCGGCTATGTTTGAAGCTAGGTCCGACTTCTTGCAAGGACCGACTAGCTTTGGTTAGCTTCGGTGAGCTTTATTTTTAGCTCCGGCATATATTTGATAGCTCTGGAATGCTTTTGCTAAGCTCCGACGTACTTTGTCTAGCTCTGGTTTTGGGTTGACTAGTTTTGACTAGTTTTTGGTAAGCTCCGGCGCTAGGTTCTACTAGCTTTTGTTAGCTCCGGCTCAAGCTCCGGGTTGCTCTGGCAAGGTCCGGAACTTGACTGTAGTGCTTCTGCTTTTCATTTGCAATGTTTTGGACTTGCTTTACATTGTTGGAAATATTTCTTAGTATTCATTTGCTAAGTTTTTGGTGCATTTTGGTTGATATGGATGATATTGTGTTACTGTGGTTTCGCAACATGCTTATGTGAGGTGCTCACGTAAGGTGTTGTGTTCAGAACTAACTTGAGTAAAGTCGAGGACTTAGGCCCGTATGGATTGGTTGTTTATTCATGTGCAGATGTTGCTTGATTTCAAGTCATGGCTGGTGATAGGATCCATTGGACTAGTCTCAGGGAGAAGATGAGGTTCCAACAACCAAGTTCGGGAGGAACTGTGGTTGAGCTGATCAGGAGGTCGCGCAGGATGATTGAATCAAGGGCAGTGCATATGAAGGTTATTGAACGTCAAAGGAAGATGTTTGCACGTGTGCAAGGAGTGCATGGACGTGGCTATATGGTTCCGAGACGTGATGAAGAGATGTGGACGTAAAGAATTGGTCGGAAAGGTCCAACTGACTAGGTTATGGACTCAGGCTGCGGCTGAGTCGGGTTTGACTCATATATGGAAAGATTTGAGTTGGTTATGATAGGATTTCGTGTGGGTCATGAATTTTAGTTGTTTAGGAATGTGGGATACGTTCCTAAGGTGTTTGGAAGTCTTAAGATTGTTTCTATCTGCGTATAGAAGAATCCTAAGTAGTTATGGAAAGTTACGATTCGTGATCTGAGTAGGATTGGAGTCCTAGTTGATATTGGGTTGGCCTAAGGGCTGGTTATATAAACAAGGAAGCCCAGAGCTCGTGGTAGACGACTTTGGGGCTGTTCCTCTTGTGTTCTATTGAATAAAATTCATAGTTTGAAGGAACTTTTGTGCCTTGTTCGTCCGACTTGTTCCAGACAAGTTTTACTCGTTGAGTTTCTGGACAGCACTACCTTTCGTCGGTGGTTTTATCATAACTCGAGTTTTACAGATCCAATTGACGTGATTCTTTTTGGGTTGTCTTCACAACTTGATTATGTATCATCTGTAAGAATTTCATGGTCATTGGATTTGTGGTTTTTGATCTACACGAGTTTCTTTGCAGCATTCCAGAACTGTTTTTTCTCGAGTAGGTCATATTGATCTTCGTTTGATCTTTCGATCATAACTTGAGTTTTTCTCGACGGATTTGAGTGATTCTTTTTGTGTTATCTTCGTGACTTGATTCTCTCGGATATATATCACCTTTGTCATGGTGAAACACATTTAGATTAGTCTCACACACGATTTCTTTAAGAGATCGTTTTTTTGCCGAAAGGTTTGGGGTTTAATTGTTTCCGCTGCGTAAGATTTTTAAATCTACCATCCACCCCCCCTCTGGTAGCTTTTCACGTGCTCTTCGATCCTACAAACCATAATAAACCAAGATTAAGTAATTAACATAATTTTTCGGAGAAAATAGTGAGAGATGATTTTTCAACACAATCAACATGATTTTGAAGATGGCATACAGGTATGCAAGTTTTCAAGCCAGATTCTGAGCATAAAGGATATTTAGCTCATTTCAGAGCTCATAAAAGCGTTTTTCATCAAGCGGCTTGGTAAAAATATCGGCTTGTTGTTTTTCAGTGCTGACATGAGAAATGGCTATGTCTCCTTTCATTGAGTTATTTCTCAAAAAGTGATCCCGGATGTCCATGTATTTTGTTCTAGAGTGCTCAACGGGATTATGGGAAATTTTTTGGCACTCTAATTATCACAAAGGAGTGGAATATGGCTCATATTGTAACTGTAATCCCCCAGAGTTTGTCGCATCCAAAGGAGTTGTGCACAACAACTCCCGGCTGTAACATACTCTGCTTCGGCCGTGGATAAGGCAATGGAATTTTGTTTCTTGGAGGACCAAGAAACTAGGGATCTATCTAGGAATTGGCAAGTACCAGAGGTACTTTTTCTATCTACCTCGCATCCGACATAATCTGCATTGGAGTATCCAATGAGATTGAATTTTGAACCTTTGGGATACCAAAGGTCTAGGTTGGGTGTATGAACTAAATATTACAAGATCCTTTTTACAGCTGTCAAATGACATTTCTTAGGAGTGACTTGAAATCTTGCACATAAACATACACTCAATATGATATCACACCTAGATGCACATAAATAAAGTAAGGAGCTAATCATGGAGCGATATACCTTTTGGTCCATGTTTGGTCCGTCTTCATTGAGATCCATGTGTCCATTTGTCGCAATGGGAGTCTTTATGGGCTTTGCTCTATACATTCCAAACTTCCTAAGAATGTCTTGAGTGTACTTTGTTTGTCTTATGGTTGCCCCTTCCTTTTGTTTATTCACTTGGAATCCCAAAAAGTATCTCAATTCTCCCATCATGGACATCTCGAATCTATATGTCATAATCTTACTAAATTCTTAACAAAAATATTTGTTAGTTGAACCAAATATAATATCATCAACATAGATTTGGAAAACGAAGAAATCATCATCAAAGTGTTTAGTAAACAAACTATAATCAGCTTTACATTTCTTGAAGTCATTTTCAATTAAAAAATCTTTAAGGCACTCATACCAAGCTCTAGGAGCTTGTTTGAGGCCATAGAGAGCCTTACGTAGCTTGTACACATAGTCGGGGTACTCTTGATCTTCAAAACCGGGGGGTTGCTGCACGTACACCTCCTCCTTGATCGGTCCGTTAAGGAAGACGCTTTTCACGTCCATTTGATAGTCTAAGGACTGACCGTTACATCACTTGCCTGGCCCGACATGTGGCCCTGGCGTAATTAACAGCCTAATACACGATTTACAGGTATTAAAAGTGTAATTAAAAGTGATAAAGCATCTTAATGACGGCGTTACCCCTATTAACAGTCCACTGATTGTGTCACATTAATATAGCATTAATGACACGTAATCAGGTCTTGTAACTGTTGCTTTAAATGTCCCTTGTAATTCGAGCCGTTGGAGATCTCTTAGCCTTCCGTTGAAGTCCTAGGTCTGGAGGTTCGACACATTGCGGCTCCGGAGCTTCCCATCGTGGGGAAGTAGGTCCAAAGCCACTATACACGTGGCAGCAACAAAGCTTCCCTCTATTGGGGGTTAGGTCCGGGGTCACTGGACACGTGTCAAGACTGGAGCTTCCCTATGAAAGGAGTTAGGTTCGGCCTTGTGTTACACATGTAAGAGCCAGAGCTACCCAAACGAGGGAGGCATGTCCAGTACTGTGTAAAATGTGCGGCCTTTAGAGGTCTTCAACTTGAAAGGGTGGAACTCCTTAGCTTTTCTTGCGATATCATGGGGTACCTGGTACGCAGGGTACCGACAGTGGCCCCCGGGCCCACCTCCGGGAGAAAACCTTTGGGTTAAGTTATTCTAGCGGAGGTGGGGCCGTCCTCGATTCTCGCACTATGGCTTTGAAGGTCTTTTGATGTTCCATTGGGGTGATGCTCCGTGGTTAAACCTTCGCCACATGGCTTTTTTTGAATGCGCAGGTGAGATTTTTGCGTGCGGATCTCACGCAATTGAAGGTCGTTGGTTCTCGATGCAAAAACGGTTCTGCACACCTTGTCAAGCTGCCGCCCTTAGGCTTCCAACCTCCCATCATGACAACGGTTCACCTAGGGTAATAAGTTCGACTTTTCCGCCAAAGTGGACACGGGCCCATTTTCCATTGGTAGGGTAGATTTCTGAAAACATGATCTTGGTGCCATTGCGGTTTCCATCCAAGCGTTGCGGAGGCTTACTTAAGAAGGAAAGTCGCACGGTTTGAGGACTTTTTACGCTTTCAATCAAACTCGCGCTCAGAGCCTCCCAACCCCATAGCTTTCTCTTCTTTCGCTCCACTTTGCCGCGATGGAATTGGGTCTTCCCCATAGCAGGATCGAGACCAAGGAAGGTCTGTCGAAGGTTCGGACCTACATGGGGTGGTACAGTGATTCCTTCAACCGCGACATCTGCTTCGGCAAGCTCCCCTTAAAGAAGGACCGCGCCGAAGACATGGTGTACTTCTCTGCGTACGCCATGGTGGGTCTAATCCCGCCTTTTTCAACCTTCTTCTTGATGTTGTTGGACTTCTATGGCCTCAAGCTGCATCACCTCGACCCCCACTCTCTCTTGCTAGTGACGACTTTTGTCCACTTCTGCGAGATGTGGGTGGGTGTGCCTCCCTGCATTGAGCTATTTTGGACCTTGTTCACGGTCCACACCACCGGAAAGGGGACAGAGCTGATTGACTTCTACTACTTCTTGAAGCGGAAAAACTGTCCCTTCAAGTACTTGAGGTCCTTCCCCTCCGGCAAGTGGGACGATTGGAAGAAGGATTGGGTGATTATCGCCATGAAGGAGCACGAGAGGCTGGAGCTTCCCCAGGGTCTTCCCAATGTCGACACTGACGCGTGGAACACAGTTCTGCAGCTATCAGATGTGTACAAGCCAATCCTGGCAAGGATCCAAGAATGCATCGAGGGTGGAGTGACCCCTCAAATGGTCTTTGGCAATTTCTTGGTGAACAGGTGGGCTCCGCTGAAGACAAGGGAGTGGCCAGCATGGGCTTTCAATAGTGTCATGGATCACAACTTGATTGAAACCAGTTTGAAATCCAATTTGGATGATGAAGCCTTGAAGCTCCATCTGAAGAAATTCCAGAATGGAGCTATCTCCCCTGACGCCTTGGTTCCGCTGCTTGCTCTCCTGCCTCCGAACATGATTCTAGAGATCAGTAGGGAGCTCCGGAGAAGAATGCCAGTGTTGGACAACCTCAGCGTTGTGGAGAGGTGATCAAACTTCAGGGTAACAATCCCCGGGGCTTCTGAGTGGGTGGCCCCTGCTGTCCCAAGCCAGAAAGTGGGTGACGCTGGCAAGGAGCTGGCCAAATCTTCCAAGCAGAAAAGAAAGTTGAGGCATGTTGACAGAAGCCCCATTGGGTCAGCTCCAACTTCAACGGCCCCTTCTCCCCGATGAAGTAGATCTTCGGTGGCTACGCCTGCTTCAGTGCCGGTTCCCTCAAGGGACTCAAGCTCTGGGAGATCAACTTCGGCTCCGGTGCAAGATGTGGGCTCCGAGTCTGGAGGTCCTTCCCAGTCGAGGGAGGTTCCGGCTGAGAAGACTCTAGCTGCTGCAGGTGGCTCCTGACCAAGGTCCAAGGTTTTTGTCTCACCAGATTTGGTGGGCTCTGACTCCGAGCCTCAGAGAAGAGATTGCACGGCGACTGGGGTGGTAGCATCCCCAGGTAAGCATCGTTAACTCACCTTGAGGTGCTAACCTTGTTTTTATTATATCTTTAATCTTATCGACCTTTCGTTTCCAGGGTGTCGGGAAAGAAGTCCGAGACTTCGACATCTGCTACAGCAACAGAAGCGATGCGTGTTGAAGCTCCGGCTTCAACCACTGAGGCTCCCCAAGTGGTGGCAGAAGACACGGCAGCTCCGGCGCCAGCTGTCGTGGACTTGGATCCATAGGGAATGCTAGAAGCTCCCGTGGTAGCGTCGGACCACGTTGAAAAGTTGATGAAAATGCACCACCAGCTGCGGTGCCAGAAACTGAATGATGAGGACATCACAACAGAAGAGACACACATTGAAATGCAAAGACCAATCACAAGAGCATGAGCACGGTTAATATATCAGCAGGTGAATTCACTCCTAACTTCTTTTGCATGTGAGTTTGAGAATAGATTGCTATGTGATATTTAATTGTTATTAGGAATAATGGAGAAGATCAACAAGTGAAGGAAAGAGTCCTTGGGAGCGTGGAGAACCAGCAGGGACGTCCACAAGTTGATGGAAACAGTTTACAACTCGGACTCGATTTCAACTCGGAATCCAGGAGCAGTCCACCTTAAAATGGAAGCCCAGAAGGCATACGGACTCCGTTTTCGACGTTCTACATATGAACGGAAAGAGGAGAAGATAAAATTTCCAATGGTTCTGGTCCCACCTCAAAATGCTTCTGAAGTCATTGGGAATCATCGAAACAAATTCAGTCCAGATTTCTGTCTGGTGCTGCGCCACCGAATCGAGCCTTTGGGCCTTGTATCCCATAAGAGTCCATTAGGGACGCGTCTAATCATGTTTTGGCCGAACCCTAGCCTTTAAATACTGTAGCCACCGGTCATATTCGGTGGGTTTTGCTTAGAGTAACAATTTCGCCGTTCTACGGTTTGTGAGACCCCAACTTCTCAATTTCTGATCGTGTCTTATATGTTCTTGCTTGTGTTCTCGGTTCACTTATAGGGATTAGCCTTCTTGGTGAGGTCAAGCGTGTGACGCATGGTTGATAACCAACGGAGCAGTGGTGTAGTGATCGCAGAGGTATTCAAACTGCTTGAGTGTCGCAGATCATCAACGTCGAGTTCTCCACTCCAATCGACTTACCTTTCAGAAGATCGGGCCTAAAACTACTCATCAATTGGTATCAGATTTCCAGGTTGCCCGTGAGGTATATTTGTTTTCCTTATATTAGATCGATTTTGCTTCGTACCTAGAGTCCACAAAAAAGCCACAAAAAAATTAGATCGTTTTTCCCGCTTCCTAGACTATAGTGCCTGCAGTTTCGTCTTTTAGTTTGCATTGTTGAGTTTGCATTCGTGTGGTCGAGTCTTGTTGCTGATTTAGCTTTGTTTTTTGGGTCCTAGTTATCGTGTGTTTGCTTGTTTTCTTGCTGTTCGATACCTATTTCACAATCCCTAAATAACAAACTGATCCACCACGTTCATCGGTTTGCCCTAGCTAGCCGCCTTGCGTGAACTCTCGCATCGCCAGCCATAGATTTGGTGACAAACCTTTGTGCCACTCATCCTTGAATCATCACACACCACCCCATTATTTACTGTACAAATTCCAGATCGTTTTCATATCTTATTGCAAGTTTTGTTCTCAAACCGAGTTGGAATCAACATCCAAAAATCGTATCTCGGACAGCCTACTTTAAAATGGCCATAACTTTCGCATACGAACTCGAAATCGGGCGATTTTTTTTTTCAAATTCATCTACGCGAAATTTTGCATCTGGTTTTCCGCCGTGTAGCCACATTAGGCAAAATTAGATTGCCCAAATTCTCCTGGGGGATAGGCTATCTGGCCTTTGAAGTTTTAGTATGAATTTTAAAGAATCTTCTTGAGTTTCTATAGGCCGCATATTACATGAAATTGAGCTGCAAATTTGTGTGATTCATATCTTCGTGCTCCCGAGTAAAGAAAAATATCAAAAAAATATTACAAAAAAGAATAAAAATAGTGAAGAGCACACATATTAAAGCAATTGGCCTATACTACTTGTGTTGTGATTGTTGGTTATATCATTCTGTCTTCCTTTATCCTTGCTACTTCCTTGTGTTGTGCTAGGCCCTAGAGCACTTGGTTGACAAGCAACAATTTCCTACATTGAATACTTATTCAACTTTGTTTACCTGTTAATGATTTTCTGCTTATTAGCCACCATATTGTGCCATCCAAGCTCCACCTTTCTCTTGAGCATAACAGGTACCTTTGGAATCACCCCACGCTTCATTGGTTCATCTCACTGTCCACACCACCTGCTGTGTCGGTAAGAACACTTGTAAGAGCGTGGTAAGACGCTTGAGCGAGAGAGATTGTTTTTCTTCCAACTTTCACATTGTCACTATAGTTGATAGGGATAACATATTTTTGTTGTCTTTTGTTTCCTACTAACAATGGCAGGAGAAGACAATGATGATGAATGTGTTCAACATGCTGAGTTATGTGATATGATGAAGACCATGACAGATATGTTTGCCAAATACAACGCAAGAACGGAGGATTTATTGGCGAACTTGACTCGCCAACATGATGACCTTGCTCTTCGGATGAATAATTTTGAGGCTCAGTTGCCTCTCGCTGGAAGACATGAAGACAATCCTTATGATGATATGGAAGATCACAACAATCAACAAAGACTACTACTTTATCGTCGAGGTATGGGAGATAATAATAACCAAAACAATTATAATCGTCCTCCTGATGATCCTTTTGCTAAAGTGAAATTTACTATACCCCCTTTTTCTAGTGCTTATGATGCTGAGGCTTATCTTGATTGAGAGATGACAGTAGAACAAAAATTTAATGTCTATCTTGTTCCTGAACAACATAGAGATCGTCAAGCCACTAGTGAGTTTAAGGACTTTGCTATCATATGGTGGAATGAACTTGTTAAAACTAGAACTGATCCTCCAACATGGGATAGATTAAAGGAAGCTATGCGTGTTCGATTTGTTCCTCCATCTTTTCGGCGGGACCTTCACAAAAAATTGCAGCGCTTAGACCAAGGTAACATGTCCGTAGAGGAGTATTATCAAGAGTTACAAAAGGGTATGCTACGTTGTGGGGTAGTAGAGGACATGGATGATAAAATAGCTCGTTTTTATGGGGGGGTTGAGGCGTGAAATTCAGGACATTATTGATTACAAGGAATATGATACTGTTAACAGATTGTTTCAGCTTGCTATGTTGGCAGAAAAAGAATTGCAGGGCCGACAACAACAACAACAATGCATGAGGAGCAACTTCACGCCGCGTTTGATGTCTACACCATCCAAAACAACACCATCTTTGACCCCCCATGCAGCGACTACACCATCCAATGGCGGCCAACGAACTATACCTGCTGCTCCACCTTCTCGCGTGCCAGAAGGCAGCAAGGAGACATCATTCAATCCTTTGTCGTCCACTCCTTCTACGGGTCGTAGTTCCGACATTAAGTGTCACCGCTGCCAGGGACTTGGTAATATGATGAGAGAATGCCCGAGCAAACGAGCATACATAGCACGCGATGATGGCTGGAATGATAGTACCTCGGATGTTGAAGATGAATATTCTCTTGCTACTGACTTTACAGATCCAAATGACAAACACACCGAAGAAGAGGTACTTGGAATAGGGGCGACGGAGAACTATATGAGCATCATTGTGCAGCGTGCCTTGAGCTCCAAAGTGGAGACCGACGACAAGCTACAACGACACAACCTCTTCAACATGTTTCTCGTCGTCAAGGACTGCCATGTACACACTATAATTGATGGAGGTAGCTACAATAACTTGGTGAACACGGACGTCATCAAGAAACTTGTTTTGACAACAAGAGCACACCCTCATCCATACCACATTCAATGGTTCAACAACAGCGGTAAGGTTCGGGTAACACAAATAGCGAGAATAAATTTTTAATTGGTTCTTACCATGATTTTGCTGATTTTGATGTCGTTCCTATGGATGCTTATTCTCTTTTATTGGTAGAACTAATAAATATACTCTCATGCACAAGGGAAAGAAAATCACTTTGCTCCCCATGACTCCTGCTGAAATTGTGCATTTTGAGAAGAGTAAAATTCGTGATGGCAACACAACAAAACTAGAATATGAAAACAGCAAGTCATTAAGTTAAAATCACCATCGTTGCTCACAACTAAATCTGACCTTGCTAATTTATTCGATGCTAAGGGGATGTGCTATGCTTTAGTATGCAAAGAAGCCATGTTTTCACTTCATGAATTGTCTATTGCATTGCCCCCTGCTGTTGCTAACCTTTTGCAGGAGTTTGAGGATGTGTTTCCCTTCGAGATACCCCCTGGTTTACCACTGATGAGAGGCATTGAACACAAGATCAATTTGATTCCAGGAGCAAGTTTGCCAAATTGTGCAGCATACAGGGCAAATCCAGAGGAAACTAAGGAAATTCAGCAACAAGTCCAAGATCTTTTGGACCGCGGGTACATTCGTGAAAGCCTTAGCCCTTGTTCTGTTCTTGTTCTTTTGGTTCCTAAGAAAGATGGTAGTTGGCGCATTTGTGTTGATTGTCGAGCGATTAATAACATCACCATTCGATATCGTTATCCTATTCCTCGCTTAGATGACATGCTTGATGAATTGAGTGGTGCTATCATCTTCACAAAAATTGACTTGTGTAGTGGTTACCACCAAATTAGAATGGCACTAGGAGATGAATGGAAAAATGCATTTAAAACCAAGTTTGGACTTTATGAGTGGTTAGTCATGCCTTTTGGTTTAACTAATACACCCGACACCTTTATGCGTTTAATGAACGAGGTTTTACATGCTTTCATTGGGCAATTTGTGGTGGTTTACTTCGATGATATCCTCATTTACGTGCTGTTTTTACTGTTTTGAGAGATGCTCGTTTGTTTGGTAACCTCGAAAAGTGCATTTTTTGCACCAATGAAGTCTCATTTCTTAGCTATGTCATTTCCTTGCAGGGAATTGAGATGGATGAGGCAAAAATTGAAGCAATCACCAGCTGGCCAGCCCCAACAACCGTCACGCAGGTTCATAGTTTTCTTGGTCTTGCAGGTTTTTATCGGCGTTTTGTGCAGGATTTCAGCACCATCGCAGCATCTCTACATGAGCTAACGAAGAAGGGACTACCATTTTGATGGGGCGAAAAGCAGCAATAATCTTTTGATGCTCTGAAATCGAAGCTTACACAAGCACCATTGCTACAACTTCCTGATTTTGACAAGACCTTTGAGCTAGAATGCGATGCAAGCGGCATTGGTATTGGAGGCATTCTCATACAAGGAGGTAAACCCGTTGCTTTCTTTAGTGAAAAACTTCATGGTCCTTCTGTGAATTATTCCACTTATGCTAAGGAATTGTATGGCTTAGTGCGAGTATTACAAACTTGACAACATTATCTTTGGTCTAAGGAGTTTGTCATACATTCCGATCATGAATCATTGAAGTATCTTAAGTGTCAAACCAATCTGAATAAATGGCATGCTAAGTGGATTGATTTCATAGAGTCATTTCCATACATCATTAAGCATAAGAAAGGGAAGGAAAATGTCATTGCCGATGCACTATCTATGCATTATACCATGCTGTCCCAACTTGATCATGAAATCTTTTGTTTGGAAACAATAAAAGCATTATATCCTAATGATTTGGACTTCAAAGATGCTTTTGAAAATTGTAGAGAAGGAAGAACATGGAATAAATATGTGTTGCGAGAGGGTCTCCTCTACCGTGCTAACAAGCTATGTGTTCCAGCTAGCTCCGTTCATCTATTACTTTTGCAGGAAGCACATGGAGGAGGTTTCATGGGACATTTGGAGTGAAGAAAACTGAAGATGTTCTATCCAAACACTTCTTTTGGCCAAAGATGAAACGTGATGTCGAGCGCTACGTGTCACGATGCACTACTTGCAATAAAACTAAGTCTCGCCTTAACCCACATGGTCTTTATATGTCCCTTCATGTTCCTAGTGTACCTTGGGAGGATATTTCTATGGACTTTGTTTTGGGATTGCCTAGAACTAAGAGGGGGAGGAAGAGTATTTTTGTAGTTGTTGATCGTTTCTCCAAAATGGCACACTTTATACCTTGTCATAAGAATGATAATGCCTCACACGTTGCTGATTTATTTATGACAGAAATTGTTCGTTTACATGGTCTGCCAAATGCCATTGTTTTTGATCGTGATGCAAAAATTTTAAGTCATTTTTGGAGAACTTTGTGGTATAAATTGGGAACCCAAGTTGCTGTTTTCAACTACATGTCACCTACAAGCGGATGGACAAATCGAGGTAGTTAATCGTACTTTATATACTATGTTGCGGACTGTCTTGAAAACAAATTTGAAGTTGTGGGAGGAGTGTTTACTACATATAGAATTTGCTTACAACAGATCCGTTCACTCCACGACAAAGGTAAGTCAATTCCAGATAGTGTATGGTTTCAATCCCCGTGCTCCTATTGATTTACTACCTTTACCTCCTTCTGAAACTATAAATTTGGATGCTACACAACGATCTGAATTCATTCTTAAGATGCATGAAACTACAAAGAAAAATATTGAAATGATGAATGAGAAGTATAGAATTGCAGGTAGTAAAGGTAGAAAAGAAGTAAAACTTGAACCGGGTGATTTGGTGTGGTTACATTTAAGAAAAGAGCGATTCTCCAACTTGAGAAAATCTAAACTTACGCCAAGAGCTGCTAGTCCGTTTAAGATTGTTGAAAAGATTAATGATAATGCATATAAGCTTGAATCGCCTCCCGATTTTGGGGTTAGTCCTACATTTAACATTTCAGATTTGCGACCATACTTGGGAGAAGAAGATGAACTTGAGTCGAGGACGACTCCAATTCAAGAGGGGGGGATGATGAGGACATCACAACATCGGAGACACACATTGAAATGCAAGGACCAATCACAAGAGCATGAGCACGGTTAATAAATCAGCAGGTGAATTCGCTCCTAACTTCTTTTGCATGTGAGTTTGAGAATAGATTGCTATGTGATGATTTAATTGCTATTAGGAACAATGGAGAAGATCAACAAGTGAAGGAAAGAGGCCTTGGGAGCATAGAGAACCAGCTAGGACGTCCAGAAGTTGATGGAAACAGTTTACAACTCGGACTTGAGTTCAATTCGAAGTCCAGGAGCAGTCCACCTTAAAACAGACGTCCAGGAGGCATACAGACTCTGTTTTTGACGTTATACATATGCACGGAAAGAGGAGAAGATAAAATTTCCAAATGTTCTGGTCCCACCTCAAAATTCCTCCGAAGTCATTGGGAATCACTGAAACAAGTTGAGTCCAGATTTCTGTCCGGTGCTGCGCACCAAATTGGTCCTTTGCGCCTTGTATCCTGTAAGAGTCCATTAGGGACGCGTCTAATCGTGTTTTGGCCGAACCCTAGCCTTTAAATACTGCAACCGCCGGTCATAATCGGTGGGTTTTGCTTAGAGTAACAATTTCGCCGTTCTACGGTTTGTGAGACCCCAACTTCTGAATTTCAGATTGTGTCTTCTACTTTTGCTTGTGTTCTCGGTTCAATTGCAGGGATTGGCCTTCCTGGTGAGGTCTAGCGTGTGCCGTGCGGTTGATAACCAATGGAGCAGTGGAGTAGTGATTGCAAGGGTATTCGAACTGCTCTAGTGTTGCATATCATCAACGTCGAGTTCTCCACTCCAATCGACTTACCTTTCGGAAGGTCGGGCCTAAACCTTTCGGAAGATCGACTTACCTTTTGGAACATCACTAAAGCTCCAGTGCAGGAGTCAGAGGTGGCGGAAGCTCTGACACTTGAGCCAATGGTAACCGAAGCTCTGACGCCCATGCCAGAAGTGGCTGATTATCCGTCAATTGATCCGAAGGTGCCCGAAGTTTCAGCCTCTCTGCCGGAGATGTTTGAAGATCCAGCCTCCATACCAGAGTTGGTTGAAGCTCTGGTCGCTGAGCCGGATGTGGTGGATGTATCAGCGCCTGAGCTGGCGGTGGTGGGGGCTCCAGATGAAACTGTAATGTCCGCCCCGGAGGTCGTTGCCCCAGTGGCGTCTATGTTCGAGCTGGAGCGCCCAGAAGAGTCAGCGATGGGCCCTCCACCTGCAGAGCTGTCAACTAAAGATCCATAGGAGGGACCTTCGATGTCAGCCCAAAAGGTTGATGTTTCCACGATGGGACCCACGTCGGTGGCAGCAGAAGTAGCATCCGGGAGTCGGCGCTAGTGCCGCAGGACCGCAGGGTTCCACGCTTGTGGCATGGGACCCGATTTTTGTTCTTGAGGACCCCCTAGAGCCGGCAGAGATTACCCCAGCTGGTCTTGAGCCTATTCCTTTGGCGCTGTCAATTGACAATGCCTGCAGTCTCCGTCAGGTCCAGCTCCCCTTCAACCACGATAGGAAGGTCCTCGAAGAAGAGCGCCACACCTTGAGGCGTTGGCGCAATAGGCTTCACTTCAAGACCAAGCTTGCGCAGACAAGGCTTGCTGATCAGAAGGAGTGGGTCGAGAAAGAGAAAGTTCAGACAGAATATTGGGGCAAGCTGCTGGATGAAATTGAGGCCTCCATCAGGGCCCTCGACGCTAAGTCTCGAGAGATTCTCGAGCATGCCGGGAAAAGCAACGATGCTGCTGACAGACGTCAAGACAGCCTCAGTACATTAAACTAGATTCTCCTGAAGCACCGAGTGGACCTCGATGCGAGGTAAGAGAAACTCCTGGATCAGCAAGAGGATATTTGAAGAGAGAGGAGGAGCTCACCCACAAACTATCTCTGGGAGATCAAAACATGGCTGAACGCACAAAAAAGCTTAATCTGCGGTGCAAGGAGGAGGAAGAGAAGCTCTTGCAGAGGGGACAAAACCTCAACATGAGAGAGGTCAAAGTCTCCCCTAGAGAGGAGAAAGTGCAGGTCAGGGAGAAAGACCTGGCCAACAGGCGCAACCGCATCCACCTCAGGGAGTTGGATCTCACTAAACACGAAAAGCAAGTTGCTGAAAGCATTTAGCAACATGCCAAAGAGGTTGAGCGCCTTGCCCGGAAAGGCTCAAAGCTTGCGACCGCAAGGAGGTCACTGGAGGAGCTGTAGAATTTGAGGGAGATTGAGTCCCAACAAGTGTGAGACTTCTTGGGGCGAGCCAATGATGCTTTGATGCCACTGGGCTTCAGTCCAGTATGTCCGGACAATCTAGAGCCGGAGCTGGACCAAGCGCTGGTGGCACTCAGCTCTATCAGCAGCAAACACGACGCGATGGGTGATGTCATCATGGACCGGCTGGAGACGGAGGGGAAATCTCTGGCCAAGAATGTTGCAAAATATGTGTTGACGTGTTACAAAAGCCGAGACCCCGAATTATCTTTGGATCCGGTGCTCGAAGGGCCCGTTGATGAAGAGGAAGACACCGCCAAGGCCAACGTTCAAGAGGTTGCCCAGAAAGTTGCCTCATACTTCCACAGAACCTAGGACTTTTCTCTTTTGCTCCCACTTGTAACTCTCCAATTTTTTAATCTCCAATCCTCAAATGAATGAAATCCAATCTTTCTAAAACGAATTCCATTTTGTCCTTGTCTTCAATGCATTGCCCTTTATCTTGTTTGCCCTTGGTAGATGTACACAATTTGATTGCGAACATATACCAAAAGGATTTGACAATGTGTTGATGACTTGAACGCTTAAAACTTGTAGCTTTTGGGTTTGAAGATTATTTCCGACTTTTGCAGGGAGCTTTTGTTGCGTCGGGCCCGTCGGGACCTGGTAGGTCCGACGACACCCACTGTCAACACACATAACATCGACAACGTGCCCCTGAGAGTTTTCGGAGCTTGATATGTCTGAAGGCACCCACTGTCAATGCATAGAATGTCGATGGCGGGCCCCCTCGAGTTTTCGGGGCTTGGTAGGTCCGATGACACCCACTGTCAACACACAGATCGTCGATGGCGGGCCCCCGTGAGTTGTCGGATCTTGGTAGGTCCGACGACACCCACTGTCGTCGCATGAAACACCGACGGCGGGCCCCTTGGGGTTGTCAGATTTTCCCAACTTCGACGATATCCACCATCAACATAGAATATGTCGACGTTGAATTCCCTCGGGGTGATTTCTTCACCGTCTTCACTTGAATTGTCATTATGTTTCACGTCTACACCTGGCCCCCGTGGAAGTTTTCAGAGCTTGTTAGCTCCGACGGCGCCCACATTCAATGTTTAAAACGTCAATGGTGGGCCCCCTTGGGCGATGTCGTAGCTTGGTAGCTCCGACATCACCCACCATCGTCATGAATTTTTATTTTTCATGGGCATCAAAGACAAGAAAAATAGTAAAATCCGTCCTCTCATCTATAACTCGTTTGCGACTTACTGTTCTTATTTGGATTTTAGACCCAAAGGAACTCGATCTGATAACAAGCACATTAATGTAATCTTTCCAGATCCAAATGCTTTTTGGACCCGTCCTACCGAGGCCTGCTGGAATGTAGGTAGAGTGGTACTTAGGGTGCAGGACCAGGCTAAGTCGATAGCACACTTCGGACCTTTGTTGGCTTGGCATTCAGGCGAGTCGATCATGCAGCAATGTAAGGTCTGAAGAGACCAACAATATAACTTGTACAACATATGAATAACTTGGACTAAAACTCAAAGAGAATTGCACAACATTGTTGTAGACAAGAAGGAGTAGGATAAATAAAAGGGAATGAGCCTGTACAAAATTCATGCACGTGGTGTCTGATTTTACACAACAATGCCTTTCATTATAGGTCCGGGTTACAAGGGAGACAAGGACACACTTAGGGTATGGCACTAGGCTAAGAATGATATTTATCTTGTACTAACCCAGGGCAGGTAGCTACACTTTCAGTGTCGTGACTGTGTCAAGTGTTGCTTGAACTTCCCGGACCCTCCTGGAGGGGTCCGGATGTTCTCCCGGAGGACCTACCCGACTCTATTTATAGACTCTATAATTTATATTGCATGTAATTACATACTCACCTTGGTGGTACTAAGGGTAAAACATACGGAGGTGTTCGATGTTCCAAGGATTAGAAAGCGGAACCCCATCCTCAGTTGCCAAGTGAACGCATCCGGGACGGGATACTTTGATCACTCGGAAGGGACCTTCCCAGCTTGGGGAAAGTTTGTTCATTCCTTCACGAGTTAGTATTCTCCACAACACCAGATCGCCTTCCTCAAGTTGTCGGTTGCGGAGATGCCTTTGATGATAGCGTCAGAGCGCCTGGCAATAACGTGCATTCCGAACGGCTGCTTGTCACCTTCCCTCGTCGACGAGGTCAAGGTCTTCACGCCGGAGCTGGTCCTACATGACTTTGTCGAAGGTCCGGACCTGGAGCAACCCCATGGTGATCTCCGAAGGAAGGACTGCTTCAGCTCCGTACACAAGGAAGAAGGGTGTCTCTCAAGTAGACCGGTTAGGTGTAGTCTTGCTTACCCACAATGCGGACAGAAGATCCTCAATCAAGTTTGCTTGATGTTTCTTTAGGCGCTCATAAGTGTGTGTCTTGAGTCCTTTTAAAATTTCTACATTTGCTCTCTCGTCTTGGCCGTTACTTATGAGGTGAGCTACTGATGCGTAGCTGACTTGAATGCCAAGGTCTTCGCAATACTCTTGAAATGCTGCACTTGTAAATTGGGTTCCATTGTCAGTGAAGACTCTATCCAGAACTCCAAAACTGCAGACTATGGACTTCAAGAACTTGATAGCTGATTGCTTATTGATAGTCACAACTGGAGTTGCTTCCGGCCACTTGCTTGTCGATGGCGACGTAAAGGAACCTGTAACCTCCGACGGCTTTTGGGAAAGGTCCCAAGATGTCCATGCCACACACAGCGAATGGCCATGTAGGAGGAATCATTTGCAGCGACTGAGCCAGTGTATGAATTTGTTTTGCGTAGAACTGACACGCTTCACACTTTTTCACCAACTCTACTACATCATGCTGTATTGTAGGCCAGTAGAAGCCATGGCGAAAGGCTTTGTCGACCAGCATGCGGAAAGACACGTGTTCTCGCACTCACCTCCATGGATCTTCGCGAGGAGCTCACGACCTTCTTCCCATGCAATGCACCGCATTAGGACGCTGTTGGCACCGCGCTGGTAGAGATCCCCTTCTACCAGCGTTTATCTTTTAGCCAATCTGATGATCCGGTCGACCGATACACCGTCTTCAGGAAGGTGGCTGTCTTTCAAGTACCTCTGGATCTCCGAGATCCATGCATCAGAGCTAACTTGAGCCTATGAGTCGTGCGTGCCAGGATGCTCGGAGCTTCCTGCAGCACCAATGACCCTTGGTATACACCATGGTAACAGAACCACCGGGACCGCTAGCTTTGAGGTGCTGGTCTCGCCCCCCTCACTCAGTTCGGCGGGTTAAGCGGTTGGTCTTGACAATTTCTGGGTAAAGATTCCGTCGGGAGCCGGAGCTTCGGTGGAAGCCTTCGTCGAGAGTTCGTCATCTTCTGCATTGCTGAGATGCTGGACATGGCAGAGGTCCAGGACGTGGAAGTCCTTCTAGAGCTTCTGGACTTCAAGGAGATAAGCAACAAGTTGAGGGTTGTTGCAGCTGCATTTGCTTTTGACTTGCTTGATAATGAGCTACGAGTCACCCTTCACTAGCATCTGCTTGACACCATATGATAGCCACCTTGAGCCCATAAATGAGCTTCATGCTACGCCATGTTGTTGGTTGCCTTGAAATCAAGGTGCACCATGTATTTGACCTTCTCCCCAGTCGGAGTGAGGAGAAGTATTCCAGCTCTGGCCCCCTGCTTCTGCACAGAGCCGTCGAAGTAGAGGGTCCAATGAGGCTCAGTGAAGACCAGGACCTTGAGTTCCGACTTCTGCTCATTGGGGCTTCCATGATTTGATGGAGAAGGTGTCCACTCTGCCACAAAATGGCAAAGACTTGACTCTTGATAGCTTGTCGCGGCAGGAATTCAAGATCGAATTCTGCCAACTCTGATGTCCACTTGGCGATGTTCCCAGTAGAATTAGGATTATGCAATATAACTCATTATGGATTTGAGGTTACCACTGATATCTTGTGGGTTTGGAAGTAATGATGAAGCTTCCTTGAGGCAACGAGAAATGCGTAAAGCAGCTTATGCACCTCAATGTATTGAGTCTTGGCATCATGTAGTACTTCACTGATGAAGTACACTAGCCACCGGACGGTCCGTACCCTCTCGGAGGGGCCCTAAACTTCTTCATCATCAAACCGAACCCTCCCGGGGGGTCCAGACCTTCTTGTTGATTTTCCCGAACCCTCCTGGAGGTGTTCGAAACTTCTTCTTGTTCAATCCAAACCCTCCCGGAGGGGTCTAGATCTTCCTGATCAGCCGTGTGAACTCCCTCAGATGAGAGAGGTTGATCCTCTAGCATTTTGCCTTAAAGATCTGTGCCTGGGGCGCAGACCCAAACTCGCCTTCAGGTAGCTCCAGACCCTCCTAGAGGGGTCTGGGCTCCTGAACTGGAAGTGGCTCTGGTCTTTCTAGGACCAGGACCGTGCTGACAACCTCCGTAGTTGCAGAAATGTAAAGCAGTAGAGGCTCACCAGAGTTCGGAGCTACCAAGATTGGTAGTGTGGTGATGAGATGCTTGAGTTCTTGGAACGCCTTACCTGCTTCTTCGGACCAATAGAAAGGCCCGATCTTCCTCAATAGCTTGAAGAAGGGAAGTGCCCACTCCGCCAGTCTTGATATGAACTGGTTGAGCGCAGCTAGACATCCAGTTAGCTTTTGGACGTCCTTGATGCGGGCTGGGGGCCGCATATCTTAAATATCCTTGATCTTCGCTGGGTTTGCCTCAGTTCCTCAGTGAGTCAATAAGAAACCAAGGATCTTGCTGGAGCTAACCCCAAAGACACACTTCTCCGGGTCCAGCTTGGTGTGCATGATGCGCAGCTTGTCAAAGACGGCTTGCAAGTTTCAAGGAGTGACTCCTTGTTCTTGACCTTCACAACGATGTCATCGACGTACACCTCCACCAAGTCCCTGATTAGCTCTTCAAAGGTTTTGTGCATAACTCACACAAAGTCGAAGCAACATTTTTGAGACCAAAAGGCATGACAGTATAACAATACAATCCATCTACTATTATGAAGGCAGTATGCTCTTCATCTTCCCTAGACATCTGGATTTGATGATATCCGGAGTAGGCATCTAGGAAACACAATAACTCACACCCGGAGGTGGAGTCCACTATCTGATCTATTCTAGGTAGTGGAAATGGATCTTTTGGACATAACTTATTCAAGGTGGTGTAGTCGATACACATCTGAAGCTTCCCACCGGCCTTGGGTACAACGACTGGGTTTGCCAGCCATTTTGGGTGATGAACCTCCTGGATGAATCCAGCTTCGAGCAGCTTCTTGATCTCCTATCAGATGAAGTTTTGTTGCTCGACTAATTGCTTTTGAGGCTTCTGGTGTACTGGCCATGCATCGGGATAAATCTTCAGATTGTGCTCAATCACTTCCCTAGGGATCCGAGGCATTTGTGACGGTTGCTAGGCAAACACGTCAACATTCGCCCAGAGAAAAGTGATGAGCACGAGTTCCTATTTGTTGTCCAGACCTCTCGATATACGGGTGGTCTGGGCAGCATCGGAAACAATTTGGATGACTTTGATAGGAACTTAGGTGTCGCCGCTTTGTGCACATGTGGTGCAGAGGTTGAGCCTCGATGATGAGTGCTCGGAGTTTGAGCAGCTAGCTTTTTGCCGGAGGTTCCTTCCTGCATCGTGGCAAGTGCATGAAGTTCTTCCAGTGCAATGACTCAGGCAGTGTGATCTCCGAGGATCCGGAGAACACCCGAAGGTGTCGGCATCTTCAACACCAGGTAGCCGTAATGAGCTACGGCCATGAACTTGTACAGAGCATGCCTACCCAGGATGGCGTTGAAGGGCAGACTGATGGGAGCGACATCGAAGACCAACTTCTCGGTCCTGTACTTCTCCCGAGTCCTGGAGGTCACTGGGAGTGTAATGGATCCGAGAGGGCTGATGGCCCCGGACCTACCCCGGAGAAAGGTCTTGAGGGGCGAAGGTCTGAGAGTTGAAGATGGATCTTCATGAACGCTTCAAAGCTCAAGAGGTTGAGCACTACGCCTCCGTCTACCAAGACATGGTAGAGCTGAATGTTGTTGATGGTTGGAGACACCATTAGTGGTAAATGGCCAGGTCTAACCATGTTCCTAGGGCAGTCTGTTGCATCAAAAGTGATGGGAGTATCCATCCACTTCCGATGTGGTTCTGCCTTGGCGGTAGGAGCTACTGAAGCCATTTCTCGCCGCATGGTCTTGAGGATGCGGCGCGAGGTGATGTCCCAGGACCCTCCATTTATGGTGTTGAGGGTCTTCCGATGCTCGTTGTCGGAGACGTTAGAATCATCATCGACTGTGTTGTAGACAGCCTTCAGGACCCTTTTGGGGTCCTAAAAACCAAGCTCCATATCAGTCGGAGCTTCGTCGATTTTTTGTTTTTCTTCCCACTGGCGGAAAGGAGCTTCTTCTCGGCACTTGTTGTAGCGCTCGACAAGATTTTGGATCTCCCGGCAATATTCTAGGTTGTGTTTGTCTGTTTTGTGGATCGAACACCACACCTTTGAACCACTGCCATCTTATGACGAAGGTCGAAGTCACTTTTCGGGGTGTGGCCCCCGGCCACCCGGAGCTACAGCTGCTGCAGTAGTAGTTGTGCCAGCCGACGACTTCTTCTTGTCGTTGGACTTTTTCTTCTTATTTCCACTATCGGAGGTAGTGGCTTCAGCTTTGGAGGACTTTTTATTAGCCTCCGGAACTGGCTTAGAGTGCATTTCCTGGCCCTCAGCAGCTCGGGCGCACTTGTCAGCCAGGCTGAATAGCTGTGACGCTGGTGACCTCTGACACCTTGTCTGAATGCCATGTTGATAGATGCGTTGGAGATAGAGGGAATGGTATTGCGTACCTAAGAAAATCGCTGGATGAAGGACCGCAACAATTCTCCCGATGTTTGCTTCACAACAAAAAGGTCTAGTTCAGTGCCTGGTCAAGTGTAGGAGCTCCCGAAGTTGGCGGTGAACTGCTGGCATAGCTATGCTCAATTGTTGATAGAGTCGGGCAGCATACTAATGAAACAGGACCTGGCGGTCCCAGTCAAAGCCACTGGAAAGTAGTTGGCCATCATGGCTTCATTGCCACCTGCCGCTATAATGGCGGTGGAGTATATTTGGAGGAACTTGGCGGGGTTGACGGTCCTTTCGAATTTCTTCAGCAGATGAGGTCGGAACTTCTAGGGCCAACGGACCATGCGCTAGTGCATGGCCAGTGCTGAATAGCCGCCCCGTACTCCCGACGGAGGAGGGTTTTCCCGTGCCTACCGCCTTTCGCGAGCGCGCTCAATGTGGACAAGGCCGTCCTGCTGTCTGTAGCAGCGGTTGAGATCCGACCGCAAATCATGCATGGAGAGTCTCGACACAGTATGGGTGTGACGCGCCCCGGAGGGCAGCGAAGTCACCTGCTAAG
The DNA here is from genome assembly GCA_036927565.1 of Tuctoria greenei. Taxonomy (NCBI): domain Eukaryota; kingdom Viridiplantae; phylum Streptophyta; class Magnoliopsida; order Poales; family Poaceae; genus Tuctoria; species Tuctoria greenei. The sequence continues at coordinate 97,010,175 of JAYESD010000006.1, read as the reverse complement.
ACACAGCACGCCTCCAGTGTTGTGGTGCATGTTGACTAAGTCTTCCAGACAAGGTCCTATGTTGACAAGGTGCCTGCCCAAAAGGGGGAGGACCTTGGTTGCTAATGGCATCGGTTGCGGCTGCAACCAAATGCTTTGCATCATCACGCCACTGCTCCAACGCACCCTGAGGTGCTCTAGGTGCTGGTGGACACTCCAGAAGAGTACGCACAACGATCAGCGCGTTCTCGTGATTGTTGTGTGTCGATGCAGTTACCGACACCAGGACTCCATCCTGCTGCAAAGCATTGTTAGCTTGAGCAGGTGGAGGTGGTACAATGCCCACCGGGACAACATCTCCTATTGGCTGCTGCACGTTGGGGGGATTCCCCCTAGCAGGTTACGCAGCATTGTCGTTGGATGACCCTGCGGTGGAGTTCACCATCTTGAAATCTTGTATAAGGCCCCCTTCATGGCGCATCAAATGTCGAAGTGTGCTATCGACACTACCCCCTGTACTACTAGATCGTAGCCCGCAGAGGTTCTTGATTGGTTGGGGCGCAAGTGACATTATGAACAATAAGATGACATGAGAGATTTACATGGTTCGGGCCGCCTGAGCATAACACCCTACTCCACATGTTGTGTGTTGTATGTATGAATATCTGTGGCGCTTGTGAGCGTATGAGCTTGTCTGTCCATGTATCGTATGGCATAACCCTTTAATAGTCTAAGGACAGGCTGTTACATCACTTGCTTGGCCCGACGGGTGGCCCTGGTGTAATTAACAGCCTAATACACGATCTACAGGTATTAAGCATAATTAAAAGTGATAACACGCCTTAATGATGGTGTTACCCTTATTAACAGTCCACTGATCATGTGTCATTAATATACCATTAATGAAAGGTAATCAGGTCTTGTAACTGCCGCTTTAAATGCCCCTCGTAAGTCCAAGCCCTTGGAGATCTCTTTGCCTTCCGTTGAAGTCTGAGCTCTGGAGGTTCGACACGTGGCGGCTCTGGAGCTTCCCATAGTGGGGAGGTAGGTTCGAAGCACTATACACGTGGCTGAATGTGGCCTAGGGGGGGGGGGTGAATAGGCCTTTTTGATAATTGTCAGATCCTGCAACACTTAACAACCAGTTCAATACCAGAGATATCGGACTAGTCCGTTAAAGTGCGGACTAGTCCGGTGTTTACGGACTAAGTTGATCAAGTAATTGATTAGATTGATTCTATTATGTATGCAACGGAAGTATAGAATCAAATGAAGGTTTCAATGTTATATATCAGATTATATCAAGATTAAATCTTATGTTTAACAATTCAACGTGAGATAAGCAATGATTAGTGAAACCCTAGATTATATTGATAAATAAGAACACTGAACACAAAGAACAAGACACAAGGATTTATCCCGTGGTCCGGCTCCCACGAAGGCAACCTACGTCCACGTTGAGGAGTCCACAGAAGGACCGGGTCTTCTCCAACCCTACCCTCCTCGGATCGCCACGAAGGCCAATCCTCTTCCACTAATCACAAAGGGGTGAATAACTGAATTCAAAGGGGCCTTCTCACACGTTTAGAGCTCCTTTGGATTACAACACAAAATACCACCAAAACACACTCAAAAGATTACAATTAAAATGCAAGAGTGTGTTAGAGAATCAAACTAAGAGCTCAATGTGGTGATGAACGTGTCTCTCCAATGATCTAGAGTGAATCCTCAAAGGATTGATCGTTGTTGCACTTAATTTCGTGGAGAGATGTGGTTTTTGAGGCACTTGGGAGGTGTGATGGTGCTAGGGTTCAAGAAGGTTCAAAGTTAGGCCGTGCACCTCTATTTATATGGGGTTTCTAAAAGTGACCGTTAGGGTTCAGAAAGTTAGGACTAGTCCGTGGTGGTCACCGGACTAGTCCGGTGTGCTGTTTGTAGCAAACCCTAAGTGTATAGGATGACAAGTCCGCACTTGGGGGACTTGTCCAATTCAGATCAGAGGGTATTTCGGACTAGTCCGTGCACACATTAGACTTGTCCGATTTGGATCAGAAAGAATATCGGACTAGTCCGGTTGTGATCTGACTTGTCCAATTTTGTGTGACTTGTGAAGTGTTTTGAGGACTTGTCCGCACTAGGGGGACTAGTCCGATTCTAGTCAGAAAGGATATCGGACTAGTCCGATGGATATCGGACTTGTCTGATTTCGTGCAGAAAGGATATCAGACTAGTTCAGTGTAAGTTGGACTAGTCCAGTGCTGTGTAACTTTGTGCAATGTGTGTGTTTAATTTGAATTGAGCTCTTGGGATGTGTTTTCTTAATACACTCCATACATAATGATATAATATTCTTCTTGCTTGAGCTCATGTTCACTTTGCTCCTCATTCTTCCTTCTTTTTGGCATTTTGCTCATTTTCCTATTAAAATCCTGCACTTATCTCAACAGAGAGGTTAGAATCCCAATTGCTTGTCATAAATCATCCAAAACCCACAAGGGAGTCCTAGATGCACTTTCAATCTCCCCCTTTTTGGTGATTGATGACAACCAATTGAGATTTCACATAATATGATAAAAATTGATATTTTCATAAAGTATGCACATATGAGTCCAAAATACATCAAGCAGTGAGAGTATAATCCATATGTGCATTCTTTATGGTGGGATGCATAACCAAGTACACTGAAACATAAAGAATGACATAATTGACTTTAATCAACCAATAGCAATCATATATGTCATTTTATAGCAAAATCACAATTTTCATAAATACTACTAAAAGGATCAAATCATTGCATCACAGAACCATAATTAATATAAGATCATTGTTAAAAAATTACAAGACACAAAAGAGGTAAAAAGAAAAGCATAGAACTCTCTCCTCGCAAACTACAACTAAGACTAAGACTCCCCCTCAATCTCTCCCCCTTTGGCATCAAGACACCAAAAAGAAGGAGAGGAGGGTCCTAGGGTCTTCACTCTTCGCTGTCGGTCCTCTCATCATCGTTTTCATCATCTTCAGCTTGATGAGGAGGAGGAGGAGGAGGAGGAGGTGCAGAGGTACTCGGGCCCCCAACGCCAAAGTAGGCAAGCTCAGAGGGGGTCAAGGGCCCGAGCTCAGTGAAGTCCAGGTCGGAGTCTTCAGAAATCACTGGAGATCCAATGGGGTCGATCTCCAGCTTCTGGCAAATTTGCTTCACATTTGCCTTGATGTACCTCATGTTCTCCTTTCTTTTCTGATTGAGCTTGTGGGCCTTCACTTCGGCCTTCTTGCAGGAGGCAAAGATTGCAGTGAGATATTTCAGAATCCCACTAGCTGATCCTTTTTGAGGGGCTGCCCTACCAGCAAGGGCAGCACTTGCATCTTCTGTTGTTTTCACTGGTGCCTCAGGGCCGGAGGCCGGCGAGGGAGCAGTCTGGACATTTACTTATTGAGGCTTTTGAGGCCTCAGAGGTGTGTGCTCCACATCTTTGACAAAATAGATCCCTATGACTTTCTCAATCATGTACATGAGATAAGGAGTATAGCCACATGATCTGTTAGGAGTGCATGATATGTTCACCATGTCATTCCAAATGTATTCCGCCACATCAAATGGTCTATTTTTGCTTATGACCCTCATCGGAGTTCGGAGGTATCATTGAACACTCCCTGCATCCCCATCCTTAGGGGCTATTGTCTTCCTCAGGACTCTGTTTAGCACCACAAAGAATGGCTTCATGTTCTTTGTGGAAGGAGGGATGAACTTTGAATTGGGCTCATAGAGAAACTTCATCTTTTCCTTCTCGATGACACCAACATTGTGAATAATCACATTGTCATTGCTTGAGGTGTCAAGATGCAGCATACTCGCAAATTCTTCATATGTGATAGTGTACTTGGATCCATGAGTCATCCAAGTCACTTTCTCTTCTTCATCGCTTGCAAAGTAACAAGTGGCATAGAACTGAGCCACCACTTCATCATTCCAATTATACTTGAAGGCAAAGAGGTCCTTCAAGCCATGTCTTTCAGCTGCTGCAATTACTTCATCGAATGCAGAGTATCTTTTCTTCTCAAGATGTGCCCAATCAATCCACTGACTACGCACCACCGGTGTCTTCATTTGCAGGTATACAACCCTGTAATAGTCAGCATGAAAATTGTTCCAGAATCTTCCATCTGCAGCTTGCTTTGGATGACTATAGCAATCAATGCTCCTAAGCTTTGCAGCTGAGTCGCTGCCCTTTCCATTGAACTTCTCTCCAGTGGGGTCCTGGACCCCTTCCCTCGGAGCATGTAGCTTCAACGGGCCAACTGGACTTGTAGCAATCCCTTTGCCCTTGCCATTTGCTTGGTGAGGGCCACTCGATGATGCAGCTGCCTTGGACGTTGGCTTCTTAACCAACACTTTCCTCCGAGCTTGTGGAGGAGACTGAGTTGGCTCGGACGGTCTTTCTTGGCGCTTGTTGCTAAGACCCGTCGAGGTCCGAGGTGCCACCTCGTGGTCCATCTCGGCCTCAAAATCGGAAACTTCATCGCTTGAGCTCGACATGACCTGAGAGTGAGTGGCTAGATTGAGAATGAATGGTACAAGGCATAGGTGTGAAAGTATATCAAGGACTTGCATTTAGGAATTGAAAAGTTAGGTTTTGAGTTTAGAAAAGTCGTACTTGTCCGGTGTCCAGGCATGGACTAGTCTGGGACATCAGACTTGTCCGTGCATGGACCAGACTAGTCCGGTATTCAAACTCAAAAAACTAGGAAACTAGACAAATGGTGATTCCCAATGCATAACAGGCATAGCATAAATGTAATACATCAAGGAGGCATGTATATAGTGAGGAATGCTAGGCTAGTTTATCAACAACGAAGAAATTTGGAATTTCTAGGGTTCGAGCGAAAATTACCGAAGGATTGCTTGAAACTTGGAGATGAGGATGTTGAAGGCCAGACAAGTCCGCTAGCTTCAATCCTCAGGTGGAAAAGCTTGATTTCCTCCCAAATGCGAAGGTTTTTGATGGAGGGAGCAAGAAATCGCCTTGGGAGCTCGAGTGAGAGAGAGAACGCGTGAGGCAATAGTGGAGGTGAGGAGATTAGGGTTTAGCGGCAGCTAGGGTTATGGACACAAAAAATCGGACAAGTCCGGAGATGACCGGACTAGTCTGTGGTCACCAGGCAAGAATTTGTATCCCATTCATATATATTTGAAGGTACATATTTAGAGAAAAGAGAGGCAAAACACATCAAATAATCTTGATGAATATGATCAGTAAGCATACAACAATCATGCAATGATCATAATTCACCAAGATCTAGTAATTGACATAGTTTTTCGGAGAAAAATGAGAGATATGATTTTCACAATCCAAAACAACAAATTTGAAGAATTCATACGGGTATGCAACATTTCAAGCCACACTCCGAGCATCAAGGATATTTAGTTCATTTCGGAGTTCGCAAAAGCGTTTTTCATCAAGTGGCTTGGTGAATATGTCGGCCAATTGCTTTTGGGTATTGACATGGGAAATAGCTATGTCTCCTTTCATGGCATGATCTCTCAAAAAGTGATGTCTTATATCTATGTGTTTAGTTCTGGAGTGCTCAACTGGGTTGTGGACAATTGTGATGGCACTCTCATTGTCACAAAGGAGTGGAATATGGTTCATAGTATAACCATAATCCCTTAGAGTTTTTCGCATCCAGAGAAGTTGTGCACAACAACTCTCAGCTACAACATACTCCGCTTCGGCTGTGGATAAGTTAATGGAATTTTGTTTCTTGGAGGACCAAGAAACTAAGGATCTCCCTAGGAATTGGCATGTGCCGGAGGTGCTTTTTCTATCTATCTTGCACCCAGCATAATCTGCATCGGAGTATCCAATGAGATTGAATTTTGAGCCTTTTGGGTACCAAAGACCAAGGTTAGGTGTGTGAATCAAGTATCTCAAGATCCTTTTTACGGCTGTCAAGTGGCATTCCTTAGGGTTGGCTTGAAATCTTGCATACAAACATACACTCAACATAATATCTGGCCTAGATGCACATAAATAGAGATCCAATCATGGAGCTATATACCGTTTGGTCGACGCTAGGTCCATCTTCATTGAGATCCAAGTGCCCATTTGTTGCCATGTGGGTCTTTATGGGCTTCGCCTTATCCATACCAAACTTCTTAAGTATGTCCTGCGTGTACTTGGTTTGGCTTATGAACGTCCCTTCCTTTTGTTGCCGCACTTGGAATCCTAAGAAATACTTTAATTCTCCCATCATTGACATTTCAAACCTGTCTGTCATGATTTTACAAAATTCCTCACAAAAAGATTGATTAGTTGACCCAAAGATTATATCATCAACATAAATTTGACAAATAAAAAGATCATCATCAAAATTCTTCGTAAATAGTGTATAATCTACTTTGCCAATCATAAGGCCATTTTCAGTTAATAAATCTCTAAGACACTCATACCAAGCTCTAGGAGCTTGTTTGAGGCCATAGAGAGCCTTACACAATTTAAACACGTGGTCGGGTAAATCTTCGTCTTCAAACCCGGGTGGTTGCTCCACGTACACCTCTTCCTTGATTGGTCCGTTGAGGAAGGCGCTTTTCACAACCATTTGATACAGTTTGAAATCATGGTGAGTAGCATGTGCAAGTAATATTCTAATAGATTCAAGGCTAGCTACTGGAGCAAAAGTCTCGTCGAAATCCAAACCTTCGACTTGTGAATACCCTTTGGCCACAAGTCTTGCCTTGTTCCTTGTCACCACTCCGTGTTCGTCTTGTTTGTTGCGGAAGACCCACTTTGTGCCGACAATGTTTGCATTGGGTCTTGCCACAAGTTCCCACACTTCATTCCGCTTGAAGTTGTTCAATTCTTCTTGCATTGCCACCACCCAGTCCGGATCTTTCAATGCATCTTCAACCCTGTGTGGTTTCAAAAAGGATACAAACGAATAGTGTTCACAAAAGTTAGCTATGCGAGATCTAGTGGTTACTACCTTTTGGATGTCACCGATGATGTTGTCGATTGGGTGATCCCTTTGGAAGCATTGGTGTACTCTTGGGTGTGGCACTTGAGGAGTTGTATCTTCATGATTATCTGCTTCTCCCCCTAAGTCATTGCCTTCGTTGACTTGTTAATTATCTTTGTATCTTTGTGGTTGATCTTGTGTTGAAGCTCCCCCTTGATCATTGATCTCCTCTTGTGGTTCATCTCCCTCATGTACGTGTGGAGGTGGCTCTTGTGGTCGAACCTCACCTAGAGCCATTCTCTTCAATGCTTGACAAGGAGCTCCTTCTTTACCTAGTTCACATGGAACAACTTGCTCCTTTTGGGAGCCATTAGTCTCATCGAACACTAAGTCACGTGCTATTTCAACAAGTCCGGAGGTCTTATTAAAAACACGATAGGCGTAAGTGTTCGAATTATAACCAAGCAAGAAACATTCATCGGACTTCGAAGCGAACTTTGAAGTCCTAGGCTTCTTGTTTAAGATATAGCATGGAGAACCAAAAACTCGAAAATATGAAATATTTGGTTTGTTACCGGTGAGTAGCTCATAGGATGTCTTCTTGAGTAGTCGATGAAGATAAAGTCGATTTACAGCGTGGCAATCGGTGTTAATCGCTTCTGCCCAAAATCGATCCAATGTCTTGTACTCATCGAGCATTGTTCTTGCAATCTCTATGAGTGTTCGATTCTTCCTTTCGGCAACTCCGTTTTGTTGTGGGGAATATGGTGCTGAAAATTCGTGCTTGATGCCCTCTTCATCAAGGTACTCATCTACTTGTGTGTTCTTGAACTCTGCCGTTGTCGCTTCGAATATTCTTGATTGTCAATGAGAATTCATTTTGAGCTCGCTTGAAGAACTTCTTGAGTATTCCTTGTGTTTCTGACTTATCATGCAAAAAGAAAACCCAAGTGAAGCGAGAAAAGTCATCAACAACTACTAAACCATATTTGTTACCGCCGATTCTTATGTAAGCAATTGGACCAAATAGGTCCATGTGAAGTAGCTCGAGCGGTCTTGTTGTAGTCATGACGTTCTTTGCGGGATGAGGTGCTCCAACTTGCTTACCAGCTTGGCTCGCGCTACAAGGCCTGTCTTTCTCAAAAACAACATCCTTCAAATCGCGGATGTGATCGCCCTTGAGGAGTTTTTGAAGATTCCTCATACCAACATGTGCTAGCCGTCTATGCCACAGCCAACCCATGTTGGTTTTTGCAATCAAGCATGTGTCAAGTTCGGCTTTATCCTTGTTGAAGTCAACAAGGTAAAGCTTTCCCTTCAACATACCCTTGAATGCAATGGAATCATCACTCCTCCTAGAGACGGTCACACCCTCGTTAGTGAACAAGCAATTATAACCTTTGTCACATAGTTGAGATATGGACAACAGGTTATAATCTAAGGATTCAACATGTAAAACATGAGAAAGTGTGTGTTTAGAAGATATTGCAATTTTACCGGTACCGAGCACCTTTCCTTGACTATTATCTCCAAAGTAGATGCCTTCGTTTGGTTCCTCATTCTCTTCATATTCCACAAACATTCTTCTTTCTCCGGTCATATGGTTGGTGCAGCCACTGTCTAGCACCCATTTGGAACCACCAGAGGAATAGGCCTGCAAAAACAGATTATGCTTTGGTTTTAGGTACCCAAGCTTGCTTGGGTCCTTGCAGGTTAGTTACAAGGGTTTTGGGCACCCACACATGAGATTTGGTGTTCCCATGGCGTGGCCCAACATAATGAGCATAAATCTTGCCAAGATTATTTTTCATTAACACATAGGAGGCATCAAAGGTTCTAAAGAGTAATTGTTGTTGTTTGTATACAGGACTAGTCTGGGAGTCCGGACTTGTCCAGAGAACTAGACTTGTCCGGATACTTACCGGACTAGTCCAGCGTTCGTGTGAGTTCAGGTTTTTACACTTCGACTTACTAGTTTGAGAGGGTCTTCCCTTCACAAAGGAAATCCTCTCCTTGTTATTCTTTTGACTTCTAGCATGCTGCTTTTCACCGTAAGAGTAACCAATGCCATATTTGACGTTTGGAGGTCTTTGGACCAAGTATGCACTACGTGCATACTTGATCTTCTCCTTGTCAAATATGCCACATTGGGAAGGATGTTTATCCTTTGTGGAGGTTGACTTCTCCTTCGAACTGGTGTCACCTTTCTTACATGTACAAGTATGAGTGAAATCAGTTTTAGTGTGTTGAGAAGGTGAACTTGAAGAGGAGGAAGGTTCATTCAGCTTGAGTGACTCAACTTGCAGTTCAAGGATCTTGTTAACCTTAATCTGGTCTACAAGTTGGTCCTTGATTGCAACAATTGAGTCGGTTAACTCCAGGCAAGCTTCCTTGCTTGAAGCTAACTCACGTTCTAGTGAACTGCTTTTCTCCTTTTCAAGTTCTAGAAGTTTGTCAAGTTCGACATACTCCTCCTTTTGGGAGATAATCATGTCCTCTTGACGATGAATTAACCTCTCCTTCTCAACAAGTTGATCAAGTAAAAATTTCATTTTTGTTGCAGCTTTTCTATCTAGTCCAATAAGCATATCCTTATTATCACTATTTATTTCATCATCACTAGAGTAGGAATGCATGGAAGGGGCTTTGATGGTTACCTTGCGTGTACCTTCCTTTGCCATGAGGCAAGTACCATTTCCGTTCCTTGTGCCGAGTGTAGGGAAGAGAGTAGACTTCTTGGACGTGCTCTCGATAGCTATGCTAGCCATCTCTTCTTCTTCGGATGATGAGGACTCATCATTTGAGTCCCACTACTTCCCTATGTGAGCTTGTTCGGCTTGTTTCTTCTTCTTGAAGAATTTCTTGGGTTGAGGCTTGGCTTCTTTTGTCTTCTTCTTGTTCTCTTCGTACGAGCAATCAACAATAAAGTGGATGTACTCACCACAATTATAGCATGCCCGCCTCAACTTTGCCTTTGTTCTGTCCTTTTACTTTCCTTCACTTGATTTTGTACCTTGTCTTTTCTTCATTATTCTCTTGAAATTTTTCATGAATAATATCATGTCATCTTCATCTAGTTCACTGCTCTCGTCGTCACTGTCTTCCTCTAGTTGTGCTTCTCTAGCTTCTTTGGATAGGGGCTTGAGGGTGGACTTCAAAGCAACCCCTTTCTTCTTTGCCGAGGTGAGGTCGGCAATTTCCTTGACGTGCTTTGCTTGTTTTTCCATCATCTCAAAGTTGATGATCTTTCCAAGCAATTCATCCGGAGTCATCCTTTTGTATCCGGGGCTTTCTCTAATCATGGAGCATAGTGTGACATTGTGAGGCATAAAAGCTCTAAGGATGAGCTTTACCACCTCGTGGTCATTCCACTTCTTGCTCCCATATGATCGAACCTTGTTGACGAGTGTCTTCAATCGGTTGTACATGTCTTGGGGTGACTTGTCTTCCTCAATTGCGAATCTTCCTAGTTCGCCTTCGATCATCTCTATCTTTGCTTCACGCACATGTCGGTCACCTTCATGTGCAGTTTGCAGTGTATCCCATATCTCCTTAGCAATTTCGAGTCCATCCACCTTGGTGAACTCGTCATGACTGAGTGAGGAGGTGATTACAGCCGCGGCTTGAGCGTTTCTGTGAATAGCCTGCTCTTGGCTTGGGGTGAGCTCTTCGTCGTCGTCCGAAATATCTATCCCTGTGCACACAATATGCCACAAACTTGGATTGAGGGAAATTAGATTCATTTTCATATTTTGCCTCCACATTGAGTAATCACTTCCATCGAAGTGTGGGGCTTTTCCAAGTGGTATAGATAAGTAATGGTTGTTATTGGAATTTAGATGATCATAGTTAAAAGGATATCAGGAGTAGTCGGTGTGACTACTCCCCTTCTTCTTCTCTTCCACTTTCACTTTCCCATTGGAAACTGCCTTCTTTCTGAGGAGCGCCTTTTGCTCCAGCGTCTCCTCATCATCGTCCTCGAAGTCTTGAATGGCTTCGAGGTACTTCTCCATCTTCTGAGTCTTGTCATTGTTAACCTCCTCTTGGTTATTGGTTTTGTGGTTGTCCTTCATCTCCGACATGATCTCTTCGAGTGGTTAGACTCTTTCTTGAAGAACCTACTCTGATACCTATTGAATGTGGCCTACAGGGGGGGTGAATAGGCCTTTTTGATAATTGTCGGATCCTGCAACACTTAACAACCAGTTCAATACCAGAGATATCAGACTAGTACGGTAAAGTGCGGACTAGTCCGATGTTTACGGACTAAGTTGATCAAGTTTGATTGATTACATTGATTCTATTATGTATGCAGCGGAAGTATAGAATCAAATGAAGGTTTCAATGTTATATATCAGATTATATCAAGATTAAATCTTATGTTTAACTATTCAACGTGAGATAAACAATGATTAGTGAAACCCTAGATTACATTGATAAATAAGAACGTTGAACACCAAGAACAAGACACAAGGATTTATCCCGTGGTCCGGCTCCCACGAAGGCAACCTACGTCCACGTTGAGGAGTCCATAGAAGGACCGGGTCTTCTCCAAACCTACCCTCGTCGGATCGCCACGAAGGCCAATCCTCTTCCACTAATCACAAAGGGGTGAATAACCGAATTCAAAGGGGCCTTCTCACATGTTGAGAGCTCCCTTGGATTACAACATGAAATACCACCAAATCACACTCAAAATATTACAATTAAAACGCAGGAGTGTGTTAGAGAATCAAACCAAGAGCTCAATGTGGTGATGAACGTGTCTCTCCAATGATCTAGAGTGAATCCTCAAAGGATTGATCGTTGTTGCACTTAATTTCGTGGAGAGATGTGGTTTTTGAGGCCCTTGGGAGGTGTGACGGCGCTAGGGTTCAAGAAGGTTCAAAGTTAGGCCGTGCACCTATTTATATTGGGTTTTTAAAAGTGACCGTTAGGGTTCAGAAAGTTTAGACTAGTCCGTGGTAGTCACTGGACTAGTCTGGTGTGTTGTGTGTAGCAAACCCTAAGTGTATAGGATGACAAGTCCGCACTTGGGGGACTTGTCCGATTTAGATCAGAGGGTATTTCGGACTAGTCTGTGCACACATCAGACTTGTCCGATTTGGATCAGAAAGAATATCGGACTAGTCCGGATGTGATCTGACTTGTCCGATTTTGTGTGACTTGTGAAGTGTTTTGAGGACTTGTCCGCACTGGCGGGGGGACTAGTCCGATTCTAGTCAGAAAGGATATCGGACTAGTCTGATGGATATCGAACTTGTCCGATTTCGTGCAGAAAGGATATCGGACTAGTCCGGTGTAAGTCAGACTAGTCCGGTCCTGTGTAACTTTGTGCAATGTGTGTGTTTAATTTGAATTGAGCCCTTGGGATGTGTTTTCTTAACACACTCCATACATAATGATCTACTATTCTTCTTGCTTGAGCTCATTTTCACTTTGCTCCTCATTCTTCCTTCTTTTTGGCATTTTGCTCATTTTCCTATTAAAATCCTGCACTTATCTCAACAGAGAGGTTAGGATCCTAATTGCTTGTCATAAATCATCCAAAACCCACAAGGGAGTCCTATATGCACTTTCAGTGGCAGCACCGGAGCTTCCCTCTACTGGGGGTTAGGTCTGGGGTCACTGGACAGGTGGAAAGATCGGAGCTTCCCTATGAAAGGAGTTAGGTCCGGCCTTGTTTTACATGTGTCAGAGCCGGAGCTACCCAAACGAGGGAGGCGGGTCCAGTACTATGTAACATGTGCGGCCTTCAGAGGTCTTCAACATGAAAGGGTGGAACTCCTTAGCTTTTCTTGCGGTATCATGGGGTACCTGGTACGCAGGGTACCGAAAAATACCCAATGACATATTTGACATTAGGAGGTATCGTGACCGAGTATGCACTGCGTGCATACTTGACCTTCTCCTTGTCAAATATGCCACTTTGGGAAGGTTGCTTGTACTTTGTGAAGTTTTGCTTTTTCTTCAAGTTAGTGTCACTTTAAGCACAAGTACAAGTAATAACAGTTTCAAATTTGATTTGTTGGGAAGGTGAGCTTGAAGAGGATGAATAACCACTTTGCTTGATTGACTCAACTTGTACCTCAAGGTTCTTGTTAACTTTGGTTAAGCTAACATGTTCATCCTTGATAGCCACGTTTGAGTCTTTTAGCTTCAAACAAGCTTCCTTGCTTGGAGCTAACTCAAGTTCCAGTGATTTACTTTGCTCCTTTTCAAGCTCAAGAAGCTTTTCAATCTAAAGATATTCCTCCTTTTGGGAGATGATCATATCTTCCTAACGATTGACCAACTTCTCCTTATCAACAATCTTATCAAGTAAAAATTTCATTTTAGCAGCAGTATTTTTGTCTAAACCCTTAAGCATGTATTCACTTTCATCACCGTTATCATCCTCACTAAAATTATCACTATCAGGAGTAAAAGAATGCGAGGAGGAAGATTTAGGTGTTACTTTTCTTTTACCTTCCTTGGCCATTAGACATGTGTTGTTGTTGTCCTTTCATGCGCCCATGGTTGGGAAGAGAGCGGATTTCTTGGTAGTCTTCTTGATGGCTATGGTGGCCATCTCTTCTTCTTCAGAAGAGGATTCATCATTGGAGTCCCACTCCTTCCGTAGATGCTCTAGACCATATTTCGTCTTCTTCTTCAACATCTTCTTTGGTTGAGGCTTGTTGTCCTTAGTCGTCCTCTTATTTTCTTCATATGAACAATCTACTATGAAGTGATCATATTCTTCGCAGTTGTAGCACGCCCGTCTCATCTTGGGTCTTTGTTTGTCTCTTTCTTTTCCTTCGTTTGAGCTACCATCCTTTCTTCTTCTCATCATTTTCTTGAACTTCTTCATGAACAAGATCATGTCTTCTTCATCGATATCACTGCTTTCATCATCGTTGTCATCTTCTCCATGAGCTTCTCGAGCTTCTTTTGATAAGGGTTTATAAGTTGACTTTAAGGCAACTCCTTTCATCTTTGCCGAGGTAAGATTGGCAATTTCTTTGACATGCTTGGCTTGCTTCTCCATCACTTCAAAGTTGATGATCTTGCCAAGAAGTCCGTCCAGGGTCCTTTTCTGATACTCGAGGCTTCCTCTAATCATGGAGCAAAGGGTCACGTTGTGAGGCATGAATGCTCTAAGTATCAACCTCACGACTTCATGATCATTCCACTTTTTGCTGCCATAAGCTTGGACTTTGTGGATAAGATTCTTCAATCGATTGTACATATCTTGTGGTGATTCATCTTCTTCTATGGCGAATCTTCCCAATTCACCTTCAGTCATTTCTTTCTTTGCGTCACGTACATGACGATCACCTTCATGTGTGGTTTGTAGAGTGTCCCATATCTCCTTTGCAATTTCGAGTCCGTCCACCTTGGTGAACTCGTCTCGGCTCAATGAAGAAGTGATCACAGCTGCGGGTTGGGCGTTTCGATGAATGGCTTGTTCTTGTCTTGGAGTCAGCTCTTCATCATCATCCGGGATATTTATCCCTGTACACACTATATGCCACAAACTTGAGTTAAGAGATATGATGTGCATTTTCATGTTTTGCCTCCACATCGAATAGTCATTGCCATCAAAGTAAGGTGCTTTCCCTAGAGGAATTGATATATAATGACTATTGTTAGAATTCAAACGGTCATAGTTAAAAGGATATCGGGAGTAGTCTGTGTGACTACCCCCCCCCCCTTCTTCTTTTCATCGTTGATCTTCTTCTTCCCTTTTGGGTAGAGAGCCTTCTTCCGTAGAAGATCCTTGAGTTGAAGCATCTCCTCATCATCATCCTCACAATATTGGATGGCATCAAGGAGCTTCTCCAACTTTTGAGCATTTTCATCATCGCCCTTCTCATTGTTGAAGTTCTTGTGTACATCCTTGATGTCTGACATCGTCTCCTCGAGCGGTGAGTCTCTCTTGAAGAGTTGGGCTCTAATACCAATTGGATGTAGCCTAGAGGGGGGTGAATAGGCTTTTTGAATTTTTGTCAGTCCCTGAAAGACTTAACAGATTTATCAAATATAGGGAGATCGGACTAGTCCGGTATACGTGGACTAGAAAGATCAAGATTGATCGATAAATCCACTTCTAATACCATATGCAGCAGAAAGTAATTTGCAACTTAGATGTATTACAACAATGAAACAATGTATGGCAAATATCAACTTTAGTTTCAATGTTTCAACTTCAGTTACACAAGATTATGTAAACCCAAGAATATGATGAACAATAAAACAAAAGTGTGTGTGGGCAAGATTTTATCCCGTGGTTTGATTCCCATAGAGGAAACCTACATTCACATTGAGGAGTCCACGAAGGACCTGGTCTTCACCAACCCTACCCTCGTCGAATCGCCATGGAGGATGAATCTCTTCCACTAATCACAAAGGGGCAAATAACTTGTTCAAGGGGCTTTCTCACAGGTTGAGGGCTCCCCAAGAATTACAATGAAGAACACCACCAAACACACTCGGAAGATATACAATAAACAACAAGAGTGTGCGAGAGATCAAACCCAAGAGCTCAAGATGTGTAGAACAATTCTCTCCTTTGATGAATTGCCAATCCTCAAAGATGCTATCCTTTTAGGGTTAGAATGTTTGGAGAGATGTGTAGTTTTGGCTCTTGGAAGGTGTGACGGTGCAGGGGGTCGAGAGTTTTTTATGTATGACCGTACACCTCTATTTATACTAGGATTTCCAAAAGTTACCGTTAGGGTATGCGATGTTCGGACTAGTCCGTGGTGGACTCTGGACTAGTCTGGTGTGCAGTGTGTGGAAAACCCTAAGTGTTGAGATATATCGGACTAGTCCGTTATCGGAGCAGACTAGTCCGATTTTAGTTAGAAACTTTTCAGACTAGTCCAGTTGATATCGGACTAGTCCAGTGAAGTGAACACCGTGTAGAACTGAGGACAAGTCCACACATGGAGGGACTTGTCCGATTTTAGTCAGAGAGCTTTCGTACTAGTCTGGTTGATATCATACTTGTCCGGTGTAGTGAAAAATTGTGGGGCTAAGGACAAGTTCGGACTTGTAGGACTTGTCTGATTTTAGTCAGAAGATTGTCGGACTAGTCCGATGGATATCGGACTTGTCTATTTTTGTGCAAATGTGAAGTGTTGAGGACTAGTCCGCACTAGGGGGTCACTAGTCCGATCTTAGTCACAGAGATATCAGACTAGTCCAGTGTATATCGGAATAGTCTAGTTTTCCAGTGAATTGTACAGTGATTTGAATTATTTGTTCACTTGAGCTCTTGGGGTGTGTTTCTCCGACACACTCCATACAAAATAATCTAATATTTTCAGCTCTTGAGCTCTTTTTGCTTTAGATTCTCATTCTCCTTCTTTTTGCGCATTCTTCCTAATTTCTTTAAAACTTGTGCTCATCTCAACAATTTTGTTAGGATCTCATTTGTTTGTCATAAATCAACCAAAACCCACAATGGATTCCTAGATGCACTTTCACGTAGTCACGCTCGCACGAGCTTGGAAAGGTCTGACATGGTCCAACATCGCCCGGGGCAAGTGTTAGGGCTGCTGTCAGCGCTTGGATTTTCTCCAGAACTGACACTGCTACGGCACGATCTCCGCAGATGTTGAGGACGCTGGAGGGAGTCGGCCTATTGAGGACGAGGTAGCTGTAGTGGACTATAGCCAGGAATTGGTACAGGGCTAGCCTACCGATGATGGCGTTGTAGGGGAGGCTGACCTCTGTGACGTCGAATAGGATATTTTCCGTCCTAAAGTTCTCGGGTGTCTCGAGGGTCACCTATAGGTGGATGTTGTCGTACGAGATAATCCTCTCTGGCCCTCCCCTCGATAATGGTCTTGATGGGGCGAGCTTGGACACAAGGATCTTTAGCTTGTCTAAGGCCGCACGGCTGATGAGGTTGAGGCTGGCCCCGCCATATATAAGTGCATGGTATAACTTGATTTTTGCGATGGGCGGGGCGATGAGGAGGGGCTTCTGCCATGTTCTCAGGGCAGTCGGAGGCATCAAAGCTGATCGGCGTCTCCAACCATCTGCCATGCGGCATCGGGAAATCAGTAGGATCTTGTGAGGGTACCGCCCGGCTCAGAGTCTTGACCGCATTCCGGGATGTGGGTTCCCAAGAACCCCCATGGATGACGTTGAGTGCTTTGTGACGCTCGTGGTTGCCATTGAGGTCGAAGTCCTCAGCCTTGTGGACCGTTTCAATGGCCCATTCGGGCTTTTGGAACTCCATCTCCACGTCTTTTCCGACATACAGGTCAACCTTCTACGACTTGGTCTTGTCGCAGCTTGCAAGCTTGATGCTTACCATTGCAGTGGATGCGCAACCACTTTTTTGATGAAAAAGCCTCTACCTGGCGCGCTAAATGTTGAAGTGTTCTTGCAAAACTTCCTCTGGGCCTGCTATGTGAGCAGCCCGCAGAGGTTCTTGATCGGTAGGGCTTAATTCTCTATTGAGAGATTGCGTGTATGTGATTGGTAAGACTATGGTTTTTATGTGGTTTGGGCTGCCAGAGCATAATACCCCACTCCATGGTGAGGTTGTATTGCTGGTGTGTAGTGTGTGAATGCGTATGTTGGGGATCCTTTGTAAAGGTGGCGGTTTGGTCCTTTTATGGACAAGGCTAGGCGCCCTACAAGTGAGATCTGAAGCACGACAGGTGGCCCCATGGCGATCTTATCTTAAAGATCTATAGCTTCCCGCACAAGCTTCTTCTGACCGTGGCTTGAAGACTCGCGGTCTTGCGGTCTCAGTCACATGTGGCTCATGCGCAGTCGCTGGCGGTGATGGTGTCAGGAGCTGTCCCATTTGTCTGTCTTGTCACCACAAGCTACCCACTTGGCGAAGCGGGGTAGCCATGCGACGTTTTATTGTGATGTGATTGGATGCAGTGGTTCCTGACCGTTAGCATGCTCCGTGTTATCCGCCGGAGGTGGGTGTCTGTCTTTAATGCTTGACTTAGATGAGGTGCACCATCCCATAATTCTCGCACCCCACAGTCCAGATTGCGGGACATGCGACAGCTTCGGGGCGTGCCACTGCCAGGGAGGCCAAGTCTGGTTCTTCAAAGCACATCGTAGCTCCGGAGCCCTACGGGGCACGTGGCAACTCTAGAGCCCTTCTTTGCGGGAGGCATTCAAATTGGTGCTTCGAGCCATGTGGTTGCACTGGAGTCCACCCCTATAGTAGGGTGAGGTCCGCCCAAACACATGGCATCTTGAGAGCCTGTCTCACCGGAGGAGCTGGGTCCTATCTTTGAGGCCACGTGGCAGTGCCGAATCCCGCACTTGAGGAAGGTCAAGGTTCGACACCTTCTGAACACACGATGCTACTGAACGTACCTAGTTGCTTCCAGCCTATGTGCGAGGATACCCCATATGCAGGATACAGACACTACCCTTCTGCATTAGCTTAATCTTCTAGGTGCAACCGATCAGCGCATAGTAGCTTAACACGAATGCACCACTATGTCAGCTGCGAGGAGCAAGGCACACACCAGAGTCTGAGACCCGGATGATACGTTGCAAAGGTGTGGGATTGGTGATGGATGCGCCTCTCCAAACAACTAATCGCGCTGACATGCCCACAATATTGTCCTGTGACGGCAGAGCAGGGAACTTCATACTGCCGCTACAATCAGGGTGGTAGCGCTGGTGGCAATAGCAAGAATAGAGGTATGGCAACAGCGACGTACCAGTGCGGACACAAAGCTTGTAGGGAGAAGCAGACGACAACGGGGCCAACAGCTCGACGAGGAAGATGGCCTCAATCCAACGGCTTTGGTCGCACCGTACATGATTCCCTCATTGCGCCACAACCACGACCAACTCCTTCCGCCCACCGCATGGCTGGAGAATCCCGTATAGCCGCACTGGCGAGGCAGGATGTAGGAATCCCAGCGTGCGTCGAGCACCAGTTATCAAAAATAACTCCACAACGGGGACACGACACAAAGATAAAAGAGCTTGGAATCCATTCGACGAAATGCCTCTGCAGAGGTCACGTCAATTAGATAGCGGTCATTTGGCTCCAGCCATACCTGTCTTACTTGTTGGGTGTGGGGTGCAGACCTTCAATATTGTGTAATTATAACTATTTTATGGGTGTGTTCATATTTAAGCTTATGAAATTAGGAATTGTTTCAGTCAACAGTCATAACTATTAGGTTAAGATTGAACAGTTTGGATTGTCTACAGTGGTAAGTTGTATTTTTTCATTCGGTCCATCTAATAGTCCAGATAAGCCAGATAAGCGAACACTAAACAGGTGGGCAAGGGGAAAAAACAATGTTGTTACACTCTAAGAAAAAAATCCGTTAGAATGCTATTACAATCTAATAAGCCCGGCTCTATACAGAGGAAAGGACCTTGACTTACTAATGAACGGAAAGACAAATCATTTCTCTATCATACACCTTAAAGCAACATAAAAAACAAAACAAGATTACTAACTGGGTTTCTAGGCTTATCACTAAGATGAGAATAACTAATAATGTATCTTTCCCAAAAAGTTTGTCACTTTATAGTTCATTTTTGAACTACAAAGCGACAAACTTTTTTGGACCAAGGGAGTAATTCTTTTCTATGATGAATATAAAACTAATTTATGGTTTTTGAAATGTTGACAAAATCACATAGTTTTAACAATACATATTCTAACAAATTGAACATGGCAAGTAAATATTGTATTCTATACTTAGTATATTTAAGAGGTTAATCTGGTTCGAGCTTTTGAACAGGTTTATGTTGGACCTGATAGCAACTACCGATTCAATTACTGTTGAAAAATACACATGACAACAAAAAATAGATACTATAGCAGTTTAACAGGGCCAGTGCTAGTACCACCCAAAAATGAATTGAAACATATGCGAACAAATAGCTCATCGGATAAATTGAATTCGTCATAGATTGAGTGATGAACTTACAGATCGTCCTTTTGTGAAGTAGAGGATGAAAATGACAAACTTTATGAAGACTTGAGAAAGAAGTGTCACGAGCGGTCTTGCGAGTGTACTTCCCAGAATCTTGATTGTCGACATCCATGCATGTCTTCATATCAATGGCATCGGCTCGGAGACACCGCTCTTCCTCGATCCGCTGCACGATGAACGAAGGAACGGCAAAATGAAAAACAACAGTGCAAATCAGTTTCTTTCAGAGACGAGTTTATGTGCGCATCTCTTAAGTATACAAGACATCTCATTATACTTAAGTCTGTCAACCGTCTCAAATTCGATGCGCCATAATTCCAGAAAATCGCTCCCTGAAACCTCTCAACGTGCAGTTGTGCCTGCAGTTATATCTCACATTATTATCCATGTTGACTGACACTCTAGGTGTTGATGAAATATCCATATATACATGTGGCAATACAAAACTGCTTGGTAGAATATAACTCGTCAAGACACGAACAAGCAACATCGAAAGTCACAACTCACGTTATAAACATGCTTAAAATCGGGAAACGCACGTGCGCGTGCGTTGGTGTCTATAATAGCAGCTTTCATCCCTCATTATTCTCATGTTGAGAACCACCCAAGGATCACTATATATATTGGGGTGCACCCATCTAGATGGGCAATGTGGAACTAAACATCCCAGCCACCTCTTTACACCATCTTGTCTTTCTACCAGGGGAATTGGCCCAAAGAAACCAGCCAGTAAATGAGCTCATGTAGAAGGCCAAATCCCAACAATTTCCACCAAAAGCCAAGATCAAGAAAAAAAAATATTTTTGTGCTTTCGTATACCAGCTTTGCAGTACTGCACCTAGCATTGCATGATTCACATACTCACAATTTGCAATGGACATAGCCTGGAGTTGCTAGTTTTGTGTAAGAAAGTTTCACATGAAAGCATGGTTGGTACTAGGTCGCATATAGCTATGCCTATGGTTGGAGCATCACGGTCTTGCGCCCTTGTCTGTCATAAGTTTATTGAGAATTTCTACATCTCATAGACTGCAACTTCACAGTTAAACTCACATAGGTTTGTTCTCACAAGGATACCCTGCATGACGGTAACTTGCTTATATAGGCGTTAGAACACATTAAGACATTAAAGTCAACCTTCCATGTAGTACAAAGAGTACGCATCTACTTGCCACAAATGAGTAATAAATAAGTACTTTCCAATTATTCATACAACTTGTTTTCCTCAAGATCTACTTCACAGAACCTTCCACTAAATAGTTTGGGTTACCATTGTATGATAACATCACGTGGGTTCGGTTGTTTCAGTTTGTATTGGTCGTGCCGGGCGATTGGTGATGGATGCGCCTCTCCAAACAACTAATCGTGTTGACACGCCCACAATCTTTTCCCGTGACGGCGGAACAGGGAATTCTGTACTGCGGCTGCAATCAGGGTGGTAGCGCTGGTGGCAATAGCAAGAACAGAGGTATCGCAACAGCGATGTACTAGTGCGGACACGAAGCTTGCAAGGAGAAGGAGACGGCAACGGGGCCAACAGCTCGACGAGGAAAATGGCCTCGTTCCACCGGCTTTGGTCGCACCGTACGTGATTCCCTTGTTGCACCACCGCCACGACCAACTCCTTCCACCCACAGCATGGATGGAGAATCCCGTATAGCCGCACTGGCGAGGCAGGACGTAGGAATCCCGGCGGGCATCGAGCACCGGTTCTCGAAAATAACTCCACAACGGGGACACGACACAAAGATAAAAAGCTTGGAATCCGTTCGATGAAATGCCTCTGCAGAGGTCACGTCAATTCGATATCGGTCATTTGGCTCAAGCCATACCTGGCTTACTTGTTGGGGGTGGGGTGCACACCTTCAATATTTTATATTTATAACTATTTTATGGGTGTGTTCATTTTTAAGCTTATGAAATTAGGGGTTTTTTCAGTCAACAATCATAACTATTAGGTTAAGATCGAACAGTTTGGATTGTCTACAGTGGTAAGTTGTATTTTGTCATTCGGTCCATCTAATAGATCCGATAAGCGAACCATAAACAGGCGGGCCAGGGGAAAAAACAATGTTGTTACACTCTAAGAAAAAAATCCGTTAGAATGCTATTACAATCTAATAGGCCCGGCTCTATACAGAGGAAAGGACCTCGACTTACTAACGAACGCAAAGACAAATCGTTTCTCTATCATACACCGTAAAGCAACATAAAAACGAATCAAGATTACTAACTGGGTTTCTAGGCTTATCACTAATATCAGAATAACTAATACTACATCCATCCCAAAAAGTTTGTCATTTTATAGTTCATTTTCGAACTACAAAGCGACAAACTTTTTTGTATGAAGGGAGTAATTCTTTTCTATGATGAATATAAAACTAATTTATGATGTTTGAAATGTTGACAAAATCACATAGTTTTAACAATACATATTCTAACAAATTGAACATGGCAAGTAAATATTGTATTCTGTACTTAGTATATTTAAAAGGTTAATCTGATTCGAGCTTTTGAATAGGTTTTATGTTGGACCTGATAGCAACTACCGATCCAATTACTGTTTAAAAATACACATGACATGCAATTAATTTGATGAACCAGAATAGAGAAACAACAAAAATAGATACAATAGCAGTTTAACTGGACCAGTGCTAGTACCACAATCAAATAAATCGAAACATATGCGAACAAATCACTCATCGGATAAATTGAATTCATCATAGATTGAGTGATGAACTTACAGATCGTCCTTTTGTGAAGTAGAGGATGAAAATGACAAACTTTATGAAGCCTTGAGAAAGAATTGTCATGAGCGGTTGTGCGAGTGTACTTCCCAGAAACCTGATTGTCTGCATCCGTGCATGTCTTCATTCATATCACCGGCATCGGCTCGGAGACACCACTCTCCCTCGATCCGCTGCACGATGGACGAATGAACAGAAAGATGAAAAACAACAAGGCAAAGCAGTTTCTTTCAGAGACAACTTTATGTGTGCGTGTCTTAATTATACAAGATGTCACATTATACTTGAGTCTGTCAACCGTCTCAAATTCGATGCGCCATAATTCCAGAAAATCATTACCTAAAACCTCTCAACGTGCAGTCATGCCTGCAGTTATGTCTCACATTATTATCCATGTTGACTGACAGTCTAGGTATTGATGAAATATCCATTTATACGCGTGGCAAAATACAACTACTTGGTAGAATACAACTTGTCAAGACGCGAACAAGCAACATCGCAAGTCACAACCCACGTTATAAACACGCTTATAATCGAGAAACGCACGCGCAAGTGTGTTGGTGTCTATAGTAGCAACTTTCATCCCTTATTATTCTCATGTTGAGAACCACCCAAGGATCACTATATATATTGGGGTGCACCCATCTAGATGGGCAATGTGGGACTAAACATCCCAGCCACCTCTTTACACCATATTGTATTTCTACCAGGAGAATTGGCCCATAGAAATCAGCCAATAAATGAGCTCAAGTAGCACCCAAATCCCAACAATTTCCACCCAAAAAACCAAGATCAGTAAAAAACTTTTTTTGTGCTTTCGTATACCATCTTTGCAGTGCTGCACCTAGCATTGCATGATTCACATACTCACAATTTGCAATGGACATAGCCTTGAGTTGCTAGTTTTGTGTGAGCAAGTTTCACATGAAAGCATGGTTGGTACTAGGCTGAATATAGCTATGCCTATGGTTGAAGCATTACGGTCTTGCTCCCGTGTTTGTTCATAAGTTTATTGAGAATTTCCACATCTCATATTCTTCAACTTCACAGCTAAACTCACATAGTTTGTTCTTACAAGGATACCCTGCATGAAGGTAACTTGCTTATATAAGCGCCAGAACACATTAAGACATTAAAGTCAACCTTCCATGTAGTACTAAGAGTACAAATCTGCTAGCTGGAAATGAGTAGTAAATCAGTACTCTGCAATTATTCATACAACTTGTTTTTCTCAAGATCTAATTCAAAGAACCTTCCACCAAATAGTTTGGGGTACCATTGTATGATAACATCACGTGGGTTCGACCGTTTCAGTTTGTATTGGTCGTGTCGGGCGATTGGTTTGGGCTGTTGGACTAAGATTTGTTTGTGCTTATCTCAAGAGCTATATGCTTTACCTCTCCCAACCATTGTTGCCCTTGGTGTCTGTATTGTGGTGTAATCACCACCCCTTTAATTGATATATTGCACCGCCGGTGTTGCCCTTGCAGTTTTGCTTAAAAACCATCACGTGGGTTTCAGACTGATTTCCCTTGATGCTTCATCAATTACAACACATGCTAATTTCTTATTAAAAAGGTCTGCCATGTTTCTTTAGTATTAATATACTCAACAACAATCTCTCCAGTATTTCTCAAATGTCTCACGGATTTGATTCACCGTTTCATTTGTCTTGAGGATTTTAAATTCTTTTTTGCATTGTCAACAGTTGTGGTAACACTTTGATTGTCACAATGCAAAGAATGGTTGACACCAATAGCAAGTCCATCAAGAGCTGTTTTAGCCACTCCACCTTCGTTGTGGTTGTTTCAAATGCTACATATTCTGCCTCCATAGTAGGCTTTGTCAATATAGTCTGCTTGTGAGACCTCTACAAAACTGCATCTACCAATAATGAATATGTATCCACTAGTGGTCTTGATCTTATCAGCATCTGAGATTCATTTTGAGTCACTATACCATTCTAGTACAACTGGGTACTCCGTATGTGAAGCTCATATGTTGAGGTACCTCTCAAGTATCTCATTACACATTCTAGTTCACACCAGTGATCCTTCTTTGGATTGAAAGTAAATCTACTTAATTTTCTTAATGCAAATGAGATGTTAGATCTGGTTGCACCAGCAAGATAATGAGAGAATCAACAATTTGGGAATATCTCAACTGATTAATCCCTTGTTATCTGTGCTTGCAAAGATTTAGACTGGGATCATATGGCGTTAGAGAAGCCTTAGAATCTGAGTACCCAAAGCGACTTAAATATTCTCCAGATAATAAGATTGTTTTAAATTAATCTTATTCTCGGCCTTAATCTGTTTGATGTTTAGAATAACATCGGTCTATTCCAAATCCTTCATGTCAAAATTTTGGGACAAGAATGATTTCACATCATTTATCACATCAATGCTAAGTCCCAAATATTAATATGTCATCAACATACAAGCATAGCACTACTCCTTTACCTCCATCAAACTGATAGTACACACATGTGTCGGCTTTATTTATTACAACGCCGTCATCACATTCATTTGATGGATGAGCAGATCATGGCATGCAGCAAGTGAAATAGGCACACGAATTGTGTTTAGTCTAGCGATAGATGAATAAGTATCGAAAAAATCCTCACCTTCTTTTGTCTAAATCTTTTAGCCAAAAGTCTAGCCTTGTATTTATCAATTGTTCCATCGGGTTTGAGTTTCTTTTCTAAAAATTCACTTACACCCAACAAGTTTGCAGCCAACCGGACAATCACATATTTCCCAAGTTTCATTTGTTAAAATGTAGTCTATTTCACTATGCACTACCTCCTTCCAGCTCTCTGCATCTGGTGATGAAGATGCCTCTGAAAGTGTTTTTGGTGTATCATTAGTGAGTTAGATAGTAAAATCATCACTAAAGAATTTTTCAATTTTTTGTCTCTTTCACCGTCGAGGACAAATATTTATGTTGTCATCCTCATTGGATTTTTCAGTGTAAGAATGCAGTACGAATATTGAATAAGAATCAGGAGTAAAACTAGTAGATACCTCGTTACGACTTGTAACACTATCATTTATTAGAAAATATTCTCAAAAAAGGTAACATCACGAGATTCATCCACGGTGTTAACATGGACATCAGGAATCTCGGATTTAATCACTAAAAATCTATAGGCCGCACTATGTTGTGCATATCCTAGAAAGACAAAATCTACGATTTTTTATCCCAATTTTTGTTTATTACATGCAGACACA
This sequence comes from Tuctoria greenei, assembly GCA_036927565.1. Lineage (NCBI taxonomy): Eukaryota > Viridiplantae > Streptophyta > Magnoliopsida > Poales > Poaceae > Tuctoria > Tuctoria greenei. The sequence goes on along the minus strand of JAYESD010000006.1, from coordinate 96,984,330 downwards.
TTAACTTTGGTCAAACCTGTCTCATACACGTATGAAACCGAGAGCAAGTTTTCTTCCATTCCATTCTTCATACGGGTTATTTCACCTTTGGGTGATAGAACTCGATTTAGCACAAAACATGTGGTCAAAATGGCTTTCCCTATTATGAGTTAGATAAACTCGAACTGTCCAACATGGCATTAACCAAGTATGTAAGTGTTTGGTTTTTTTGCTCAGCCACCCTATTAGATTGGAAGGAGTAGGGAGTCGTTGTCTTGTGGATAATTCCATGCTCCGCACAATATTCGTTGAAATCATTAGAAAGATACTCTCCTCCTCTGTTGCACATAACACGTATGATTTTTCTTTCTAGTTGGTTTTCTACCTCAAACTTGTAGATTTTAAAATGATCTAGTGCCTCACCTTTCATTATAATAAGATAGAATTGATAGTATTCATCTTTCATTTTAATAAGATAGAGTTGACAATATCTTTACGCGTCATCAATAAAACATATGATATATTTCTTCTCCGCTCTAGTCAAAATTCCATTCATTTCACACAAATATAAGTGAATAAGATCTAGTGGTGACAAGCTTTTCTTTTGCACGCCTTTAAAAGGTTTACGTGGTTGGTTAGCTTGCACACACGTATGACACCTAGATCTTCTTTCAACACGAATTTTGGGAATCAAATTAAGTTTCAACAATCAAATGATGCATCCAAATTAATGTGACAAAGCCAAGAATGTCAAACATCGGCCTCTCTTCCACTGCATTTAGAAATAGAACAAGCAACTATGTTCACAAAATTATTACAATCTTTAACAACTGATAGGTGGAACAGACCTTCACTATCATAGTCTTTTTTCGGTAAATAAACCAAACTTGAAAATAATAAATTTGTTCGACTCAAACATTAACTTAAAGCTATCACGACACAAAAGAGAACCACTCATCAGGTTCCTATTATTCTAGGGACGTGTCGCATATTAATCAAATAAAGAGTCTTTCCGAAGGTCGATTTCAGATCGACTCTTCCAATTCCATGTACAACAGTCCTAGATATATTGCTCATCAAGATGGAGCAACTGTCGGTAGCCTGATAAAAAGAAAATAAATTATAGTCAGAACAAACATGCACATTAGCTCCTGTGTCTAAACACCAATTGGTGGAATGGCATGCTAGAAGAACTTTTGGAATATACCCTGATCTAGGTGCTCCTCCGACCTCGCTAATAGTGACATTCACAGATTTCTCACCACCTCCTTTCTTGCCTTTTCTATTGCGGCATTTTCGAGCCATGTGGCTAAGTTCACCGCACACGAAGAAAGTCAGGTCTTCTTTTCTCTTCTTGTGTTTTGTTTGGATTTTTATTTATAGTTCTTATTGCCACCACCAGATTTACCTTCAACCACATTTGCATTAGAGAGAGTCTCTTCCTGTGGAACAGAAAGAGGCACAACCTTTGATCTTGTCTTCTCCCCAACATCAAGAGTTGAAATCAGACTTTAAACAGTCATAACCTCTTTCTTCCATTTAAGTCTCATGGAAAAACTCATCCAATATGGAGGCAATTTGGAAATAATTCCACCAACCACGAACTTGTCAGGCAAGAATGCAAGACAATATCAAAATATGCATGTTCTCCCACCAGAAGCTAGATCTCATGAGTCTATTCCACTATAGATCGGTAATCAACCATCTTGTATTCGTTATACTGGTCATTATATATAATTCATGTCCAACATCTGCTTTCACATATTTGTGATCTAGGCCTCCAATAATTCCTTAGTCGATGTGTGGTTCATGTAAATATCACAAAAGTGATCTGACAGAAGTGACAATAGACAACCAAGACAAGTGGAATTGTATAGATCATAGTCACGATTCTGCTCCCCATTGACAGATAGAACTGGGGAAATCGCCCACCAGATCTTCATCGACATGAGCCAAAACTTGACCCGTGTCTACCATGGCTTAAAGTTGTCGCCCCGGCAAGTCACTCGAGTTTCAATGTAATAGTAAGTCCAACCATGTTAATTCTATCAAATTTGTGGATTGTTTAAAATGCACATGTCATGCAATTAATTTAACGAACCAGAATAGAGAAACAACAAAAATAGATCCAATAGCAGTTAATAGGACCAGTGTTAGTACCATGCAAAAATCAATCGAAGCATATGCAAACATATCGTACATCAGATAAATTGAATTCGCCATAGATCGAGTGATGCACTATCGTCATTCTGTGAAGTAGAGGATGAAAATGACAAACTTGATAAAGAATTTGAGGAAGAAGGAAGTTTCAGGAGCGGTCATGTGAATGTACTTCCAAAAAACCTGATCGTCCGCACCCGTTCAGTCTTCAGATCACCACGTCGGCTCCGAGACACCACTCATCCCCGATCCGCTACACGGCAGATGAAGGAACAACAAGGCAAAAAACAGCAGCGTGGAGCTGCTTCTTTCAGAGGTGAGTTTTTGTGCGTGTGTCTCCTGTATACAGCACATCTCCTTATACTTGAGTCTGTCAACCACCTTAGATTCTATCTGTCATAATTTCAGGAAACTGCCCTTGGAAACCTCTCAACATGCAACTAATGAGAGCAATAATGATCCATTATGCAATGGTAATATGCGCCTGCAGTTATGCCTCACATTATTATCCATGTTGACGTGACAGTGTGGAGTATCTCTTTATACGCATTGCAAAATAAAACTGCTTTGTAGAACACACTCGTCACGATGCAAACGAGCAACATCACAAGTCACAAGTCACGCGATAAACATGCATAAAATCGCGAAACATGCGCGTGCGAGTTAATGTCTATAGCAGTTGCCTTCATCTCTCATTATTCTTATATTGAGAACCACTCCAAGGGTCACTATATATATTAAGATACACTCCACCTAGGTGGGTAATGTGGGACTAAATATCTCAGTCACCTCTCCACGCCACCTTGACATTCCACTAGGTAAAATGGCCCAAAGAAATCATACCATAAATGGGTTCATGTAGCAGGCCAAATCTCAACAATTACAAAATAACAATTCATTTAATACAATGTTTACAAGCTTAATACAAGTGTGAAGCCATGTTGTTTTAGCAAGGAAAACTGACACTAAGTTAGGAAAAATAATTAGCTATAAGAAAGTCACTTGGACCAACTAAATCACTTGAATTAGGCGATGTTTATGCACCACCGTAGGTGCAAATCTAGCTTCAAATTCTAGTAGATGATATGGAAATACATTGTCGATGATCCAAATGACAGAAATGAAGTTAGCCATGAATAGCGCAACAAGTGTGAGTATTAGAACCATTTTTAGAAACTCCCAAATTCTAAATTTTAAATATTTTCTTCATGTTCGCACACGAATACGTTATGTGTACTCTGACATCCGGTGTGCACGTGTCTCTAGTATATAGGACATGTTCTTATACTTGAGTCTGTCAACCGTCTTATATTCGATCTATCATAATTTCAGGAAACCGTCCTCTTAAACCTCTCAACGTTCATCTAATGAGTGCAATAATGATGCATTATGCAATGATAATATGTGCATGCAGTTATGTCTCACATTATTATCCATGTTGATGTAACAGTCTGCAATATCTCTTTATATGCATGGCAAAATAAAAGTGCTTGGTAGAACACACTCGTAACGATGCGAACGCGCAACATCGCAAGTCACAAGTTACGCGATAAGCACACGTAAAATCGTGAAACATGCGTGTGAGACCTATGTGTGCTGAATACATTGGCTATAACGATAAAAATTTTAAATACTGCCAAAACACCCTTTTAACAAGGATCGACTCTAGGTCTGAGCTCCGGCAAGGTTCGACAATAGGTCCGGCTTGTTCTGGGTAGCTCTGGTAAGGTCCGGCATAAGGTCCAACTTCTTTTTCTAGGTTTGACTTATTTTGGCTAGGTCCGACTTGTTTTCCCTATGTTTGGTGCAAGGTTCGACTAGCTTTGGTTAGCTCTGGCGCTCGGTCCGACTAGCTTCGGTTAGCTCCAGCGCTAGGTCCGACTAGCTTTGATAAGCTCCAGCGCTAGATTTTGCTACCTTTGGTAAGCTCCAGCTCAAGGTCCGGTTAGCTTTGGCAAGGTCTGGTGCTAGTCTGCAATGGTTCTGCTTTTACCTTGAAATAATTCAAACTTACTTTACACATATGGAAAGCTTGCTAGGCATTATTTTACTAAGTTTTTGGTGTGTTTTGGTGGTTATGACTGATATCATTTTGATATGGTTTGCAACATGCTTATGTGAGGTCCTCACGTAAGGTGTTGTGGTTTCGAAACTAATGTGAGTCGAGTTGAGGACTTGTGCTCGGAAGTATTGGTTGTTTATTCGTGTGCAGGTGTTGCTTGAGTTCAAGACATGGCTGGTGATGGGATCCATTGAACTAGTCTTAGGGAGAAGATGAGGATCAACAAGCAATGGGAGGAATCGTGGTTGAATTGATCGGGAGGTTGCACAACATGTCTGAATCAAGAACAATGCATATGAAGGTATCGTGGACGTTGCTAGAAGATGTTTGCACGTGTGCAAGAAGTGCATGTACGTGGCAACATGGTTCCAAGGTGTGATGAAGAGAAGTGGACATAAAAAATTGGTTGGAAAGGTCAAACTGACTAGGTTATGGACTCAGGCTGCGGCTGAGTCGTGTTTGACTCAAATATGGAAAGATTTGAGTTCGTTCTGATAGGATTTCGTATGGGTCACAAAGTTGGGTTGTTTTTAGGAATGTGGGATACATTGCTAAAGTGTTTGGAAGTCTTAAGATTGCTTCTATCTGCGTATAGAAGAGTCTTGAGCAGTTATGGAAAGTTTCGGTGGAAACTATGTAGGATACGAGTCCTAGTTTGGTTTGGGTTGGCCTCATGGCTGGTTATATAAGCAAGCGAGGCCAGAGATCGTGGTGCATGGATTTTGGGCTGTTCCTCTGGTGTTCTATGTAATAAATATCATAGTTTAAATTAACTTTTATGTCTTGTTCGTCCGACATGTTCCAGACAAGTTTCCTCGTCAAGTTTCTGCACAGCACTACCTTGCTTTGGTGGTTTTATCATAACCCGAGTTTTACATATCCAATTGACGTGATTCTTTTTAGGTTGTCTTCACAACTTGATTATCTATCTTCTTTGAAAATTTGAGTCATTGTATTTGTGGTTTTTGATCTACATGAGTTTCTTTGCTGTGTTGCAGATCTGATTTTTCTTAGGTAGAACAGATTGACCTTCGTCCGATCTTTCGATCATAACTTGACTTTTTATCAATGGATTTCTATGATTCTTGTTGTGTCATCTTCATGACTTGATTCCCCGCAATCTATACTGATTTTGTCACAATTGATAATGTTTAGATTAGTCGCACATAAGATTTCTTCAACAGATCAATTTTCTCCCGAGGGGTTTTTGTTGCTTTTGTTGAAAAACATGCAATCCACCCATCACCCCCCCTCTGGTAGCTTTTCACGTGCTCTTTGATCCTACAATGTGCGCAACGCGTGTTAGTATCCATAGCAGTAGCCTTCATCTTTCATTATTCTCATATTGAGAACCACTCCAAGGGTCACTATATATATTGGGATATTGTCGGTGTTTTGATCCGGCAGATCTCCCGACACTACCGTTGGTAGATTGAGGAGTTGTAGTTCGGTAATGGGCGCGCAGAGATTCAAGAAGGTGAAAGACAAGTGGACACAGAGATTTACGTGGTTCGGGCCGCCTGAGCGTAATACCCTACTCCACGGGGTGTGTTGGTGTTGTATTAAGCGTGTGAGTCTAGAAGAAGCTCCAGAAGAAGAAGCTCATCTAGGTCAGGGAGTCCAGTAGTGGTCTGGAACCATCCCTTGTGTATCGTCGACTAGTACATTTATAGTACAAGGACTGGTCATTACACCGTTAGCTTGGCCCGTCATGTGGCCCTGGCGGTTACACATGCTTGATATACAATTAATGAGGTTAATTACCCTTAATAACCCAGTAACGGGCCTTAATAGCGTTGTTACTGGTATTGAGGGCCATCCAATCGTGTCGTTAATATGGCATTAATGACACTTAATCGAGTCTTGAAGTCTTTGATTGCTCCTTGAAGGTCCGGCGGTTCAGCCACGTGGCAGCTCCAGAACTTACCGTCGTGGACGGGTAGGTCCAGTGCTGTTGGACACGTGTCGGCACCAGAGCTTCCCTCTGTCTGGGGTTAGGTCCGGGGATGCCACACTGGTATCTAGTCCGGAGATTTCCCATGTGTGGGCGATACCTACGGTCTTATGATACACGTGGCGGCCCTGGGACTAACCATGTCAGGGAAGCAGGTCCGGTTACGCCTGACATGTGGGGCCTTTGGAGGTCTTCAAATCTGGTAGATGGAGTTTCCTTGTGACCGGTACATAGGGTACCGACAGTGGCCCCCTGGGCGCACCTCCGGGAGAGACCTTTTGGATGAAGTCATTCCGCCGGAGGTGGGTCCATTCTTCGGTTTTTCAGCCGTGTCTTCAAGGGTCTTCGAACTTGCCGTTGGCGATGGCTCGCAGTTTAATCACCGCCGCGTGGCATATACTGGATGCGGCAGGTGAGATCTCAGCGTGCGGATCTCACGCAATTGAAGGTCGCCGGTTCCCGATACGAAAATCGTATCGGTTCCGCGCGCCCTGTCAGGCCGCTGCCTTCGGGTTTCCCGCCTTTCATGATGACAACGGTTCGCCTGGGGTAAGAACCTCGACTTGATCATCGGGGTGGCCCCGAGCCACCTTGTCATTGGCAGGGTGGAGTTATTGACTGGTATCGCCGGCTCCTCTATGGTTTCCATCCAAGCGTTGCGGGGGCTTACTTAAGATGGAAAGCACGCACCGTTTGGGGTTCTTTACGCCTTTCATTCGAACTTGCGATCAAACCTTCCAAACTTTTGCTTGCTTTTCCTCTCTTGCCTCGCTGTGCCGCGATGGAGTTGGGTCTTCGCCAGAGTCGATTGAAGACCGATGGTGATTTGAAGAAGGTTCGGGCCCTCATGGGGTGGTCCCCTAACTTCTTCGACCACTTGGTCCGCGTCGGCAAGCTTCTGTTCGAGAAGGAACACGCCGGCGACATGGTGTACTTCTCCGCATACGCCATGGTGGGACTGATCCTCTTTCTTCTTAATGGTGCTAGACTTTTATGGTTCGCAGTTGTACCACCTTGGCCCCTCTCCTGGTGTCGATATTTGTCCACTTCTGCGAGATGTGGGTGGGCATGCCCCCCCTGCATTGAGCTCTTCCGCACGTTCTTCACTGTCCACACTACAGGCAGGAGTGACGAGTACCTTGGCTTCTACTATTTTGTGAAGCGCAAGAAGTGCCCGTACAAGTACTTGTGATCGTTCCATTCAGGGAAGTGGGACGACTGTAAGAAGGATTGGATCGTCATCAGGGTGGAGGAGCATGAGAAGCTGGAGCTACCGGAAGGCCTCCCCAACATCAACACTGCAGTTTGGAGTGAAGCTCCAGTGTTGTTGGACGCCTTCAACCCTGCTCTGACCAGGATCCACCATTGCGTGGAAGGAGGGGTGACTCCCCAAGTGGTGTTTTGTAACTTCCTGACCAATAGGTGGGCTCCGCTGAAGGGGAGGGAGAAGCTTGCTTGGGCCCTCAACACTATGCTGGACGACGACCGGGTCGAGACCGGTTTGAAGTTACACCTCAAGAAGTTCCAGCACGGCATCGATGTCGAGGTTGATGACTTGGCTCCGCCGGCAGCTTTCCTTCCTCTGAACATGGAGGCAGAGTTCAGCAGGGAGCTCAGGCGGACGATGCTGGTGCTTGACGACCTTGGTGTCATTGAGAGGCGTTCGACCACCGGGTTGCTGATATCCGAAGCTCTAGAAGGCGGTTCCGCTCCTGCCCCAAAGCCAAGAACCGAAGTCGTCGGCAAGGGCAAGGAGTTGGCCGAGCGCTCGAGCCGTAAGAGGAAGCTGAAGCATGCCGACAAAAGGTCCGTCAGGCCTGCTTCTTCCACAGCGGCTCCTTCTCCCTGGAGGGGGAGGTCTTCCACGGCAGCATCTACTCCAGCAGTAGCATCTTCCTGGGGTGCTAGCTCCGGCCATGTGACTCCAGTACCAGGGCCTGCTGAGGGCTCTGGGTCTGGAGGTCCTTCCCGGTCGAGCGGGGCCTCGACCAAGGCAACACCGGTAGCAGCAGCAACCTCCGGGGGACCTTCCGGGACCACCACGCCAGTGGCGGCTGGAGTTTGCTCGGAGCGTCCGAAAAAGAGGTTTCGTGCTAACTGGTGCGGAAGCCTTCCGAGGTAATTTTTGATTTTTCCTCAAACAGTTGTTTTATTGTTATAACTGTATTTTGAGTTTCTTCGTCCTTCATCCACAGCGTGCCTAAGAAAAGGGTTGAAGCTCCAGTCCTTGTAGCAGCGGTTGTGGCTGTGCAGGCTAAAGCTCCAGCTTTGATTCCAGCGCCGCCTTAAGAGGTGGTCGAGGCTGCAGCAGCCCCGGTGCTGGCTATCGTGGTCTTACCTCGACTCATCCCCAGAATCTCCCGTGGTAGCGTTGAACCATGGGAATGAAGATGTACCAGCGGCACCAGCCCCGGAGGTTGAAGCTCCATGCTTGGATGCTGAGATGTTGGACGCTCCGGCCACAGAGTCGGAGGTAGCTGCAATTCCGGCCCTAGAACCGGATGTTGTTGAAGCCCTGGAAGTTATGCCGGTGGTTCATGAGGTCCTAGCGGTGGAGTCGAGTGTTGATAGCGCTCCGACACCTGAGCCAGTTGTCGAGGAAGCTCCGGCGGTAGAGCCGGTTGCTGTAGAAGTTTTGACTGTGGAGCCGGTCGTTGAAGAGGTTCTGGCATCCAAGCTAGTTGCTGCGGAGGTATCGGCGCTTGAGCCTATGATGGTCGAAGCGCCAGCGCCTGAGCCCATGATGGTCGAAGCGCCAGCACCTGAGCCAGCGGTGGAGGAGGCGCCTGCGCTAGAGCCAGAAGTAGCTTCTGCTCCAACTGAACCTTCAACACATGTTCCGAAAGTGGTGATCCCAGAGGTGCCCGCTGCTGAGCCAGTGTGCCAGGATGAAGCTGCTGCACCCCCCCCCCCCCCCCCCCGCCTGAGGGGCCAGTTGTTGATGACTTAATGGTTGGACCTTTGGAGTCAATTTCGGAGGTCGGAACTTCTGTTGTAGGACCTTCCTCGGCGGCGGACGAGGCTATCCAGGAGGACGGCCCTAGTGTCGTGGAAGCTTAGGGGACCGCTCTTGTAGAGTGGGACCCAATTTTTTTTACTAAAGACCCGCTGGAGACAGCGGAGAGTACCCCGGCGGGTCCGAACCCGATCCCCCTATCGTTGTCTATTGACAACGCCTGCTCTAGTCTTCGCCAGGTCCAGCTGGCTTTCTACCACGATGGCAAGGCCCTCGAGGAGGAGCACCACACCCTTAGGAGGTGGCGCAACCGACTCCTTTTCAAGACCAAGCTGGCGCAGTCGAGGCTGGCTGATGATAAGGAGTGGGTGCAGAGGGAGAAGGTCCGCCTGGAGTACTGGACGACCTCGTGAAGAGGGAGGAAGAGCTTGTCCAAAAGACAGCTCTGGCTGATAAGAGTCTCGAAGAACGCACCAAGAAATTGGAGGAGCGTTGTGAGGAGGAGGAGAAGAAAGCCTGGGAGCAAGGGAAAGATCTTTACTAGCAGGAGAATGCCATCGCCGCTAGGAAGAAGAAAGTGCAGGGCCGAGAGAAGGATATGGTCAACCGACGGAATGAGATCCACCCCCGGGAGGAAGAGCTTAGTAAACTCAAAAGGCAGGTTGCTGAAAGGATTCAGCAAAATTCCAAAGAGGTTGAGCGTCTTGCTCGGGAGAGCTCGGAGCTTGCATCGGCCAAAATATCCTTGGAAGAGATGCGAAGCGCAAGGGTTGCAGAGTCCAAACAAGTTTGGGACTTCCTGGGCAAGGCCAACAACGCGCTGACGCAATTGGGCTTCATTCCCATGCGTCCGGATGATCCGGAGCCAGAGCTCGACCAGGCATTGGAGGCACTGAGTTCAGCAGACAACAAGCTCACCAAGATGGGCGATGTCATCGCAGACTAGCTGGAAACTGAGGGACAGTCCCTGGCGAAGAACATCACAGAGTTCGTGCTGACATGCTACACCAGCCGGGACCCTCAATTCCCTCTGGACCCGGTGCTTGAAGGCCCCATCGAAGGAGAGGGTGAAGCCGCTCGAGCCAGCGTGTCGGAGGTGGCCCAGAAGGTCGCCCAGTTCTTCCATAGGGTCTAGGACCAGCTCTCTGTAGCTCCCGCTTGTATTCTCTCTTCTACTTCTCCAATTTTGTAATCTCTTGTCTCCAGATGAATGAAATCCAAAATTTTTTATGAATTTCATTTTTTGTCTTCAACACCTTTGTCTCACTTGGCCCCCTGGTAGATGTCCACAATTTGTTTGTGAACATGTACCAAAAGGATGTAACAGTTGTTGAAGACTTGCATGCTTCGAACTTGTAGAATGTAGGTCCGAAGTCTTCGATGGTGTAGGCCCCCTGAGGTTGTCGGAGCTTAGTGGCTCCGACATTGACCATCGTCGGAGCTTAGTAGCTCCGGCAGTAGTCTCCATCAACGCGTAAAGCATCGATGGTTGGCCCTCTGGGGTGTCGGAGCTTGGTAGCTCCGGCAGTGACCTCTATCAACACATGGTGTGTCAACGACAGACTCCCCTTTAGAGTCTTTCCACCATCTTCACGTTGACGGTATGCCCCCTAGCTTTACCGGAGCTGAGTAGCTCCAGCGATGCTCGATGTCAATGTTTGAACATCGACCACAAGCCGCCTAGAGGGTCTCGGAGCTTTGGCAACTCTAGCTTCATTCACCATCATCATGAAATATTTATTTTTCCTGCACACTGAAGTCAAGAAAAATAGTAAAATCTGTTTCCTATCTATAACATCATTGTGGATTACTATTCCCGAGAAAGTTTTAGGTCAAACACAATTCTTAATACAATCAAGAGCGCCGTCTTGTTTCCTTCAGATCCGATCGTTTCTGGACTTGCCTTACTTCGGCCTGTCGGGGTGTAGGTAGAGTGGCGTACTTAGGGTGCATGACCAGGCTAAGTCGATAGCACACTCCGACCCTAGATTGGCTTGGCAGCATTCAGACGAGTAGACCATCAACAATGTTTGGACCTGAGAGAATAGACAATGCAACTCGAATTGTACATGAACTGGTCGAGCTAAAGTTTCTTAAGAACGGCACAACTTTGTTATAGACAAGAAAGACAAAAGTAAAAAATATTGAGCCTGTACAAAGTAAATGCACGTGGAGTCTGTTTTCACATAATGATGTCTTTCATTATAGGTCCAGGGTACAGGGGAAACAAGTACACTCTTAGGGTACGGAACCAGGCTAAGTGTGTTTCGTTTCTTGTTTTACCCAAGGTAGCTAGCTACACTTTTAGTTTTGAGACTATGACAAGTGTTGCATGGACATTGCGGACCTAATGGGGTAGGTCCGGCTGCCCTCCCGGAGGAGCTACCCGACTCTGTACAATGACTCTATAACATACATCACATGTAATTACAGACTCACCTCCGTGATATTAAGCGTATAACTTATAGAGGTGCTCAATGTTCCATGGATTTTGGAGAGGTGTCCCATCCTCGATTGCCAAGCGAACGCACCCGGGATGGGACACTTTGATCACTCGAAAGGGTCCCTCCCAGCTGGGAGAGAGTTTGTTTAACCCTTCTCTATATTGTATTCTCCGTAGCACCAGATCGCCTTCCACGAGCTGTCGGCTGTGAACATGCCGTTGGTGATAGTGCTGAAGAGCTTGGCGGTATCAGGCATTCCGAACAGCTGCTCGGCACCTTCCCTCTTCAAGGAGGTCAAGGTCTTCACACCGGAGCTGGTCCTGCGTGGCTTCATCGGAGGTCTGGACCTGGATCGACCCCAAGGTGATTTCTGGAGGATGGACTGCTTCAGCTCCGTACACTAGGAAGAAGAATGTCTCTCCAGTTGACCGGTTTGGAGTTATCATGTTGGCCCATAGAGTGGGCGGAACCTCTTCGATCCAGTTGGCTCCATGTTTTTCAGGCGCTCATATGTGTGCGTCTTGATTCCTTTCAGGATTTTTGCATTTGCTCTCTCGGCTTGGCCATTGCTTGTCGGGTGAGCTACGGAGGCGTAGCTGACTTGGATGCCGAGGTCTTCGCGGTATCCTTGGAAAGCAGAGCTTGTGAATTGGGTCTCATTATCTGTTATGATTTTGTTCGGGACTCCAAATCTGCATACGATGGACTGCAAGAAGTTGATAGCTAATTGCTTGTTTATTGTCACAACTGGAGTTTCTTCCGGCCATTTGGTGAATTTGTCAATGGCAATATACAGGAACTTGTAACCTCTGACGGCTCTTGGGAAAGGTCCCAAGATGTCCATCCCCACATAGCGAAAGACCATATAGGAGGTATCATTTGTAGAGGCTGAGCCGGTGTGTCAATTGGCTTTGCATGGAACTGGCATGCTTCGCATTTCTTCACCAGCTCAGTTGCATCCTGGAGCGCTGTAGGCCAGTAGAAACCATGTCGGAAGGCTTTACCGACCGGCGTGCGGGAAGACGCGTGGCTCCCACACTCGCCTCCATGGATTTCTGCTAGGAGCTCGCAGCCTTCTTCCCTTGTGATGCACCACATTAGGACGCCGTTGGCACCGCGCCGGTAGAGATCCCCTTCTACTAGCGTGTATCTTTTAACCAATCTGACTATCCAGTTAGCGGATACATCATCGTCAGGAAGGATATTATCTTTCAAGTAGCTCCGGATCTCCGAGATCCATGCATCGGAACTTGCATGAGAATTTGAGTCTTGCGTGTTGGGTTGCTCGGAGCTTCCAGCAGCACCTACGACCCTTGATGGCTGCCATGGTAACAGGGCCATCTGGACCGCCAGCTTCGGGATGCTGGTCTCGCTCCCTTCACTCAGTTCGGCAGGCTGAGCTGTGGGTTTTGAAAACCTCTGGACGAAGGTTTCGTCAGGAGCTGGAGTTCCGGTTGACGCTTTCGTCGAGAGTTCGTCAGCTTCAGTGTTATGGACACGCTGGACATGGTGGAGGTCCAGGACTTCGAAGTCCTTCTGAAGCCTCTGGGCTTCAAGGAGATAAGCAGCTAGTTGAGGATTGTTACAGGAGCATTCACCCTTCACCTGTTTGATGATGAGCTACGAATCTCCCTTGACCAACAGCTGTTGACACCATATGATAGTGCCACCTTTAGTCTGTAAATGAGTGCTTTATACTCCGCCATGTTGTTGGTCGCCTTGAAATCAAGGTGGACCATGTATTTTACCTTCTCCCCGGTTGGAGCGAGGAGAAGGACTCCAGCTCCGGCCCCCTGCTTTTGCATGGAGCCGTCGAAGTAGAGGGTCCAGTGAGGTTCGGTGAAGACCGGAGCCTTGAGTTCCGGCTTATGCTCACTAGGGCCCCTAGGGTTTGATGGAGAGGGGGTCCACTCCGCCACGAAGTCAGCCAATGCTTGACTCTTGATCGAATTCGGCCAATTCTGCTGTCCACTTTGCAATGTTCCCAAAAGAGTTGGGATTATGCAATATCGCACGCAGTGGATGAGAGGTCACCACTGAGATCTTGTGAGCTTGGAAGTAATGGCGAAGCTTCCTGGAGGTGATGAGAACTGCGTAGAACAACTTGTGCACCTCTAGGTATCTAGTCTTGGCATCATGTAGTACTTCGCTGATGAAGTACACTGGGCGCTGGACTGTCCGGACCCTCCCGGAGGGGCCCGGAGCTTCCTCCACATCGACCCGGACCCTCCCGAAGGGGTCCATCTGCTTGGGGGCCTCTGGGTCCTTGCTGGAGGAACCCGGAGCTTCTACTGGAGCGACCCGGACCCTCTCGGAGGGGTCCAGATCTTCTGGAATAACTCCCTGTAGATCCAAGTCTGGGGCCTGGGACCCAGACTCACCTTTAGGAACCTCTAGACCCTCCCGGAGGGGTCTGAATTCCTAAGCTTGGGATGGTTCTGGTCTCTCCGCAACAAGGACCATGCTGACAATCTCGTCGGTTGCTGAAATATAAAGCAGTAAGGGCTCACCAGGGTTCGGAGCTACCAAGGTTGGTAGAGTGGTGAGGAGCTGCTTTAGCTCCTGGAACGCCTTTTCTGCTTCTTCGGACCATTGGAATGGTCCGGACTTCCTCAATAGCTTGAAGAAGGGTAGTGCCCGTTCTGCCAATCTTGAGATGAACCGGCTGAGGGGGCTAGACATCCAGTTAGTTTCTGGACGTCCTTGATGCGGCCTGGTGGCCGCATATCCTCAATGGCTTTAATCTTCGCCGGATTCGCCTCTATGCCCCGGTGGTTTACCAGGAAACCAAGAAACTTTCCAGAGCTAACCCCGAAGACGCACTTGTTTGGGTTCAACTTCGTGCAAGTGACTCAGAACTTGTCGAAGATAGCATGCAGAGTGTCAAGGAGTGACTCCTTGTCCTTGAACTTGACGACGATGTCATCAACATACACTTCCACTACGTCTTTGATGAGCTCTTCAAAGGTTTTGTACATAGCTCGTACAAATGATGAAGTTGCATTCTTGAGACCAAATGGCATGGCAGTATAGCATTACAATCCATCTACTGTGATAAAAGAAGTATGTTCTTCATCTTCCCTAGACATTCTGATTTGGTGGTACCTAGAATATGCGTCTAGGAAACACTGTAATTCACACCCGAAGGTGGAATCCACTATCTGATCTATTCTAGGTAGTGGGAATGGATCTTTTGGGCATGCCTTATTCAGTGTTGTGTAGTCGATACACATGTGAAGCTTCCCGTCGGCCTTGGGTACAATGACTAGGTTTGCCAGCCATTTTGGTTGGAAGACTTCTCGGATGAATCCAGCTTCAAGCAACTTCTTCACTTCTTGTCGTATGAAGTTCTGTTGCTCTACTGATTGCTTCCGAGGCTTTTGGTGTACAGGCCGAGCGTCAGGATAGATCTTTAGATTATGCTCGATCACTTCCCTAGGGATCCCAGACATTTGTGACGGTTGCCAGGCAAACACATCAACATTAGGCTGGAGGAAAAGTGATGAGCGCGAGTTCCTATTTGTCATTCAGACCTCCCGATATACGGGTGGTCTGGGCGGCATCAGAACCGATTTGGACGACTTTGACGGGGATGTCAGTGTCGCCGCTAGGTTGCACGCGAGGTGCGGAGGTTGAGCCTCGTTGAAGAATGCTCGGGGGTTTCGGAGCTTGTTCCTGCCTGGACTCTTCCTCCTGCGTTGTAGCAAGTGCATGAAGTTCTTCCAGAGCAGTCACTTAGGCAGTGCGGTCTTCGCGGATCCGTAGAACACCAGCTGGTGTTGGCATCTTCAACACCAGGTAGCCATAATGAGCAGCAGCCATGAACTTGTACAAGGCGGGCCTGCCCAGAATGGCGTTGAAAGGTAGGTTGATATGAGCAACATCAAAGACAACCTTCTCAGTGCGATAACTCTCCCGAGTCCCGAAGGTCACGGGGAGAGTAATGGCACCGATTGGGGTTATGGCCCTCGAACCTACTCCGGAGAAAGGTCGGGAGGGGCGAAGGTCCGAAGGTCGGAGCTGAAGCTTGACGAAAGCTTCAAAGCTTATGAGGTTCAGCCCTGAACCTCCATCCACCATTACATGGTGAAGTTGAATGTTATTGATGGTCGGAGATACCATCAAAGGTAGTTGACCAGCTTCGATCATGTTCCGAGGGTAGTCCGAAGCATCAAAAGTGATGGTGGTGTCCATCCACTTTCGATAAGGCTCCGCCCTGGCTATAGGAGCTACTGAGGCCATGTCCCGCCGCATTGTCTTGAGGACACGGCGGGAGATGATGTCCCACGAACCACCAAAGACGGTGTTCATGGTCTTCGACGCTCATTGTCAGAGACGTCGGAGTTGTCATCGACAGAGGTGTAAATAGCCTTCAGGACCTTTTTAGGGTCCTGAAAGCCTAACTCCTCTTCAGCCGAAGCTTCATCAACCTTCTGTTTTCCTTCCCTCTGACGGAAAGGAACTTCTTCCCGGCGCTTGTTGTAGCGCTTGGCAAGGTTTTGGACCTCCCAGCAGTCCTCCAAGTTGTGGATAGGACACCACACTTTGGAGTTGCCACCATCTTCAGAGGACGGTCGAGGTCGTTTCTCGGGGCGTGGCCTCCGACCACCCGGAGCTGCAGTAGCTACAACAGTAGATGTGCCGGTCGACGGATTCTTCATGCCGTTGGACTTTTTCTTATTTTTGCCACTCCCGGAGGTAGTGGCTTCGCCTTTGGAGGATTTTTTACCATCCTCTGGAGGTGGTTTGGAGTGCATTTCACGTCCCTCCGCAGCTTTGGCACACTTGTCTGCCAAGCTGAAGAGCTCCGTGACGCTGGTAATCTCCTTGATTGCCAACTTCTCCAGCATCTTCTTATCTCGTAGGCCGTGTCTAAATGCCACGTCAACAGAGGCGCTGGAGATAGAAGGAATAGTGTTTCGTACCTAGGAGAACCTCTGGATGAATGAGCGCAGGGATACCCCCCTTTCTACACGACTGCAAAAAGGCCCAGTTCGGTGCCTGGTCGGGCGTATGAACTCCCGAAATTGGCAGTGAACTGTTGGCACAATTCCTCCCAACTATTGATGGAGTTTTGAGGAAGGCTCATGAACCAGGACTTGGCGGTCCCAGTCAAGGCCACTGAGAAGTAGTTGGCCATTACGGCCTCGTTACCTCCGGCCGCAAGGATTGCGGTGGAGTAAATCTGGAGAAACTCATCGGGATTAACAGTCCCGTCAAATTTCTCCGGCAGATGAGGCCAGAACTTTTGTGGCCATTTGACCATGCGTAGGTGCATGGCCAGGGCAGAACAGCCTCTTCCTACTCCCTCGGGAGCAGGACTGTCTCGAGCCTCTCGCCTTTCGCGAGCACGCTCGATATGGACACGACCGTCCTGTTGACGGTAACGGCGATCAAGCTCCGCCTGGAGGTCATGAGTGGAAAGCCTGGTTACCATATGAGTGCGTCGCGCCCCGGAAGGTAGCGACGTAACTTGTTGAGATGCAGCACGCCTCCTGTTTTGGGAAGCGTGAGGACCAAGTATGCCCGACACAGTCCCATGCTGCGATGGGGCTCGCCCCGAAGGGGGAGGACCTTGGTTGCTGATGCGGTCGGCTGCTGCTACAACCAGATGTTCCATGTCAGCCCTCCACTGCTCCATTGCACCCTGGGATGCACGTGTAGGTGGTGGACATTGAAGGAGAGCACGCGCTGCATGGAGCGTGTGTTTAGGGTTGTTGTTATTCGCCGATGCGGTGACCGACGCCAATGCACCGTCACACTGCTCAGCTTGACGTGCTGGTGCAGGCGGTGGCTGTGGAGGCATGACTCCTGCTGGAGCCACGGCACCTGCTGGTTGCTGCATGTTGGAGGGATTACCCCCAGCGGGTTGAACAGCAGGATTGCCGTTGGATGATCCAGCAGCTGAGTTCACCATACTTGAAATCTTGGGCGCACCCTACCTGGCGTGCCAACTGTCGGTGTTTGGATCCGGCAGATCTCCCGACACTACCGTTGGTAGATCGATGAGTTGTAGTTTGGTAATGGGCGCGCAGAGATTCAAGAAGGTGAAAGACAAGTGGACACAGAGATTTACGTGGTTCGGGCCGCCTGAGCGTAATACCCTACTCTACGGGTTGTGTTGGTGTTGTATTAAGCGTGTGAGTCTAGAAGAAGCTCCAGAAGAAGTAGCTCGTCTAGGTCAGGGATTCCAGTAGTGGTCTAGAATCGTCCCTTGTGTATCATCGACCAGTCCTTTTATAGTACAAGGACTGGTCGTTAACCGTTAGCCTGGCCCGACATGTGGCCCTGGCAGTTACACATGCTTAATATACAATTAATGAGGTTAATTACCCTTAATAACCCAGTAACGGGCCATAATAGTGCCGTTACTGGTATTAAGGGCCATCCGATTGTGTGTCATTAATATGGCATCAATGACACTTAATCGGGTCTTGAAGTATTTGATTGCTCCTTGAAGGTCTGGCGGTTCAGCCACGTGGCAGCTCCGGAGATTACCGTCGTGGACGGGTAGGTCCAGTGCTGTTGGACACATGTAGGCACCGGAGCTTCCCTCTGTGTGGGGTTAGATCCGGGGATGCCATACTGGTATCTAGTCCAGAGCTTTCCCATATGTGGGCGATAGCTCCGGTCTTATGATACACGTGGCAGCCCTGGGACTAACCATGCCGGGGAAGCAGGTCCGGTTACGCCTGACATGTGGGGCCTTTGGAGGTCTTCGAATCTGGTAGATGGAGTTTCCTTGTGATCTTTGCAATCCCAAGGGGTATCCAGTACATAGGGTACCGACAGATATAGTCTACCTAGGTGGGTAATGTGGGACTAAACATCTTAGTCACCTCTCCACACCACCTTGACTTTTCACCAGGGAAAATGGCCCAAAGAAATCATCCCATAAATAGGATCATGTAGCAGGACAAATCCCAACAATTACAAAATAGCAATCCATTTAAAACAAAGTTTACAAGCTTAATACAAGTGCGAAGCCGTGTTGTTTTAAATAGGTAAACTGACACTAGGTAAGGAAAAATAATAAGCTATAAGAAAATCACTTGGACCAACTAAAGCACTTGAATTAGGCGAGGTTTGGGCACCACTGTAGGTGCAACCCTAGCTTCAAATTCTAGTAGATGATATGAAAATACATTGTTGATGATCCAAAAGATAGAAATGAAGTTACTCCTGAATGGCTCAGCAAGTGTGAGTATTAAGACCATTTTTAGAAACTCTCAAAATTTATATTTATATATTTTCTCTATGTTCGCACACAAATACATTGCATGTACCCTGACATCCAGTGTGATACGCAAGGTATGTCACCGGAGGTGACTCATCGGAAGCATGATAGCATGACAGCTGATGTGTTTTTTTAAGACACGATGCACCACTCACTCAGAAAGGAACTCCTCGGAATTTGCAGCGTTAATGGGTTGCTCTAGATCGATTCACTCGCCTATAGAACGTCTTTCATGATCCATATTCAATGGAAAAATCAACAGTGGGAGAGAAAAAGCCAGGCAAAAGTTAGTAGTGTTTAACTCCCGGAATTTCTTCATAGTGGCTCCGTTTCATGCCTCATTTCAAAGGGAAGTCCAAAGTGGCTCTATTTCATTCTATTTCACTTCCTGTAGTGCTAGCACTTCCTATCATTTAATATCCATCCCTTTGGTCTTTTTGAATGTTGGTTGTTCCCTCTGGGCTATCACCCTACGCACACCTACACTACATAAGAAACCCAAATAGAAGACAAAGATGGGTGATGTGCTCAAAGATGCTCATCTCTGATAAGGTTAAGCGAGACGAGCCCGCTTCAGCAAGGATCTGGCGTGTCTCGGTTGAACGTACAAGGAGATGCATTACTATAAAGCTCGTCTCAGTTAAGTAAGTATTCCAGATGTGCCCTCCTCCATGACAAACGGGAGATGCGGCTTTGACAAAGCGCGTCTCCTATTTGTGAAAGAAATAAGACGAACTTTACAAAAAGCACGTCTCCTTTGTCTTTGGTTACAAAAAGACATGAACACATCGCTGAACGGTGAACACATTCATTCATTCTTAGTTGATTACACAAGATATTATTCATCACACAAATGAAAACATATAACACATTCATTCATTAACAATATACTACAAAACAGAAGAAAAAATTACAAGACACAAGAAAGGAAAAAACATCATCAACTAAAACAACAAAAGAAAAACTAAATCCTACTCCTCCTCCCGCTCCTCCTCCTTCTCTGGCGGCCATCCAGCGCCGGTGCAGTAGGAGTCCTGGTCGGTTGCTTCGGCTGGTCCAGATCAGGAGGTGCAACCTCGAGACCGAGGTTCCTCGCCATCGCCGCTACCAGGTTACTGCGACCCTCGGGGCCGAGCACCTCGTCCATCGTCTCGAGCAGCCTCCGGATCCGGTCGAACAGCATCTCGAGCCGCTTGTTATTTAGCCTTTTAGGAGAGCGGCAATACTGTTTTTTGTAGGGTAGCTCCATGGGTGGGCTTGGCGGAGGAATGTTGGTCATGGTGGGTTGTCTGCGCGGAGAAGAAGAAGGAAGACAAGAGGAGAGACTAATGGTGCCTTATATAAGGTTTGTGTAGAGACGCAAAATGGAGATGCGCTTAGCAGCAAAGTGCATCTCCTATACTCGACGTCTCCCTCCCCTATGCTAAAAGGGAGACGCGCTTTTATGAAAGCGGGTCTCCTATTCCCCACGTCTCCTTTAGCTTCGTGATTTTCTCTATTTTGCTTCGGTCATTGATATCACACATCTCTGAGCTTAGAGCACATTCACTTGATAACTAAATCATTCACTTGTCCAGAAAATAATCAATCCTTCCTTATGATTGTTGAGGAACACGATGAACACACCACACATTCATTCATTTGCACGGTTGAACACAAAAAAATATATTCATTCACAACAGTGGAACACACGATTGAACATAGATGCATTTCATTCATTAACACAATATATTACAAAACACAAGAAAAAGTACAATAAGACAAAAGAAAAGAAAAATCCACTAAAACAACAGAGAAAACCTAAATCCTACTCCTCCTCCGGCGGAGACTCTGGCGCCAGTGCAACAGAAGCCTGGGCCGGCTGCACCGGCGGTGCCATCTCGTGAACGAGGTTCCTTTGCATCACCGCCACCAGGTTTGTGTGGCCCTCGACACCGAACATCTGGGCCATCATCTCGAATAAAATGTCGAGATGATCGGCCACTCCCGTGATGAAGTAGAGGTAGTGGTCGGTGGTACCCATTCCAGTAACCTCTGGAAGGGTACCCAAACCTAAAGAACCCATGGTACGAGACGTATTGTTGTACGCCTCTTGCGCCATAAGGAGGCACTTCTCAGTGTTGAGCCTCTCGGGAGAGCTGCAACACAGTTTCTTGCAGGGTGGCTCCCTCGGCGGGCTTGGAGGCGGAATGTTGGCCATGGTGGTGGTGGGTCATCGGCACAGAGAAGACGAAGAAGAAACGGTTACAAAAATGAGCTACACGCTTGTGGAGAACTGACGGGTGATGGCATGTCGTATATGAGGTCTATGCGAAGTCGATGATGGAGCAGTTGGTTTCTCGCGCATCGTGGGACGATGGAACACATCGATACCGCCTCAGGGAAATGAAAGGTCGCGCATGCCAGTCACACGCGTCTCTGCACCACTGATGCTGAAATTAAGTTCTCTGCAATCCTCATGTCGCGCGTCTCTCTTTCAACAATGGAAGATGCACTATCAAATCTTGCGCGTCACGCATTTATCTTGCTCATCTCTTCGCCTCCGGTGCTCCTTTACTAATCGACCAACACTTCTTTACTAATCGACCAATGCTAATTTGCTAATCGACCAACTCCAGTGCGATTACCGCCTCTATTCGCCATCGCCGCCTGTCGATACTCTGCATACCAGGGGTGGCTCCAGTGCTGCCACGTGTCCCACAGTGCCGGACCTGCTTCCCACCTTAGTGAATGTGGCCTAGAGGGGGCTGAATAGGTCTTTTTGAAAATTGACAGAACCTACAACATTTAACAACCAGTTCAAAACCAGATATATTGGACTAGTCCGGTAAAGTGTGGACTAGTCCGGTGTGTACGGACTAGATTGATTAAGTTTGATCAATTAATTTTATTCTTCAAATTATGCAACAGAAATATACGATTAAGCAAAGTGTTACAAGGTTATGAATCAGGTTATATCACAATTCAATCTTATACTTGATATTTCAATATAAAGTAGTCAAGATCAATTGTAACCATAGATTGATATAATATAAAGGACAATGAACACAAAAGAAGAACACATGAGATTTATCCCGTGGTTCGGTTCCCACAGAGGCAACCTACATCCACGTTGAGGAGTTCACAAAAGGACCGGGTCTTTTCCAACCCTACCATCGTCGGATCTCCACGAAGGCCAATCCTCTTCCACTTATCTCAAAGGGGTGAATAACCGAATTCAAGGGGCCTTCTCACACGTTGAGAGCTCCCTTGGATTACAACACGAAATACCACCAAGAACACACTCAAAAGATTACAATTAAATCGTAGGAGTGTGTTAGAGAGTCAAATCAAGAGCTCAATGTGGTGTTGAACGTGTCTCTCCAATGAACTAGAGTGAATCCTCAAAGGATTGATCTTTGTTGCACTTAATTTCATGCAGAGATGTGGTTTTTGAGGCTCTTGGGAGGTGTGACAGCGCTAGGGTTCGAGAGAGTATGAAATATGGCCGTGCAACTCTATTTATATGGGTTTCTAAAAGTGACTGTTAGGGTTCAGAAATATCAGACTAGTCCGTGGTGGTCACCGGACTAGTCCTGTGTGATGTGTGTAGCAAACCCTAAGTGTCCCGAAATATCGGACTAGTCTGGCTAGGAACGGACTTGTCCGATTTCGCTACTGGATATCTTCAGACTAGTCCGATAGTCATCGGACTTGTCCGGACATGTGAAACACTAAGTGTATTGGATGACAAGCCGCACTTGAAAGACTTGTCTGATTTAGTTCAGAGGGTTTTTCGGACTAGTCCGTGCAAATATCGGACTTATCCGATTTGGACCAGAGAGAATATCGGACTAGTCCGGTTGTGATCGGACTTGTCCGATTTTGTGTGACTTGTGAAGTTTTTTGAGGACTAGTCCACACCGGGGAAGACTAGTCCGATTCTAGTCAGAGAGATATCGGACTAGTCCGATGGATATCAGACTTGTCCGATTTTGTGCAGAGAGGATATCGGACTAGTCCGGTGTTAGTTGGACTAGTCCGGTCCTATGTAACTTTGTGCAATGTGTGTGTTTAATTGTGATTGAGCTCTTGGGATGTGTTTTCTCAACACACTCCATACACAATGATCTACTATTCTTCTTCCATGAGCTCGTTTCCACGTTGCTCCTCATTCTTCCTTCTTTTTGGTACTTTGCTCATTTTTCTATTAAAAAACTGCACTCATCTCAAAAAAGCGGTTAGGATCCCAATTTCTTGTCATATATCATCCAAAACCCACAAGGGAGTCCTAGATGCACTTTCAATCTCCCCCTTTTTGGTGATTGATGACAACCAATTGAGATTTCACAAAATATGATAAAAATTGAGATTTTCATAAAGTATGCAGACATGAGTCCAAAATACATCAAGTAGTGAAAGCATAGTCCATATGTACATTCTTTATGGTGGGATGCATAACTAAGTGCACTGAAACATTGAGAATGACATAATTGACATTAATCACCCAATAGTAATCATATATGTCATTCTAGAGCAAAATCACAGTTTTCATAAATACTACTCAAAGGATCAAATCATTGCATCACAGAACCATAATTAACTTAAGATCATTGTTAAAACTTTACAAGCCACAAAATAGTTTAAAAACATAGCATAGGGCTCTCTCCTCGCAAACTACAGCTGAGACTAAGACTCCCCCTCAATCTCTCCCCCTTTGGCATCAAGACACCAAAAAGAAGGAGAGGAGGGTCCTAAGGTCTTCACTCTTCGCTGTCGGTCCTCTCATCATCGTTTTCATCATCTTCATCTTCAGCATGATGAGGAGGAGGAGGAGGAGGAGGAGGAGGTGCAGAGCTACTCGAGCCCCCAATGCCAAAGTAGGCAAGCTCGGAGGGGGTCAAGGGCCCGAGCTCGGTGAAATCAGAATATGAGTCTTCAGAGATTATTGGAGACCGAATTGGCTCAATCTCCAGTTTCTGGCAAATTTGCTTCACATTTGCCATGATATACTTCATGTCCTCCTTTCTTTTCTTGTTGAGCTTATGGGCCTTCACTTCGGCCTTTTTGCAGGAGGCAAAGATTGCAGTCAGATACTTGAGAATTCCACTGGCTGAACCTTTTTGAGGGGCTGCACTAGTAGTAGGGGCAGCCCTGGCATCTTCTCTTGTTCTTGCTGGTGCCTCGGGACTGGAGGCCGGCAAGGTAGCAGCCTGCACACTCGGCTTTTGAGGCATCTGAGGCCTCAAGGGGAGATGTTCCACATCTTTCACAAACTCAATTCCGGTGACTTTCTCAATCACAAACATTAGGTAAGGAGCATATCCACAAGACCTGTTGGGAGTGCAAGATATGTTCACCATGTCATACCAGATGTATTCCGCCACATCAAACGGGCAGTCCTTGCTTATGACCCTCATCAGAGTCCGGAGGTATCCTTGCACACTCCCAGCATCTTCATCCTTGGGAGCAATCGTCTTCCTCAAAACTCTGTTCAGCACCACAAAAAATGGCTTCTTATTTTTGGTGGAGGAAGGGTTGAACTTTGAGTTTGGCTCATATAGGAACATCATCCTATCCTTCTCAATGACACCTATGTTGTGAATGATCAGGCAGTCAGATCTTGTGGTGTCAAGGTGAAGCAGGCTAGCAAAATCTTCTTGAGTAATACTATACTTGGATCCATGAGTCATCCAAGTTACACTCTCCTCATCTTAACTAGAGAAGTGACAGGTTGCAAAAACTGTGCAATCACTTCATCATTCCAGTTATTCCTGAAGGCGAAAAGATCCCTCAGGCTATGCCTCTTAATGGCTCTCACTACCTCAGTGAATGGTGAGCAGCCCTTTTTCACAAAATGTGCCCAGTCAATCCACTGACTGCGCACAACTGGTGTCTTCATTGGGAGATACACCGATCTGTAGAAATCAGCATGGAAGTTGCACCAGAATCTTCGATCAACAGCTTGCTTCGGTCAGCCATACCAATCAATGCTCCTGAATTTTGCCGCCGAGTCACTGCCCTTCCCGTTGAACTTCTCTTCATTGGGGTCTCGGACCCCTTCCCTTGGAGCATGGAGTTTTGCCGCCGAGTCACTGCCCTTCCCGTTGAACTTCTCTTCATTGGGGTCCTGGACCCCTTCCCTTGGAGCATGGAGTTTCAACGGGCCAACCGGACCCGTAGCAATCCCTTTGCCCTTGCCCTTTGCTTAGCGAGGGCCACTTGATGATGCAGCTGCCTTGGAGACTGATGTCTTTGCCAACACCTTCCTCCGAACCTGAGGAGAGGTTGGAGCTGGCTCAGAGGGTCTTTCTTGGCGCTTCTTGTCAAGACACGTCAAGGTCTGAGGTGCCACCTCGTGGTCCATCTCGGCCTCAAAGTCAGAGACATCATTGCCCGAGCTCGACATGACCTGAGAATGAGTGGCATGATTGAGAATGAATGATACAAGGCATAGGTATGGAAGGATAGCAAGGAATTTCATTGAGGAATTGAGAAACTAGGTTTTAAGTGCAGATAAATCGGACTTGTCCGGTGTACAGGCACAGATTAGTCCGGAGATATCGGACTTGTCAGTGCATAGACCGGACTAGTCCGGTGTTCAAACTCAAAAACCTAGAAAACTAGACACATGGTGATTCCTAATGCACAACGACCTTAGCATACACGTAATACATCAAGAGAGCATGTATACAACGCGGAATGCTAGGCTATTTGATCAACAATGAAGAAATTTGGAATTTCTAGGGTTTGAGTGAAAATTACTGAAGAATTCGATTGATGCTCGAAGAGAAGGGTGTTGAAGTCCGGACTTGTCCGTGAACTTCAATCTTCGAGCAAGGATGCTTGATCTTCACCCAAATGCGGAGCTTTTTGGTGGAAGGGACTCAAAATCGCCATGGGAGCTCGAGTGGAAGAGAGAGAACGCGTGAGGAAAGAGTGAAGGTGAATGAATTAGGGTTTGGCGGCGGCTAGGGTTATGGACACGAAAAATCGGACAAGTCCGGAGGTGACCGGACTAGTCTGAACTTTTCGAGAGGACAATATCAGACTAGTCCGTTGAATGCCGAACTAGTCCGTCCTAACCGGCACTCTGCGGACCAGTCTGCACGGGCGGACTAGTCCGAGTAACCACGGCCTAATCCATGGTCACCAGGAGAGAATTTCTTAGTCCATTCATATATATTTGAAGGTACATATTTAGAGAATAGAGAGGCAAAACAAATCAAATAATCTTGATGAGTATGACCAGTAAGCATACAACAAACAAGCAATGATCATAAGTCATCAAGATTTAGTAATGGACATAGTTTTTCGGAGAAAAATGAGAGAGATGATTTTCACAATCCAATCAACATATTTGAAGAATTCATATAGGTATGCAACATTTCAAGCCACACTCCGAGCATCAAGGATATTTAGTTCATTTCGGAGTTCACAAAAACGCTTTTCATCAAGTGGCTTGGTGAATATGTCGGCCAATTGCTTTTGAGTTTTGACATGTGAAATGGCTATGTCTCCTTTCATGGCATGATCTCTCAAAAAGTGATGTCTTATGTCTATGTGTTTATTCTGGAGTGCTCAACTGGGTTCTGGGCAATTTTGATGGCACTTTCATTATGATAAAGGAGTGGAATATGGTTCATATTGTAACCATAATCCCTTAGAGTTTGTCGCATCCAGAGAAGTTGTGCACAATAACTTCCGGCTACAACATACTCCACTTCGGCTGTGGATAAGGCAATGGAATTTTTTTTCTTGGAGGACCAAGAAACTAGGGATCTCCCTAGGTATTGGCATTTACTGGAGGTGCTTTTTCTATCTACTTTGCACCCGGCATAATCTGCATCGGAGTAACCAATGAGATTGAATTTTGAGCCTTTTGGGTACCAAAGACCATGGTTGGGTGTATGAACCAAATATCTCAAGATCCTTTTTACGGTTGTCAAGTGACATTCCTTAGGATTGGCTTGAAATCTTGCACACAAACATACACTCAACATAATATCTGGCCTAGATGCACATAAATAGAGTAGATATCCAATCATGAAGTGATATACCTTTTGGTCGACGCTAGGTCCATATTCATTGAGATCTAAGTGGCCATTCGTTATCATGGGGGGTTTTATGGGCTTCACCTTGTCCATGCCAAACTTCTTAAGTATGTCCTGCGTGTACTTGGTTTGTCTTAGGAACGTCCCTTCCTTCTGTTGCCGCACTTGGAATCCCAAGAAGTACTTTAATTTTCCCATCATTGACATTTCAAACCTGTCTGTCATGATTTTACTAAATTCCTCATAGAAGGATTGGTTAGTTGACCCAAAGGTTATATCGTCAACATAAATTTGACAAATAAAAAGATCATTATCAAAATTCTTTGTAAATAGTGTAATCTACTTTGTCAATATTAAAGCCATTTTCAATTAAGAAATCTCTAAGATACTCATACCAAGCTCTAGGAGCTTGTTTGAGGCCGTAGAGAGCCTTACGCAATTTAAATACGTGGTCGGGGAACTCTTCATCTTCAAACCCGGGTGGTTGCTCCACATACACCTCTTCCTTGATTGGTCCATTGAGGAACGCTCTTTTCACATCCATTTGATACAGCTTGAAATCATGGTCAGTAGCATATGCAAGTAATATTCTAATACATTCAAGCCTAGCTACTGGAGCAAAGGTCACATCGAAATCCAAACCTTCGACTTGTGAATACACTTTGGCCACAAGTCGTGCCTTGTTCCTTGTTACCACCCCGTGTTCATCTTGTTTCTTGCAAAAGACCCACTTGGTGCCGATGATGTTTGCATTGGGTCTTGCCACAAGTTCCCACACCTTGTTCCGCTTGAAGTTGTTCAATTCTTCTTGCATTGCCACCACCCAGTCCGGATCTTTCAATGCATCTTCAACCCTGCATGGTTCCAAAAAGGATACAAACGAATAGTGCTCACAAAAGTTAGCTATGCGAGATATAGTGGTTACTCCCTTTTGGATGTCACGGATGATATTGTCGATTTAGTGATCCCTTTGGACGCATTGGTGTACTCATGGGTGTGGCACTTGAGGAGTTGTATCTTCATGATCATCTGCTTCTCCCCCTAAGTGATTGCCTTCGTTGACTTGTTGATAATCTTTGTATTCTTGTGGTTGATCTTGTGTTGACGCTCCCCCTTGATCGTTGGTCTCCTCTTGTGGTTCATCTTCCTCATGTACGTGTGGAGGTGGCTCTTGTGGTCGAACCTCACCTAGAGCCATTCTTTTCAATGCTAGACAAGGAGCTTCTTCTTTACCTAGTTCACATGGATCAACTTGCTCCTTTTGGGAGCCATTAGTCTCATCGAACACTACGTCACGTGCTACTTCAACAAGTCTGGAGGTCTTGTTGAAAACACAATAGGCGTAAGTGTTCGAATCATAACCAAGCAAGAAACCTTCATCGGACTTTGAAGCGAACTTTGAAGTCCTAGGCTTCTTGTTCACGATATAACATGGAGAACCGAAAACTCGAAAATATGAAATATTTGCTTTGTTACCGGTGAGTAGCTCATATGATGTCTTCTTGAGTAGTCGATGAAGACGAGTCGATATACGACGTGGCAAGCGGTGTTAATCGCTTCCGCCCAAAATCGATCCGATGTATTGTACTCATCGAGCATTGTTCTTGCCATCTCTATGAGTGCTCGATTCTTTCTTTTGGCAACTCCGTTTTGTTGTGGGGAGTACAGTGCTGAAAATTCGTGCTTTATGCCTTCTTCATCAAGGTACACCTCCACTTGCATGTTCTTGAACGTCGTGCTGTTGTCGCTTCGAATATTCCTGATTGTTAATGAGAATTTGTTTTGAGCTCGCTTGAAGAACTTCTTGAGTATTCCTTGTGTCTCTGACTTATCATGCAGAAAGAAAACCCAAGTGAAGCGAGAAAAATCATCAACGACAACTTAACCATATTTGTTACCGCCGATGCTTATGTAGGCTATTGGACCAAATAAGTCCATGTGTAGTAGCTCGAGTGGTCTTGTTGTAGTCATGACGTTTTTGGTGGGGTGAGGTGCTCCAACTTGCTTCCCGGCTTGACACGCGCTACAGGGTCTGTCTTTCTCAAATACAACATCCTTTAAACCTCGGATGTGATTGCCTTTGAGGAGTTTTTGAGGGTTCCTCATACCAACATGCGCTAGTCGTCTATGCCACAGCCAACCCATGTTGGTCTTTGCAATCAAGCATGTGTCAAGTTTAGCTTTATCCTTGTTGAAGTCAACAAGATAGAGCTTTCCCTTTAACATACCCTTGAATGCAATGGAACCATCACTCCTCCTAGAAACGGTCACACCCTCGTTAGTGAACAAGCAATTATAACCTTTGTCGCATAATTGAGATATGGACAGTAGGTTATAATCTAGAGATTCAACATGTAAAACATGAGAAAGTGTGTGTTTAGAGGATATTGCAATTCTACCGGTACCAAGCACCCTTCCTTGACTATTATCTCCAAAGTAGATGCCCTCGTTCGGGTCCTTATTCTCTTCATATTCCATGAACATTCTTCTTTCCCCGGTCATATGGTTGGTGCAGCCACTGTCTAGCACCCATTTAGATCCACCAGAGGAATAGGCCTGCAAAAACGAATCATGCTTTGGTTTTAGGTACCCAAGCTTGCTTGGGTCCTTCGAGGTTAGTTACAATACATTTGGGCACCCACACATGAGACTTGGTGTTCCCATGGCATGGCCCAACATAATGAGGATAAACCTTGCCAAAATTATTTCTCATTAACACATAGGAGGCATCAAAAGTTTTAAACAACAGTTGTTGTTGTTTATGTAAAGGACTAGTCTGGGGGGCCGGACTTGTCCGGAGGACCAGACTTGTCCGGACACCGACCGGACTAGTCCGGTGTTCATGTGTAGTTACTGTCTTAATCTATGACTTTCCAATTTGAGAGGGCCTTCCTTTTACAAAGGTAATCCTCTCCTTGTTATTCTTATGGCTTCTAGCATGTTGCTTTTCACCATAAGAATAACCAATGCCATATTTGACATTTGGAGGACTTTTGACCAAGTATGCACTACGTGCATATTTGATCTTCTCCTTGTCAAATATGCCACTTTGGGCAGGATGTTTATCCTTTGTAGAGGTTGGCTTATCCTTCAAACTGTTGTCACCTTTCTTACATGTGTAAGCATAAGCAAAATCAGTTTTAGTGGGTTGAGAAGGTGAACTTTAAGAGGAGGAAGGTTCACTCAGCTTGAGTGACTCAACCTGCACTTCAAGGATCTTGTTAACCAAGATCAGGTCAGCAAGTTGGTCCTTGATTGTGGAATTTGAGTCAGTCAACTCCAGGCAAGTTTCCTTGCTCGAAGCTAACTCAATTTCTAGTGATTTGCTTCGTTCCTTTTCAAGTTCTAGAAGTTTGTCAAGTTCGACATATTCCTCCTTTCGGGAGATGATCATGTCCTCTTGACGATGTATTAACCTCTCCTTCTCAACAAGTTGATCAAGCAAAATTTTCATTTTAGTAGTTGTTTTCCTATCTAGTCCAATAAGCATGTACTCATTACCACTATTGAGTTCATCATCGCTAGAATAAGAATGCACGGAGGGGGGGGGGTTTAATGGTTACCTTGCGTTTACCTTCCTTTGCCATAAGGCAAGTGCCATCTCCCTTCCATCCGCCAAGTGTAGGGAAAAGGGTAGACTTCTTGGATGTCTTCTCGATGGCTATGCTAGCCATCTCTTGTTCTTCGGACGATGAGGACTCATCATTTGAGTTCCACTCTTTCCCAATGTGCGCTTGTTCGGCTTGTTTCTTTTTCTTGAAGAATTTCTTGGGTTGAGGCTTGGCTTATGTGGTCTTCTTCTTGTTCTCCTCATATGGGCAATCAACTATAAAGTGGTTATACTCACCACAATTATAGCATGCCCGCCTCAACTTTGGCTTCGTTCTTTCCTTGAACTTTCCTTCGCTTGACTTTGTACCTTGTCTCTTTTTCATTATTCTCTTGAATTTCTTCATGAACAATATCATGTCTTCTTCATCCAATTCATTGCTCTCGTCGTCACTATCTTCCTCTAGTTGTGCTTCCCCAGCTTCTTTGGATAGGGGCTTGAGAGTGGACTTCAAAGCAACCCCTTTTTGCTTTGCCAAGGTGAGTTCGGCAATCTCCTTGACATGTTTTGCTTGTTTTTCCATCATCTCGAAGTTGATGATCTTTCCAAGCAGTTCATCCGGAGTCAACCTTTTGTATCTGGGGCTTTCTCTGATCATGGAGCATAGTGTGACGTTGCAAGGCGTAAAAGCTCTAAGGATGAGCTTTACCACCTCGTGGTCATTCCACTTCTTACTTCCGTATGATCTAACCTTGTTGATGAGTGTCTTTAATCGATTGTACATGTCTTGGGGTGACTCGTCTTCTTCAATTGCAAATCTTCCTAACTCGCCTTCAATCATTTCGATTTTTGCTTCACGCACATGTCGGTCACCTTCATGTGCAGTTTGTAGTGTGTCCCATATCTCCTTTGCAATTTCAAGTCAATCCACCTTGGTGAACTCATCCCAACTGAGTGAAGAGGTAATTACGGCCGCGGCTTGAGCATTTCGGTGAATTTCCTGCGCTTGGCTGGGGGTGAGCTCTTCGTCGTCGTCCAGGATATCTATCCCTATGCACACAATATGCCACAAACTTGGATTGAGGGAAATTAGATGCATTTTCATATTTTGCCTCCACGTTGAGTAATCACTTCCATCAAAGTGTGGGGCTTTTCCAAGTGGGATGGATAAATAATGATTGTTATTAGAATTGAGAAGATCATAGTTAAAAGGATATCGGGAGTAGTCGGTGTGACTACTCCCCTTCTTCTTCTCTTCAACTTTTACTTTCCCTTTGGAAAGTGTCTTCTTTCTTAGGAGCGCCTTTAGCTCCAGCGTCTCCTCATCGTCGTCCTCGAAGTCTTGAATGGCTTCGAGGAGCTTCTCCACCTTGAGGTTCTTTTCATCATCAACCTTCTCTTGGTTGTTGCTCTTATGGGTGTCCTTCATGTCCGACATGATATCCTTCGAGCGATTAGTCTCTTTCTTGAAGAACCTGCTCTGATACCAATTGAATGTGGCCTAGAGGGGGGTGAATAGGCCTTTTTGATAATTGTCAGAACCTGCAACACTTAACAACCAGTTCAAAACTAGAGATATCGGACTAGTCCAGTAAAGTGCGGACTAGTCCAGTGTGTACAGACTAGATTGATTAAGTTCGATCGATTAATTTTATTCTTCAAATTATGCAGCGGAAATATACGATTAAACAAAGTGTTACAAGGTTATGAATCAGGTTATATCACAATTCAATCTTATACTTGATATTTCAATGTAAAGTAGTCAAGATCAATTGTAACCCTAGATTGATATAATGTAAAGGACAATGAACACAAAAGAAGAACACAAGAGATTTATCCCATGGTTCGGTTCCCACAGAGGCAACCTACATCCACGTTGAGTAGTCCACAAAAGGACCGTGTCTTCTCTAACCCTACCCTCGTCGGATCGCCACGAAGGCCAATCCTCTTCCACTTATCTCAAAGGGGTGAATAACCGAATTCAAGGGGCCTTCTCACACGTTGAAACCTCCCTTGGATTACAACACGAAATACCACCAAGAACACACTCAAAAGATTACGATTAAATCGCAAGAGTGTGTTAGAGAATCAAACCAAGAGCTCAATGTGGTGTTGAACGTGTCTCTCCAATGAACTAGAGTGAATCCTCAAAGGATTGATCTTTGTTGCACTTAATTTCGTGGAGAGATGTGGTTTTTGTGGCTCTTGGGAGGTGTGACGGCGCTAGGGTTCGAGAGAGTATGAAATATGGCCGTGCAACTCTATTTATATGGGTTTCTAAAAGTGATCGTTAGGGTTCGGAAAGATCGGACTAGTCCGTGGTGGTCATCGCACTAGTTCGGTGTGCTGTGTGTAGCAAACCCTAAGTGTCCCGAAATATCAGACTAGTCCGGCTAGGAACGGACTTGTCCGATTTCGCTACTGGAAATCTTCGAACTAGTCATAAATCATTCAAAACCCACAAGTGAGTCCTAGATGCACTTTCACTTAGGGTGGCTCCAGTGCTGCCACATATCTTGGGGTGTCGGATTTGCCTCCCCGACAGGGGAAGCTCTGGTGCTGCCACGTATCCAATGGCTCCGGAACTGCCTCCCTGCAGAGGCAAGCTCTAGAGCTGCCACGTGTCAGACGCCCGGACCTAGCCTGCAACGGGAAGACAATGGGATCTTCAATGATACGGATATTCAAGGGCTATCAATTGGCCGTTACAAGACCTGGTTAACGCATCATTAATGCTATATTAATGACACATAATTAGAGGACTATCAAGACTGGTAACACTGCTGTTAAGGCACATTATCATGCTATTAACCACCCTTAGCACCATAGAAGGGTGCACACTGTAACAGCTAGTCTTTGGCATATAAAAGGGATGCGCTGCACAGTAGGAAAAAATATCAAACACAATCAACGAATCCCAAGCTCACGCTTATGTACACTCATACAATACACAAACACCCCGTGGAGTAGGGTATTACGCTCAGGCGGCCCAAACCACGTAAATCCTCTGTGTTCACCTTTGTTATTGATCTTCATTAGCATCCCATGCGAATACGAACCTCCTCGGATTACTTCTTAGTGGTACCAGGGGAAGTGTCATAGTCTACACTTCGATATTTGACGCGCCAGGAAGGGATGCTCAATTTCAAGATCTTTAATATGGTGAACATAATCGTTGCTTCCAACAGACTGGCTGAAAGGCTGTTGGAGGAAACCCCTCCAATGTTCAGAACCGGCAAACGTTGTTGTTCCGGTGGCCGCCACACCACTTCCACCACCTTCTGCTGTAGCGGCCAATGCAGGACAGCAGGATGGTGAATTTTCACATCAGTCAAAACATCGACAAACAACCCAAAGAACGATGTAGGATTGAAGATCACGTGAAAATCTACCAGAGGGGGGGTGAATGGTAGATTTAAAAATCTTACGCAGCGAAAACAATTAAACCCCAAACCCTTTCGGCAGAAAAATGATCTGTTAAAGAAATCGTGTGTGAGACTAATCTAAACGTGTTTCACCATGACAAAAGTGATATATATCAGAGGGAATAAAGTCACGAAGACAACACAAAAAGAATCACTCAAATCCGTCAAGAAAAACTCAAGTTATGATCGAAAGATCGAACAATGGTCAATCTGCCCTACCCGAGAAACAACAGTTCTGGAATGCTGCAAAGAAACTCGTGTAGATCATAGACCACAAATCCAATGACCGCGATATTTTGACAGATGATAGATAATCAAGTTGTGAATACAACCCAAAAAGAATCACGTCAATTGGATCTGTAAAACTCGAGTTATGATAAGACCACCGACGAAAGGTAGTGCTGTCCAGAAACTCAACGAGTAAAACTTGTCTGGAACAAGTCGGACGAACAAGGCACAAAAGTTCCTTCAAACTACGAATTTTATTCAATAGAACACAAGAGGAACAGCCCCAAAGTCGTGCAACACGAGCTTTGGGCTCCCTTGCTTATATAACCAGCTCGAAAGCCAACTCAACTAAGATCAGGAACCTAATCCTACTCTGTTCACGAATCGTAACTTTCCATAACTGCTTAGAATTCTTCTATACGCTGATAGAAGCAATCTTAAGACTTCCAAACACCTTAGGAACGTATCTCACATTCCTAAACAACTCAAATTCGTGACCCACACGAAATCCTATCATAACCAACTCAAATCTTTCCATATTTGAGTCAAACCCGACTCAACCGCAGCCTGAGTCCATAACCTAGTCGGTTGGACCTTTCCGACCAATTCTTTACGTCCACATCTCTTCATCACGTCTCGGAACCATGTAGCCACGTCCATTCACTCCTTGCACACGTGCAAACATCTTCCAGTGACGTCCACGATACCTTAATATGCATTGTTCTTGATTCAATCATGCTGCGCAACCTCCTAATAAGCTCAACCACAATTCCTCCTGAATTTGGTTGTTGGAACCTCATCTCCTCCCTGAGACTAGTCCAATGGATCCAGTCACCAGCCATGTCTTGAACTCAAGCAACACCTGCACATGAACAACCAATCCATACAAGCCCAAGTCCTTGACTTGACTCAAGTTAGTTCCAAACACAACACCTTACGTGAGAACCTCACATAAGCATGTTGCAAAACCACAGTAACACAATATTATCCATATCAACCAAAACGCACCAAAAACTTAGCAAATGAATACTAAGCAATCTTTCCAACAATGTAAAGCAAGTACGAAACATTGCAAATGAAAAGCAGAAGTACTGCGGTCAAGTTCCGGACCTTGCCATAGCAACCCGGACCTTGAGCCGGAGCTAACAAAAGCTAGTAGAACCTAGCGTCGGAGCTTACCAAACTAGTACAACCAAGCTCCCGCCGGAGCTTACAAAACTAGCAGCACCTAGCGCCGGAGCTAACCAGAACTAGTCGGAACTAGTAATCCCAAAAGCCGGAGCAAGAAAAATCAACTTTGGAGCTTAGCAAAAACACGCGGAGCTATCAAAAACATGTCGGAGCTATCAAAGACATGCCGGAGCTAAAGACAAAACTTCACCGGAGCTGACCAAAGCTGGTCGGACTTTGCCGTAGCTCGGACCTAGAGTCGGACCTTGATAAAAAGGTGTTTTGGTGATATTCAAAACTTTTATAGTCAAGGCCAAGTGTATTCACGACAAGCCAATGTATTCAGCACACATAGGTCTTACATTCTCCCCCTTGATGAATGCATTGGCAACACAATTTAAAATCCGAACATTGGCTTATTCACATAAAAGTTTTGAAGGCAATTTCTGCCCCTTTGTAAATCAAAAGTAAAATGAGAAGAAAAATTATCCCATATTATCTCTCCCCCTTTATTATCTCTCCTTATGCACATATTCTCTTTCTCTTCATGCTTATCTCTCCCCCTTTGACAATGGATTCAACAAGTCATGAACATATAAACAAATTATCTCTCCCCCTTTAGTTGTTATGAGCATATTATAACATATACATATAAACAAAGCTCATCCAAGTCATACTATCAAGTACCTTACATTATCACATCAATGAAATACATAAAGTAGTGTAAGCCTTGTGTAAAAGCCCGTTTTTCGGAAGAACAAAAACGCAAAAATGCGAACTTAAAAATTTTGAAAATGGACTTGGAAATCCAAACTCACATGAACCATA
This sequence comes from Tuctoria greenei, assembly GCA_036927565.1. Classification (NCBI taxonomy): domain Eukaryota; kingdom Viridiplantae; phylum Streptophyta; class Magnoliopsida; order Poales; family Poaceae; genus Tuctoria; species Tuctoria greenei. The sequence continues at coordinate 96,948,304 of JAYESD010000006.1, read as the reverse complement.
TGAGTTAACCAATGTTCATTTAAAATAGGGACTTGTTAAAATTTTACATACAGAGCATGTTTGCTAATGTATATTGGAACTTAAGGTGTAAAATCCTTAATTTCCAAGTATTCACATTTTCAATGAAAAATTAAAGGAGAAAATAAAACAAAATAGAGAGAAAGAAAAAGGAATTATTCCAACCCTAAAATGGGACATCCTAAAATATTCAAATCTCATGCCATAAATTTTTCCATGACCTTCTAATATTCCAAATAGACTCTCGGTAAAGTTTCAAAATTTTTGAAGCACGTTTCCCATTTATTGGACACGTAGTGAGAGTTTAATCAACGTCGACTTCAAATTTAAACTTTGTGCACAACCTTGTCCAAATCAACTCCAAATTTTTCTTGAGGTCCCTTATGGTTCAAAAAGGTTAACATCAAAGTTTTAGGATTTTTGAACCTAATCTACTATTTATTTCCTTGAGTCAAGTATCACCACTTGAATTCAAATTCAAACTTGAGTAAAAATTCAACTTGCTCAGTTCTGAAATCTGATTGCACCATAAAATTCTTCACATTTTATTTAGTCATTGGGACAAAGTTGAATATTTATGAAGCATGATTGCTATCTCTATTTGAATTTTGAAAAGGAGAAGGGAGGAGAGTGAAGTGGGTCCCACATGTCATGTCTATCCTCATTGCCACAAAACCAACTTGGCTTCTTCCTCTCCCGTCCTTATCACCGCGTCGGTCCTTATCTTCCCGCTCGCCACCTCCAGACCCGCAACCCACGCGCCAAGCTCGCACTCGCCGCCGGTCGCCTCTGCTCCGGCTCCTGGCCACCATGGCGCCGCGTTGCTGCCCCCTGCACACTGCTCGCCCGACCGCCACGCTGCTCCCCAGCTCCTCCCAGCCGCACCGCTCACGCCGGCGCTCCACCTCCCGGCCGCCTGCAGCCCCGTGCCCAGCGCCCGAAGCCGCTGCCGCTGGCCCGCGTCCGGCCGGCTCCTCGCCTCCCTCCGGTGCTTGTACACGCGCCGCCGACGCCGCGCTGCTGCGCCCCGCGCCCAGAGCCGCACCACCCCGCCGGCCGTCCGTTCGCCGCGTACACCCTGAACCGCGCCTGCTCGCCTGGTCACCCGCGCGCCTTGCGCCCGCGTCTCGCCGGCGTCCCAGCAGCGCCCGCGCCCCAGTGCTGCCGCGCTGTCCCCGTGCTCTGGCTTGCCGCCCACAGACGCGCCTTGGTCTGCGCTTGCTGCTCTCGCCGCTCCGCTCCTTCGCCGACCGCCCTCCACGCTGCGGCATCGCCTCGCCGGCAACCGTGCCCCCTTGCCCTCCTGTGGCCTCCAACGCCCTGACCTGCGACATGCCGCGCCCGTTCCTAAGTCTGCGTGCGCTTGCCGCCCTCGGTACATCGTCGCGATGTTCCGCGCCATGGTTGCACGAAACCAGCAAAGTGAGGGATGTATGTGCTGTATGAGATGCAAGAACACGTCGACGACACAACGACAACGACAATTGGTGCAAGGTTAGCTCTGAATTGTGCGAAGATTAGTTGGGACAGTGCTGCAGCTAAGGTGTTCGATGAAATGTTCACGAGGAAAGAACAAACTTTGTTGATGTTTAGAACTGGTCTGTGATGTTGGGGTAGGATGATGTCGCAACCGACAAGCCTGAGTGCCTAGGTGCTCTTGGAATGTTGATGAAGTAATCGAATCAAGTACACACCCAATATGTTCGGCGAAATGCCTACAAGGTGAGCCTTGCCCTGAAATACCTTGCTTGACGTCACCGAGGTCCGTTTGTCGTGATCGCTAAGGTTACTCATGTGTCGTCAAGTCGTACGTCCAGTTTCCGCATTGATATCATTCCTATAGGAGTCCCCAAGTTGACCTTCTTTGCCTTTTGGATCGCGTTAACTTGTCCGTGCATGCTCGTGATGCTCCACCATGAGCCGTGTTGACGTCGTTGACCACATGACATCGTGGTGACGTTTCGAGCCGTCATCGTGCCCTGGCATCAAAATGAAGGATGCCTGTGATGAGTGTGGTGCTGGAACACTAGCACGACTCGTCGGACAATGGTTGTCAAGCCAAATTAGGTTTTAGTCGTTGTGAGAGCAATCGAGTCCTAAGTGTAGCCAAGGTGCTCGATAAAATGCCTTCTAGGTCAAACCAGGTGTGTCGGTGATCACTGATGACCTGGAGTACAGGATGCAAGAACGTTGCGACCAACAAGGAGGACTAGACCAAGGGGAACCTTGGATAAGAGTTCCTTGGTTGTGTCGAGGATGTTCCGTAGCCGATCACAGGATTTGTTAACTTGGTGTACCATTTCTTCGACGACAGGTTCGTCGAGTCGCTTATCAACAACCGAGTCGACATCACTAGCCTTAAGGCTCACAAGGTGGTGTTCGGGATTCCGCTCACCCCATTGATGAGTCCGGGTTGATGTGGACCTCGCTAAGACGATCTTCTCGAGATGGCAAAGCATGCCTTCAAGGCAAGGTCTCACATCATGTTTATGTCCCAAGAAGTTATCGAGCTCACCTGGACAAGCTTGCGGGAGACACTACATTAGTGTCGTCGTGTAAGCACCTGAACGATGCATGCGACGTTAGTCGTAGCAACTGGTTTACCTAAAAGTCATTTGAACGTTGTCTTGGTACTCATGCTAGGTTAACAGTGCTTGTAATGACTTCTTAAGTCCAAGCCATGATCGATCTCAATTCAGTCCCAAGTGTCTTTAGGTTCCATCATGGTTCATCCGAAGTCAGGACCCTACGACAGCACTACTCACTTAACTAGGTTTACTTCTTTATGAGTTAAGTCAAGTTCAGTGGTCGATTGCTAAATCGCGACCTTCGTCTCGTACACCACTCATACTCAAGCTTTCGATGCCACCTTGACTCTTAGGTCATCCTTACACTACCAGTCTAACACTTCCACACCATTCAGCTGTATCGTACTTGAGTGGCATAGCTTCGAGTGTTGAGTGCCAAGTTGCAATGTGTGCTTACGTTGCACCTTTCAATTCACATCTCGATACTACTATGACCACTTGACTCCATCCTTTGTTTATCAACACAAAAGAGGCATATCTATCCTTCCTAGTCAAACTCCTCATTCTTAGAGTTTACACAACCCCGTGGAGTCTATTATTAAATTACTTAATTACTTATATGCATATCATGTCGATAGGAACGTGATGATAGGTGATCGACGAGAAGTTTGGCTTGGAGGAGAAGGCCAGGGTGTCCACTTGAAGTCCTTGGCGGAGTACGCACAGAAGGACCACTAACAAGTGACATTTATTTGAGTCACAAACTAAGGCAAGCCCCGGTTTGCATTTAAGTCGTTTATAAAATTTTGCTTTATCACTATAATGAATAGTATATGAATTGTGCACTAAGTTTAGGATGATTGATACTCCACTTGCATGGCCAAAAATCCCAGGGATTTGTTGGAACGAGTTACAGTTTGACCTGTAGTAGCTGCTTTGCTAATGCATAGGAAATCCGGTAGAAGTCGAGTAGTTGGAATCTACTCTCGAGAGATGTAGGACATATCTCACAGGATTGGTTAGATAGAAAATGTATTAATATAATGGAATTGAGACCGGGCAGGGAATAGATAGGAAGTGGCAAGAATTGAGTCTCGGTCGCATAGCTCTGCCTGTGTCGATTAAGGCCCGCTTCGTGTGCGGCCCCGCTGAACAAGCTTGACTTGTACCGGCAACATAATGGACATATGGAATCCAATACACTGACGTAGCTTGGTCACTTGGGTGTCGAGGCATACCGTTCCATTTTATAGGTGTGGGTCGAGGGCAGCAAGGTGTAAATCCGTTGGTGGGCACGTCAGAGTACGCCCCACGCAGGGACCTCCTGCTCGTGACGGATCGACCGGTTTGGCATTTGAGTGTCTCGCGAAAGGTGGCCATATACGCCTAATACTGAAGTGTTATGTAGGTACGGGTGTGCTCGCTGACACTTTCGAACGACGTATCTGTCGTGTTGTCCGGGTGTGTCCTGATTGCAATCACTGTCCCTCGCAGTAATAGAGTACCACTTGTTCACTGTGTCGTGACGTAGTAAATACTAAAGAAGCTAGAAAAATCATATTGTATTGAATTATAATTGCTTTGCAACCTTTTATGATTTAGAGATAGTACAATTAAAAGTTTACAGTTTCCCCACACTTTAGTTGTAATAGCATTACGTGCTTTGGGCATGTCATATCATTGGCAAAGAGTTTCTTGTTTGATTGTGGAGTCTATGATGTGCTGTGCCCGAAGAATGTCGTTTGCTACTTAAAACATGATTATAAGGATCCACTTGTAGGCGAGTCTATTTCTGCTATTCCCTACCTATGTGTAGTGTCCCCTTTTGCATATGTCTAGTGAGACGGGTTAGTCTTGCTGAGCCTTATGCTCACGTTTGCGCTTTAACGATTTTTGCAGGTATTAGTTTTATTTCTGCTGTTCAGGTTGTACATGAGACTCGAGGTGTCGAGATAAATCTCATGTGAACCCCGCCGCTGCTGAATGTTCTTCATGTTGCTATTGAGAAGCGTCCTAGGGCATGGATGTATTCTCTCCTGCTTAGTTAGGTGAGATTATGAGTATGTATTTTCCGCTGCGTGTGTACCCCTGTGGTACACTCTTTTGTAAACTCTTCTTATTATGAAATGAAAACTTTATATGTTTTGGTATCCTTTTCGTGTGTGCTGTTAGGTGCCGCATCGCACGGCACCACCCAATGAGATCCTCGGATGTGTAGACTTCGGTCCCCACAGACATGGTATCAGAGCTTCATTGGGAATAGCACGCTCGAAAATAGCCTATTTTCGAAAACTCCGAAGTAGTCGAGTGAGAATTAGCTATATGCCCATTAAGGACTATTACTAATATAAGTTTTAAAGGTGGTGAACTAACTTGTTATATTATTTCTGTAACGATGCTGCGTCTTCAAGGAAAGAGGTAAGGTACGCCGCCGAGAGCGGATCAATCTCGGTAAGCTCTGCATACGAGATATGGTATGTGATATTTCCGTGGCTTAGCACGGAAAGTCAATATGAGTCTCTGAAACTTTCCATGTTTCCGAGAACATATGACACGCGGTACCCCAGTGTGACACAAAATTAGTGGGAGCCCCCGTCGGGTGGTGTATAACCCGATAGTATGCATCTCTAGAACTATTCATGTTCTATGGGATCATGCGAAACACGTATGCCCGAGCGTGTATAAGCCAGTTCGTACGGGAGTCTTTGCTGTACAGACGTATTTACAGCCATGTACCTCGAGACATGACTTCGCTCGAGGGCGACTCACACCAGAGTCGTATGCATTTACTTTCATATATATTATTGTGACTGCCTGTTGTGTTTCCCTGTGCCGCCCTTGAGGTGTGAAGGTGTGAAAGGGGATTGTTTGTCTTCTGCAGGTACATTAACTCCGGTAGCGACCCGTGTAGCATACGTTTGCGAGTGATCGGTATTAGAACCACCTATAGTCGTATCCGGATATACCGGGTTAGACTTTTCTTTTGGTAAGGCACGTAGTACCGTCAGTATCCCACTTGATACTTTGACCATCCCCCACGAAAGAAATGGCTTCATATTCATATTAAATCCAAGTATCAGTTGCTGATATCTTGTGGACAAGGAAAAATGTTTCTTTTCAAGAGTAGGTGAACCAGAGTCCTTTGTTCCTGGCGAGAGTTTAGCTCGACTTCGCTGGGTTGAGATTTTGGTTAAGCATGAAGATCCATAGTGATATGCTATGGATAAGAAGGCCGTCAAGTCTCGATTAGGATTCCATTTAGTTCCAAAGCAAATTATTGGTTGTGAATTAATATCTAGCCATCGGACTTGAGTTTTGAGCTATGTTTCAAAATTTGAGTTTGTTCCCAAATCCTTGTGTTTCGAAGCCGGTGAGTTCTGTTTTCGAACAGAATTGACCTGACTTTGAAATTCCATATCTCTTCCACCTGGAGGGCTAGGGAGGCAAGTTAATACTTTTTGCGAAGCTTTTGAAGTCTTCTATAAGTTTTCTATTGACCTCCAAGCCAAAAGATGCTTTTATGGTGATGAAAATGCACCGTTATCACAGCAGCTGCTGTTCTGAAACTACATGGACCAGAATTTGAATTTTTGCCATAACTCTTTGTAGAAAGCTCTTCTATTCCATTATAATACATTTCTGGAAAGGGGAAGAGCTATTCTATAACTTTGTTATTCAATGTTACCTCAAATTCAGTTTAGAACTAATTAGAAACTGGAGTTGAAGATAGTACATATATATAGGTGCTATCTGAAACAGTCAGAAAAATTCTGAACTTTGAACGACCATAACTCTTAAACTAGAAATGCAAACTATGCTTGTTTGTACTTATATGGAAAGATTAAAGAGTCCTCTATCAACTTCCTATTCAACACAAAGGCCAAAACTCACATTAACAAGGTCTAAATTGAAGTGTCGTTTAAGAGGTTCTGACAGTCCGGAAGAGGGGACAGAATCTGAACTCTTCACCAATTGAATCATAACTTTTTGCAGACTTCACCTCTGCAGGCCTACTTTATGGGGTTAGAAAGTATAGAGAGTCCTCTAAAACGTTTCTATAGAACTCCAGAGCAGAATCCATCTCTAACATACTCAAAATTTCAGATTTCTAAACTTGATCAAATCTGGACAGCGAGTGGACAGTCCTGTATACAGTTACTGTTTCTTGCATAACTCGCTGTAGAATTGTCGTACGACTTCTTGTGATGCATTTTTGGAATCCTAAGAATGTATGCAAAAAGTTTTCTATGTATTATTTTTGCAAATGTTGATGTTTGTATATCTGAAAATTGCGGACAAAATCAGCCTTAAACAGAGGAGGTGCTGTCCAAATTTTCAGAAAAAACTGTCAACTTGCAAATGCCATATCTTGTCAACCAGAAGTACTACGAGGGCAAGTAAATACTCTTTAGAGATACTTGGAAGTCCTCTACATGTTTTTGGTTCAACACCAGATCAGAATCCTTTTCTAGATGGGTGAAATTTGGATAATCGCAGAGACTGTCCAGGCATACCCCAAACTGGACAGCAATCTGTACACCTCTGAATTTAATCCATAACTCGCAGACCCTTGATCCAATGGTGCCGCACGAGTAACCGTTGGAAATATTAGAGAGTCAGCTACAATTTTTGCAATTGGCTCCAGACCTGAATCGGTCATCTACCTATTCCAAATCGAGTTGGAATACAGAGTGGTCAATCTGAACTGAATTCAATTCTGAAGGCTGAAATTTTACATTTCAAAAATTCATATCTTTTAAACCAGAACTGATATGAAGACGAGTAAGTACATTCTGGAAATCCTATTACATTTACTACAACTTTTTAAATGAGAATATTTCCAGATTTCCATCAGAACAGTGTGAAAACTTAAGATCAAATGTGCTACTTTTTAAGCAGGTTCTGCTGAAAGTGCAGAAAATTCTGCTGACTTTAAAATAGCATAACTTGCAGACCAGGGATAACCTAGAGGCAAACCAATACTTTTTGGAAAGGTCTTGATGTGTACTTTAACTTTGTTATTCACCTCGAGATCTGATTTTGCCATTTACTAGACCAAAATTGAGTTTGTGTCCAGGCTGGTCGTTTGTCACCATAGCCTGGCCAGTTTGAACCTTTTGGTTTTTATTAGGCATTCGGCTCTCGATATCAATTCAAGGAGTGTCGTAACCAACCAAGAGTTAGGACTCAAGTATTTACCAAGTTGAATAGAGTGTTTAACTCATTTGAAGCCTTTTTTTCCCTGGGATAGGCATACTAGTGTCTGATTTATGTGACTTGCCACATCACATCTTGTGATGTTGAACGCAGGTCGCAATTACTCGAGTTGCATCTCGTCTTTCCATGAGGACTGTTTGGAGTACGCTTCGACATCCTGGTTTGGAACTTTAAGGGGGAAGGCAAGCACTCAAGTAATGGTGGTATTCAACCATCAACCTTGGTTACAACGAGTCATGTCAACAAGAAGACGATCAAGTAAGATTACATCTTCAAGAGGATCCAACCTCCACAACCAGATTGAGTTACTCAAAGAAGAAGTGTGACTTCAACTCCACTAAAGTGATCACTAAGGATATCAGTTCCTCTTGCCAGATCGAAGCGAAGGTTAAGTGAAGCATCACTAGAGACATATAGTTAGTTGTTTTTCTTATAATGAAGATACTCCTCATGTCAACTGGTAACTCTAAGACCTAGTCGAAGATACAATCAAGTGGAGTAGTACATGAACAAGTTTTCGAAAGGTCGTGGTAACATGGTATATTTCCCACATTCCTTGTTAATCGTTCTGTTATGAATTCCTTGACTGTAGTCGAGTCATGAAAGTAGCGCTACTCATTGGGTGTCTTTCACGACCACGGTATCCAATCCTTGCAAATCATCAGACGGTACTTGAGTTTTGTGGGTGTTGTTCATTTAGTTTTGCTCAAACTATAAAAGCTGTTGCACCATGCATGTGCATCATTTGCACCATACATATGCATCATTTGCACCATACCATGTGCATATTCATTGCACCATACAACATATGATGCATCATGAAACATCATTACCAATGTAACACCAATGATGGAATGCATGATAATACTAAAATTTAGAGCAAGATTGTGTACCCCATTCAAACTATTCTAAGGTGTCTAATGACTACGATCATTTCACCATATTCATTTGACTTCTTACATTGTTGATCTTCTTTCTATTGAGTGATACCTGGGCAGCCGATCACTCAACCCCCCATGCAACTAAACAAACACTTGAACTTCCATCCTTGACTTGTTTTAGTTCAAGTACCTTGATTGTTGCAACTATAACATTCGTCATCGAGTAGTCATCAGTTCGATGATCAACCTTGTAAAATCCATGAAATCTCCTTCCTCGCGAGGATACCGTTCGATTGTCAACCTCGTGAAACTCTTTGGGTCCATCTGAGATCTTGTGGTATTATATGGTAACCTTGCTACACTAATTACCTTGTAGTTACCATATGATTGAGTTATTTGCTGTGTTGAAACATATGAGGATGTTGAATCCTTAAATCCTCGTGTTCCACCGCAAAGGATCTTCATCTTCTATTTCTATTGTTTGAAGATGTGGATAAACCCAAAAACCTTGTAGTCACCATATTTTCAGTATTCCTGCTGTTCGGCCCCATAAGAGTGTTGAGTGCTTTGCTACTCTTATGCTACAGCTAAGGGACCCTATGGTTGACTAAACATCAAACAAGGTTAATGATTGTTGCTTAACCTCGTAACCCATTTTAACTCGTGTCAGGGGAAATACCACATTAAGTTATAAGGACCTATGCAAAACCAAGCAAGCAACCAAGAATCAATGCACCGATAGTTTTAAACTATCATGGTGACCTAGAGAAGCAGAGAACAAGTGCTGATTCTTCAAGTCAAGATTAGGACAGAACCGGATGTCATGTCAGTGTAAGAATACAACAATAAAGGGTCAGTAACAGATGTAAAAGTTTTACGATGTGATATTGTCATGTCGAGCTTCCTGTCAAGGTTATCAACCTAAAGACTGGAATCACTTGAAGCAGACTTTAGAATTTCGTAAGATGTCTGAAGATAATCACTATTTCGTAGAACCCAAGTCTTTAAGGGCATTGTCATTTTCCTTTGTCAATGACCCTCTTTTACAGATCGTCCCCTCATCGTTTCTGTTATTCTACTTGTTAGAATCTCGGGACGAGATTCCTTTAAGGGGGAAGGATTGTAAAAGCCCATTTTTCGGAAGAACAAAAACGCAAAAATGCGAACTTAAAAATTTTGAAAATGGACTTGGAAATCCAAACTCACATGAACCATATGAGTTAACCAATGTTCACTTAAAATAGGGACTTGTTTAAATTTTACATACGGAGCATGTTTGCTAATGTATATTGGAACTTAAGGTGTAAAATCCTTCATTTCAAAGTATTCACATTTTCAATGAAAAATTAAAGGAGAAAAGAAAACAAAATAGAGAGATAGAAAAAGGAATTATTCCATCCCTAAAATGGGACATCCAAAAATATTCAAATCTCACGCCGTAAATTTTTCCATGACCTTCTAATATTCCAAATAGACTCTCGGTAAAGTTTCAAAATTTTTGAAGCATGTTTCCCATTTATTGGACACGTACTGAGAGTTTAATCAACGTCGACTTCAAATTTAAACTTTGTGCTCAACCTTGTCCAAATCAACTCCAAATTTTTCCTGAGGTCCCTTATGGTTCAAAAAGGTTAACTCAGAGTTTCAGGATTTTTGAACCTAATCTACTATTTATTTTCTTGAGTCAAGTATCACCACTTGAATTCAAATTCAAACTTGAGTAAAAATTCAACTTGCTCAGTTCTGAAATCTGATTGCACCATAAAATTCTTCACATTTTATTTAGTCATTGGGCCAAAGTTGAATATTTATGAAGCATGATTGCTATCTCTATTTGAATTTTGAAAAGGAGAAGGGAGGAGAGTGAAGTGGGTCCCACATGTCATGTCTATCCTCATGGACACAAAACCAACTTGGCTTCTTCCTCTCCCGTCCTTATCACTGCGTCGGTCCTTATCTTCCCGCTCGCCACCTCCAGACCCGCAACCCACGCGCCAAGCTCTCACTCGCTGCCGGTCGCCTCTGCTCCGGCTCCTGGCCACCATGGCGCCGCGTTGCTGCCCCCTGCACGCTGCTCGCCGACCGCCACGCCGCTCCCCAGCTCCTCCCAGCCGCACCGCTCAAGCTGGCGCTCCACCTCCCGGCCGCCTGCAGCCCCCTGCCCAACGCCTGAAGCCGCTGCCGCTGGCCCGCATCCGGCCGGCACCTCGCCTCCCTCCGGTGCTTGTCCACGCGCCGCTGACGCCGCGCTGCTGCGCCCCGCGCCCGGAGCCGCACCATCCCGCCGGCCATCCGTTCGCCGCGTACACCCTGAACTGCACCTGCTCGCCTGGTCGCCCACGCGCCTCGCGCCCGCGTCTCGCCGGCGTCCCAGCAGCGCCCGCGCCCCAGCGCTGCCGCGCTGTCCCCATGCTCTGGCTTGCCGCCCACAGACGCGCCTTGGTCCGCGCTTGCTTCTCTCGCCGCTTTGCTCCTTCACCGACCGCCCTCCACGCTGCTGCATTGTTGCACCAAACAAGCAAAGCGAGGGATGTATGTGATGTATGAGATGCAAGAACACATCAACGACACAACGACAATGACAATTGGTGCAAGGTTAGCTCTGAATTGTGCGAAGATTAGTTGGGACAGTGCTGCAGCTAAGGTGTTCAATGAAATGTCACGAGGAAAGAACAAACTTTGTTGATGTTTAGAACTGGTCTGTGATGCTGGGGTAGGATGATGTCGCAAATGACAATCCTAAGTGCCAAGGTGCTCTTGGAATGTTGATGAAGTAACCGAATCAAGTACACACCCAAGATGTTCGGCGAAATGCCTACAAGGTGAGCCTTGCCCTGAAATACCTTGCTTGACGTCACCGACGTCCGTTCGTCGTGATCGCTAAGGGTACTCATGTGTCGTCAAGTCGTAGTCCAGTTTCCGCATTGATATCATTCCTATAGGAGTCCCCAAGTTGACCTTCTTTGTCTTTTGGATCGTGTTAACTTGTCCGTGCATGCTCGTGATGCTCCACCATGAGCCGCGTCGACTTCGTTGACCACATGGCGTCGTCGTTACGTTTTGAGCCGTCATCGTGCCATGACATCGAAATGAAGGATGCCTGTGATGAGTGTGGTGCTGGAACACCAGCATGACTCGTCGGACAATGGTTGTCAAGCCAAATTAGGTTTTAGTCGTTGTGAGAGCAATCGAGTCCTAAGTGTAGCCAAGGTGCTCGATAAAATGCCTTCTAGGTCAAACCAGGTGTGTCGGTGATCACTGATGACCTGGAGTAGAGGATGCAAGAACATTGCGACCAACAAGGAGGACTAGACCAAGGGGAACCTTGGATAAGAGTTCCTTGGTTGTGTCGAGGATGTTCCGTAGCCGATCATAGGATTTGTTAACTTGGTGTACCATTTCTTCAATGACAGGTTCGTTGAGTCGCTTATCAACAACCGAGTCGACATCACTAGCCTTAAGACTCACAAGGTGGTGTTCGGGATTCCGCTCACCCCATTGACGAGTCCGGGTTGATGTGGACCTCGCTAAGACGATCTTCTCGAGATGGCAAAGCATGCCTTCACGACAAGGTCTCGCATCATTTTTATGTCCCAAGAGGTTATCGAGCTCACCTGGACAAGCTTGCGGGAGACACTACATTAGTGTCGTCGTGTAAGCACCTGAACGATGCTTGTGACGTTAGTCGTAGCAACTGGTTTACCTAAAAGTCATTTGAACGTTGTCTTGGTACTCATGCTAGGTTAACAGTGCTTGTAATGACTTCTTAAGTCCAAGCCATGATTGATCTCAATTCAGTCCCAAGTGTCGTTAGGTTCCATCATGGTTCATCTGAAGTCAGGACCCTACGACAGCACTGCTCACTTAACTAGGTTTACTTCTTTATGAGTTAAGTCAAGTTCAGTGGTCGATTGCTAAATCACGACCTTCGTCTCATACACCACTCATACTCAAGCTTTCGATGCCACCTTGACTCTTAGGTCATCCTTACACTACCAGTCTAACACTTCCACACCATTCAACTGTATCATCCTTGAGTGGCATAGCGTCGAGTGTTGAGTGGCAAGTTGCAATGTGTGCTTACGTTGCACCTTTCAATTCACATCTCGATACTACTATGACCACTTGACTCCATCCTTTGTTTATCCACACAACAGAGGCATATCTGTCCTTCCTAGTCTAACTCCTCATTCTTAGAGTTTACACAACCCCGTGGAGTCTATTATTAAATTACTTAATTACTTAATTACTTATGTGCATATCATGTCGATAGGAACGTGATGATAGGTGATCGACGAGAAGTTTCGCTTGGAGGAGAAGGCCAGGGTGTCCACTTGAAGTCCTTGGCGGAGTCCGCACAGAAGGACCACTAACAAGTGACATTTATTTGAGTCGCAAACTAAGGCAAGCCCCGGTTTGCATTTAAGTTGTTTATAAAATTTTGCTTTATCACTATAATGAATAGTATATGAATTGTGCATTAAGTTTAGGATGATTGATACTCCACTTGCATGGCCAAAAATCTCAGGGATTTGTTGGAACGAGTTACAGTTTGACCTGTAGTAGCTGCTTTGCTAATGCATATGAAATCCGGTAGAAGTCGAGTAGTTGGAATCTACTCACGAGAGATGTAGGACATATCTCACAGGATTGGTTAGATAGAAAATGTATTAATATAATGCAATTGAGACCGGGCAGAGAATGGATAGCAAGCGACGAGAATTGAGTCTCGGTCGCATAGCCCTGCCTGTGTTGATTAAGGACCGCTTCGTGTGCGGCCCCGCTGAACAAGCTTGACTTGTACCGGCAACATAATGGACATATGGAATCCAATAAACTGACGTAGCTTGGTCACTTGGGTGTTGAGGCATACCGTTCCGTTTTATAGGTGTGGGTTGAGGGCAGCAAGGTGTAAATCCGCTGGTGGGCACGTCAGAGTACGCCCCACATAGGGACCTCCTGCTCGTGACGGATCGACCAGTTTGGCATTTGAGTGTCTCGCGAAAGGTGGCCATATACGCCTAGTATTGAAGTGTTATGTAGGTACGGGTGTGCTCGCTGACACTTCCGAACGACGTATGTGTCGTGTTGTCCGGGTGTGTCCTGATTGCAATCACTGTCCCTCGCAGTAATAGAGTACCACTTGTTCACTGTGTTGTGATGTAGTAAATACTAAAGAAGCCAGAAAAATCATATTGTATTGAATTATAATTGCTTTGCAACCTTGTACGATTTAGAGATAGTACAATTCAAAGTTTACAGTTTCCCCATACTTTAGCTGTAATAGCATTACGTGCTTTGGGCATGTCATATCATCGGCAAAGCGTTTCTTGTTTGATTGTGGAGTCTATGATGTGCCGTGCCCGAAGAATGTCGTTTGCTACTTAAAACATGATTATAAGGATCCACTTGTAGGCGAGTCTATTTCTGCTATTCCTTACCTATGTGTAGTGTCCCCTTTTGCATATGTCTAGTGAGACGGGTTAGTCTTGCTGAGCCTTATGCTCACGTTTGTGCTTTAACGATTTTTGCAGGTATTAGTTTTATTTCTGCTATTCATGTTGTACATGAGACTCGAGGTGTCGAGATAAATCTCATGTGAACCCCGCCGCTGCTGAATGTTCTTCATGTTGCTAGTGAGAAGCGTCCTAGGGCATGGATGTATTCTCTCCTGCTTAGTTAGGTGAGATTATGAGTATGTATTTTCCGCTGCGTGTGTACCCCTGTGGTACACTCTTTTGTTAACTCTTCTTATTATGAAATGAAAACTTTATATGTTTTGGTATCCTTTTCGTGTGTGCTGTTAGGTGCCGCATCGCACGGCACCACCCAATGAGATCCTCCGATGTGTGGACTCCGGTCCCCACAGACCTAGAGATCAAATGTAATTTTCAATTTAATTAAGTCATGATCTCACAAACTTAACTATTTCAAAACCTGAAGGCATGACACTAGTTGCTGCATTTTATTATTTTTCAAAGCATAAATTTAGATCATATGATATTTGCAAGAGATTATATGCGCATCTGCCTTATTATAACCTACCAAGCCAAGCCTATGTCATTTGAAAATCAGAAGCTTAAGGACATGGTTTTAGTCATACACAACTTCTTCCAAGTTCATATCTAAGTGCAAAGACAAGCCATCTCAAAAGAAGAAGTGCGGTGCATGCATATTCTCTTGATCTTTTCTTAATTTATATTTTTTCATAAAAACTCAACATGTGAGTTGATTACTTGATTAATTCTTTATGATTAAAAGCACTTGTGAACATGTAACAAGTTCAAAATAGCAAGAATGTTCGACCATGAGCAGTTTTAGTGTAAGTAATTATTCCAATTACTAGACATGGCAAAAACTACAAAATGTATAACACGAGTAATGTAGTAAGAACTTTCAGCATGTAAAAGGAATCACAAAGTCATATATGTATGAAATACTATGCTCATATTATTTTAATTTCAGATTCACACATAGGCTTCCCAAGTTTCAAAACTCCCCCTCAATTTAAGCCATGAGGATGCATAACCCCTATTTCACTACGAATGTAGCAAAAACGAGTGAAATCCAAAGGTTTTGTAAAAATGCCAGCCAATTGTTGTTTGGTATCTACATGGTGAAGCACAATGTTTCCTTTTTCAACATTATCTTGGAGAAAGTGATACCTAATGTCAATGTGCTTAGTTCTAGAATGTTGCACGGGGTTTTTAGCAATGCAAATGGCACTAGTGTTATCACAAAACAGTGGAACACTATCTAGATCAACCCCGTAGTCCTTAAGTGTTTGAACAATCCAAAGAATTTGTGAACAAGCACTAGCAGCAGCTACATATTCAGATTCGACTGTGGATTGTGCAACTAAATTTTGTTTTCTAGAGGACCAAGCAACAAGAGAATTACAAAGAAAATGACAAGTACCGAAAGTACTTTTCCTATCAATCATACAACCTCCAAAATCAGCATCCGAAGAAGCTTTCAAAGTAACGGTTGAGGAAGAAGGAAGAAAAATTCCAAATTCTTGTGTTCCATGTAAGTACCTAATAATCCTTTTGACGGCTTGACGATGTGAAGCACGTGGGGAAGCTTGAAACCGTGCACAAAGACATACGCTGAATTATATGTCCGGTCTTGATGCCGTGAGGTACAAAAGTGATCCAATCATGCTTCTATATTCTTTTTGATTCACAGGTTCACCATCTTCATCAAGTCCAAGTATTGTTGCTGTTCCCATTGGTGTCTGAAGAGGCTTGCTTTTGTCCATGTTGAAGCGCCTTAGGAGGTCTTTGGTATACTTCATTTGATGCACAAAGGTACCCTCCTTGGTCTGCTTGATTTGCAGCCCCAAAAAGTAAGTGAGTTCACCCATCATACTCATTTAAAATTTGGAACTCATCATTGCTGAAAACTTGGACACAAGATCATGAGAAGCACAACCAAGGATAATATCATCCACATACACTTGAACGAATAATGAGTCATTGCCATGTTTAAGCACAAAAAGAGTTTTATCAACCTTGCCCATGGTAAACCCCTTTTCAAGTAAGAATGTTTTTAACCTATCATACCATGCTCTAAGGGCTTGTTTGAGACCGTATAAGGCTTTGGACAGTTTGTAAACATGATTAGGAAAATCTGGATTTTCAAAACCCGATGGTTGTTTGACATAAACCTCCTCATCTATGTAGCCATTAAGAAAAGCACTTTTAACATCCATTTGATATAGCTTAAAACCTTTAGATGCTGCAAAAGCTAACAAAATTCTAATGGCTTCTAATCTAGCGACAGGAACAAAAGTTTCATCAAAATCTAGACCTTCAACTTGAGTGAAACCTTGAGCATCCAACTTAGCCTTATTCCTGACCACAACCCCATCCTCACTTTTTTTATTTTTATATACCCATTTAGTTCCAATTAAAGTGTGACCTTGAGGTGGAGGTACAAGTTTCCAAACATTATTTCTTTTAAAATTTTCTAACTCTTCTTGCATGGCAATAATCCAAGATTCATTTCTGAGTGCCTGTGATATATCTTTGGGTTCAAAAGAAGCAACAAAAGCAGAATGAGCATGAGAGTTTGGATCGCAAAACCTAGACCGTGTGACTCATTCGTGCAAGCTTCCAATCATCTGTTGTGGGGGATGATCTTTGTAAAACCGTAGGGGAACAGATGTTTCACAAGCTTCTTCTTCTTCATGTTCATCACAAATCGATGAGCTTATGGCTTGAGGATGATTTGAATCAACATTGATGGTTGTCAGTGCTGGTTGAGAATTAACATCCGGAGCTAAACCAAAGTCTTTAGCTGCTGAATTTTCTGGCAGCAACTCCAATTCTTCCTCATCTTCAATGAAAATGCTCTCCCCCTGCGGATATGGATCTGGACCATTTACCTCTGAAGGATTGAACACGTGAAGATCCGGTCATGTGGCGTGAGCAACCTGAATCCACAATCCAAATGTTCTCCTTCCTCAAACGTGCAACCTACATAGAAGAACAATACATCGATGACTCAATACTGGGGTTAGTCAAAAGGCATTTAGGAATCCAGTACTGAGTCACGTGACGTGCAGCAGGAAAAACACGCGAAAGCTGAGACAAAACAACAGGTTTATAAGTCAAAGTTTGAGATTTTTTATTCTTAACTACTGACCTATAAGGTGTTACTTGTGTAGCACAAAAATCAGTAGCCCCGGAGGCAAAAACAGAAGGTCCAAAGGTAAACTTTGAATGTTTTTGACTCAAAGCAGCAAGTTGTGCATTCAGTTCAATGTGAGCAGCAAATTTTGCATGAAAGTTATGAGATCTAGCAACCATTCTTTCCCTTTTCTGTTGTTTAGCTAGTCTATAACAAAAATCTATGACATGACCATCTCTACCACAAGAGGTACAATGAAATTTAACTTTGTGTTCATGTCTAGATGGACAGCAATATTTTTATTTGAAACCGAATGAGACAACACTCCTGCAGATTTGAAAACCACTCCTTTTTGTTTAGGAACTGTTTGAATCAAACCACTTCCTAATGACTTTATAATTTTAGGTGGATGTGGCTTAGCATGAGCATGAGAATCAAAACCTAA
This sequence comes from Tuctoria greenei, assembly GCA_036927565.1. Lineage (NCBI taxonomy): Eukaryota > Viridiplantae > Streptophyta > Magnoliopsida > Poales > Poaceae > Tuctoria > Tuctoria greenei. The sequence continues at coordinate 96,930,581 of JAYESD010000006.1, read as the reverse complement.
ACAAGTTTTATCATTGCAAGACTTGGAAGAATTCAGCAGTAAGTTTAGGTTCTTATTCCCATTACAAAACCGATCTAATGTCCTATGCATGTCATCAAGTTTATTGCACAGATCAAGGCAATTTTCACATGAAGTTTTTCCTTTTAGTTTGCAATTGGAACAAAATTTAACTTCATGAGAACGTAAAGCATTTTTCAATATAGAAATTTCATTCATAGCATCCTGTAGTTTCTTATCAAGATCATCACAAGTAGAACAATGCAAATCAGTTGTAGAACAGCTAGCATCTTTCAAGTTTTTATCATTAAGTGCAGCAAGCTCTTTGTTCTTTTCAATTTCTAACTCAAGTTTATGAAGTGTGGAGGTGTGCGCACTTCTTAATGTGGACAATTGTTCATATATTAAATCACATGAGGAACATGCATCATCACTAGGAATCAAAGTTTTTAAACGGTTGATTTCAGATTCTAGTGATTCAATTTTAGCAGCACTATCCCTAAGCTTTTTTTCCTTTTTCTTAACAATAATAGTGGCACGAGAAATAGCATCACACATTTCTTTGCAAGTAGGACATACCTCTTCATTGTCGCTGTTGTGTTCTGCCTCCTCCATACTTGATCTTGACTTGCCCGCCATGAAGCACAAGTTTGCCAAATAATCTTCATCTTCATCACTTCCAATGTCCACGTCGCTTGAACTGAACTCTTGGAGCGCGGTGATGAAACTGTTGATCATCTTGCGTCCTATGGTACCTTTCTTCTTCTTGTTGAAATTTCCAGAGGAGGTCCGAACCTTGCTTTGTTTTTCTTCCCGGGTGGTCAGACCTAAAAGGTTAGGGCATTCTGTACGAAAGTGTCCTGTTTTACCACATTCAAAACAGCGTTGAGGTCCGGAGCTTCCTCTCCTTCTAGTTCTCACATTTTGCAATGCTTTTGAGAATCTAGTAGAGATGAGTGCCAACTCCTCTTTTGGAAATTCTTCGATCTGCTCCACGGTTAGTGAGGACAACAAAACAAGAGTATTGCAAGATGATGATTGGCCGGACCTAGACCTATCACGTTGTTAAACAAATGCAATAGACTTATTGGGATTCTTATGTGAGATTATGTCAATTTCATGAGTTTTTAACTTGGAATATAGCACATCTAAAGTAAGTAAACTCATGACAATAGATTCACGAATAGATGTTACTTTCATCTCCCAAATTGACATATCTAATGCACTTAGCAATTGCCTAGCATTTTCAGCATCTGAAAAATTAACATTGACACTATGCAAGTTGCTGAGAATCTTATTAAAGCGAGCAAAAAGGTCATCAATAGACTCACCGGGTTGCATCTCGAAGCGCATGTATTCTTTCTTGAACATGTCTTGTCTTACCTCTTTGATCGTGTTGGATCCTTCCTGGTAGTCACAAAGTGCTTTTCACACATCGTATGCAGATCGAAGGTGTGCAACACGGTCGAAGTCGCTTTGTGTTAATCCTTGTATGATCAAGTTCCGAGCCTTGTTGTTGTTGTCGACGTCTCTCAGATTTGTAGCTGTAACTTGATCGTTTGATGGCACTTCGTAAGGCTTGTATACCTTCTCCCATATTGCAAAGCCTTGTGCCTGGATGAAAGCCTCCATGTGTGCCTTCCAAACCTAAAAATCAATACTAGCGAACACACAAGGTTTGGCAGAGTACTTCTCCATGATGATTAGTCAAAAACATACGCAAATCACAAATATTAGAGCACCGTGGCTCTGATACCAATTGTAGGATCGAAGAGCATGTGAAAAGCTACCAGAGGGGGGGTGAATGGTAGATTTAAAATTCTTACGCAGCGGAAACAATTAAACCCCAAACCATTTCGGCAGAAAAACGATCTGTTAAAAAAATCATATGTGAGACTAATCTAAACGTGTTTCACTGTGACAAAAGTGATAGATATCAGAGGGAATCAAGTCCCGGAGACAACGCAAAAATAATCACTCAAATCCATCGAGAAAAACTCAAGTTATGATCGAAAGATCAAACAATGGTCAATCTGCCCTATCCGAGAAACAACAGTTCTAGAACGCTGCAAAGAAACTTGTGTAGATCATAGACCACAAATCCAATGACCGCGAAATTTTGATAGATGATAGATAATCAAGTTATCAAGACAACCCAAAAAGAATCACGTCAATTGGATCAGCAAAACTCGAGTTATGATAAAACCACCAACGAAAGGTAGTGCTGTCCAGAAACTCGACGAGTAAAACTTGTCTGGAACAAGTCGGATGAACAAGGCACAAAAGTTCCTTCAAACTACGAATTTATTCAATAGAACACAAGAGGAACAGCCCCAAAGTCGTGCACCACAAGCTCTGGGCTCCCTTGCTTATATAACCAGCTCGAAAGCCAACTCAACTCAGATCAGGAACCTAATCCTACTCTGTTCACGAATCGTAACTTTCCATAACTGCTTAGGATTCTTCTATACGCAGATAGAAGCAATCTTAAGACTTCCAAACAGCTAGGAACGTATCCCACATTCCTAAACAACTCAAATTCGTGACCCACACGAAATCCTATCATAACCAACTCAAATGTTTCCATATTTGAGTCAAACCCGACTCAGCCGCAGCCCGAGTCCATAACCTAGTCGGTTGGACCTTTCCAACCAATTCTTTACGTCCACATCTCTTCATCACGTCTCGGAACCATGTAGCCACGTCCATACACTCCTTGCATACGTGCAAACATCTTCCAATGACGTCCACGATACCTTCATATGCATTGTTCTTGATTCAATCATGTTGTGCAACCTCCTGATCAGCTCAACCACAATTCCTCCTGAATTTGGTTGTTGGAACCTCATCTCTTCCCTGAGACGAGTCCAATGGATCCCGTCACCAGCCATGTCTTGAACTCAAGCAACACCTGCACATGAACAACCAATCCATACGAGCCCAAGTCCTTGACTTGACTCAAGTTAGTTCCGAACACAACACCTTACGTGAGAACCTCACATAAGCATGTTGCAAAACCATAGTAACACAATATTATCCATATCAACCAAAATGCACCAAAAACTTAGCAAATGAATACTAAGCAATCTTTCCAACAATGTAAAGCAAGTACGAAACATTGCAAATGAAAAGCAGAAGTACTGTGGTCAAGTTCCGGACCTTGCCAGAGCAACCCGGACCTTGAGCCGGAGCTAACAAAAGCTAGTAGAACCTAGCGCTGGAGCTTACCAAACTAGTACAACCAAGCTCCCGTCGGAGCTTACAAAACTAGCAGGACCTAGCGCTGGAGCTAACCAGAACTAGTCAGAACTAGTAATCCCAAAAGCCGGAGCTAGAAAAATCAATTTCGGAGCTTAGCAAAAACACGGCAGAGCTATCAAAAACATGTCGGAGCTATCAAAGACATGCCGGAGCTAAAGACAAAACTTCACCGGAGCTGACCAAAGCTAGTCAGACTTTGCTGTAGCTCGGAGCTAGAGTCGGACCTTGATAAAAAGGTGTTTTGGTGATATTCAAAACTTTTATCATCAAGGCCAAGTGTATTCAGGACAAGCCAATGTATTCAGCACACATAGCTCTTACAAACGAGTCAAACGCAGCGTGGACTCTACTTAAGGATCCTTTAGTGCTGGGAGCTCCTCTGGCCGCACTGGAACAATGGTGCACTGATGTTGAGCATCTGGTTGCACCCGCAGCTACTGCGATCAGCCACCAAGGTCTGCCTTATGCAGGGCAGGCACCTTCACATAACAAGACATTGTCAGGAAGGATTGGTCCTGCCACGTTGCAGCTCAGGAGACGTGCACCCTCTCAGCCCGCCACATCACTGCCCTCCGGGACTCGTCGTACTCACATGGCGTCCAGGCTCCCTACTCAGGAAGTTCGGTCGAAGCTCAACTGCCGGTAAATGAGATAGGATGGCCATGTCAACATCGTGTGTACTCGTGAGGCAACTCGTTCGAGAAAGCCCTTATCCTCTGGGAGTAGAAGGTTGATGTTCAGCTCTCGCCAGAAATCTCTGCATGGTAGAATGGTCACCCAAGTTCCAGCCTCATCTGCCAGAGAAATATGACAGGACTGTCAACCCTATCGAGTTTCTTCAGATCTACTCCACCGTCATCCTCGCGGCTGGAGGAAAAGAGGTCGTCATGGCTAACAACTTCCCAGTGGCTCTGACCCGTTCTACAAGGTCCTGGTTTATGAGCTTACCCCCTGACTCCATCTACAGTTGGGTGGAACTATGTTGCCAGTTCATCGCCAACTTCTGGAGCTCCTACACCCGACCTGGCATGGAGCTGGAGCTGTTTGCCTTACAACAGAAGTCGAGAGAGTCACTGCGATCATTCATCTAGCGATTCTCTTAGGTAAGGAATACAATTCCTTCTATATCCAACACATCTGTCGTGGTTGCATTTTGGCAGGGAGTTAGAGACAAGAAGATGCTGGAGAAGCTGGCAAGTAAGGATGTTAGCAGCGTCGCGGAACTCTTCATCTTGGCCGACAAATATGCTAGAGATGTGGAGGGTCGTGAGATGCACTCCAAACTAGCTACGGAGGCTGGCCAATTATTGACGTTCCTTAAGTGGCATATTTGGATCGTCAATTCACCTCATAATGGGCACAAAATATAAACACAACATAGTGGTACTGTTAAGAACTAACCAATTCCACAAGTGTTGGTGTTTATTTTTATGCAGGTGAATTCAGAATCAAAATACCAAGACATGCAGGGAGTAATCCATAAAATAGGGTTTTGACGAATCATGTGTCACCGCATATCATCACATGGATCAAATGGCCCATAAACAGAAGTATCCGAGGCCATCCCATGGTGTAGAACCCATATAAGGGGATGGGACCAACCTAGCAGAGACCTGGAGAAAGCACAGCCCCAACAGGCCAAGATCAGGTCAGCCGACCCCCCTAGTCGGCCGACTAGGTCATGGCGCTAATTGAGGTCAAACGCCACGTGTTGTCTCCTCCCGGATTGAAGAGCTCATGGGTGACTGATTCGCGCACAATTGGTGGCAGGAACCGACTCTTCTCCCCCTATAAATAGAACCTCACACCTCACTTTACACACACACACACACACACCAAAAGTTGAGAATAGAACATCACTCCAAAGGTTTCGAGTAGTCTTAGAGGCTGCTAAGTAGAAGGAGAGTGTGGTGAAGAGTTTGGGAGAAGGAGGCGTGGGCTTGTCAAGTCCCTCTTCTACACTTGTACCCCTACAAAGGTGTTATTCAAATCAAGTAAGCCTTTGTGAATTCAGCTCAAGTTTGATTCTCAATTCATAGTAGTTTGCACAAGTAATTACATATGGGTTCGTTGCATCAATTCATTTGAGGCTCTAGTTGTAGCTTTGTGTTCGAAAAACTAGAGTTGTGATTTAGAAGGTAAGCGTGGTGCTTAGGTTAGAAATCACCAGTGAATATCTCGTAGACCCACAGATTGAAGAGGTAGGCAGTAGGTGGTCACAGCCCTATCTGTCCTTTGTAATCCTCCAGGTTCAGCAATACCATAGGATCTTGGCGGGAGTCGCCTAGTGTTGCTAGGGGTAAACCCGTGCTCGAAGCAAGCAGCTACTGCAAATTCCTTTGAATTAGAATCAATACTTTGAATTCCTCTCTATTCCTTGCCTACCAAACAACTTTGTATCCTTGGGTGGATTAGTTCGTAAGATTACACACATGTTCCTTGGATTTGATACCCTTGGGAATACTCCTTAAGTGGAAGTGCTACACGACAGTTTCAGTGCATTTGCGGATTTTTATCTGTGACATAAGAAATGTCAACAACAAGCATTTCTAGCGTTGTTCCGGGGAACGGTTGCTGTGAATCTTCGAACCTTGTTCACCCTCGTATCTATCTTCTTATCTTATCTTTCCTCTTCTTACCACCACCTTTATGGAGCAGCCCAGCATTCTTTCATATTATACCCCAAAAGGAAAGTTCTGTGAGCCACCGCCTTCAGCGGGACCCATTTGTTCTACTAGCTATGAACTTCGTTGTGGCTTTATAGCCATGAATCGGAAGCAATCCTTCTTAGGAACAGATTGTGAAGACCCTTACAACCATCTAAGAGAGTTCGAACAATTGTGTTCATGCCTTCTAATCAAAGGTATGACACAAGAAACTCTCAAATGGAAGTTGTTTCCTTTTTCCCATAAGGAAAAATCCAAACAAAGGTATGACCATAAGTTGGGAAGACAAATGGAAATTGGAATGAATTACGAGACAAATTTTGTCTTGTTTTCTTTCCAATTGCCCAAATTGTGTCCTTAAAAAGAAGTACTATACTTCCAGCAGATGGAAAAGGAATCCATAGGTGCAGCTTGGGATAGATTTTCTCTTTTGAGAAATTCCAGCCCAGATTTGTCTATTCCTAACCCGTTGCTCTTGCAACACTTCTACATGGGATTGAACGAAGAGTCTGCCCTACATCTTGACATTACGGCTGGAGGATATTTCCTTCATAAGACATTGGAAGAAGGCAAGGATCTTCTAGACCGAATTCTAGAAAATTCTTCCTTCATTATGGGTCTTAATGAGCCCCCTCAAGAGGAAGTAATGTATAGATCCGAGGATGAATCCATGGACAAGGAAGAACCCATCTCATGCTTATCCCACACCTTGTCGGAGGAATCCTCTCCCGAACTCGAAACTATGAAGGAAGAAGAAATGCAACCTTCCGGGTTTCCCTTCTACTTCGAGGAAGAGATATTTGAAGATTTTGGAAATACCTCAAAGTACTGTTGCTATAGGAAACCATCATTGCCTTTAAGTCCACCTAACCCACCTGATGGTGTGTTCGTCCAACAGACAGTCAAGGAGTTAACCTTAATTTTAAGCAGAGAATGGACTGCAAAAGTTGAGCTGTCACCCAAAATCCTTCGGATGACATCACCTTTCACAACTATTCTATGTTTTATTAGAGGGACACCAATAAAGGTCCTATACAACCCCAATATTAGAGCAAATCTCATTTCTGATTCTTGTGCTCTCGCCATTCTTAGCGATGTGCCATTGGCACCAACATGTAAATCCTTCTGAGACTCTTTCGGAATCATCATTGAAGGATGCTGGGTTTTGCAACAGGTGTCTGTAAGACACGATGATGTCGAGGCAATCCTAGATTTCCATGTGTTTGAAATCCAAGATTTCGACATTATGATTGGGATTCCCATTGAGAAATTTCTCATGGAAATTCCTTTGGAAGGAAACCTCAATGTCAACCTTGGAGCGAGAAAGTTTTCTATTTCTGTCCTGTGTCCTAAGAACACATCTGCACAATCTCCCATCCAAGATGAACCATTAGAGGAGGTTAGAACTCTTAGATTTTTAGCTCCTCCCGAAATAGAAGGAGAAGAAAATTTCATCCAAGAGGAGGATGAATTTTAGGAGGCAATTGAATTACCAAAAGAAGAGTAGTTCCCAAAACCACCCGTTGAGTTAAAAATTCTACCTCCAGGCATAGTTATGCCTTTCTAAATGGCGATTTGGAAGCCCCTGTCATCATAAGAGACAAGCTTTTGAATGATGAGACACTCAAACTCATTGCTATGTTAGAAAATCATAGAGCTCTTTCTGGCTATTCCTTAGAGGATCTTAAGGGGATTAGCCTTGCGCTATGCACCCATCGCATTCCCATTGACCTCGAGAGTGTCCCCTCAAGGGAACCTCAAAGGCGATTAAATAATGCGATGTGGGAGTGTAACACCCTCATTTTCATGCATCATGTCCTACATACATTCATATACATGTTTAACATTAATCCACATAGAGAGGAATAAGTTTAAGATTGATTTGGAACAAAACTGCACTTAAAATTCTGGAAAGTACAAACTAGTCGGATTTTGGTGAGGACTAGTCCGATTTCTCTCTGACCTCGATTAGACTTGTCCGTTTTTGCTATGGACTAGTCCGTTTTTTCCTTTGGACACTTTCGGACTTGTCCGGTCTTATGCAGACTAGTCCGGTGTTCCAAGAATTCATGAAAATTTGCTAAGTCCCTAGACTTGTCTGAACTAGTTTGGTGTTCCAGCGGACTTGTCCGTTTTCCTCTTTGACTAAAGTCGGACTTGTCCGATTTTTTGCCAGAGTTGTCCGATTTCTTTCTGACTAACTTCAGACTAGTCCGGCCCTTTTCAGGCTTGTGTGATATTTCGCGACTCCGAGTTGATATTTTGTTTCATGACTTGTTTCTTGGGTTTCACGTTAAGTGGTCCTAGGGACGTCGTGCCTAACTCTTTTAGAGCCCATGAGGGACACTAAACCGGCATCTACTCCTCTCAAACTTGAAATCCATCTAACCCTAGCCTCCACCTCTATATAAACAACCCCACCCCTTGGCTTGACATCTATTTGCCACTTTTCCACCCCACCCAGAGCTTAGTTCGTGGAGAGCCACCATCAAGGAGGGAGGAGGAAATCCCAAGCAAGAAGAAGAAGAGGAGGAAACGAAAGAGGATCAAGATCTCTATCAAGTTTCGTCCTTCATCACCAATTCGTCTCCAAGTTCATCACCAACCCTAGATCATCAAGATCCAAGTGCTACCTCCAAGTTTCTTGATTCATTCGAGTCCTAAACACCTGGTATACCTTCTATTTCCTTTTCTTACGTGAATTCAACCCCTAATCTCCAAATTCACGTCGATCTAGAAAATCCTAGTTCGTCAGTTTCGTGGAGTGCGGACTTGTCCAGTCCCTAGCGGACTAGTCCGATTTTCATGGTTGATTTATGTTGAATTAATTCTAAAATTAGATCTAATCATATCCAAACCCGTATAAACTTGTTAAAAGCTATTAAAACTAGTTAGTGATCATTAAGAGCAATCTATTAAAAGTTCTACCTTGCATTTGCATCAATCATGCATATCATGTCATATTGAGTAATATTTATGCACTCTTTGATTGTGTTTCTTGTCTTGTATGTTTATTGTGCGGATTAGATGGATTTGCGCTAGAGAGTGCTGTGGAGGATCTACAACACCAAGAGTTTGAAGCCTTTGACCCAAATCAATCCCAAGAGCAAGGCAAGTGTCCTTGAAGCATATTGATCCTGTTTTAAAATAAATGTTTAGTTTGCAAACTGCATGCTTGTGTCAATTTGATGTGAATCCAATGGTAGGAAGTTTACTAGCTTTGTTTAACCACCCTTGTCACCTGGAATATATGGTAGAGAGTTGTGATGGGATTTTTACTTTTTGCTTCGCTTAATTAATTGGGATGGAAGAACAACTACACTACTTAATTTAATTATGCATTAATGAGATTGTGGTTGACATGAAACTAATTAAATTTGATATGGTAATGGGTGAACTAAGCAAGCCTGGTATGTGGATGGGTTGGATGTATGGTGGTTTACTTGCTTTAGATCTAAGGACCGGTTCGTGGAGTGACCATCCATGATTTACAGTGCCACCACGAGGCCAAGTATGGGTGCGGTGTAGCTGATTAATTAGGGCTTTGCTAGTGCTATTTGGACCATTATGGATGCTCGGGAAAGGGGTATTCGGAATTGGGTTTGTTGATGATTGGTGAGACTACCCTGGTATCCTAATGGCTCAAGAGGGGTCCCTTGGTTGAAGATGTGCTCAGTTGGAGACATCGCCACAGATGAAACCTTAGTGGGGTCTAAATAGGATAGTAATCCCTTTGTAAAGGCTATTTTGTGATCTCTTGTCCACACACCTATGGGAGTGTGAGACGGCATAATTGAGATTCTATATTCATCGAAAGGTGATAAAATCACAAACACGTGGGTAAAGCGGTACAACCTCTGCAGAGTGTGTCTAAAACTATCATGATAGTCGTGCTCCCGGTTATGAGCAACCTGGACCCTCACATGATTAGAGGAAAATTGGGATTTGGGATGGTTATGGTTGGTATTATGGTTATGGATGGTTATGAATTGAATTCTGGTATTGAATATGGATATTGGTGTATGATGGTAGATATGGAATGGACGCAGCCTAGATAGAATGGACACTTTAGAGCACATAGGAGCACTTAGGAATCGATGTGTTTTTGTTTGGTGTGTTCTTTGCTATATATTGCTTGCTTGTGTGCTTCATAGAGAATTTTGGATGCTTTAGCATTGCCAAGTCTACCTAGGCTAGTGAGTTGTTTAGTCTCATATCCCTTGATGCATATAGTTTGGGACGGTTTTCTAATTCTTACCTATTGCTTTTCTCCAGATGGCGAGAACTCACAACCAAAGGGATGGCAATGATGAGGAGGATAACAATGGAGCACCTCAGAATAACCGTGGACAAGGACCTGCTCAGGGAGCAATCAACATTGAACCGCTATTGGCAATGTAGAACCAGCTCATGCAGACCATGATACATACAATATGACAGCTGCAGGCTGGAAACATCAACAATCAGCCCCACATGCCTCCACCGCCACCCCCACCTCCACATAACCGGTTGGGAGAGTTTATGAGGACTAGGCCGCCAACCTTTGATCAAGCCGCTGACCCTATGGATGCGGATGATTGGCTCAAGTCTGTGGAGAAGAAGTTTGCTATTGTCCAATGCAGTGACAGGGAGAAGGTCTTATTTGCTTCTCATCAACTAGTTGGAGCAGCTGCGGATTGGTGAGATTCTTATTGCAATGCTCATGAGAACCAAGAGAGAATTACTTGGGCCAAATTCAAAGAGAGCTTCCGTTCTCATTATGTATCGGAAAGTGTTATGATTCTGAAGAGGCAAGAATTTGAGAACTTGAGGCGTGGAAGATTGAGCGTGGGTGAATATCTCAACAAATTCACTCAACTCTCAAGGTATGCGCCTGAGGATGTTAGTCGGGACAGTCGGAGATGATACTTATTCATGAGGGGCTTGAACAATGAAATCCAAGTGCAATTGCTCAATTGTGACTATGCCAACCAAAAGCTTGTGGACAAAGAAATTGTGGTTGAGAACAAGGTATGTGAGATGGAGCAAGACAACAAGAGGAAGACGCCATATCAAGGACAACAACAAGGAAGTAATGTGCGCCCTCACTTTGCGCCTCCTAATGCGCCATATTACAGCTCCTCTACTCCTATACAGCGACCTGGTTATGCACCGCACCCAGCTCAGTTCGTGCAACAGCGCCCTGTTATGCAAGCACCTAGGCCTCCAATTTCTTATGCACCTCGTGCCAACTATCCTGGTGCCAATGCTCAAAAGAAAGCTCGTCCCAATAATTCTGGTGGAGTTAAGAATTGCTATACTTTTGGAGAAGCTGTACACTTTGTGCATCAATGTCCTAAGTCAGGCCTTGGTCAAGAAGGCAATGTGTCGAGGCAAAACCCAAAACCCAATGGAGGACAGCCGCAAGGGAACCGGGGACAACAAAATTTTTCTTGTGACAACGTGAACCATGTCTCTATGAAGGATGCTTAACAAGCGGATGACGTGGTCATTGGTATGTTTCTCGTGAATTCCAACCCCGCGACTATGTTGTTTGATTCTAAAGCATCACATTCTTTCATTGCATCAAAGTATGTTGCAAAGTATAGTTTGTCTATCTCTCATATGAAATTTACTCTATTGGTTAAGTCTCCTGGAGGAGAGATGAGGACAAATATAGTATGTCCAAAACTAAGACTTAGAATAAGGGGGGGTAGACTTCTCTGCCAACCTCATTGTTTTGGATTCTCAAGGATTGGACGCTATACTTGGTATGGACTGGTTGAGGAAGCACAATGGAGTTATTGAGTGTGCCAAAAAGACGATGAAGTTGACCAATGAAGAAGGTATCATCGTAGCATTTGAAGCATCTCAAACCACACCGAAGCAATTGGAACTGAATCATATGTACGGCGCCGCAATTGAGAAGATTCCGGTGGTGTGTAAATTTTTGGATGTTTTTCCAGACGAGTTGTCAGGTATGCCACCTGATCGAGCCATTGAGTTTGTTATTGATTTAATACCTGGAACTGCACATATAACTAAGAGGCCGTATAGGATGCCTCCTGTGGAATTAGCGGAGCTCAAGAAGCAAATTCAAGACCAACTAGAGAAGGGTTTCATTCAGCCTAGCTCTTCACCTTGGGGAGCGCCTGTTCTATTTGTGGACAAGAAGAATGGATCCAAAAGGATGTGCGTAGATTACCGAGCTCTCAATGAGGTAACAATCTCGAACAAGAACACCTTGCCACGCATAGAACACTTGTTTGATCAGATGAACAGTGCTTGTGTCTTCTCTAAGATTGATTTGAGGTCGGGAAACTTTCAAATGAAGATTAGACCACCGAACATACCCAGGACAGCTTTTAGGATGCGGTATGGATCTTATGAGTACAATGTGATGTCCTTTGGATTGACCAATGCACCTGCGTACTTTATGTACCTCATGAATAAGGTCTTCATGGAGTACTTGGATAGGTTCATTGTGGTGTTTATTGATGACATTATTATCTACTCAGAGGATGAGAAGGAACATGAGGAACACTTGAGGCTTACGTTGCAAAAATTGAGGGAGCATCAATTGTATGCCAAGATCAACAAGTGTCAGTTTTGGTTGAGAGAGGTGTCATTTTTGGGTCATGTCATCTCAGGAGGAGGAGTATCGGTTGATCCCGGAAAAGTGGGAGACGTGTTGAAGTGGGAACCACCGCAAAATGTAAAGGAAATACGGAGTTTCCTTGGGATGATTGGATATTACCGTCGGTTCATCAAGGACTTATCCAAGATAGCCAAGCGAATGACAGAATTGCTAATGAAGGGAAAAGCTTTCCATTGGACTCAAGCTTGTCAAGAAAGTTTTGAGGAGTTGAAGAAGAGGTTAACTACAGCCCCAGTTTTGATATTGCCGGATGTAAGCAAGAGTTTCGATATTTATTGTGATGCATTTAGACAAGGACTTGGATGCATGCTTATGCAAGAAGGTCAAGTGGTTGCATATGCATCGAGGCAATTGAAGAAACATGAACAGAATTATCCATGTATGATTTGGAACTTGCAGTCGTGATACACGCATTGAAAATTTGGAGACACTACATCCTTGGACATAGGTGTGAAATTTATACGGACCACAAAGTCTTATGTATATTTTCACACAAACGGATCTGAATTTGAGGCAACAGAGATGGTTGGAGCTCATCAAAGATTATGATTTGGGGATCAACTATCATCCGGGAAAAGCCAATGTAGTGGCCGATGCTTTGAGTAGAAAAGGAGTAAGTCATCAACTCACAGTTCGAGAGTTACCATCCGAGTTATGTAAGAAGTTTGAACGGTTGAACCTTGAATTTGTAAATGAGATGGAGATGATGGAGTTAAACCCAACATTGGAGCAAGAAACTCAGGAAGGTCAAACTAAGGATGAGGAAATTCAGGAAATCAAGGAAAGGACCCAAGAAGTGAGAGAATTCAGATTTGATGAGGATGAACATGGCACCCTATGGCTTGGTAAGAGGATTGTTGTTCCTAATGTGAAGTATATTCGGTAGACAATAATAAAAGAGGCACATGACTCACCATACTCAATTCATTCTGGTTGTACAAAGATGTACAAAGACTTGAAGACGTGTTATTGGTGTACTAGCATGAAGAAGGACATAGCTGAATTGTGTGATGTGTGCCAACGAGTCAAGGCGGAGCATCAAAGGCCAGCTGGACTATTGCAACCATTAAAGATTCTTGAGTGGAAGTGGGAAGAGATCGGTGTGGAATTCATAGTTGGTTTACCACATACTCAGTCTGGTTACGACTCATTTTGGGTAATTATAGATCGGTTAACTAAGTCAGCCCACTTTATTCCCGTCAAGACCACCTATAATGGAGAGAAATTTGCGGACCTGTATATGGAAAGAATAGTATGTTTGCATGGAGTTCCAAAGAAGATAGTCTCGGATACAGGTTCACAATTCACTTCCAGATTTTGGCAGAAATTGCATGAAGCTTTGGGAATGAGGTTGAATTTTAGTTCAGCATATCACCCTTAAACGGGTGGACAAACCGAGAGGACCAATCAGATTTTAGACAACATTTTAAGAGCTTGTGCCTTAAAGCATGGGAAAGGTTGGGACAAGAGCTTGCCATATGCAGAATTTTCATAGAACAATAGTTACCAAGCAAGCTTGAAAATATCACCATATGAAGCGTTTTATGGAAGGAAGTGTAGGACACCTTTATTCTGGAATGAAGCAGGAGAAACTCAAGTATTTGTTTTGGATGTGTTGCAAGAAGCTGAAAAGCAAGTCCAAATAATTCGTGAAAACTTTTGGGCTGCCCAATGAAGACAAAAAGGCTATGCGGACAATAGGAGAAGGAAATTAGCCTTTGAAGTGGGCAATGAGAGGTCATAAGAGGTTTAACATAAGAGGCAAGCTAGCACCTCGCTACATTGGATCATTCAAGATTTTGGAAAAAAAGAGGAGAAGTAGCGTATAAGTTGGAGATGCCAACTCATCTTTCAGATGTACATGATGTCTTTCATGTTTCCCAGCTCAAGAAGTGCTTGGGAGTACCGGAAGAACAAGTGTCAATGGAAGGATTGGAATTAGAGGCAGATTTGACGTATGCTGAGCAACCGGTCAAAATCTTGGAAACCAAGAAGAGGGTCACAAGGAACAAGGTTATTAGGAGGTGTAAATTTCAATGGAAGCACCCCACGAAAAAAAAGCAATGTGGGAATTGGAGGATGATCTCAAGAAAGAATTTCCCTATCTCTTCTCTTCCGCGTCGAATCTCGAGGGCGAGATTCATTTTAAGGGGTAGGTTTGTAACACCCTCATTTTCATGCATCATGCCCTACATACATTCATATACATGTTTAACATTAATCCACATAAAGAGGAATGATTTTAAGATTAATTTGGAACAAAACCGCACTTAAAATTCTGTAAAGTGCAGATTAGTCCGATTTTGTTGAGGACTAGTCCGATTTCTCTCTGACCTCGATCAGACTTGTCAGTTTTTGCTGCGGACTAGTATGTTTTTTCCTCTGGACACTTTCGAACTTGTCCGGTCTTATGCGGACTAGTCCAGTATTCCAAGAATCCATGAAAATTTGCTAAGTCCCTGGACTTGTCCGGACTAGTCCGGTGTTCCAGCTGACTTGTCTGTTTTCCTCTGTGACTAAAGATGGACTTGTCCGATTTTTGGCCAAAGTTGTCCGATTTCTTTCTGACTAACTTCAGACTAGTCCGGCCCTTTTCAGACTTGTCTGATATTTCGCGACTCCGATTTGATGTTTTGTTTCACGACTTGTTTCTTGGGCTTCACGTTAAGTGGGCCTAGGGACGTCGTGCCTAACTCTTTTAGAGCCCATGAGGGGCTCTAAACTGGCATCTACTCCTCTCAAACTCGAAATACATCTAACCCTAGCCTCCACCTCTATATAAACAACCCCACCCCTTGGCTTGACATCTATTTGCCACTTTTTCACCACACCCAAACCCTAGTTCATGGAGAGCCACCATCAAGGAGGGAGGAGGGGATCCCAAGCAAGAAGAAGAAGAGGAGGAAACGAAAGAGGATCGTGATCTCCATCATGTTTCGTCCTTCATCACCATTTCATTTACAAGTTCATCACCAACCCTAGATCGTCAAGATCCAAGTGCTACCTCTAAGTTTCTCAATTCATTGGAGTCCTAAACACCTAGTATACCTTCTATTTCCTTTTCCTTATGTGAATTCGACCCCTAATCTCCAAATTCACGTCGATCTAGAAAACCCTAGTTCGTCAGTTTCGTGCAGCGCGGACTTGTCCGGTCCCTAGCTGACTAGTCCGATTTTCATGGTTAATTTCTGTTGAATTAATTCTAAAATTAGATCTAATCATATCCAAACCCGTATAAACTTGTTAAAATCTATTAAAACTTGTTAGTGATCATTCAGAGCGATCTATTAACAAGTTCTACCTTGCATTTGCATCAATCATGCATATCATGTCACATTGAGTAATATTTGCGCACTCTTTGATTGTGTTTCTTATCTTGTATGTTTATTGTGCGGATTAGATGGATTTGCGCTAGAGAGTGCCGCGGAGGATCTACAGCACCAAGAGTTTGAAGCCTTTGACCCGAATCAATCCCAAGAGCAAGGCAAATGACCTTGAAGCATATTGATCCTGTTTTAAAATAAATGTTTAGTTTGCAAACTGCATGCTTGTGTCAATTTGATGGAAATCCTATGGTAGGAAGTTTACTAGCTTTGTTTAACCACCATTGTTACCTGGAATATATAGTAGAGAGTTGGGATGGGATTTTTACTTTTTGCTTCGCTTAATTAATTGGGATGGAAGAACAACTACACTACTTAATTTAATTATGCATTAACGAGATTGTGGTTTACATGAACTAATTGAATATGATATGGCAATGGGTGATCTAAGCAAGCCTGGTATGTGGATGGGTTGGATGTATGGTGGTTTACTTGCTTTAGATCTAAGGAACGGTTCGTGGAGCGACCATCCAGGATTTACAGTGCCACCACGAGGCCAAGTATG
The DNA here is from genome assembly GCA_036927565.1 of Tuctoria greenei. Classification (NCBI taxonomy): domain Eukaryota; kingdom Viridiplantae; phylum Streptophyta; class Magnoliopsida; order Poales; family Poaceae; genus Tuctoria; species Tuctoria greenei. The sequence continues at coordinate 96,914,132 of JAYESD010000006.1, read as the reverse complement.
GGTGCGGTGTAGCTAATTAATTAGGGCTTTGCTAGTGCTATTTGGACCATTAAGGATGCTCGGGGAAGGGGTAGTCGGAATTAGGTTTGTTGATGATTGGTGGGACTACTTTGGGATCCGAGTGGCTCAAGAGGGGGCCCTTGGTTGAAGATGTGCTCAGTTGGACACATCGCCACCGGTGAAACCTCAGTGGGGTCTAAATAGGCTAGTAATCCCTTTGTAAAGGCTACTTTGTGATCTCTTGGCCACACACCTACGGAAGTGTGAGACGGTATAATTGAGATTCTATAGTCATCGAAAGGTGATAAATCACAAACACGTGGGTAAAGCGATACAACTTCTGCAGAGTGTGTCTAAAACTATCATGATAGTCGTGCTCCCGATTATGAGCAACCTGAACCCTCACATGATTAGAGGAAAATTGGGATTTGGGATGGTTATGGTTGGTATTATGGTTATGGATGGTTATGAATTGAATTCTGGTATTGAATATAGATATTGGTATATGATGATGGATATGGAATATGGACTGGTATTATGATAACTACATGGCTTATGATGTGTTTATTTTATATACATGTAATATATTGCTTTTGAAATGTTTTAATGTACTTTTCAACACTTAACCATTATTATATTCGTCATTTGAATCAGCCACATGTCATACTTTCCACACTTGCTGAGTACGACATGTACTCACTCTTGCAATCACCCACCAACAATTGCAGGTTAGGATTGGGAGTATAACGACGATAATGCAGAGTTCTAGGCTATGTCTACCGTCAGCTTTGCCTGTGGTGTTGCATGGAGCTGCGCTATACCCTATTGCTTGTGCTGCCTAGCTGTTTAGTATGCTTATTTAATTTATTTCAGCTGCATTAGTTAAACTTGTCATTAATATTCATTAGTGCTTGCATTCGAGGATATTCTAAATTCTGTAATAAAAGTGGTTAGTTAATCTTGTCTTGTGGTAAATTTTGGTATATCCTTTTGTGAATGCACTTGTGTATGTGTGTTGAACATCCTGGGCACACATATGCGTTCACATGGTTCATTTTCGGAACCGGGTGTCATAGGGAGGTTGTCAATAAGGAATTATTGTAATTTCTGCATGCCGAGATTATCTACCCTGTTCCTCATAGTGAATGGTTAAGACCAGTTCAAGTAGTGCCCAAGAAGGATGGTTTGACAGTCGTTCAAAATGAGAAGAATGAATTGATTCCTCAACGAACCGTCACGGGATGGAGGATGTGCATTGATTACTGAAACTTAACAAGGCTACAAGGAAGTATTATTTCCCACTGCCCTTCATCAATGAGATATTAGAGCGATTGGAAAAACATTCCTACTTTTGTTTCCTTGATGGGTATTTTGGCTATCATCAAATCCCAATCCACTCTGATGGTCAAAGTAAGACCACATTCACATGTCCCTATAAGACTTATGCCTACCGGCGTATGTCTTTTGGACTGTGCAATGCTCCTGCCTGTTTTCAAAGATGCATGATGTCTATCTTTTCCGACATGATTGAGGAGATCATGGAAGTTTTCATGGACGATTTCTCCGCCTATGGAAACTTTTGATCATTTTTTGGAAAATTTAGACAAGGTCTTACAAAGATACTAAGAGAAGGACCTCGTACTTAATTGGGGGAAGTGTCATTTCATGGTTAGTGAAGGCATCATCCTTGGGCACTTAGTGTCCGAAAGAGGGATAGAGGTGGACAAAGCAAATATTGAAGTCATTGAAAAACTTCCACCCCCTATCAATGTTAAGGGAATCCACAACTTTTTAGGTCATGCGGGGTTCCATCGGCGATTCATCAAAGATTTCTCAAAAGTCGCTAGACCCCTCACTAACCTATTAGCTAAGGAAGCTGCCTTTGCTTTCGATGATGAATGTCTTAATCATTTGAAACACTTAAAAAGGCACTCATCTCAGATCCAATCATTCAACCTCCCGATTGGACGCTGCCATTTGAAATCATGTGTGATGCTAGTGATTTTGTTGTCGGTGCGGTCCTAGGCAAAACCAAGGATAAAAAGCATCATGCAATAGCCTACGCTAGAAAAACTCTAATAGGAGCTCAACTCAATTATGCCACAACTGAAAAAGAGCTCTTGACAATATTTTTTTCTATCGATAAGTTTAGATCCTATTTGGTTGGAGCCAAGGTCATAGTCTACACAGACTATTCTGCCTTCAAGTATTTGCTCACCAAAAAGGATGCTAAACCAAGGCTAATCTGTTGGATTCTTCTACTCTAAGAGTTTGATGTAGAAATCAAGGATAAGAAGGGAGTAGAAAATTATGTGGCATATTATCTCTCACGTATGGAAGTCACCCAAACCATGGACATTCCTATCAATGACTTCCTACGAGATGATATGCTTCTCAAGGTGACTGACTCTCACCCTTGGCATGCGGATATCGTGAACTTCATGGTCACAGGATACGTACCACCAGGGGAAAACCAAAGGAAACTCATTTATGAGAGTCGAAGACACCTTTGGGATGACCCATACCTCTATCGAGTTTGTGCTGATGGCCTTCTTAGAATGTTCATCCCATCAATCGAAGGCACCAAGAATTTTGAGAAATGCCATGCTAGCCCCTATGGTGGCTATTACGGTGTTTACCATACCCAAACAAAGATCTGGCAGAGTGGATTTTATTGACCTTCTATGTATGAAGATACAAAAGAATTCAATCGCAGATGTTGGAAATGCCAAAAGCAAGGCGGAATCTCAGCTCGCAATGCGATGTCCCTAACAAATAATCTCCAAGTGGAATTATTTGATGTGTGGGTGTCGGTACCCTAGAAACTGTACACCCCTTGAGGTTACAAATATCTCAAAGGAAAGTCATATACTTGATTTGAAGACCCTCGAAGGCCCACATGTCAGACATAACCGGACCCGCTTCTCCAACATGGTTAATCCCAGGGTCGCCATGTGTACTACCAAACTGGAGCTACCGCCCACAAGGGGGAAGCTCCGGGCCACGTACCGAAATGGCACCTCCGGACTTAACCCCAGACCGAGAGAAGCTCCAGACCTGACACGTGTCAGGTAGCTCTGGAGCTACCTGTTTCCCACAGTATGCTCCGGGGCTGCCACGTGTCCAATCGTCGGATCTTCAGCCCTTAACCTTCGGAAGGCCCCCACAACGGCTCCAGATCTTCAAAGGGGACAAGGACTTCAAGACCCGATTAAGTGTCATTAATGCCATATTAATGACACTTAAACGGATGATCTTAACACCAGTAACGGTGTTGTCAAAGCCCGTTACAGGGTCATTAAGAGCAATTAAATGTGTAAAATAAGTGTCAATACTAGTAACCGCCGGGGCCACATGTCGGGCCAGGCTAACTTGTAACGGCTTGCCCTTGTACTATAAAAGGACAGGCCGACGACACGTTCGGACACACACACACGCCATTGACACTCAACACAAGCTCATACAGCTAATACAACACCAACACATCCGTGGAGTAGGGTATTACGCTCAGGCGGCCGGAACCACGTAAACTCTTGTGTCTCCTGTGTCAATTCCTACTCACCTTCTTGAATCTCCGCGCGCCCACACCAAACATCAAACTCCCCTATCACTTTAGTAGTGTAGGGAGATCTGCCGGTTCCAAACCACCGACAGCTGGCGCGCCAGGTAGGGGCGCCTGAGATTCTGAGAATGGTGAACTCAGTTGCTGGATCATCCAACGGTCAACCTGCTACTCAGGCAGTTGGGGGCAATCCCTCCAATAGGCAGCCACCAGCAGGAGCCTCAGCACCAGCAGGAGTCACACTCCCACCACCACCATCTCCTCCCGCAAATCGTGCTGGGCAATGTGATGGTGCGCCGGCGTCAATTATTGCATCGGCAAATCATGACAACCCGGAACACGCGCTCCATGCAGCGCGTGCTCTTCACCAAAGAAGAAGCCGCTACCTCTGGAAGTGGCAAAAAGAAAAAGAAGAACAACGGCAAGAAGAAGCCGTCGGCCAGCACATCCAACGTTGCAGCTGCTGCAACTCCGGGTGGCCGGGGGCCACGCCCTGAGAAGTGACCTCGACCGTCTTTTGAAGACGGTGGCAAACCCAAAGTGTGGTGTCCCATTCACAAAACGGGCAGCCACAGTTTGGAAGACTGCCGGGAGGTCCAAAACCTTGCCGAGCACTACAACAAGCGCCGGGAAGAATCTCCTTTCCGACAGAGGGAAGGAAAGCAAAAAGTCGACGAAGCTCCGACTGAAGAGGAGTTAGGATTTCAGGATCCCAAAACGGTCCTGAAGGCCGTTTACACCTCTGTCGATGATGATTCTGACGTCTCTGATAATGAGCGTCATAAGACCATGAACACCATTTTTGGTGGATCATGGGACATCACCTCCCGCCGTGTCATCAAGACTATGCGTCAGGATATGGCCGCTGTAGCTCCTACAGTCAGGTCGGAACCTCATCGAAAGTGTATGGAAACAACCATCACTTTTGATGCTTCAGATTGTCCTCAGAGCATGGTTGGAGCAGGACAGTTAGCCTTGATGGTATCTCCTACCATCAATAACATCCAGCTCCACCATGTGATGGTAGATGGAGGTTCGGGGCTTAACCTCATCAGCTTCGAAGCTTTCACTAAGCTTCAGCTCCGACCTTCGGATCTCCACCCCTGTCGACCTTTCTTCGGAGTAGGTCCGGGGGCCATCACCCCACTCGGAGCTATTACTCTCCCTGTTACCTTCGGGACACGGGAGAAGTACCACACCGAGAAGTTGGTCTTCGACGTCGCTCAGATCAACTTACCCTTCAATGCCATCTTGGGTAGACCTGCCCTGTATAAATTCATGGCAGCTGCTCATTATGGCTATCTGGTGTTGAAGATGCCAACGCCAGTAGGCGTTCTCCGGATCCGCGGAGATCGCACTGCCGGAGTAACTGCACTGGAAGAACTCCATGCGCTCACCACGGCGCAAGAGGAGGACTTTAGGCAGGAGCAAGCTCCAAAACCCCCGAGCATTCGCCAACGAGGCTCGACTTCCGCACCTCGAGTGCAGCCAAGCGGCGACACCGACATTCCCATCAAAGTCGTCCAAATTGGTTCCGATGCCGCTCAAACCACCCGTATATCGGGAGGATTGAATGACAAATAGGAACTCGCGCTCATCACTTTCCTCCGGGCTAACGACGACGTGTTTGCCTGGCAACTGTCACAAATGCCCGGGATCCCCAGGGAAGTGATTGAGCACAATTTGAAGATCTACCCCGACGCTCGGCCTGTGCATCAGAAGCCTCGGAAGCAATCCGTAGAGCGACATAACTTCATCCGACAAGAAGTGAAGAAGTTACTCGAAGCCGGATTCATCCGAGAAGTCTTCCATCCAAAATGGCTGGCAAACCCAGTCGTTGTGCCCAAGGCCGGCGGGAAGCTTCGGATGTGCATCGACTACACCACACTAAATAAGGCATGTCCAAAAGGTCCATTCCCACTACCTAGAATAGATTAGATAGTGGATTCCACCTCCAGGTGTGAATTACTGTGTTTCCTAGATGCATATTCCGGATATCATCAAATCCGGATGTCTAGGGAAGATGAAGAGCATACTTCATTCATTACAGTAGATGGATTGTATTGTTACACAGCCATGACCTTTGGTCTCAAGAATGCAGCTTCAACTTTTGTACGATCTATGTACAAAACTTTCGAAGAACTCATTATAGACATAGTGGAAGTGTACGTCGATGACATCGTGGTCAAAGTCAGGAACAAGGAGTCACTCCTTGACACCTTGCAGGCTGTCTTCGACAAACTGCCGGCCACCCGCACAAAGCTAAACCCAGACAAGTGCGTCTTCGGGGATAGCTCCGGAAAACTTCTTGGTTTCCTGGTAAGTCACCGGGGCATAGAAGCTAATCCAGCGAGGATTAAGGCCATTGAAGACATGCGGCCACCAACCCGCATCAAGGATGTCCAAAAGTTAACTGGATGTCTAGCAGCCCTCAGCGGGTTCATCTCAAGACTGGCGGAACGGGCACTCCCCTTCTTTAAGTTATTGAGGAAGTCCGGACCATTCCAATGGTCCGAAGAAGCAGAAAAGACATTCCAGGAGCTGAAACAGTTCCTCACCACCCTACCAATTCCGATAGCTCTGAACCCTGGTGAGCCTTTGTTGCTTTATATTTCAGCTACTGATGAAGTCGTCAGTATGGTTCTGGTTGCGGAGAGACCAGAACTACCCCATACTAAGGAATCCAGACCCCTTCGGGAGGGTCCGGAGGTTCCTGAAAGCGAGTCTGGGTCTCAGCTCCCAGATTCGAATCCAAAAGAAGTCACTTAAGAAGACCCAGACCCCTCCGGGAGGATCCAGGTCACTTCTGAAGAAGCCCCGGGTTCCTCCAGCCAGAACCCGGAGGTCCCCGAAGAAAATCCGGATTCCTCCGAGAGGATCCGGGTCAGTGAAGAGGAAGCTCCGGACCCCTCCGGGAAGGTCCGGACCATTCAACGCCCAGTGTACTTCATTAGTGAAGTATTACATGATGCCAAGACTCGATACCTAGAGGTGCATAAGCTGCTCTATGCAGTTCTTATTGCCTCTAGAAAGCTTCGCCATTACTTCCAAGCTCACAAAGTCTCAGTGGTGACCTCCTATCCACTTCGAGCAATCTTGCATAATCCCAATTCAACTGGGAATATTACAAAGTGGACTGCGGAATTGGCTGAATTTGATCTTGAATTTATTTCAAGACAAGCAGTCAAGAGTCAAGCATTGGCAGATTTTGTGGCAGAATGGACTCCCTCTCCATCAAACCCTGGGGGCCCCAGTGAGCAGAAGACGGAGCATCAAGCTCCAACCTTCACCGAGCCTCTATGGACCCTCTACTTTGACGGCTCCATGCAGAAGCAGGGGGCCAGAGTTGGAATCCTTCTCCTTGCACCGACTGGGGAGAAGGTGAAATACATGGTACACCTTGACTTCAAGGCAACCAACAACATGGCAGAGTATGAATCACTCATCTATGGACTAAAGGTGGCACTGTCATATGGTGTCAAGCAATTGCTGGTCAAGGGAGATTCACAGCTCATCATTAAGCAGGTGAAGGGTGAATGCTCCTGCAATAATCTCCAGTTAGCTGCTTACCTCCTTGAAGTCCAAAGGCTTCAGAAGGATTTCGAAGTCCTAGATCTCCACCATGTTCAGTGTGCCCACAACGCTGAAGCCAACAAACTCTCGACAAAAGCGTCAACCGGAGCTCCGGCTCCTGACGGAACTTTTGTCCGGAGATTGTCGAAACCCACAGCTCAGCCTGCCGAACTGAGCGAAGGGGGCAAGATCAGCATCCCGAAGCTGACGGTCCCGATGGCCCTGTTACCATGACAACCATCAAGGGTTGTAGGTGCTGTCGGAAGCTCCGAGCATCCCAGCACGCAAGACTCAAATGCTCAAGTTAGTTCCGATGCATGGATCTCAGAGATCCGGAACTACTTGAAAGACAACATCCTTCTTGATGATGATGTATCCGCTGACCGGGTAGTCAGATTGGCTAAAAGATACACGTTGGTAGAAGGGGATCTCTACCGGCGCGGTGCCAACGACATCCTAATGCGGTGCATCACAAGGGAAGACGGCTGCGAGCTCCTCGCAGAAATCCATGGAGGCGAGTGTGGGAACCACGCGTCTTCCCGCACGCTGGTTGGTAAAGGCTTTCGGCATGGTTTCTACTGGCCTACAGCACTCCAGGATGCAACTGAGCTGGTTAAAAAATGCAAAGCATGCAAATTTCATGCAAAGCAAATTCACACACCAGCTCAGCCCTTACAAATGATACCTCCTACATGTCCCTTCGCTGTGTGGGGGGTGGACATCTTGGGACCTTTCCCAAGAGCCGTCAGAGGTTACAAGTTCCTGTACGTCGCCATTGACAAGTTCACCAAGTGGCCGGAAGCAACTCCAGTTGTGACAATCAACAAGCAATCTGCTATCAACTTTTTGCGGTCCATTGTATGCAGATTTGGAGTCCCGAACAAAATCATCACTGATAATGGGACCCAATTCACAAGCTCCGCATTCCAAGGATATTGCGAAGACCTCGGCATACAAGTTTGCTACGCCTCAGTGGCTCACCCAGCCAGCAATGGCCAAGCCGAAAGAGCAAATGTTGAAATCCTTAAAGGACTTAGAACGCGCACCTATGAGCGCTTCAAAAAACATGGAGCAACCTGGATTGAAGAGCTTCTGCCCACTTTATGGGCCAACAGGACATCTCAAAACCAGTCAACTGGAGAGACACCCTTCTTTTTGGTGTACGGAGCTGAAGCAATCCTTCCTCCGGAAATCACCTTGGGTTCACTCCGGGTCCGAACCTTCGACGAAGCCGCGCAGGACCAGCTCCGACGTGAAGACCTAGACCTCCTTGAGGAGGGAAGGTGCCAAGCAGCTGTTCGGAATGCCCGATATCGCCAAGCTCTACGGCGTTATCACCAGCAGCATGTACACAACCGACAGCTCGAGGAAGGCGATCTGGTGCTATGGAGAATACAATCCAGAGAAGGGTTAAACAAACTCTCCCCCGGTTGGGAGGGGCCCTTCCGAGTGATTAAAGTATCCCGTCCCGGAAGCGTTCGCTTGGCTACCGAGGATGGGACACCTCTCCCAAATCCTTGGATCATCGAACACCTCCGTAAGTTCTACACTTAATACCACGGAGGTGAGTCTTGAGTAACTTGAGGTGTATGTTATAGAGTCATTGTACAGAGTCGGGTAGTTCCTCCGGGAGAGCAGCCGGACCATTCCCGAAAGGTCCGCAAAGATCATGCAACGCTTGTCACAGTCTCAGGACTAAAAGTGTGGCTAACTACCCTGGGTCAAACGAGAAATGAAACACGCTTAGCCTGGTTCCGTACCCTAAGAGTGTACTTGTTTCCCCTATACCCCGGACCTATAATGAAAGACATTTTCATGTGAAATAGACTCCACGTGCATTTATTTTGTACAGGCTCAACATTTTTATTTTTCTCTTTCTTGTCTATAACAAAGATGTGCAATTCTTAAGAAATTTTAGTTAGACCATTTTATATACGATTCGAGTTGTATTGTCAATTCTTTTGGATTCAAATATTGTTCATGGCCAACTCGCCTGAAAGCCACCAAGCCAATCTAGGGCTGGAGTGTGCTATCGACTTAGCCTGGTCAAGCACCCTAAGTACGCCACTCTACCTACACCCCAACAGGCTGAAGTAAGGCGGGTCCATGGACAGTTGGATCTAGAAGAAAAGACAACACATTCGGTTGTATTTAAAATCGTGTTTAACTTAAAGTATTCTTAAGAATCGTAAGCTGCTACGAAATTATAGACAAGAAACAAATTTTACTATTTTTCTTGGCTTAAGTGTGCAGGAAAAATAAAATCTACGTTGATGGAGAAAATGCCGGAGCTAACTAAGCTCCGACTCCCCTAGGGGGGCCAGCCGTCGACGCTGAATAAAAGATGGTGAGAAGACCCCGTAAATGGAGTCTGCTGCCAACAAACTGAGTGTTGGCAAAGGTCACTGCCGGAGCTACTAAGCTCCGACATCCCGGAGGAATAACTATCGATGCTCTACGCGTTGATAGAGACTATTGCCGGAGCTACTAAGCTCCAGCGATAGACAATGCCGGAGCTTCTAAGCTCCGACAACCTCAGGGGGCTTTCACTATCGAAGACTTCGAACCTAAATTCTACAAGTTCGGAGCAAAAGATTCTTCAACAAAACACAATATCCTCTTGGTACATGTTCACAATCAAATTGTGTACATCTACCAGGGGGCAAGTGAAGATAAAAGTGTTGAAGACAAAAAATGAAATTCACAAAAATTTGGGGATTTCATTTATCTGGAGACAAGGGATTACATCTGGAGACAAGGGATTACAAAATTGAGGAAGAAGAAGAGAAAATACAAGTGAGAACTATAGAGATGGTCCTAGACCCTATGGAAGAATTGGGCGATCTTCTGGGCAACCTCCGATACGCTGGCTCGGGTAGCTTCGCCTTCTCCTTCGACGGGGCCTTCAAGCATCGGGTCTAGAGGAAATTGGGAGTTCCGACTGGTGTAGCATGTCAGCACATACTCTGCGACGTTCTTCGCCAGGGATTGCCCCTCAACCTTGAGTTGGTCCGCGATGACATCGCCCACCTCGGAGAGCTTGCTACCTGCTGCACTCAACGCCTGCAGCGCTAGGTCCGGCTCCGGCTTCGGATCATCTGGGCGCACGGGGCTGAAACCCATCGGTGTCAGTGCATCATTGGCCTTGCTTAAGAACTCCCAAATCTGTAGGGAGTCCTGAGCCCTTAAGCCCTTCATCTCTTCCAGGGATCTTCTGGCCGCCACCAGTTCAGAATTCTCGCGGGCAAGGCACTCAACTTCTTTAGCGTTCTGCTGAATCTTCTCAGGAACCCGCTTTTCGAGTTTTCCGAGCTCCTCCTCCCGGAGGTGGATCTTGTTCCGGCGGTCGACTAAGTCCTTCTCTCTACCCCTCACTTTCTTCTCTCTAGCAGTAAGGGCACACTCTTGTTCGTAGAGTTCCTGCCCTCGCACCCAGGCCTTCTCCTCTTCCTCATGGCAGCGCTCTTCCAATTTCTTGGCGCGCTCCTCGAGGCCCTTGTCAGCCAGAGCCACCTTCTCGGTGAGCTCCTCCTCCCTCCTTAGGACGTCATCCCGCAGCTCTAGGAGTTTCTGCTTTTCATCTTCGAGCCGTTTCTCCCTCTCTTCAAGTGCCTCTCGGCGCTTGATGAGTGCAGTGTTAATGGCCTCAAGCTGTTCGTGGCGTGCATCCGCCGCATTATTGGCTGCTTTGGCCTGATCGTAGATCTCCCGGGATTGAGCGTCGAGGGCACGAGTCATACTCTCCCTGTCATCCAGCAACTTGCCCTAGTACTCCAGGCGGATCTTCTCCCGCTTGATCCATTCTTTGTCATCCGCTAGCCTCGACTGCGCCAGCTTGGTCTCGAAGTAGAGCCGGTTACACCACCGCCTAAGGGTTTGGCGCTCCTCTTCAAGAGCCTTGCTGTCGTGGAAGAAGGCCAGTTGGACTTGACATAGGCTGGAACATGCGTTGTCAATAGACAGTGACAACGGGATGGGTTCCGGACCTGCTGGGGTCTCCTCCGCTGGTTCCAGCAGGTCTTCAGATACAAAAATTGGGTCCCACTCCACAAGAGTGGTCCCTTGAGTCTCCATGGCACTAGGGCCGTCCTCCGGGATGGCCTCAGTCGCCATCGAGGAAGACCCTGCCGCCAGGTCTTCGTCCACCCCCTCAGGCAGGGGGCCAGTGACTTCGCATGGGCACTCCGGCTCGGCCTCAGGTACCTCCGACTTCGTCGCTTCCGGAGTAGGAGCCGCTACTGGCTACGGTTTGGGCACTTCTTCCGATGAGGGCTCAAGCTCCGTCACCTCTTCAACAACTGGCTTAGGAGCCGGAAGATCTTCAACATCGACCGGCCCTGTGGCCGGAGCTCCAACAATGACCGGCTCAGCGGCCGGTGCTTCGGAGGTAGCCGGCCCAACTGCCGAAACTACCTCAGTTTCTGGCGCACACGCCGGAGCTTCAATCACCTCCGGCTCAACCGCCGGGGCTTCGACAATTTCCGGCTCAGAGGCCGGGATTACCGCTTCCTCTGGCTCACCAGCCGGAGCTTCCATCATCGCAGCACCAGAACCCAGAGCTTCAACCTCCGGGACAGGTGCCGCTGGCGCATCTTCACTCCCGTGGTCCGGCGCTACCACGGGAACTTCTGGGGATGAGTCGAGGTCCATGACCACGACAGCTGGTGCCGGAGCTGTCGCAACTTCAGCCACCACTTGGGGCGGCACCGGGACAGGTGCAGAAGCTCCCGCTCTCACGACTTCAGCCACTGTGGCCGAGGGTGGAGCCTTACTCCTCTTCTTGGAGACGCTGCAGATGATGAACGAAGAAAATTAAAAAATAGTTGCTACAATTAAAACAACTATCCAAGGTAAAAATAAAAAATTACCTTGGGAGGCTTCCGCACCAGCTTGCGCGGAACCTTTTTCCCGGGCATTCTGGGCTAGCCATAGCCGGCGTAGAACCTCCGATAGGCCCCCCGGAACTCGTCGCGGCCACGGGTGTCTCTCGGGTTGAGGCTCCTCTCGATCGGGAAGAACCCCCGGACCTGGAGGCCTCCACCGTCCCAGGAGCTGGGGTTGCACGCCCGGAGCTAACACCCTGGGAGGACCCAACTGCGGGAACAGCCGCGCTCCGAGAGGACCCCACCACGGGAACAGTCGCGTTCCGGGATGACCCCACTACGGGAACAGTCGCCGCAACTGCAGAGGACCTTCCCCTCCGGGGAGAAGGAGCCGATGCAGAAGTAGCGGGCCCGACGGACCTTCCGTCGGCGTACTGCAACTTCCTCTTTCGGCTCACTGGTTCATCCGCCAGCTCCTTGCCCTTGCCGACGACTTCTCCCCTCGGCTTAGGAGCAGAGCCGGAGCCATCCTTGGGTACTCCGGGGATTGCTACCCCGGAGGTTGGTCTTCTCTCGACGACACCAAGGTCGTCAAGCATGGGCATTTTCCGCCGGAGCTCCCTGCTGAACTCCACTTCCACGTTCAGAGGAAGAAAAGCTGATGGCGGAGTCAAGTCGTCGCCTTCGACGTCGATGCCATGCTGAAACTTCTTGAGGTGGAACTCCAAGGTTTTCCCCACCATGTTGGACTTCAACACGGTCTCGACCCGGTCGTCGTCCATCACACTGTTGAGGGCCCAAGCGAGTTTCTCCCTCTTCTTCAGCGGTGCCCACCTATTGACCAGGAAGTTACAAAACACTGCTTGAGGGGTTAATCCTCCCTCCACGCAATGGCAAATCCTGGTCAGAACAGGGTCGAAGGCATCCGCCAGCACCAGAGCTTCACTCTAGATCGTTGTGTCAATGTTGGGGAGGTCTTTGGGCAGCTCCAGCTTCTCGTGCTCCGCCACCCGGATGACTATCCAGTCCTTCTTCCAGTCATCCCACTTCCCAGAGGGGAACGACCGGAGGTACTTGAATGGACACTTCTTGCGCTTCACGAAGTAGTAGAAGCCAAGGTACTCATTGCTCCGCCTGTGGTGTGGACGGTGAAGAAGGTTCGGAAGAGTTCAATGCAGGGGGGATGCCCACCCACATATCACAGAAGTGGACGAAGATAGACACGAGGAGAATGGAGTGAGGGCCAAGGTGGTATAACTGCAGACCATAGAAATCTAGCAGCATCAGGAAAAAGGAAGAAAAAGGTGGGATCAACCCCACCATGGCGTACGAGGAAAAGTACACCATTTCACCGGTGTGCTCCTTCTCGAATGGGAGCTCTCCATCGGCGCGGACCGAGTGGTTGAAGAAGTACGAGGACCACCCATGAGGGCCCGGACCTTCTTCAGGTCGCCGTCGGTCTTCAAGCGACTCTCGCGGAGACCCAACTCCATCGCAGCACAGCTAGGCAAGAGAAGAAAAGCGAAGCACAAGTTGGGAGTTTGATCGCAAGAACAGATGAGAGGTGTAAAGAACTCCCGACGGTGCGCACTTTCCTTCTTAAGTAAGCCCTCGCAACGCTTGGATGCAAACCGCAAGGAAGTCGAAGGTACCACCCAAAAATTCCACCCAGCCGATGACAAGCGGGCCCGGGACCACCCTGACGATCAAGTCGAGGTTCTTACCCAGGTGAACGGTTGCCATCAAGAGGCGGGAAGCCCAAAGGTGGTAGCCTGACAAGGCGCGCGGAACCGATACGGTTTTCGTATCGGGAACCGGCAACCTTCAATTGCGTGAGATCCGCACGCCAAAGATCTCATCTGCCGCACGCGGGATACGCCACGCGGCGAGGATTTAATTCCATGTCCTTGCCAACGGCACCTTCAAAGACCCTTGAAAACTCAGTTCAAAAGTCGCAAGGATGGACCCACCTCCAGCAGAATGACTTCACCCCAGTGATCTTCCCTGGAGGTAGGTCCAGGGGGCCACTGTCGGTACCCTAGAAACTGTACACCCCTTGAGGTTACAAAGATCTCAAAGGAAAGTCATATACTTGATTTGAAGACCCTCAAAGGCCCACATGTCACACATAACTGGACCCGCTTCTCCAACATGGTTAATCCCAGGGTCGCCACGTGTACTACCAAACCGGAGCTACCGCCCACAAGGGGGAAGCTCCGGGCCATGTACCGAAATGGCACCTCCAGTCTTAACCCCAGACCGAGAGAAGCTCCAGACCTGACACGTGTCAGGTAGCTCCGGAGCTACCTGTTTCCCACAGTATGCTCTAGGGCTGCCACGTGTCCAATCGTTGGATCTTCAGCCCTTAACCTCCGGAAGACCCCCGCAATGGCTCCGGATCTTCAAAGGGGAATCAAGGACTTCAAGACCCGATTAAGTGTCATTAATGCCATATTAATGACACTTAAACGGATGATCTTAACACCAGTAACGGTGCTGTCAAAGCCCATTACAGGGTCATTAAGAGCAATTAAATGTGTTAAATAAGTGTCAATACTAGTAACCGCCGGTGCCACATGTCGGGTCAGGCTAACTTGTAACGACTTGCCCTTGTACTATAAAAGGACAGGCCGACGACACGTTCGAACACACACACGCCATTGACGCTCAGCACAAGCTCATACAACTAATACAACACCAACACACCCGTGGAGTAGGGTATTACGCTCAGGCGGCCCGAACCACGTAAACTCTTGTGTCTCCTGTGTCATTTCCTACTCACCTTCTTGAATCTCCGCGCGCCCATACCGAACATCAAACTCCCCTATCACTTTAGCAGTGTAGGGAGATCTGCCGGTTCCAAACCACCGACAGCGGGGTATTGATTTCATGGGACGTTTCCCTAGGTCTTATGATTGCGAGTATATCCTGGTGGCTGTAGATTATGTGTCGAAATGGGTAGAAGCTCTGCCATGCAAAAATGCTGATTCCAAACAAGCTAGGAAAATGTTCCATGATATCATTTTTCCACACTTTGGCACTCCCCGTACGGTCATAAGTGATGGAGGGTCTCATTTTATAGATAAGACCTTCTGGAGCTTTTTGAGGGAGCTTGGTGTCCAGCATAATATCGCTACTTCATACCACCCATAAATAAGTGGTCAAGCAGGAACATCTAATAAACAAATTAAGAATATTCTGCAAAAGACCGTCTTGGAAATAAGAATGGGATGGAATCATAAGCTACCCGACGCATTGTGGGCATATCGTACTGCCCACAAAACTCCCATCGGCATGTCTCCTTTCCAACTTGTCTATGGGAAGACTTGTCATCTTCCTGTAGAGTTGGAACATAGAGCCTATTGGACCATTAACTGGTGAAACATGAACTTTCAAGAAGCAGGAAAGCACCGATTGAAGCAACTCTCTAATTTGGAAGAGTGGAGAGATAAGGCATACTATAGTGCCAAAATCTACAAGGAAAGAACTAAAAGATGGCACGATAAGAGGATTACGCCTAAAGAGATCAAACTTGGAGACAAAGTTCTACTCTTCAATTCTAGGGTTAAACTCTTTGGACATGGGAGGCTCAAAAGTAAACGGGAAGGATCCTTCACCGTAGTATAAACCTCATCTCATGGAGAAATCACACTCCAAGGTGATGATGATAATCTATTTAAAATGAATGGGCACCGACTCAAATTATTTTTTGAATCCCGTAAGGATGAGACAGAAAAAGAAATTGACATGATAAATCTTATTGATTTTCTTGACATTTCATTAAATTATGTCTAAATTATCCATGTCAAATTAATGGGCCCGTCCAATTATTCATCTATGGGCCCATTAAGTCAACCAACAAAAACCTGGCCCAAATGGAGCTAGGAAGGGGTCAGCCGAACACTAGGGTCGACGAGGCCTCCCTTGCGCCGTCAGCCTTCTGTTTTCGCGTGCGGACTCTTCCGACGTATCTCAAGAAGACTCTAAGTGCTATCGTACTTTCCCTGCTTATTTATTTACGAGAACTAAGAGGGGAATCTTGAACCATATAGAAAAATCCATCTTTTGTTCCAAGTCATGGCCGAGAAGAAGAGTGTGCCTCATCCCCACTCTATCTCAACCTTCAACATGAGCGGAGACATCATGCCGGCCAATGACAAGTCTCCCCTAGCTTTGGAGTCCGTCATGGCTTTGGATGTCGTGCCCCTCGCTGTGATCCCGCCACCGACGAAGACTCTGCGTGGGCGTAGCACCACACCTTGTGGTGCTGAATGGTCGCTCCCCCCTCGGAGGATGCCCATGAAGTTGACAACACCTACACATCGTCCGACTACGGTTGGCCTTAAGTCAGTCAAGACCCGTCTTTTTCCTGAAAAAGACGAGTCTCTCCCAACATTGTAGCCTGGCGAGGAGTTCATGTACACTCTGAAGACCAAGGACGGTGACGTAGTGAGCCACCACTACAAGTCACCTACGCGTACCTCGCCTGAGCATGTGGGAGACCGCCTCATTATCCACGGGGTGCGCCACCCTGATGGAAGCTATGCAAAGGGATTTTTCAAGCAAGTGGATAATTTGGCGATAGAGGAATCGACTGGCTCGTCACCCTCCAAGATTAGGCATCACCTCTCATCGCCTGCTGTTAGAGGGCCACCTAGCCAATTTGAGGATAGCGACAGGAAATGTGCCCCTAAAGTGGCACAACTTTCTAAGGAGTTAGATTTTCTCCCTTTGGAGAACAAGAAGCTATCGGACTTAGTGGCTGAAGGGCACATCGAGAGGGCGGAACTGAATGATGAACTCATATCCCTCAAGGAGGAGATTGACGGTGTTTATCATGGCATGAGGATCAGGCTGCGGCACATATGCAATGCCTTCAGGAAGCCCAACATCTAAAACGCTCCTTAGTGTAGATGTCCCGACTGCATAGGATTCTTACTAGTTTCATTTAGTTTGATTCCAAATTTTTTTTTGTTTTTTTCATTCAGTTTAGGTTGAATAATGTAAGCATCCCCATATTTGAGTTCAATAAAAGGAACATACCGGTTCATCTAACCCGGTAATGTTCCATCTTTAGTTTATTTTATGTGAATAAAGAATTTAGGGAACAAGTGTGGGTGAGGTACCCCAAATTCGCAAAATCCCAACGTACAAAATTAGCTTTGCATCTCAAAACACGTCGCAACCGATTATACGACTCAACACGTCGAAACAGAGCAACAGAGAGGCCAGAAGGGGGTCGGCCGAACCCCTTGGTCGACCGACCTGTTGTGGCCTCACACGACTTCATTCTGCTTCACAAAAATGGTTTGGATCTCCTACCCCTAAATATGCATGATACGTTACTGTTTGAGTTGATTTGATATTTAATACTGAATATATGAAGGCAATTCAACTCTACAATTAACATTTAAAACTTGGTAGTCAAAATTGGCTTGAGCTTAAAATTTGAGTACTTTATATTTTGATTTATTACCCTGTTCCTAATTCCCACAAGCATAATAGGAAAACATGTCATCTAAGTATTTGACTAGTGTGATATGGTAAATGAGTTACTTGAGGAGATATCTTCTTGCCTGAAATTCATTTGTTGATGCTTGCACAATTTTGAGTCTTGAACTTTGTCCGATTCTCTCATTGGAAATTTAAACACCCACCAAGGTCATATGATACAAATCCTTGAAAACCACATGCATATGCCATTTTATTTTTCATTGAACTTTGTCAAACTCATGACCCAATTGACATGCATGAACTTTGACTTAGAAATTTTTGTGCACACTATTCATGCAAAATTTCTCACGTTGAGAATTTGCATCCACCATTCATCCATCCAATGAAGAAACTCCATACATTTTGGTCATCAAAAATCTCACTAGAAAAATAAAAAGGGGTAGAGGACATGGCTATGGAATTCAAAAAAAAGCATCTACTCTTCAAAAGAGGAAGCATGCCAAAAAAAATAGAGAAAAAGAGAGTAGCCATGTTTCATCCTTAAAGAGAGAAAACCATGGAGTCCTATTCACATGCACAAGGATTTCCTTTGTCAATTTCTTTGTTGCATAAGTCCTTCATAGGATCGAGTTTTTGACTTAGTAATACATTAATTGCAACGTGTGCCACATTTATCCCGACCAAGCTCCAGATATAACCATATTTAGTATCGGGACAAAATTGACACAACATGTCAAGGTGAGGATGAAAACACTTTGAGAGACTTGAGAGATTCCAATTATGAGATAAGGGCAATTGTTTTTTTGACTTTCTGAATATTGCAAATCGTCAGATCATTTCAGCAGGGAAAGATCCAAGAGAACTACATTCCAACCATTCCACTCTTCAAACACCCAAGATTGATATGGTAGCCACACCCCACAAAGGGAATTCATGAATTGAGGTATGAGTTGAAATATCTAGTATTCCCTTATAAGCAAATTTATGACAACACCTTGGTTCTTCTTCTTGCCTTCACTCGAGGACGAGCAAAGGACTAAGTGTGGGGGAGTTTGTTTATGTTCCTTAAGTTCCATATTTAGACTGTCAATTTACCTCACAATGGGCACAAAAGAGAAACACAATGTAGTGGTAGGGTTAAGAACTAACCAAGTCCACATGTGTTGGTGTTTATTTGTATGCAAGGGAATTCAGAATCAAAATACCAAGACATGCAGGGAGTAATCCATAAAATACAGTTTCAACGAATCAAGCGACGCCACATGTCATCACATGGATCAAATGACCCACAAACAGAAGTATTCGAGGCCATCCAATTGTGTAGCACCCATATAAGGGGATGGGACCCACCTGGCAGAGACCTGGAGAAAGCACAGCCCCAACGGGGCCAAGACTAGGTCGGCCGACCCCCCTAGTTAGTCTACTAGGTCATGGCGCCAATTGCAGTCAAACGTCACGTGTTGGCTTCTCCCGGCTTGAAGAGGTCATGGGTGACTTATTCGCGCGCAATTGGTGGCGGGAACCGACGCTTCTCCCCCTATATATAGAACCGCACACCTCACTTTACACACATACCAAAAGTTGAGAATAGAACATCACTCCAAAGGTTTAGAGTAGTCTTAGAGGCTGCAAAGTAGAAGGAGAGTGTGGTGAAGATTTTGGGAGAATGAGGCTTGGGCTTGTCAAGTCCCTCTTCTACACTTGTACCTCTACAAAGGTGTTATTCAAATCAAGTAAGCATCTGTGAATTCAATTCAAGTTTGATTCTCAATTCATAGTTGTTTGCACAAGTAGTTACTTGTGGGTTCATTGCTTTAATTCATTAGAGGCTCTAGTTGTAGTTTTATGTTCAAAACAACTAGAGTTGTGATTTAGAACGTAAGATTGGTGCTTAGGTTAGAAATCACCAGTGAATATCTTATAGACCCATGGATTGAAGAGGTAGGCAGTATGTGGTGGCAGCCCTATCTGTCCTTTGTAATCCTCCACGTTCGGCTATGACATAGGATCTTGGTGGGAGTCGCCTAGTGTTGCTAGGGGTAAACCCATGTCCGAAGCAAGCAGCAATCGCAAATTCCTTTGAATTAGAATCAATACTTTGAATTCCTCTCTCTTCCTTGCCTACCAAACAACTTTGTGTCCTTGGGTGGATTAGTTTGTAAGATTACACACACGTTCCTTAGATTCGATATCCTTGGGAATACTCCTTAAGGGGAAGTGCTACACGATAGTTTCCGTGCGCTTGAGAATTTTTGTCTGTGATGTAAGAAACGTCAACACCAATCTGCCTCCAAAGCCAAAGCTACTGCCACTGGCAGTGGCAAGAAGAAGTCACTTGCCGGTACACCTACCGCTACTGCTGTCGCAGCACCTAGTGGCTGGGGGCCACGCCCTAACAAGTGACCCCGACAATCGTCTGAGGCCGGTGAAAAGATGTGGTGCCCGATTCACAAATCTACAAGCCACAATCTAGAAGACTATCGCGAGGTCAGGAGGCTTGTTGAACGTAACACCGAGCATCAAGACAAGACTCCTTTTTGCCAGTAGGAAGGAAAGCAGAAAGTCGGTGAAGAAGCTTCGTCTGATCAGGAGCTAGGCTTCCAAGATGCCAAAAAGGCGTTAAAGGCGGTCTACCACACCATCAATGATGACTCCGACATCTCTGACAATGAACGTTAGAAGACTCACCATATAATGTATGGAGGGTCCTGAGACATCACCTTCGGCGCATTCTCAAGACTATACATCGAGAAATGGCTGCTACTGCTCCTAGTGCCAAGGCAGAGCCTCATGAGAAGTAGATGGATACTTCCATTACCTTCGATGCTTTGGACTGTTCAAAGAACATGGCAGGAGATGGACAATTTCCCTTGATGGTTTCCTCGACTATCAACAATATCCAGCTCTTCCATGTCTTGGTGGATGGAGGCGAGACGCTTAACTTCTTCAGCTTTGCAGCCTTTATGAAGCTCCAACTCAGCCTCTCGGGTCTCGAGCCCTCACGTCCATTCTTTGGAGTGGGTCCGGGAGCTATCACACCTCTTCGGTCAGTTACTCTGCTAGTGACCTTCGGGACACCAGAGAACTATAGGTCCAAGAAGTTGGTGTTTGATGTAGCACACATCAATCTTCCCTTCAACATTATCCCAAGCAAGCCAGCCTTGTATAGGTTTACGGCGGTAGCCCACTACGGCCACCTCATGTTAAAGATGCCAACTTCGTCAGGTGTCCTCTGGATCCGAGGGGATCGCACTATGGGATTCACTTCGTTGGAGAAACTTCATGCGCTTGCAACAGCGCAAGAAGAAGAATCTGACAAGGACCAACCTGCTCAACAACCATCGAGCTCGGGCCACCACAGCTCAACTTCTACACCTCGTGTGCAACCAAGTGGTGACACCGACATTCTCGTCAATGTCGTCTAGATCGGTTCTTATGTCTCTCAGACCACCTGTATATCGGGAGGTTTGATGATAAATAAGAACTTGCACTCATCACTTTCCTCTGGGCAAATGTAGATGTGTTTGCATGGCAACTATCACAGATGTCTGGGATTCCCAGAGAAGTGATTGAGCATCATATGAAGATCTATCCTGATGCACAGCCTATACAACAGAAGCCCGGGAAGCAATCTATTGAGCGGCAAAACTTCATCCGAGAAGAAGTTAAGAAGGTGCTCAATGCTGGATTCATGAAGTTCATCATCCACGATAGCAAGCAAACCCAATTGTTGTACCAAAGGCTGGCGGGAAGCTTCAGATGTGCGTTCACTACACCACCCTAAATAAGGCATGTCTAGAAAACCCCTTTTCACTAGCGAGAATAGATCAGATAGTTGATTTTACATCCGGTTGTGAGCTTCTATGTTTCTTAGATGCATATTTTGGATTTCATCAAATTCCAATGTCTAAGGAAGATGAAGAACAAACTTCATTTATTATGGTAGATGGTCTCTATTGCTACACAATGATGCCTTATGGTCTCAAGAATGCACTCTCTACTTTTGTGTGAGCTATGCACAAAACCATTGGGAAGCTCATTCGGGATTTAGTGGGGGTCTACGTCGATGACATCGTCATCAAGGTGAACAACAAAGATTCACTCCTTGATAATCTTCAATCCATCTTTGACAAGATGCGTCTGACGCGCATGAAGCTCAATCCCGACAAGTGTGTCTTCGGGGTTAACTTCGGAAAGCTTCTTGCTTTCATGGTGACCCACCGAGGAATTGAAGCAAATCTAGCAAAGGTCAGAGCCATCGAAGCAATGCAGCATCCAACCCGTGTCAAGGATGTCTAGAAGCTTACTGGATGTCTAGCTTCGCTCAGCCGGTTCATCTCAAGACTGGCAGAGTGGGCGTTTCCCTTCTTCAAGCTGTTGGGGAAGTTTAGACCATTCCATTGGTCTGAAGAAGCAGAGAAGGCGTTCAAAGAGATCAAGCAGCTCCTCACCACACTACTAGTAATGGTAGCTCCGGAGCCTGGTGAGCCTCTTCTGCTTTACATTGTTGCAACTACGGAGGTTGTTAGCATGGTTCTGGTCGCGGAAAGACTAGAAACATCTTCAAGTCAGGAGCTTAGACTCCTCCAGGAGGGTCCGAAGCTACCCGAAGGCGATTCTTGGTTCCAGCCCATGCACGGATCCTAAAGGCAAGATGCCTGTGGATCAACCCCTCTCATCCGACTGAGTATCTACTGCTCGAGAAAGAGATTCGGACCCCTTAGGGAGGATCCGAGTTGATGAAGAAGAAGCATCGAACCCCTTTGGGAAGGTCTGAACTGTCCAATGGACAGTGTACTTCATCAGTGAAGTACTTCATGACGCCAAGACTCAATACATTGGGGTGCATAAGCTGTTGTAGGCAGTCTTTATTTCCTCAAAGAAGCTTTGTCACTACTTCCAGGCTCACAATATATTAGTGGTAACCTCTTATCCACTCAACCTATTTTACATAATCCCAATTCAAGGGAAATATTGCCAAGTGGGCTGCAGAGCTGGCAAAATTCGACCTTGAATTCCTGCCCCGACATGCAATCAAGAGTCAAGCGCTGGTTGATTTCGTGGTGGAGTAGACACCTTCTTCATCAACTCTAGGGGATCTCAATGAGAAGAAGCTGGAACCAAAGGTCCCGGTCTTCACTGATCCTCACTGGACTCTCTACTTCGACGGCTCCGTGCAAAAGAAGAGGTCAGAGCTGGAATCCTTCTCCTCACTCTAACCGGGGAGAAGGTCAAATGCGTTGTGCGCCTCGACTTCAGGGCAACCAACAACATGGCAGAATATGCTCTCATCTTCGAACTCAAGGTGGCGCTATAATATGGCATCCGGTAGCTGGTGGTAAAGGCTGACTCGCAACTCATCATCAAACAATTTAAAGGTGCATGTAGTTGCAATAACCCTCATCTTCCTGCATATCTACTTGAAATCCAGAAGTTGCAAAAAGACTTCCACATTCGTGACCTCTGCCATGTCTAGCGCCTCAATAACGTTGAAACTGACGATCTCTCGGCGAAGGCTTCAACCGGGGCTCAAGCACCCGATGGGGTTTTTGTCAGGAGACTACCAGCACCTGGCGCTCAGCCTGCCGAACTGAGTGATGGAGGCGAGACCAACACCTCAAAGTTAGCGGTCCCAGTGGCCCTGTTACCATGGCGTCCACCAAGGATCGTAGGCTCTATGGGAAGATTCGAGGAACCAAGCGCGCAAGATCCAGAAGCTCAAGTCAGTCTCGATGCATGGATCTAAAAAGTCCAGGACTACTTCAAGGACAACATCCTTCCTGAAGACGTTGTATCAACTGAGCGAATTCTCAGATTGGCTAAAAGATACACTTAGGTAGAAGGGAATGTCTATCGACGTGGCGAAAATGGCATTCTAATGCGGTGCATTTCTAGGGTAGAAGGCTACGTACTCTTCGTAGAGATCCATGGAGGCGAGTGCGGGAACCACGTTTCATCCCGCAGAATGGTCAGTAAGGCTTTCCGTCATGGTTTTTATTGGCCTACAACACTCCAGGATGCAGTTGAACTGGTCAAGAAGTGCGAAGCGTGCTAGTTCCACGCGAAGCAGATTCAAACAATGACGCAGTCACTGCAGATGATTCCTCTCACATGGCCATTTGTTGTGTGCGGGATGGACATTTTGGGACCTTTCCCAAAAGCCGTCGAAGGGTTCGGTTCTTATATGTCACCATCGACAAGTTCACGAAGTGGCTGGAAGCAACTCCAGTTGTTACAATCAACAAGCAATCTGCCATCAAGTTCTTGAAGTCCACTGTTTGCAGATTTGGAGTTCCAAACAGAGTCATCACTAACAACAGAACCCAATTCACAAGTGCAGCTTTCCAAGAGTATTGCAAAGACCTTGGCATAACAGTCAGCTATGCATCAGTAGCTCACCCGGCAAGCAATGGCCAAGCTGAGAGCGAATGCAGAAATACTCAAAGGACTCAAGATGTGCACTTATGAGGGATTGAAGAAATATGGTGCCAATTAAATAGAAGAGCTTCTGTCTTCACTATGGGCGAGCCGAACAACACAAGTCAGGCAACAAGAGATACACTCTTCTTCCTGGTGTACGGAGTTGAAGCAGTCCTTCCTCTAGTGGTCACTATATGTTCTCTCCGGGTCCAGACCTTCGATGAAGTCACGCAGGACCAGCTCCGGCATGAAGACCTAGATGTCATCGACAAGGCAAGGTGCCAAGCAGCTGTTTGAAATGCGCGCTACCGCTAGGCACACCAGTGTTATCACCAAAGATATGTGCGCAACCGGTAGTTGGAAGAAGGCGATCTGGTGGTGCGGCGAATACTCACTCGCGAAGGGATGAACAAACTTTTCCCCAACTGGGAAGGTCTTTTCCGAGTCGTCAAAGTTTCTCATTTTGGATGCATCCGCTTGGCAACAGAGGATGGAATACCACTTTCTAACCCTTGGAACATAGAGCATCTTCGTTAGTTTTACACTTAGTTACACGAAGGTGAGTCTGTATTTGCACAAAATGTATCTTATAGATTCTATGAACAGGGTCTGGTTGGTCTTATATCAAAAGCACACTTAACTTGATCTTGTACTTGAAGTGTGTCTTTACCTTCCTTGGGTTAGTACAAGATGAATAGCACACTTAACTTAGTCGTGTACTTTAAGTGTGTCCTTGTCTCCGATGTTATTCGGACCTATAATGAAATACATTTATGTGCAAACACACCCTACATGCATTAATTTTGCGCATGCTCCTTTTTTATCATCTTTTACCTCTTGTCAATAGCAATGATGTGCAATCCACTTGAAATTTAGTCCTAGAGATTCATGTGATATATAAGTTTTATTGGTAATCTTCTATCGGATCTTAGTATTGCTAGATGGTCTACTTGCTTGAAAACTAAAGCCAATGACAGGTCAGGAGTGTGCTATCGACTTATGCTTGTCCAACACCATAAGTACGACACTCTACCTATTCTGGTGGGTCTTAGTAAGGCTGGTCCGGATAGCATTCACATCTAAGGATGTCGAATAAGTATACTTATGTTGTCACAGTGAGTTTGTTAGGATATAAAATTCAAAGAAGGATAATAAGCCGCAAATGAGCTATAGGCAAGAGGATGAATTGTACTGCTTCTATTGTCTCTCATGCACAGGAAAATGAACAATTGACGGTAATCTGCACAAGCGATGGTTGATGTTGATGAAGCAACAAGCTTCGACAACCCTAAAGGCTCGCCGTCGGCGTTTTATGCATTGACAGTGGGTGCCGTCGAAGTGAACAAGCTCCAACAACCCCCAAGGGGCCCACCGTGGACATTACACGCGTTGACAGTGGGCGCCGTCGGAGCGAACAAGCTCCGACAACCCTCAGGGGGCCTGCTATCGACATTTTATGCTTTGACAGTGGGCGACGTCAAAGCGAACAAGCTCTGATAGCTCCTAAGGGGCCTGCCGTCGACGTTTTACGCGTTGACAGTGGGTGCCATCGAAGCAACTAAGCTCCGACAACCCATGGGGCCCGCCGTCGACGTTTTAGGCATTGAGAGTGGGCGCTGTTGAAGCAACTAAGATCCGACAACCCCCAGGGGGCCCGCTACCAATTTTTTACGCGTTCACAATGGGCGACGTTGAAGTGAACTAGCTCCGACAACTCCCAGGGGGCCCGCCGTCGACGTTTTACGCGTTGACAGTGGGCGCCGTCAAAGCAACTAAGCTCCGACAACCCCGAGGCGGCCCGCTGTTGACGTTTTATGCGTTGACAGCGGGCTATCAAAGCAACTAAGCTCCAACAGCCACGGGGGGGCGTCGTAGATGTTTTACGCATTGACAGTGGGTGCCGTCGAAGCAACTAAGCTCCGACAACCCCTACGGGGCCCGCCATCGAAGTTTTATGCATTGACAGTGGGCGCCGTCCAAGCGAACAAGCTTCGACAACCCCAAGCCCCCCCTGTTGATGTTTTATGTGTTGACAGTGGGCGCCATCGAAGCGAACAAGCTCCGACAACTCCCAGGAGGCTAACCTCCGACAACCCCCATGGGCCTGTCATCGACATTTTAGGCGTTGATAGTGGGCGCCGTCAAAGCAACTAAGCTCCGACAACCCCCAGGGGCTCGCCGTTGATGTTTTACGCATTGACTTTGGGCGTTGTCGAAGAGAACAAGCTCTAACAACTCCTAGGGGGTCCACTGTCGATGTTTTACACGTTGACAATGGGTGCTGTCGAAGCAACTAAACTCCGATAACCCCTAGGGTGCCTGCCGTCGACATTTTACGCGTTGACAGTGGGCGCTGTCGAAGCAGATAAGCTCCGGCAACCCCCACGGGGCCCGTTGTCAACATTTTACGCATTGATAGTGGGCACCGTTGAAGCAGCTAAGCTCCGACAACCCCTAAGGGGCCCGCCGTCGATGTTTTATGCGTTGACAATGGGTGTCGTCGAAGCGAACATGTTCTGACAACCCCCAAGGGGCCTGCCGTTTAAGTTTTATGCGTTGATAATGGGTGGCGTCGAAGCGAACAAGCTCCGACAACTCCCAATGGGCCCACCGTAGATGTTTTATGCGTTAACAGTGGCTTCCATCGAAGTAACTAAGCTCCGACAACTCCGAGGGGCCCCCGTTAATGTTTGACGTGTTTGACAGTGGACGATGTCAGAGCAACTAAGCTCTGACAACATCCAGGGGGTGGATCGTCAACATTTTATGCATTGACAATCAGCGTCGTTGAAGCGGACAAGCTCTGACAACTCCCAGGGGCCCGCTGTCGATGTTTTACACGTTGACAGTGGGCGTCGTTGAAGCAACTAAGCTCCGACTACCCCCAAGGGGCCCGCCGTTGACGTTTTATGCGTTGACAATGGGCACCATCGAAGCAACTAAACTCCAGCAACCCCCAAGGGGGCACGTCATCAACATTTTAAGCGTTGATAGTGGGTGCCGTCAAAGCAACTAAGCTCCAAAAACACCTAGGGGGCCGCCGCCGACATTTTATGTGTTGACAGTGGGCACCGTCGAAGCAAACAAGCTTCGACAAGTCCTAGGGGACCTGCCATCGACGTAACAAAAGGTCCTTGGAGATTTTAGAAGCAAGACTCGGACCTCGGAGCTATCATGTTGGCTATGAGTTTGGAGCAATCAAGTTTTCAAGAAATTGTCATATTCTGTATGGCAGATGTCCTCAATCAATTGAACACATCTACGAGGTGCGAACAAGATAATGGGCAATGTATTGAAGACAAATGTGGAAGTCGAATGGATTTCATCATTCAAAATTAGAGATTTACAATGTGAGTGAACAAAAAGAAAGGTCCTAGATACTTGAGTTCCTCACAAAGTATGACACAACTTTTTTGGCGGCATCTTGGACGTTGGCCTTAGTAGCTTCTTCTTCCTCAGTGATGGGTCCTTCGACTACCAGAGCTAAAGACATCAAGGGGTCTCGGCTTTGGAAACACGTCAGCACATATTCTGCGACGTTCCTAGCCAGAGACTTCCCTTCAGCTTCGATCTGATTGACGACCATGTCTCCTAGTGCATCCAGCTTACTGTCGGCGGAGTTCAGCGCCACAAAGGCCTTGTCCATCTCCGGCCCTGGGTCAGCCAGTTGGACCGGGCTAAATCCCAGAGGCACCAGAGCTTCATTCGCCCGGCCAAGGAAGTCCCAGACCTGTTGGGACTCAATTGCTCTTATACTTCTGAGCCCCTCCAGTGATTTCCTTGCAGATGAAAGCTCCTCAAAACCGTCCTTCAAGAATCGCTCGACCTCTTTGGTGTGCTGCTGGATCCGTTCAGCTAACAACCTATCTTGGTCAGCGATCTGCTTCTCTCGGAGGTGAATGTGACCTCGCCTTTCTGCAAGGTCCTTCTCCTTCGCCTTCACCTTGTCTTCCCTGGCAGATATAACATTCTCTCTTTTATTGACTCCTTCTCCTGCAAGCCACACTTAGTGCTTCTCTTGTTTATACGAAGACTTGAATTTTTCCACGCGGTCGGCCAAGTCCTGCTCACCGCATGCCAGATTTTGAGAGTGTTAATCCTCCCTCTTTTGGATTTCATCCTCTTTTTCCTGGAGTCTATCCTCCTTATTATCAAGCTCATCCTGGCACTTTAGGAGATGATCCCTTAAAGCTTCGAGACTCTTCAAGCGACTGTCAGCCACTTCATTGGCCTATTTGGCGTGCTCGTAGATCACTCGAGTCTTCTCATCGAGGGCCTTCATGGCAGCCTCCCTTAAATTTAGTTCGTTGTTCAAACGCGTATATCGGGCCTTCTCTGCCGCCACCCGCTCCTTCTAGTCCGCAAGCCGAGACTGTGTCAGCTTCGTCTTGAAGTACAGCTGTTGGTGCCAACGCCTCATGGTATCGCACTCTTCTTCAAGATACTTGCGCTCATAGTCAAAGGCGAGCTGGACCTGGCGGAGGCTTGAGTAGGCATTGTCAATCGACAACGCCAGGGGGAATGGTTCTGGACCTGCTTGAGTTTCATCCTCCGGTTCCTCTGGGTCTTCTGGAATAGTCGTTAGAGCCCATGGCACGAGCATGGACTCCAGCAGCTCGACATCAGCAGGACTGAACTCTGGAAGCTCATCTACCTCCGGCGCAGACGAGGAAGGTCCCACAGTTGGATCTTCAACCAATGGCACCATCACCTCTGGAGCTGGTGTCGAAGCTTCAACCGCAGCTTCCGAAGTCTTTAGCACTGGGACCGGTGCCTCCGGTGCTGGCTACAAAGCAGTTGAAGCTTGCTCCATCACAACCACAACTTCTTCTTCGGCCGCTAGTACCGAGGTCGTCTCGGAGCTAGTAGGTGCCGGAGCTACAGGGTGGGCTGCCTCAACCACCGGAGGAGCTATTACAACAGCGAAGGCTCCGGACGATGCGATCTCTTGGGCCGAGGCGTTGGCAGGTGCTGGAGCAGAAGCTCTTGATATTCTGGAAACAGAGAAACACACCTAAGGAAAAAAGCAAAAAGAAAAATCAAGACTCAAGTTTAGGTGCCGATAATTACCTGGGGATACGGTCGCTCTAATCGGCACGGAACTTCTTCTTAAGGTGCCTGGAGTCAGAGCCCATCGTTGGTGTAGCAGACTCTTCGAGCATTGTCCCATTTGAGGCACAACCGTCACTGCCTCAACTGGTATCTCCATCATCGGAGAAAATGCTCCAGACCTAGCGCCTGGTGCTGGCGCTAGGGCTGCAGTAGACTTACCGGAATAGTGCCCTGTGTGGACAGGGGATCCGAAGATGATTTAGCTGCTGGAGCAAGAGCTACCGATGTTGGGGGCATTACTAGCACCGACTTGAGGGTTGGGCGGGCCACTTACACTTCCTCTGTCGGACCTAATCTGATCGAACTGCCATCAGATTGCGTCAGCTTCCTCTTATGCTAGAGGTTCCAACAGGCTTATTGCCTTGACCCCGACTCGAGTCAGGTTTCTTCTGGCTTGAAGCTGCTGGAGCTTTGCCCTTTGAAACTCCGGGGGTTGAAATTCCTGCTGGCGGAGTGCTCCTCTAACGCACTGCAAGACCTGTGTCGTCAAGCAGCGGCATCTTCTTCAGCAGCTCTCTCGTGACCTCCAAAACTACATTCAGAGGCAGGAACTCAGCCAGAGGTCCGAGGTCATTCCTCGAAAAAGCCCCGCTGTTCGGCTTCTGCAGGTATATCTTGAAAGCATGCTCATCGAGATTGGTACCTAGGATGACTTCAACCCAGAGGAAATCCATTTCTCCAAAGAAAGACCAAGCTGCGAACTCTCGCTTCTTGATAGGCGCTCTGCGGTTGGTCAGGAAGTCGCTGAGGACCGTCAGAGACATTAGGCCTCTATCCACCAATTCCCGGATCCTTATCAGCATGGGATCTACTTATCAGATAGCTCCGAGAGTTCCACCCAGGAGTATGAATCTATCATCAGAAGTCCTTCCGGCAGCTCCAGCCGGTAGCGAGGGTCTACCCGGATCACCACCCAATCAGTCTTCCACGTCTCCCACTGCCCGAAGGGAAAGGTCTTGATATACTTGAATGGGGCATTTGTATGCTTTACGAAGTAGTAGAACCCCAACAAGCAGTTACCTTTCCGGTTGTCTAGAGAGTGAAGAAGGTCCGAAAGAGAGGGATGTAGGGCGGCACACCCACCCACATCTCGCAGAAGTGGACGAAGATCACCACCAGCAAGATCGAGTGAGGTCCGAGGTGGCACAGTTGGAGTCCGTACGACTCTAGCAGTATCAACAGGAAGTTTGATACTGGCGAAACCATGGCATACGCCGAAAACTAAACAATATTGCTGGCAGACACCTTCTTGAATGGGAGCTTGCCGCAGCGAATGGTATTGTTGAAGTAGTCGCTCTGCCAACCCATCAGCTTTCGGACTCTGGTGAGATCTTCATCACTTGTGATCTTGCTGGAGGGAAGTCAGAGTTCCATCACCACAAAGTGGAGCAAAAGTGGGAGCGTGGCACAAGGGTTCAAGCGGAGAACTCTATGGCAAAAATAGATCAGTGCGTAAGAGTTCTCTCCCCTTGCAGCGCCTCTCTCTTTATTAAGCCTCTGCAATGCTTGGATGGCAACTGCATTTGGACTATAGTCACAATCTATGAAGTTACCTCGTCAATAACAAGGGGGCGCAAATCCACTTTGTTAAAAAGTCGCACCAGGTGAACCGTTGTCATGATAAAAAGTTGGAAGCCCGAGGGCGGCCGCCTGATGGGGCTACAAATATTATGCTGGGAACCGATACAGATATAGTATTGGGAACCAGCATCCTTCAATTTCATGAGGTCTGCACATCATGCGTCTCACCTACCAAATCAAGAAAGGTCATAGACCCCAAGTGGAAACTTAAAGCAGCCACGCGGGAGAGATAATAGCCCCACCTCCGGCATCGAAACCTCATAATTTCACCAAAGGTGGGCCCGAAGCCACTATCGATACCCTGCATACCAAGTATCCCTTCGTACCAGAAGAAGACGCATCAAGTTCCACCTTCCAGTATCGTGAACTTCCGGAGGCAACACGTGTCCCACAGTGCCGGACCTGCCTCCCTCTTTAGGGTGGCTTTAGTGCTGCCATGTGTCCTGTAGTGCCGGACTGCTCCCCTCCTTAGGGTGGCTCCAACGCTGCCATGTGTCCCAGAGCGCCGGACCTGCCTCTCCGACAGGGGAAGCTCCAGTGCTGCCACGTGTCCAGTGGCTCCGGACCTTCCTCCTCGCAGAGGGTAACTCCGGAGCTGCCATGTGTCAGACGCTCGAACCTAGCCTGCAACAGGAAGACAACGAGATATTCAACGGTGCAGATCTTCAAGGGCTATCAATTGGTCGTTACAAGAACTGGTTAACACGTCATTAATACTATATTAATAATGCATGATCAGAGGACTATCAAGACTGTTAACACTACTATTAAGGCACATTATCATGCTATTAGCCACCCTTAACACCATAAACCATGTATAGGTCAGTTTAAATAGCCAGGAGCACATGTCGGGCCAGAGCGCACAATGTAACAGCCAGTCCTTAGCATATAAAAGAGTTGCGTTGCATGGTAGAAAAAATCTCAAACACAATCAACAAATCACAAGATCAGGCTTATCTACACTCATACAATACACAAACACCCCGTGGAGTAGGGTATTACGCTCAGGCGGCCCGAACCACGTAAAATTCTTTGTGTTCACCCATGCTCGTGACCTTGATTAGCGCCCCATCAGAATACGAACCTTCGTGGACTACTTCTTAGTAGTACTGGGGGACGGTCTACACTTAGGTGCCGCCGTCGTCGTCCGACGTCGTCGCCGTCCTTGTTGTCATCGTTACTGTTCATGGCTGGGTTAGATATCGGCTTGGCGTGTAGCTGACTGAAGGAGGAGTGCTTGGCATGGCGCAAGAACCATTCTCATGTATGTACATATGGCACATTGGTCGTGCGGTTGTATATATGTAGCTCTGCAATGGACTGATGAACTTAACTGTAATTTTGTTTTTCTGTCTTGTTTGTTTTTTGTATTTCCAATTTTTCTGCGTAGGTTTTCTTTGCGAAGCCTTAGTCGAGAGATTTATTGAAGTGGTAGTGCATCGTCCCCGGTAAAAAGGGGTAACTCATGAAGAACAAGCACAATCATATGAGTATAACTATTGTCCTCTTATTAATGAATTTCCTTTGCAGACTGACTAGGAAGGTGGTTACTACCCCCTGACAATCTCCTTCACGGAGTACTATCCGTTGGTGCCTCCAAGATGCGCCTTTCCATCTGGTGTCTTTTATCCAAATGTCCATCGCTCAGGAGACTTTGCCTTGGGGTTCTTGATCCAAAGACTATAAGATAGAGTTATTTTTGCTCAAGTAATTAGTAATTGTTACCAAACTTATTTGAACTGATTTCTTATGTTGCTTAATTTATATTTTGTAGGGGTGGTGGTCTGGTTTTACAATCAAAACTATACTACTTGAAGTTCAACGTTTGCTTCATCAGCCAAATGCGTCCAATGTTGAAAATAATTGCTACAATCTACTTATCAAGGTTAGTAACTTTGTGTTACGGACCAATGTAGGTTATTCATTCCTCATTCAACATTTGTTAATTTAAAGAATGTCAATATTTTCAGGATCCAGGGGAATATAAGAGACGTGTTCAGGAGCAAGCTGGATGGTACACTTTAGATTGATTGATAGGAGCTTCATAGGAATAAGTTTAGAATCCAAATGTATAGTTTAGAGGGCACGTAATGTGCATAAACTATGAAATTCATTGAGTTCCAAATTATCTCTGAATTGCAATGTCATTGCGTTTGTTTATCCCTGAATTCAAATTATGTCCCTTAACTCCAATGTCATTGCATATGTTTATCCCTGCAACGGACACTCACGATGTTAACTCTGCGTGCGAGTGGCAACAGACGCTCACGATGTCGTGCGAGTGGCAAAAGGGAGACGAGCACATGAGAGATGGTCATTAAACAGGAACATCTCCAATTTTTGACCTCCGGCAAAAGGAAGACGGGCGAATGAGAGATGATCTATATTAAAGTCCGTGGGAGAAGAGCTAATGCAAGACGTGCCTTACCTGGGCCTGTCTCCAATTCACGGCGAAGATCTTTTATTCCACCTCGGAAAGCTGAGCGCAATGCAACGATTATATAAGGCATTGCGCATAGTTGTCTGTTGGACATGCCCGCATGCGAAAGATGGCATCGCACCCCGCGAACAACATCTTTCGCATGCAGCGTGCCCGTTCAGCCACAAAATAATGCGATATGAGCGTTATATATCCTTGAATTGCAATATCGTGCTTTTTTTTATGAGTTTATCCCTGAAATTAGAACACTCACGATGTTAACTCCATGCGTAAGTGGCAACAGATGCTCACGGTGTCGTACGAGCACATGAGAGACGCACATTAAAAAGGTGCGTCTCCGATTTTTGGCCTCCAACAAAGGGAGATGTGCCTTACTCGGGCACGTCTTTGATTAGTGCCGAAGATCTTTTGTCCCACCACGGAAAGTTGAGCTCGTTGTAACGATCATATAAGGCATTACACACAGTTGCCAGTTGGACATGCCCAGATACCAAAGATGTTGATACTGGCTTCAGCACACCGTGGCGCATCTTTTGCATACGAGATGCCCGTTCGGCCACAAAATAATGTGAGAGCGCCTTACCTGATCTCATCTTCGATTCATGCCGAAGATCTTTTGTCCCACAACGGAAAGCTGGGGTGTTGCAACGATCATATAAGGCATTGCGCACAATTGCCAGTTGGATATGCCCGTATGCAAAGATGTTGTTCCTGACTTCAGCACGCCGTGTCGCATCTTTGCATACGGCGTGCCCGTTCGGCCACAAAAATATGCGAGATGAGCATTACATACGCCCGTCTCGGATTTTTGACCTATTTTTAGCTCTCGCACGCTTTCTGACAAAAATTTTCACGCAAAACTTACTCGTGCTCTCTCGACCAAAGGGAGATGCTCAAATGAGAGACAGGTGTTGTAGAGACTCGTCTCTGAGTTTTGTTATTTTATCTCTCGCACGCCCTCTCGACCTAGAAATCGCAGCTCTTGAGCATGCTGCCGCCGTCCCTCTTCCTCAACTCAGTCTTCGTCATTGTCGCGTTGCCGCCGTCGATCCAAGAGTTGAGCACGCCGGAGCACACTGCCTCGTCTCGTGTCCACGAAGCACGTCGGCCTGCTATCATCAAAGAGTTGAGGAACTGCCTCTTCAGCACCTCTGCTAGCTCGTCTAGGAGCACGTTGCCGCTTCGTCCCCTGTCGCTGGAGCACGCCGCCGCCTCGACCCTACCGTCAGAACGTGCATTTCAGTGATTTTATTGAAATTGAGGATGTCCAATGAAGGCTCATTGTTAATGAAGTAAGTGATCCAAAGGAAGAATTTTCATTACAGTGTACATTCATTTTCCTTGTTTATGTCCAATCCAAAAGTAATGTATTTGTTTTGACTATTAATATATATAATGAATTCTTATTTGCAAACCCTTAAAACTACAGGAACTTTGGTTGACACTAGCATTTGTCATCCCATTGAGTTTGATTTCTACCTCTGCAACCATGCTGGAATCAAGTTACCTATGTGATAATTGGTGTTTCTCTCACGAGTTTTTTCTATCGGGTTATTAATGCATCAGTGGAATGTAAATTGTTTGTTTTTTCAGAGGACAAGCACACCAGCTCATTATCATGTCCTTTATAACGAGAATAATTTATCTACTGATGCTTTGCAGTTGCTCACCAACTACCTGTGCTACAAGTAATCTCGATTCTCCATTGACTAACAATTCATGTGTTTATTACAATTGTATACCAATTTGTTCCTAAAACCTTAGAGATTTGCTCCCTTATGTGACTGTTTAAGCGAATGTGACTGCAATTTGATAATCTTTTATATGATTTCAATAATTTCATTGAATTTGAGAATGTCTCAATCGGAGTATTAGAGGCTATGAAAGATCATCATTAATGAAGTAATTGATCGGAAGAATTTTCATTACAGTATACAAGATTAGATGATAATAGTTATGATGTGTGTAATTAGTTACTTTGTAATCAGGATGAACAGAGGGGTAGTCTTTGTGTATTAGTATACATGATAACCATGATTGACACTTTATTAATATTTGATTAGTCAATATAATTTAATATATGATCTTTTTGACTATACATATGTTCATGTATGTGTATGTTGTTGATACTAGTAATGTGGCTGTAAAATCCTGTCTAGCTCTAGGATACAGCCGGCAACTAGGATAATCAAGGGTGGAGGACGTATAATAGAAGACCCTATCTGTAAACAGCACGCGACGAGCTGTAATAGAGATCATCTCAGATTAACTAAATAAAGGAAACAAGCTTCATTAAAGCTCGTCTCAGATCAGTCAACAAATCTGCGACGAGCTACTGTAACGCTCATCTCGGATCAGTCAATAAATCTGTGACTTGCTATATTAGAGCTTGTCTCGCATGTATGATGATGGATGACGCACTCGACTCACATCTCCGATGACCCTGTAAAACCCGTCTGTTATGATTCAAAGAAAGAAGACGCGTTATCTTTGAGCTTGTCTCGCACTTAGGCTGATCGGCGATGCGCCGGCTGCTCGTCTCTGATGACAACATAATGCGAGACGCGACGATGGAGATGCACAATTTGTTCGTCTCATTCCTCGTTCGGGCACATCTCAGATGAGCCTTTCTTACGTAGTGATATATCTATACAAGCAAAAGCAGCAAAAGCCTCAGAAATCTTTGTACAAAATAAATAGAAATTATCCTTAAT
The DNA here is from genome assembly GCA_036927565.1 of Tuctoria greenei. Taxonomy (NCBI): domain Eukaryota; kingdom Viridiplantae; phylum Streptophyta; class Magnoliopsida; order Poales; family Poaceae; genus Tuctoria; species Tuctoria greenei. Next base: position 96,878,453 of record JAYESD010000006.1, on the reverse strand, counting down.
AGTGGCATGATTTGATTCTCGTGTATGTAATTTGATAATCTTTCTCAGGTAGATATCTTTTGAATTCCACGCATACATTCTCAAAAAGATCATGTTCGCGATATTCTGCCATGAGCAGATCTCCTAGGTGATATCCATCCCGGATGAAAAGAATATGGTGCCATTGGGGCTGTAACCATCCTTCGTTGAGATGATATGATGCATAGGGAGTTGGCACCATTGATGGTTGTACCCATCCTACATTGAAATGGTATGGCATGTAGAAGAGTGGTGACATTCATGACCCTAGCACCTGCGTCCCATACGACCCACAATGTGATGGATATTCATTCATCACAAGTGATCTTGGTTGTTTACCATATGATGGCCGATTAGAGTTGGAGTCGATCACTTCAATTGCATACTCGGACAACACCATAGCAAAGGTTGGCTTGATTGGCTTATAGCACACCCTGACCTCATTAGTTTTCCACTTGTCAACCTTTGGATTCTTTGGCTTAGCAAACTTGACATAACCAGGTTCATGCGCTTTTGCTTACCCCTCTTGCATAAGATTTTTTATGTTGATCTTCAATGCCTCCTTGCCATCGTCCCCAACCATGTTTGAGTACACATTTTCGACTGCTAATTAAATACAAACTTGGAGCTCGCGGGCTCTGAGCTTCAGCTGACGAATGCTCTGAGCCTCCCCGCCGGTGGCCACTCCGGCCCTGGCGCACACCTCCTCCAGCCTGGTCGCCCTCCCCTCTTCCTCCTTGCAACCCTCCGCAGTGCTCCCCTCTCCAGTTGTTGACACCACACTGACTGCAGCGAGCCAACAGCACCTTCGCAACCTTCGCCGTCTGTCACTCTGACCCCAGCGTCCACCTCCTCCATCCTGGTCGTCCTCCCTTCTTCCTCCTTGCAGCCCTCAACAGAACCCCCCTCTCCAGCTGTTAATGCCATGCGGACTGCGGCGAGCCAGACAACACCATTGCCACGCTCACCGTCGACCACCTCGGCCCTGGGGCCTTCTTTCGACCTCAACACCTCCAACATCTCGCCCCACCATTCAACTACCCCACTACATATCTCCAAATCTGGCACATCGCTCTCGCAGGCCTCGAATTTGCCGTGCACCATTTTCGTCCCTTAGGATGCCTGTGAAGTTGATGTGGGGTTCATTCGACGACGTTAAGGACGAAGATGAAAGTTCCTACTCTCTCTTGCCAATACTAGGAGGGGATGTCTCGGACTCCGACGATGACTACTTCACGAGTCATCAACAAGCTTGGAGGTACTCCCTTCGCCAAGGCTGAATTTCAGCTTGGTGGCCGGAAGCGCTGCGGGATCTCCGTGTTTGCTCAACCCGGTGGTCGTGTCAATGCCGCTCAGCTCCAACGACTTGGCGGCCCTTGCTCCGAGAATGGTCGCCAAGCCTTCACTGACAACCAAAGCCATCAGGATGCTACCCTTAGCGGTGAAGCCGGCCGTTAACATCCGTCTAAAGGTTGCTCCATTGCCATCGTCCTCATGTCTTCTTCGAGCCTATCAGGAGGTTAGCTCGGAGTCCGCCGACCTTGCGCCGAAAGTGTCGGGTATCAAGGAAGCCCATGTGCCTGCTGTTGAATTGAAAGTTGGTGCCAAAGTTGCCCTTGGCCATGATGTCATTAATTCTAAGCAATCTTTCATGGGCGGCACTGCTGCCACAAAGTCTTCTACCAAGGACGGTGCCCATGCTACCGCGGAAAAGGGGAGAAAGTTGCATACCTCTCCTGGTCGGGACTGCTCTGTCCACTCATCGACATTGGTGCGAGCGGCTGACGCTTGCCACTCTCCGGTCGACCTGGTGTAGCCGACAACGTCGAGTGTGCGCCAGCCCAATCCGCCGCCCCAACTGAAAATCGTCTTGGTAGTCTCGGAGCACCATGCCCCGACCTCTGACTTCTTTGTGCCTGCTCCTGTGGACCAGGCGGCATAACCTCCTCTGTCTCAATGGAAACTGGTGACATCCAAGAATCATCATCGAAAGAAAAATTTAAACAATTTTGGTGCCACATCGACTGATGAGGCCAAGGTTCAGCCAACGAAATCTCTGCCAGTCCCGGCAAACTGAGCATCTTACAAGACACACTCTCAATTTCGCGCACCACAACATCGAGTCGAGCGGGGTCAACCCGCAACAACTCCGGCAAGTCGGCTGACTTCGAAGTTCAAAAGCATTTTCGTAGGAAGATGTGTCTGTTGCCTGGCATCGGATCACTGTGTCTCCAGATGCCGAGAGCCAAAGAGATGTGTTAACTGCTGGGAAAGTGGTCATTTTGCAAGGGTTTGTAAAGAACCCCCAAAGCTTTCTCCTTCTTGAGAGAGTGTTCACTCGCGCCTCGCTTTCCCGCCGCCTTTAATCCGTAACCAACTCACCTTTCCCTCCCTCTCCTATGCAGAGCCAGCGAGCAAGAGACCACTCTTGGCGCGCGACAGGTCCTTCGTGTCGGGTTCACCTCACGATCGTCCAGCTCATGGCCAGGCTGCTGTCATTGCAACTGCCGCGATGATGACAGAAATACGGAGTAAACCATGGAAGGTTCCCTCTTGCACTACCACCTGGTCTTTCCATGTCAAAATATATGTGGAGAACTTGCCGAAGAATGCCTGGTGTGAAGAAGTAATTCGTAAGTGCCATGGTGACTGTTGCGTGTTTGACCGTATGGATACTATGACTCTCACAAAGGATAACACTGAGATCTTTGCCTTCTGGGGCTGGATGGCTAATCCTAGCCATTTGCCTTGCACAAAGTCCATTGTGTTCTTCCCAAGACAATTAGGGCAGGCGCTTGACGAGTCCCGGGAGCTGCCCCGAAGAAGGGACTAGGATCAATTTCCTCATCCACTTGGCACAATACTACTATTGGTCTCTCCTGTCGCGCCGCACCACCAGCTCCGATACCAGTGGGACTCGGTCCTCTATATCCTTGGGCTCATTGGAGTGGTTCCAACCACGCTTCCAACGGTTCGACTGCACATTTGGGGTGCCAGATGATAGGGCTCCTCCGCCAGCACGACCTCCACTGTCTGACTAAATGTGGTCCCAGGCACCCCGATCAAGCATAAGCGTGGACTACGCCAAGGTGACCCACTATCCCCGCATCTATTCATCCTCGCTATAGATACCTTGCAACAAATATTCCGGTTTGCGACACAAGATGGTATGCTCACCCCACTCCGAGGACGACATGCGAGAACAAGAATCGCAATGTATGCAGATGATGTTGCTTTATTTCTTAACCCAGTGCAACCTGATATTGTGAACACGTTGGAGATTTTGAAGCTCTTCGGAGAAGCCACAGTTTTAAAAGTTAATGTCAGCAAGAGCACAGTAGCACCTATACGTTGTGAAGGAATTGATCTGGACGCCCTACTTCAATGTTTTAATGGACAAAAGATCAGCTTCCCTACATCCTACCTTGGGCTACCGATCTGTTTAGGAAGACTTCGTCTGGTTCAGCTCCAAGGGACTCTAGACAGGGTGGCAAGGAAACTTTCAGGGTGGCAAGGGGCCTTACTTAGCTTCGGTGGCAGGAAAGAACTTGTACACTCTGTACTGGATCCCTACCAACTTATTTGCTAACTGTCATCGAGCTGCCAAAGAGGTTCTTTCATTATTTCGACAAAGCTAGGCAAAGGTTCCTGTGGGTGGGATCGCAACAGCTGACTGGGAGGAATGTAAGGTTAGTTGGCCGTTGGTGTGCCGACCAAATGATCGTGGCGGTCTGGGCATCATTGACTTGGAACACTTCAGTCGTGCGTTACGCCTACGATGGCTTTGGTTAAGCTAGATGCAACCTAGTCATCCATGGTTACACACTGAGCTCCCTGTGGATGCGTCTGACAGAGAGCTTTTTGCAGAAGCCACACGTGTAACAATCGGCGATGGGAGGACAGCATCCTTCTGGCACTCGAGATGGATAAATGATGCACCACCTGCATTGTTTTTTCCAGGACTTTTTAGACAAAGCAAGGGGAAGGGCAGAACTGTTGCAGATGGATTCAAGATCTTATGCCCATCTCCTCACCGAAACTAATCCTGCAATATGTTCAACTTTGGGCATTGATTGATAACATGACAATTCAGCTGCATCCGACAGACAATGATCAAATTACATGGATATACTCCGCATCCGGGCACTACTCGGCCAGATCGGCATATAGATTGCAGTTTGAAGGGAGTTTCACATCACCTTTCCCTTCAATGATCTGGAAAGCTTGGGCGCCAACAAAGTGTAAGCTCTTTTATTGGTTGCTATAGCAAAAGAGAATTTGGACAGCCGACTGTTTGCAAAGGCGGGCCTGACCAAACAGTTACTTTTGCCCAAATTGCCTTCGGAACTTGGAGACATCTCTGCATGTTTTCGTTGAGTGTCCAATGGCTACACAAGTATGAACTGAGATCAGCTGTTGACTACATGAATCATAATTACATCCGTCGCAATGGGGTGCCACCACCTCTGTAGCAGGATGGGCTCAACACCTCATATCCGTTTTTCAAGCAAGCAAAGAAAAAGGCATTCGATCCCTCGCAGTAAACTGAATCATTTGGACAGAACGAAACAACACAATTTTCGGTGAGCGGGAGCGACCGCTACAAGAAATTATGGCTTCTATCGAGGATGAGACGAGGCTTTGGTGTATGGCTGGTGCAAAACACCTAGTCTCTGTAATCGCTCAACAACCCCTCCTCTCAAATTTCAGTACGTAAAGTAGTTAGTTGTGTCTCTTATGTAAACTGCGCATTATATGTCCTGCACTTCTGGTGCATGTAAACTCTTTCTTCTTAATGTATCCTGGCCATCAGTCAGTGTTTTCGAAAAAATACATTTTCCCGCTTCCAATGTGTGAATTTGCGACGTTCGCGGACAGTTGACTGTCAAACAAAGCGAATGACACCGCTCTGTCAGCTGCGGGGAGCAAGGCGCACTTCTGCATCCACCTCTGGATATGTAAATTAACAACGTTTTCTGTGTCTTTTCACGCCCAACGATCGCCAATCCTCATATCTGGAAAGGTTCCCGTAGGCGAGCAGGAGCAGTAGCCTCGCTCCTACGGCTGTGCTCCTCTCGCCTGGCATCGTGCTCCGTGGCTTGCGCCTCCGTCGACCATAACGACATGTCGTAAAGAAGATTGGTAGATGGAATGACAACATATCTACTAAAATCAGTTTCTCCAACTACAGGTCCACTTGGAACGCATGAATTTGTCACCTCGTGATGCTTTTTTTTTTTCCAAGTCAGGCCCGCACAAAAATAAGATGCTTTTACTCCTACGCAGTGTTTTCTTAGTCACTTTACACTTGCAGACAAAAGAATAAAAGGCTGGGAAAGTCCAAACATACTTGTATCATATCCGAATGGGATCACGGCCAGTTGACATATCCGGCTGCCTCTTTTATAAAATATGGTATCGCTATGCTTCTAAAAAAATTATTTATCCCTTGCTCAAGTTAACCGAGGGTATGTTTCGCTCAACTGTGAATTTTTAAAATCTAATTTTAATTATTGTGAGGTATGAAAAAAACTATTGTAAATTAAGAGAAAGGAAAAGGAAAAAATTACAGGTGGGTAATTTTTAATAATAATTGGATGAGAAATATGAAACTTTTTAATAAGAAACATGAAAAATCTAGAGCGTGAGGAGATTCAAATTTATACTGAAAAATTTAAAGAATTTCAAAAATCTCCTACGCGGAGAAACAACATTGATCCAAATTTCACATTTTTATAGTAAAATTGTTCCATAAAATTAAACCAAATGGACACTAAGCCGAAGGATTACTATGCCGTTCCTACTATAGTTTTCATGGTACGAAAGTAGATACATAGTACAAATACAACAAAATATCAATTTAATCCTAACGATGAGTGATTAGTAAAGTTCTCTATTCGCAACAAAAAAAGGAGCGTCACCAACTCAGAGTGTTGCTTCATATACTCAGTGAGATAAGCAAGACGGATTCAAGTGTCGTTTGTAATGGTGGCAAGCGATTAAAATATTCATTCTTCTTCATTTTCAAATTGTTATTGTTAGAATAAAAAATTAATCAATATTGAACTAAAATTATTATTCGAACTACACAAAATTAAAATAGAAAAAGTAAAGAAAATGGGTTATTTTTTGGTTTAGCCAAAACTAAGTGCTGAGATTATACTATGATACAAATTTCGATATAACTTCGTGCAAAGGTATGTAATACATAAATCATGTGAGACCATTAGTAAACTAGCCATGATTATACACACTTACCTTCGCCGCAGCCGAGCTTTGGCCCCTTGAACGGTGTCCGGGTTCGGATGAACTCCAGCAGCGGCATTCACGGGTCCACGTCGGTGGTGGCCACCTCGTACCGCCGCCCGTTCAGCGCGAACACCAGCCGATCCACCATCACTGCCCTCCCCGCTGCCGTCTCCATGGTTGACGATCACCTCACCTCCTCGCTGCCTCGCCGGCCGGCCGCTCACTCTCGCTGCTCTAGCTGACTAGCTATGTTTATTTATGCATACTGCTGCACCGGTGGAGACTAGCACCACCACAGCAAGCACACGCCTCTCGCTCTAGAGGAACAGAACGAGCCGGTGAGCGAGAGGGATGGATTTAAATGCTACTTCTGGCTGTAGGTCGGTTGCGTGACGCCGGCTGGCACCTCCGTCCGTCCAGCCCCGTTTGGAAACTGCAAGGGAACGTACTGTTTGCCTCGTACAAGCGCACGCGGGTCTCTGCAAGGGAACGTACTGTTTGCCTCGTAAAGGCGTCATTCAATGTTCGACAGAGATGCAACAAACTGTGTCATGCATTCGTAAACTATTGAATATGGTCCTACTGTGCGGCTATGTAAATTTGTATTGTGGTATTTTTAAAGTTGGAAATGTTATATTTTGTGACATGTGCAAATTCTGGAGATCGCTGCTGGTCGTTCGAGAGCAATTCGCCTATTCGAAGAAACAAGGTTTGGCAGTGAGCAAATAGCAATTAACCCAACGGGCAACGACACCTCCACCTCCATTACTTGGCTCACCCTCTGGGTGCGCTGGTGATGCAAGTAGCCACTGAAGAGAAGCCTTAAAATAACATTATTATGACTGAAATTTATAAAAAGTATTTAAATAAACAATAGTAAAAATAGTTACCTCTAGTTGCTCATTGGACGGGCTATTTGTTTCTCCTATTGGAGGGGAGCGAACCATTTCAAACTTGAATGGCCCGCCGAGCGGATGTACCATTCTCTAGGTAATTGTCTGCAAAATTTTCACCGGGCAATTTTGCATGCAGCCCTCGACGGATAATTATTCAATCGCCAAGTGAAGTTTCTGTGGAAATATGCAAACGGCCTTTGGGGATGATTCACCCAACCATCGGACGAATTATCCGTCGAAGACTATATATGCCCGAAGGCTGAGTCACTGGCCAATTAATTCATCCTAAATCACTAGAGGGCATAGAGGAGATTTAGGAAAGAGCGAAGCGAAGCACTGCTGACTTTTTTCAGTATGTTTGTATTTGTTAATTTATCGTACATAAGACATTTAGATAGTTGTAGATTTTAGTTTTAATTATACATAGTTAAATAATGTAGAGAATTTATATAATCTAGAATTGATTATGAGTTTTACATAGTTATGTAATTTAGTTCATTTTAATAGTCTACATTTTTGCTATTTAGTTATACATAGATAAGTAACATACATAACTTAGTGTACAATTTTTTATTTAGTTATAGATAGTTAAGTAGTGCAGTCATTTATATAATTTAGATATTCGTACTTAGTTACATGTATTTACGTAATGTAGTTAATTTGCATAAACTAGACACAAGTATTTAGTTATACTTGCTTATTTAATTTTGTTTATTTAGATAAATTTGACATAACTATCTAGAAAATTTAGATTAAACTATATGGATTGTTTGTAAGTATGTAGTAAATGAGTTATATATAATAGAAATAATGATACGTTAGTTATAACTCATGAGAGCGAATCTAGTGTCCCCGAGCTTCTATACCCGAACATCGATGAGCAACACAGGTCGTGCCTCTCCACTGTTAAGCGGGAGGATATCGGGATGATGCAATCACGAGTCACCGACGACTTGTTGCAGGGGCCGTTGGACTACCAGGTGAATACATTGAATGCCTTGACGTTTATGTGAAGAAAATAGTATTTGTAAATTATAGAGGGACGATGAGAGATGTAAATTTTGCCAGTTTTTTTCTTTTGAAAGTAAGAGTGCTCAAAGTTATGGAATTTGCAAACCGCCGTCAGAAGTGTCATGCAGAATGGATGACTAAACATTACGAAATGCATACTCTATAGACAAAGTCATGGACGCTGGATCTGGACTACACTTACGAAATTGTGAAGGGATGAACGTGCTGTAATATTGATCTACAAAGGCTAGTCCACAGTCGTATGCTTAACCTTTCAGTTACTATCATCTTGTTCTACATAATAGGCTGTGAGTGTCTGCATTCATACTCACTTGTATGTAATTAGTCATAACCTTATTGGAGGGGAACTTCGGGACTTGCATGTACCCATCATCTAAAAAAACATATCAGGCATGTCTATAATTTGACCATTAGTTACTACTACAAAAAGTTTTATCGCAGACGTCTCGTTTTTTTACTCAAGCGGTCCAATAAAAAAATACAGCTGTGACGTCTAATGAATTAATAGCCGTCTGTGATGGTAAAATATCACAAACAGTTTTAATAAAGGACCACCTGCGAAGCGACCAGGTGTGCGTCCTTTGCGATTACTGAGGGGAGCACGAAGAAATTGAATTTAATTTGAAGTGTCCCATCACTGTGCACGAGAGTCGATTCGTCCTCCTTCTCGTGCCAACACGATGATAAAATATCACAAGCAGTTCGCAAAACTAAACCGTTAGAGTAAAGATATCCATTTTCACAAGAAGTCCATAAATAAAAGCCGCATGTGATATTCATCATTATTACAGGTGAATCTCTAGGAAGCACCGCCTGTGAAGCAACCAGGCGTGCGTCCTTTGCGATTACCGAGGGGAATGCGCAGAAAGCCCACCGAGGGAGCCAGTAGGATGAGATGTATGGAGGAACCAGCGGCAAAGCAGCCGCGATCCCCCCTCCAAGAGTATGGAGGAACTTGCGCCTCGAGATGGAATGAGATGTATTGGTAAATAAATTTTGCTCCATGTGACTCCTTGGTCTCGGTATCTTTCCAGAACATATCGAAATGGGCACCATAGGTCATTATCGGTTCAGGTTAACGAAAGTGGTCGATCGCCTCGACGCTCTCTGGAAGACGATGGCTCAGGAGCTCGGGATCGATGGTCGCACGAGCCAAGTGGCGGCAACAGCCAGAAAACTGGGTTTCCCAGTTCCGCCACGGGCACTCCACGAGCCTGACGAGGAGGAGTAGTAGTTGTTGTATTAGTTGTTTTTTTTCTTGTTTTTAGTTGATGTTGTTTTTATTTTTGTGTTTTTAAATGTTATTTTAGGTTAATGAACTTAATGTTGTTCATCTGTTCTATCTTTTCTTGTTTTATGTTAATGAACTATATATATTCATATATGCTAAATTTTGTCGACCATCGTTGATGATTGAAGAAATTGTTGATGTAGAAATTTATCGTATTAAGTGACGACAACATTGGTCATAATTGATGGCAAAGTTTTCACCATCAATTCTGTCGGTACCCTGGGAACCGTACACCCCTTGAGATTACAAAGATCTTAAGGGAATGTCTTCTACTTGATTTGAAGACCTTCGGAGGCCCACATGTCAAACATAACCGGACCCGTTTCTCCAACATGGTTAGTCCCAGGGTCGCCACGTGTACTATCAAACCGGAGCTACCACCCACAAGGGGGAAGCTCCGGGCTATGTACCATAGCGGCACCCCCGGACCTAACCCCAGACCGAGAGAAGCTCCGGAACTGACACGTGTCAGGTAGCTCCGGACCTATCTGTTCCCCACAGTATGCTCCGGAGCTGCCACGTCTCCAACCGATAGATCTTCAGCCTTTAACCTCCGGAAGACGACACAAAGGCTCCGGTTCTTCAAAGGGGAATCAAGGACTTCAAGACCCGATTAAGTGTCATTAATACTATATTAATGACACACGAGCGGACGACCTTAATTACCAATAACGGTGTTGTCAAAGCCCGTAACTGAGTCATTAAGAGCAATTAATCGTGTTGAATGTGTATCAATATTAGTAACCGCTGGGGTCACATGTCGGACCAGGCTAACTTGTAATGGCATGCCCTTGTACTATAAAAGGACAGGCCGACGATACATAGGGGACTCTCTCGGGAGATACGCTCACTCTACACTCTCAACTGACGTTGAGCTCATACATCCAATACAACACCAACACACCCCGTGGAGTAGGGTATTACGCTCATACGGCCCGAACAATGTAGATCTTCGCGTCTCCTGTGCCACTTAACACTTCACCTTCTTGAATCTCCGTGCGCCCACACCGAACCTCAAACTCCTTTAATATTTTAGTAGTGTTGGGAGATCTGCCAGATCAAAACCACCAACAGTTGGCGCGCCAGGAAGGGACGCCTGAGATTTCAAGAATGGTGAACTCAGCCGCTGGATCATCCAATGGTCATCCTGCTGTTCAAGCTGTTGGGGCCAATCCCTCCAATATGCAGCCACCAGCAGGAACCACGGTTCCAGCAGGAGTCACAGATCCACCATCGCTGCCTCCACCAGCAAATCAAGCTGGTCAGCGCGATGGTGCACCGGCGTCAATCACTGTGTCGGCGAATCTTGAGAACCCGGAACACGCGCTTCATGCAGCATGTGCTCTCCTTCAATGCCCACCACCTCCAGATGCATCCCGGTATGCCATGGAGTAGTGGAGGGCCGATGTGGAACATTTGGTTGCAGCAGCAGCCGACCGCATCAGCAACCAGGGTCCTCCTTGTTCAGGACGGGCCCCGTCGCAACGACGGACTTTGTCTGGCAGACTTGGTCCGCATGTTTCCAACAACAGGAGACGTGTTGCATCACAGCAGATGATGTCGTTGCCCTCCGGGGCACGACGCACTCACACGGTATCAAGGCTTTCAACTCATGACCTCCGGGCGGAGCTTGATCACCGATATCGCAAACAAGACGGCCGAGTCCATATTGAGCGTGCTCATAAAAGACGAGAAGCTCAAGACATTCCTGCTCCTGAAGGAGTAGGAGGAGGATGTTCAGCCCTGGCCATGCATTCCTGTCCAGAAATTTGGGCCTCACCTGCCGGAGAAATTTGACGGGACCGTTAATCCCGTCGAATTTCTTCAGATTTACTCCACTGCTATCCTAGCAGCTGGAGGAAATGAGGCCGTAATGGCCAATTATTTTCCAGTGGCCTTAACTGGGACCGCCCGGTCCTGGTTTATGAGCCTTCCACCAAACTCCATCAACAGTTGGGAGGAGTTGTGCCGGCAGTTCACCGCCAACTTCGGGAGTTCATACACCCGACTAGGCACTGAACTGGATCTTTTTGCAGTCGTGCAGAAAGGAGGAGAATCCCTCCGATCATTCATCCAGAGATTCTCTCAGGTAGGAAATACTATCCCTTCTATCTCTAGCGCCCCTGTCATTGTGGCATTTAGACAGGGTGTGCGGGATAAGAAGATGCTGGAGAAACTGGCAATCAAGGAGATTACCAGTGTCACGGAACTCTTTAGCTTGGCCGACAAATGTGCCAGAGCTGCGGAGGGCCGTGAAATGCACTCCAAACCAACTCCGGAGGATCACAAGAAATCCTCCAAAGGAGAAGCCGCTACCTCCGGGAGTGACAATAACAAGAAAAAGACCAACGACAAGAAGAAGTCGTCGGCCGATGCATCCAATGCTGCAGCTGCTGCAGCTCCGGGTGGTCGGGGACCATGCCCCGAGAAGCGACCTCGACCGTCTTCTGAGGATGGTGGCAAACCCAAGGTGTGGTGTCCAATTCACAAAACGGACAACCACAGTTTGGAAGACTGCCGGGAGGTCCAAAACCTTGCCGAGCGCTACAACAAGGGCCGGGAAGAAGCTCCTTTCCGACAGAGGGAAGGAAAAAAAAAAGTTGACGAAGCTCCGGCTGAAGAGGAGTTAGGTTTTCAGGATCCCAAAAAGGTCCTGAAGGCCGTCTACACCTTCGTCGATGACGATTCTGACGTCTTTGACAACAAGCGTCGGAAGACCATGAACACATTTTTGGTGGATCATGGGACATCACCTCCCGCCGCGTCCTCAAGACTATGCATCGGTACATGGCTGCTGTAGCTCCTACAGCCAGGGCGGAGCCTCATCGAAAGTGTATGGACACATCCATCACTTTTGATGCTTCGGACTGCCCTCGAAGCACGGTTGGAGCAGGTCAGTTACCTTTGATGGTATCTCCTACCATCAATAACATCCAGCTCCACCATGTCATGGTAGACGGAGGTTCGGGGCTCAACATCATAAGCTTCGAAGCTTTTACAAAGCTTCAACTCCGACCTTCGGATCTCCACCCCTCCCGACCTTTCTCCGAAGTAGGTACGGGAGCCATTACCCCACTCGGTGCTATTACCCTCCCCGTTACCTTCGGGACCCGGGAGAAGTATCGCACCGAAAAGTTGGTCTTTGACGTTGCTCAGATCAACTTACCCTTCAATGCCATCTTGGGTAGGCCTGCCTCGTACAAATTCATGGCAGCTGCTTATTATGGTTACCTGGTGTTAAAGATGCCAACACCAGTAGGCGTTCTCCATGCGCTTACTACGACACAAGAGGAAGACTCCAGACAGGAGCAAGCTCCAAAACCCCCGAGCATTCGTCAGCGAGGCTCGACTTCTGCACCTCGTGTGCAGCCAAGCGGCGACATCGACATTCCCATCAAAGTCGTCCAAATTGGTTCCGATGCCGCTCAGACCACCCGTATATCGAGGGGATTGAACGACAAATAGGAACTTGCGCTCATCGCTTTCCTCCGGGCTAATGTCGACGTGTTTGCCTGGAAACCATCACAAATGCCTGGGATCCCCAGGGAAGTGATTGTGCACAATCTGAAGATCTACCCCGACGCCCGGCCTGTGCATCAGAAGCCTCGGAAGCAATCCGCGGAGCGACAGAACTTCATTCGACAAGAAGTGAAGAAATTGCTCGAAGCTGGATTCATCCGAGAAGTCTTCCATCCAAAATGGCTGGCAAACCCAGTCGTTGTGCCCAAGGCCGGCGGGAAGCTTCGGATGTGTATCGACTACACAACACTAAATAAGGCATGTCCAAAAGATCCATTCCCACTACCTAGAATAGATCAGATAGTGGATTCCACCTCCGGGTGTGAATTACTGTGTTTCCTAGACGCATATTCTGGGTATCATCAAATCAGAATGTCCAGGGAAGATGAAGAGCATACCTCTTTCATCACAGTAGATGGATTGTACTGTTACACAGCCATGCCATTTGGTCTCAAGAATGCAGCTTCAACCTTTGTACGAGCTATGTACAAAACCTTTGAAGAACTCATTAGAGACATAGTGGAAGTGTACGTCGATGACATCGTGGTCAAGGTCAAGAACAAGGAGTCACTCCTTGACACCTTGCAGGCTGTCTTTGATAAGTTGCAGGTCACCCGCACAAAACTAAACCCAGACAAGTGTGTCTTTGGGGTTAGCTCCGAAAAACTTCTTGGTTTCCTGGTAAGTCACCGGGGCATAAAAGCTAATCCGGCGAAGATCAAAGCCATTGAAGACATGCGGCCACCAGCCCGCATCAAGGATGTCCAAAAGCTAATTGGATGTCTAGCAGCCCTCAACCGGTTCATTTCAAGACTGGCGGAACGGGCACTTCCCTTCTTCAATTTATTGAGGATGTCCGGACCATTCCAATGGTCTGAAGAAGCAGAAAAGGCGTTCCAGGAGCTAAAACAGCTCCTCACCACCCTACCAACTCTGGTAGCTCCGAACCCTAGTGAGCCTTTGCTGCTTTACATTTCAGCTACTGACGAAGTCGTCAGTATGGTCATAGTTGCGGAGAGACCAGAACTATCCCATACTCAGGAATCCAGACACCTTCGGGAGGGTCCGGAGGTTCCTGAAAGTGAGTCTGGGTCCCAGCTCCCAGACTTGATTCCACAAGAAATTACTTCAGAAGACCCAGACCCCTCCGGGAGGGTCCAGGTCGCTTCTGAAAAGCTCTGGGTTCCTCCAGCAAGGACCCGGAGGTCCCCGAAGAAGGTCCGGATCCCTCAGGGAGGATCCAGATCAATGAAGAGGAAGCTCCGGGCCCCTCTGGGAGGGTCCGGACCATTCAGCACCTAGTGCACTTCATCAGTGAAGTACTTCATGACGCCAAGACTCGATACCTAGAGGTGCATAAGCTGCTCTATGTAGTTCTCATTGCTTCCAGGAAGCTTCGCCATTACTTCCAGGCTCACATGATTTTAGTGGTGACCTCTTACCCACTTCGAGCAATCTTGCATAATCCCAATTCAACTGGGAATATTGCAAAGTGGGCAGCAGAATTGGCTGAATTCGATCTCGAATTCATTTCAAGGCAAGCAATCAAGAGTCAAGCATTGGCAGATTTCGTGGCGAAATGGACTCCCTCTCCATCAAACCCTGGGGGCCCCAGTGAGCAGAAGACGGAACACAAGGCTCCGGTCTTCACCGAGCCTCACTGGACCCTCTACTTCGACGGCTCCATGCAAAAGCAGGGGACCGGAGCTGGAATCCTTCTCCTCGCACCAACCGGGGAGAAGGTAAAATACATGGTACACCTTGACTTCAAGGTGACCAACAACATGGCGGAGTACGAAGCACTCATCTACGGACTAAAGGTAGCACTGTCATACCGTGTTAAGCAGCTGCTGGTCAAGGGAGATTCACAACTCATCATTAAGCATGTGAAGGGTGAATGCTCCTGCAACAACCTCCAGCTAGCTGCTTACCTCCTCGAAGTCCAGAAGCTTCAAAAGAACTTCATAGTCCTAGACCTCCACCATGTTCAGCGTGCTCACAACGCTGAAGCCGACGAACTCTCGACAAAAGTGTCAATCGGAGCTCCAGCTCCTGATGGAACTATTGTCCGAAGGTTGTCAAAACCCACAGCTCAGCATGCCAAACTGAGCGAAGGGGGTGAGATCAGCATCTCGAAGCTGACGGTCCCGATGGCCCTATTACCATGGCAGCCATCAAGGGTCGTAGGTGCTGCCGGAAGCTCCGAGCAACCCAGCACGCAAGACTCAAATGCTCAAGTTAGCTCCGATGCATGGATCTGGGAGATCCGGAGCTACTTGAAAGACAACATCCTTCCTGACGATGATGTATCCGTTGACCGGATAGTCAGATTGGCTAAAAGATACACGTTGGTAGAAGGGGATCTCTACCGATGCGGTGCCAACGGCATCCTAATGCGGTGCATCACAAGGGAAGAAGGCTGCGAGCTCCTCGCAGAAATCCATGGAGGCGAGTGTGGGAACCACGCGTCTTCCCACACGCTGGTTGGTAAAGCCTTTCAGCACGGCTTCTACTAGCCTACAGCACTCCAGGATGCAACTGAGCTGGTGAAGAACTGCGAAGCATGCCAATTTCATGCAAAGCAAATTCACACACCGGCTCAGCCCTTACAAATGATACCTCCTACATGGCCCTTCACTGTGTGGGGTATGGACATCTTGGGACCTTTCCCAAGAGCCGTCGGAGGTTACAAGTTCCTGTACATCACCATTGACAAGTTCAAGTGGACGGAAGCAACTCCAGTTGTGACAATCAACAAGCAATCTGCTATCACTTTCTTGCAGTCCATTGTATGCAGATTTGGTGTCCCAAACAAAATCATCACTGATAATGGGACCCAATTCACAAGCTCTGCATTTCAAGGATATTGCGAAGACCTCAACATTCAAATTTGCTATGCCTCCGTAGCTCACCCGGCAAGCAATGGCCAGGCCGAGAGAGCAAATGCTGAAATCCTTAAAGGACTCAAAACGCGCACCTATGAGAGCTTGAAAAAACATGGAGCCAACTGGATCGAAGAGCTTCCGCCCACTCTATCGGCCAACTGGACAACTCCAAACCGGTCAACTGGAGAGACACCCTTCTTCCTGTTGTACGGAGCTGAAGCAATCCTTCCTCCGGAAATCACCTTGGGGTCACTCCGGGTCTGGACCTTCGATGAAGCCACGCAGGACCAGCTCTGGCGTGAAGACCTAGACCTCCTTGAGGAGGGAAGGTGCCAAGCAGCTGTTCGGAATGCCCAATACCGCCAAGCCCTTCGGCGCTATCATCAGCGGCATGTACACAACCAACAGCTCGAGGAAGGTGATCTGGTGCTACGGAGAATACAATCCAGAGAAGGGTTAAACAAACTCTCCCCCAGCTTGGAGGGACCTTTCCGAGTGATTAAAGTATCCCGTCCCGGAAGCATTCGCTTGGCTACCGAGGATGGGACACCTCTCCCAAATCCTTGGAACATTGAGCAACTCCATAAGTTCTACACTTAATATCACGAAGGTGAGTCTGTAGTAACTTGAGGTGTATGTTATAGAGTCATTGTACAGAGTTAGGTAGTTCCTCCGGGAGAACAGCCGGACCTTTCCCGGAAGGTCCGCAAAGTTCATTCAACACTTGTCACAGTGTCAGGACTAAAAGTGTAGCTAGCTACCCTGGGTCGAACGAGAAATGAAACACGCTTAGTCTGGTTCCGTACCCTAAGAGTGTACTTGTTTCCCCTGTATCCCGTACCTATAATGAAAGACATCTTCATGTGAAACAGACTCCACGTGCATTTATTTTGTATAGGCTCAATATTTTGTATTTTTCTCTTTCTTGTCTATAACAAAGTTGTGCAATTCTTAAGAAATTTTAGTCCGACCGGTTCATATACAATTCGAGATGTATTGTCAATTCTTTTGGATTCAAATATTGTTCATGGCTCTCTCGCCTGAATGCCGCCAAGCCAATCTAGGGCCGGAGTGTGCTATTGGCTTAGCCTGGTCAAGCACCCTACGCCACTCTACCTACACCCCGGCAGGCCGAAGTAAGGCGGGTCCAAGTACAATTGGATCTAGAAGAAAAGACAACGCATTCGGTTGTATTCAGAATCGCGTTTGACCTAAAACTCTCCTGAGAATCGTAAGCCGAGACGAAGTTATGGGCAAGGAACGAATTTTACTATTTTTCTTTGCTTCAGTGTGCAGGAAAAATAAAAAAACCACGTTGATGGAGAAAAGCCAGAGCTAACAAGGCTCCGACTCCCCCTAGGTAGTTTGTAATCAATGTTAAACAATGAAAACGAGCATCATCGGAACAACCAAGCTCTGGTAAAGCTAGGGGGGCCAGCCGTCGACGCAAAATAGAAAAGGGTGAGAAGACCCCACATGTGGAGTCTGCTGCCGACAAACTACACGTTGGTAAAGGTCACTGCCGGAGCTACTAAGCTCCGACACCCCAGAGGGCTAACTATCGATGCTCTACGCGTTGATAGAGAATATTGTCGGAGCTTATAAGCTCCGACGATAGTCAATGCCGGAGCTTCTAAGCTCCGACAACCCCAGGGGGCCTTCACTATTAAAGACTTCGGACCTACATTCTACAAGTTCGAAGCAAATGAGTCTTCAACAAAACACAATATCCTCTTGGTACATGTTCACAATCAAATTGTGTACATCTACCAGGGGGCCAAGTGAAGACAAAAGTGTTGAAGACAAAAAATGAAATTCACAAAAATTTGGGGATTTCATTCATCTGGAGACAAGGGATTACAAAATTGAGGAAGAAAAAGAGAGAATACAAGTGGGAGCTACAGAGATGGTCCTAGACCCTATGGAAGAATTGGGCGACCTTCTGAGCAACCTCCGACACGTTGGCTTGGGCGGCTTCACCTTCTCCTTCGACGGGACCTTCAAGCACCAGGTCCAGAGGGAATTGGGGATTCCGGCTGGTGTAGCACGTCAGCACATACTCTGCGACGTTCTTCGCTAGGGATTGCCCCTCAACCTCCAACTGGTCCGCGATGACGTCGCCCACCTTGGAGAGTTTGCTACCCACCGAGCTCAACGCCTGCAACGCCAGGTCCGGCTCCGGCTCCGAATCATCCGGACGCATGGGACTGAAGCCCATCGGTGTCAGTGCTTCGTTGGCCTTGCCCAGGAACTCCCAAACCTGTAGGGAGTCTGCAGCCCTCAAGCCCTTTGGTTCTTCCAAGGATCTTTTGGCCGCCGCTAGTTCAGAATTCTCGCGAGCGAGGTGCTCAACTTCTTTGGCATTTTGCTCAATCTTTTCAGCAACCCGCTTCTCGAGTTTTCCGAGATCCTCCTCCCGGAGGTAAATCTTGTTCTGGGGGTCAACCAGGTCCTTCTCCCTGCCCCTTACTTTCTTCTCCCTAGCAGCGATGGCACACTCTTGCTCGTAGAGTTCCTGCCCTCGCACCCAGGCCTTCTCCTCCTCCTCAAGGCAACGCTCCTCCAATTTCTTGGTGCGTTCCTCGAGACCCTTGTCAACCAGAGCAACCTTTTCGGCGAGCTCCTCCTCCCTCCTCAAGACGTCATCCCGCAGCTCTAGGAGTTTTTGCTCTTCATCTTCGAGCCTCTTCTCCCTCTCCTCAAGTGCCTCCCGGCGCTTGATGAGAGTAGTGTTAATGGCCTCAAGCCTTTCTTGGCCTTCATCAGCCACACTATTAGCTGCTTTGGTCTGCTCATTAATGGCCCAGGATTGAGCGTCAAGGGCGCGAGTAAAGCTCTCCCTGTCATCCAATAATTTGCCCCAGTACTCCAGGCATACCTTCTCCTGCTTGATCCATTCCTTGTCGTCAGCCAGCCTCGACTGCGCCAGCTTGGTCTCGAAGTAGAGCCGGTTACGCCACCGCCTAAGGGTTTGGCGCTCGTCTTCAAGAGCCTTACTGTCGTGGTAGAATGCCAGCTGAACTTGACGTAGGCTAGAACAAGCGTTGTCAATTGACAATGACAGGGGAATAGGTTCCGGGCCTGCTGGGCCTCCTCCGCTGGTTCCAGCGGGTTCTCGCTTACAAAAATTGGGTCCCACTCCACAAGAATGGTCCCCTGAGCCTCCATGGCACTAGGTCCGTCCTCCGGGATAGCCTCTGTCGCCATCGAGGAGGGTCCAGCGGAAGAAGTTCTGACCCCCGGAAGTGGTTCCGAAGGCTCCGCCGCCAGGTCTTCATTTGCCCCCTCAGGCAGGGGGCCAGCGGCTTCATCTGGGCATTCCGTCTCAGCGGCAGGCACCTCCGCCGACAACACTTCCGGAGCAGGTGCTGCTTCCGGCTCCGGCCGGGACCCCTCCTCCGCTGATGGCTCGGCTGTTGGCATCTCGACCACCACGGGTTCTAGTGCTGATGCCTCCGCAATAACCGGCCCTGAGGCCGGAGCTTCAACGGCAACCAGCTCGGGAGCCGGAAGGTCTTCAACATCAACCGGCCATGCGGCCGGAGCTCCAGCAACGACCGGCTCTGCGTCCTGTGCTTCAGAGGTAGCCGGCCCAACCGCCGGGACTTCCTCAACATCCGCGTGCACGCTCGGACTTCAATTACCTCTGGCTCAACCGCCGGGGCTTCGACAATTTCTGGCTCTAGGGCCGGAATTATTGCTTCCTCCGGCTCAACGACCGAAGCTTCCATCATCTCAGCACCCAGACCCGGAGCTTCAACCTCCGGGGCAGGTGCCGCTGGTGCATCTTCTCTCCCATGGTCCGACGCTACCACGGGAGTCTCGGGGGATGAGTCGAGGTCCATGACCATGACAGCTGGCGCCGGAGCTGTCACAGCTTCAGCCACCACTTGGGGCGGCACCGGGACAGGAGCAGAGGCTTCCGCCCTCACAGCTTCAGCTGCTGTGGCTGAGGGTGGAGCCTCACTCCTCTTCTTGGGAACACTGCAGATGATGGATGGAGAAACTTGAAAAACAGTTACTGCAATAAAACAAATGTCTGAGGTAAAGATTAAAAATTACCTTGGGAGGCTTCCGCACCAGCTTGCGCGGAACCTTTTTCCAGGCCGTTCTGGGCTAACCATAGCCGCCACCAGCGTGGAAGCTCCGGAAGGCCGCCCGGACCTCGTTGCAGCCACATGCATTTGTGACGCCCGGTTCCGAAAACTGAACCAAGCTAACGCATATGTGTGCCCAGGATGTTCATCACACATATACGAGTGCAATCACAAACGATATACAGATAATTACCACAGAACAAGATTAATTGTCAAATTTTATTACACAACTATATTATCCTCGAATACAAGCTCTAATGAATATTAATGACAAGTTCAACTAATGCAGCGGAAATAAACCAATTAAGCAGCTAAGCAAAAGGGATAGCGCAGCTCCATGCAACACCACAGGCAAGCTGACGGTAGACACGGCCTAGAACTCCGCAATATCGCCATTAAACTCATAATCCTGTCCTGCAACTGTTGGGGGGGGGGGATTGCAAGAGTGAGTACATGTCGTACTCAGCAAGTGTGGAAAGTATGACATGTGGCTGATTCAAATGACGAATATAATAATGGCTAAGTGCTGAAAAGTACAGTAAAACATTTGAAAAGCGATATATTACATTTATGTGTGAGTAAACCCATCATTAACCATGTAACCATAATAATACCAGTCCATAATTCAGCATTACCAATAACCAAAATCGATGTCATAAACCATAATTCCATCTCATAACCGTAACCATAATCATAATATCAACCATAACCATTACCAAACCATAACCATCCCAAATCCCAATTTCCCTCTAATCATGGAAGTTGTCCAGGTGCTCATAACCGGGAGCACGGCTATCATGATAGTTTTAATTACTCTGCAGAGTTTGTACCTCTTTACCCACGTGTTCGTGATTTCATCACCTTTCGGCGACTAAGAACCTCCCTTATGCCCATGACCCGTCGGTCACATTACACACTTCCGTTGGTGTGTGGCCAAGAGATCACAAAATAGCCTTTACAAAGGGATTACTAGCCTATTTAGACCCCACTGAGGTTTCACCGGTGGCGATGCCTCCAACTGAGCACATCTTCAACCAAGGGCCCCCTCTTGAGCCATTCGGATCCCAGGGTAGTCCCGCCAATCATCAACAAACCCAATCCGACTACCCCTTCCCCGAGCATCCACAATGGTCCAAACAGTACTAGCAAAGCCCTAATTAATCAGCTATGCCGCACCCATACTTGGCCTCGTGGTGGCACTGTAGTCCTGGCTTATTCTCGCATGAACCGGTCCTTAGATCTAAAGCAAGCAAACCACCATAACATCCAACCCATCCACATACCAGGCTTGCTTAGATCACCCATCACCATACCGTATCGACCAGTTCACATTAACCAGAACATCATTAATACATAATTAAATGTGTAGTGTTGGTTTTTCTATCCCAATTAATTAAGCGAAGCAAAGAGGTAAAAACCCTTCCCGACTCTCTACCATAATTTCCAGGTGACAAGGGTGGTCAAACAAATCTAGTAAACTTCCTATCATAGGATTCCCATCAAATTGACACAGCATGCAAGTTCGCAAACAAAACATTTATTTTAAAACAGGATCAATATGCTTCAAGGACACTTGCCTTGCTACGGCGGATGGGGTTGTTCAAGCGCTTCGAAATCTTGATTCTGAAAATCCTCGTACACGATCTCTTGAGCACTTCCCTCTACTCGTGATCACACATACAAGAATATACATGCAAATCAACATGATGCACACACATTAATCAACATGCGATGATATGCATGCATGCAAGGTACAATAATTAATTAACTACGGTTGTTTATTAATTAGATGCAACTAGTTCATACGCGTTCATATGAGTTTACGGGGATTTTAACGTGGATTAATGCTGCTGAAAATAAAATTATGGTGCAACCAAAATCAATTTATGTCTATTAGATCTAATGCGTTGCTAAAATTCGTATCGGGAACAAATCCTACCGTAGATCTGACGGCTTGACGGTCGCGGGATGGGGACAATGCGTAGACGAAGTAGATGGCGCAGCAGTTCCTCGGCGGCACGACGACGGCGACGATCTCCGGTGGACGGTGGTACCCTCCTCTCTTTCTTCCTCTTCCTCCCCTTTTTTTCTCTCTTTTTCTTCCCTGGCGGCGGCGGCTCTGGTCCTTTTTTTCTGGCGGCGTGGCTCTTCTAGCGGCGGTGTTTTCTTCTCTGGGCGGCGGCAGTTCGCTGGATCGGGAAAAAACCTAGGACCTACGGTCCTTTTTATAGGATGGAGGCCACGCGGTAGGGCGCTAGGGCCGGTTGGCGCGGGAATCGCGGTCCGGGCGGTGGCGGGAATCGCGGCCGCGTACGCGGGGGCCAAGGCGCGGAAAATCGGGCGGCGGGGAAATTTGCGCGCGCGCGAGCGGGAGTCGGACGCGGGGCCAAGGCGCGGGGGCCGAGAGGCGGGCTGGCTGGCGCGGGGGCCAAGGAGGCAGGCGGCGGGAGGGCGTTCGGCTCGGGGCGGCTGTCGGCAGGCGTAGGCGGGGCCCGGGTGGGAGCGCGGCGGGTGGGAGGCGCAGCGGGGTGGGGCCCAGGCCGGTCGGCGCGGGCTGGGCGCCTCGGGCGCGTGCCCAGCGGCAGGCGGCAGCGGCAGGCGGGGCCCGCGGGAGCGGCGCGCTTGGGGGCGTGGGCGTGGGGCCGAGGCAGGCCGCGGTCGGCTCGGCCGCCTGGCCGCCCGGCGGGTTTTCCCCTTTTTTTTTCTTCTTTTTTTTTTCAGATTATTATTATAATATATTTTATTATTTATATTTTATTTATTTTATTTATCTTATTAATTTTATTTATTATTTTTATATATATATTTATTATTATATATAATTTATTTATATATATTTTTTATATAAATATATTATTATTTTATTATTGATATTTATTCCCTAATACATATTTTAGGCTATAATTATTAATTTCAATTTCTTCTTTTTGCTACATACATTTGTATATATATGCTCCATCTTTTATGTTTTATTATTTTTCTTTTGTCCTACTAATGTTTAATGCATGATCATGTATGCAATGCAGGATGCGAAATTTGAGGGTGTTACAAAACCTACCCCCCTTAAAGTGAATCTCGCCCTCGAGATTCGACAGCGTGGAGAAAAGATGCGGGAATTCTGCCTTCAGTTCTTCTTCACGTTCCCACGTAGCTTCAGCTTCTGTATGGTGTTTCCATTGCACTTTGCACCAATGGATCCTCTTATTTCTCGTGACCCTTTCCTTCACGTCCAAGATCTGGATAGGTTGCTCAACATAAGACAAATCCTCCTGAAGTTCTAACTCGTCCATTGGCACTTGTTCTTCCGGCACCCTGAGACACTTCTTAAGTTGAGACACGTGAAATACGTCGTGTACGTCTGAAAGATGAGCTGGCATCTCCAACTTATATGCTACTTCTCCTCTCTTGTCCAAAATCTTGAAGGGTCCAATATAGCGAGGTGCGAGCTTTCCTCTTATATTAAACCTCTTATGACCTCTCATAGGTGACACCTTGAGGTAAACAAAATCTCCAATTTCAAAGGCTGATTTCCTTCTCCTATTGTCCGCATAGCCTTTTTGTCTTGATTGGGCAGCCCTCAAGTTTTCACGAATTATCTGGACCTGCTTTTCGGCTTCTTGCAACACCTCCGGGCCAAATACTTGAGTTTCTCCTGCCTCATTCCAAAATAAAGGTGTCCTACACTTCCTCCCATAAAGTGCTTCATATGGTGACATTTTCAAACTTGCTTGGTAACTATTGTTGTATGAAAATTCTGCATATGGCAAGCTTTTATCCCAACTTTTCTCATGCTTTAATGCACAAGCTCTTAACATGTCCTCCAAAATCTGATTTGTCCTCTCGGTTTGTCCGTCCGTTTGAGGATGATATGCTGAACTAAAATTCAACCTCGTCCCCAAAGCTTCATGCAATTTCTGCCAAAATCTGGAGGTAAATTGAGAACCTCTATCCGAGACTATCTTCTTAGGGACTCCATGTCGACACACAATATTCTCCATGTATATTTCGGCCAATCGTGCAGCTGTATATTTGGTCTTCACAGGGACAAAATGAGCTGACTTGGTTAAGCGATCCACAATTACCCAAATTGAGTCATACCCGGACTGAGTACGGGGTAACCCAACTATGAAGTCCATTCCAATTTCTTCCCACTTCCATTCCGGAATCTTCAACGGTTGCAATAATCTGGCTGGCCTTTGATGTTCCGCCTTGACTCGTTGGCACACATCACACAGTGCTACGTATTCAGCTATGTCCTTCTTCATGCTATTCCACCAATAGCAAGTCTTCAAGTCTTTGTACATCTTCGTACAACCAGGGTGAATTGAGTATGGCGAGTCATGTGCCTCCTTTAATATTGTTTCTCTAATATGCTTTACATTAGGCACAACAATTCTCTTTCCAATCCATATGGTACCATGTTCGTCTTCATCAAATCTGAATTCTCTCCCTTCTTCGATTCTTTCCTTGATTTCCTTGATCTCCTCATCTGTGGTCTGTGCTTCTCGAATTTCTTGCTCCAAGGTCGGATTTAACTCCATCATCTCCATCTCATTTACAAACCCGAGGTTCAACCGTTCAAACTCCTTACATAACTCGGACGGTAACTCTCGAACTGTAAGTTGATGGCTTATTCCTTTCCGACTCAAAGCATCGGCTACTACATTGGCTTTTCCCGGATGATAGTTGATTCCACATCATAATCCTTGATAAGCTCCAACCATCTTCGTTGCCTCAAATTCAGATCTGTCTGGGTGAAAATATACTTAAGACTCTTGTGATCCGTATAAATTTCACACCTATGTCCAAGAATATAGTGTCTCCAAATTTTCAATGCATGTACCACGGCTGCAAGTTCTAAATCATGTGTTGGGTAATTCTGCTCATGTTTCTTCAATTGTCTTGACGCATAGGCGACCACTTGACCTTCTTGCATCAATACACATCCAAGTCCTTGTCTTGATGCATCACAATAGATGTCGAAACTCTTGCTTACGTCCGGTAATACTAACACCGGCGCGGTTGTCAACCTTTTCTTTAACTCCTCAAAGCTATCCTGACAAGCTTGAGTCCATCGGAATGCCTTCCCTTTCATGAGTAATTCGGTCATAGGCTTGGCTATTTTGGAGAAATCCTTGATGAATCGGCGGTAATATCCAGCCATTCCCAGGAAACTCCGGATTTCCTTGACATTCTGCGGTGGTTCCCACTTCAACACATCCCTCACTTTACCGGGGTCAACCGATACTCCTCCTCCGGAAATAATGTGGCCTAAGAAAGAAACTTCCCGTAACCAGAATTGACATTTACTAAACTTGGCGTACAATTGGTGCTCCCTCAACTTCTGCAGCGTAAGCTTCAAGTGTTCCTCGTGTTCCTTCTCATCCTTCGAGTAGATCATAATATCATCAATAAACACCACAACGAACTTGTCCAAGTACTCCATGAAGACTTTATTCATGAGGTACATAAAGTAGGCAGGCGCATTTGTCAATCCAAAAGACATCACGGTATACTCATAAGATCCATACCGTGTCCTAAAAGCTGTCTTGGGTATGTCCGATGGTCTAATCTTCATTTGAAAGTATCCCGACCTCAAGTCAATCTTAGAGAACACACAGGCGCCTTTCATCTGATCAAACAAATCCTCTATGCGGGGCAAGGTGTACTTGTTCTTGATGGTCACCTCGTTGAGAGCTCGGTAATCCACACACATCCTTTGCGTTCCATCCTTCTTGTCCACAAATAGAACAGGCGCTCCCCAAGGTGAAGAGCTAGGGCGAATAAAACCCTTCTCTAGTTGTTCTTGAATCTGCTTCTTGAGATCTGCTAATTCCTTAGGAGGCATCCTATACGGCCTCTTAGCTATAGGTGCAGTTCCAGGTATTAAATCAATAACAAACTCAATGTCTCGATCGGGTGGCATACCTGGCAACTCATCTGGAAAAACATCCAAAAATTCACACACTACCGGAATCTCCTCAATTGCGGCACCGTCCACATGGTTCAGCTCCAATTTCTTAGGTGCGGTTTGAGATGCTTCAAATTCTACGGTGATCCCTTCCTCATTGGTCAGCTTCACCGTCTTCGTGGCACACTCAATAACTCCATTGTGCTTCCTTAACCAGTCCATACCAAGTATAATGTCCAATCCTTGAGAATCCAAAACAATGAGGTTGGCGGAGAAGTCTACCCCCCTTATTCTAAGGCTTACTTTTGGACATACTATATTTGTCCTCATCTCTCCTCCAGGGGACTTAACCAACAGAGTAAACTTCATATGAGAGATAGGCAAACTATACTTGGCAACATACTTTGATGCAATGAATGAATGCGATGCTCCAGAATCAAATAACATAGTCGCGGGATTGGAGTTGGCGAGAAACATACCAATGACCACGTCATCCGCTTGTTGAGCATCCTCCGTAGAGACATGGTTCACGTTACCACGAGCAAAATTCTGCTGTCCACGGCTTCCGTGTGGCTGTCCTCCATTGGGTCTTGGGTTTTGCCTCGGCGCATTGCTTCCTTGACCAAGGCCTGACTTAGTACATTGATGCGCAAAGTGTCCAGCTTCTCCACAAGTATAACACCTCTTGACTCCACCAGAATTATTGGGACGAGCTTGGTTTTGAGCATTGGTTCCAGGGAAATCAGCACGAGGCGCATAAGGCATTGCTTGCATAACAGGGCGCTGCTGCACAAACTGAGTTGGGCGCGGTGCATAACCAGGGCGCTGAGCAGGAATAGAGGAGCTGTAATGAGGCGCATTGGGCGGCGCAAAGCGAGGGCGCACATTACTTCCTTGTTGCTGTCCTTGATACGGCGCCTTCCTCTTGATTTCTTGCTCCATCTCACGAATCTTGTTCTCAACTACAATTGCTTTGTCTACAAGTTTCTGGAAATTGGCATAATCGCAGTTGAGTAGTTGCACTTGGATCTCATTGTTGAGGCCTCTCATGAACAAATATTGCTTCCGGCTGTCTCGGCTAACATCCTCGGGCGCATACCTTGAGAGTTGAGTGAACTTGTTGAGATATTCACTCACGCTTGATCTTCCTTGCCTTAAGTTCTCGAATTCTTGCCTTTTCAAGATCATAACACCTTCCGACACATAATGAGAACGGAAGTTCTCTTTGAATTCCGCCCAGGTGATCCTCTCTTGATTCTCATGAGCGTTGCATAGTGAATCCCACCAATCGGCGGCTGCTCCAATGAGTTGATGAGAAGCAAATAGGACCTTCTCCTGGTCACTACATTGGACAATGGCTAGCTTCTTCTCCACGGACTTGAGCCAATCATCAGCATCCATAGGGTCAGCGGCTTGAGCAAAGGTTGGCGGCCTAGTCCTCATAAACTCTCCCAATCGGTTATGAGGAGGTGGGGGTGGCGGTGGAGGCACGTGGGGCTGATTGTTGATATTGCCAGCCTGCAGCTGTCCCATAGTTTGTATCATGGTCTGCATGAGCTGGTTCTGCATAGCCAGTAGTTGCTCGATATTGATGGCTCCATGAGCATGTTCTTGTCCATTGTTGTTCTGAGGTACTCCATGGTTCTCCTCCTCGTTATTGACATCTCTCTGGTTGCGAGTCCTCACCATCTGAAGGAAAGGGATATGGAGCTAACCAACTAGCTATACTAGCCTAGGTGGACATGGTAATGCTAAAGCATCCCAAAATCCTCTATTAAGCACACAAGCAACCAATATATATACAGCAAACAACACACTAAGCAAAAACACATTGATTCCTGAGTGCTCCTATGTGCTCTAAAGTGTCCATTCTATCTAGGCTGCGTCCTACGGTCAACCTGGCTCTGATACCAATTTGTGACGCCCGGTTCCGAAAACTGAATCAAGCTAACACATATGTGTGCCCAGAATGTTCATCACACATATACGAGTGCAATCACAAACGATATACAGATAATTACCACAGAACAAGATCAATTGTCAAATTTTATTACACAACTATATTATCCTCGAATACAAGCTCTAATGAATATTAATGACAAGTTCAACTAATGCAGCGGAAATAAACCAATTAAGCAGCTAAGCAAAAGGGATAGTGCAGCTCCATGCAACACCACAGGCAAGCTGACGGTAGACACGGCCTAGAACTCCGCAATATCGCCATTAAACTCATAATCCTGTCCTGCAACTGTTGGGGGGGGGGATTGCAAGAGTGAGTACATGTCGTACTCAGCAAGTGTGGAAAGTATGACATGTGGCTGATTCAAATGACGAATGTAATAATGGCTAAGTGCTGAAAAGTACAGTAAAACATTTTAAAAGCAATATATTACATTTATGTGTGAGTAAACCCATCATTAACCATGTAACCATAATAATACCAGTCCATAATTCAACATTACCAATAACCATAATCGATGTCATAAACCATAATTCCATCTCATAACCGTAACCATAATCATAATATCAACCATAACCATTACCAAACCATAACCATCCCAAATCCCATTTTCCCTCTAATCATGGAAGTTGTCCAGGTGCTCATAACCGGGAGCACGGCTATCATGATAGTTTTAATTACTCTGCAGAGTTTGTACCTCTTTACCCACGTGTTCGTGATTTCATCACCTTTCGGCGACTAAGAACCTCCCTTATGCCCATGACCCGTCGGTCACATTACACACTTCCGTTGGTGTGTGGCCAAGAGATCACAAAATAGCCTTTACAAAGGGATTACTAGCCTATTTAGACCCCACTGAGGTTTCACCGGTGGCGATGCCTCCAACTGAGCACATCTTCAACCAAGGGCCCCCTCTTGAGCCATTCGGATCCCAGGGTAGTCCCGCCAATCATCAACAAACCCAATCCGACTACCCCTTCCCCGAGCATCCACAATGGTCCAAACATTACTAGCAAAGCCCTAATTAATCAGCTATGCCGCACCCATACTTGGCCTCGTGGTGGCACTGTAGTCCTGGCTTATTCTCGCATGAACCGGTCCTTAGATCTAAAGCAAGCAAACCACCATAACATCCAACCCATCCACATACCAGGCTTGCTTAGATCACCCATCACCATACCGTATCGACCAGTTCACATTAACCAGAACATCATTAATACATAATTAAATGTGTAGTGTTGGTTTTTCTATCCCAATTAATTAAGCGAAGCAAAGAGGTAAAAACCCTTCCCGACTCTCTACCATAATTTCCAGGTGACAAGGGTGGTCAAACAAATCTAGTAAACTTCCTATCATAGGATTCCCATCAAATTGACACAGCATGCAAGTTCGCAAACAAAACATTTATTTTAAAACAGGATCAATATGCTTCAAGGACACTTGCCTTGCTCCGGCGGATGGGGTTGTTCAAGCGCTTCGAAATCTTGATTCTGAAAATCCTCGTACACGATCTCTTGAGCACTTCCCTCTACTCGTGATCACACATACAAGAATATACATGCAAATCAACATGATGCACACACATTAATCAACATGCGATGATATGCATGCATGCAAGGTACAATAATTAATTAACTACGGTTGTTTATTAATTAGATGCAACTAGTTCATACGCGTTCATATGAGTTTACGGGGATTTTAACGTGGATTAATGCTGCTGAAAATAAAATTATGGTGCAACCAAAATCAATTTATGTCTATTAGATCTAATGCGTTGCTAAAATTCATATCGGGAACAAATCCTACCGTAGATCTGACGGCTTGACGGTCGCGGGATGGGGACAATGCGTAGACGAAGTAGATGGCGCAGCAGTTCCTCGGCGGCACGACGACGGCGACGATCTCCGGTGGACGGTGGTACCCTCCTCTCTTTCTTCCTCTTCCTCCCCTTTTTTTCTCTCTTTTTCTTCCCTGGCGGCGGCGGCTCTAGTCCTTTTTTTCTGGCGGCGTGGCTCTTCTGGCGGCGGTGTTTTCTTCTCTGGGCGGCGGCGGTTCGCTGGATCGGGAAAAAACCTAGGACCTACGGTCCTTTTTATAGGATGGAGGCCACGCGGTAGGGCGCTAGGGCCGGCTGGCGCGGGAATCGCGGTCCAGGCGGTGGCGGGAATCGCGGCCACGTACACGGGGGCCAAGGCGCGGAAAATCGGGCGGCGGGGAAATTTGCGCGCGCGCGAGCAGGAGTCGGCCGCGGGGCCAAGGCGCGGGGGCCGAGAGGCGGGCTGGCTGGCGCGGGGGCCAAGGAGGCAGGCGGCGGGAGGGCGTTCGGCGCGGGGCGGCTGTCGGCAGGCGGCAGGCGGGGCCCGGGTGGGAGCGCGGCGGGTGGGAGGCGCAACGGGGTGGGGCCCAGGCCGGTCGGCGCGGGCTGGGCGCCTCGGGCGCGTGCCCAGCGGCAGGCGGCAGCGGCAGGC
The DNA here is from genome assembly GCA_036927565.1 of Tuctoria greenei. Taxonomy (NCBI): domain Eukaryota; kingdom Viridiplantae; phylum Streptophyta; class Magnoliopsida; order Poales; family Poaceae; genus Tuctoria; species Tuctoria greenei. Next base: position 96,848,127 of record JAYESD010000006.1, on the reverse strand, counting down.
GGGGCCCGCGGGAGCGGCGCGCTGGGGGGCGTGGGCGTGGGGCCGAGGCAGGCCGCGGTCGGCTCGGCCGCCTGGCCGCCCGGCGGGTTTTCCCCCTTTTTTTTTCTTCTTTTTATCCAGATTATTATTATAATATATTTTATTATTTATATTTTATTTATTTTATTTATCTTATTAATTTTATTTATTATTTTTATATATATATTTATTATTATATATAATTTATTTATATATATTATATATATATATATTATTATTTTATTATTGATATTTATTCCCTAATACATATTTTAGGCTATAATTATTAATTTCTATTTCTTCTTTTTGCTACATACATTTGTATATATATGCTCCATCTTTTATGTTTTATTATTTTTCTTTTGTCCTACTAATGTTTAATGCATGATCATGTATGCAATGCAGGATGCGAAATTTGAGGGTGTTACATGCATTTCCTTATTCGAGGTCCTCCTCAACCGGGAAGGACCTCCAGACCTAGAGGCCTCAACTGGCCCTAGTGATGGAGTCGCATGCCCGGAGCTAGCACCCCAGGAAGACGCCGCTGCGGGTACAGTCGCTGCAGTTGAAGAAGACCTCCCCCTCCGGGGAGATGGAGCTGATGCAGAGGTTGCAGGCCTGTCGGACCTTCCGTCGGCATGCTGCAGCTTCCTCTTCTGGCTCAAGGGTTCGTCCGCCAGCTCCTTGCCCTTGACGACGACTTCGATCCTTGGCTTCGGGCAGGGTCGGATCCACCTTCGAAAGCCCCAGGGAACTCCACCCTGGAGGTCGATCTTCTCTCGACGGCACCAAGGTCGTCAAGCACCAGCGTCGTCCGTCGGAGCTCCCTGCTGAACTCTACTTCCACGTTCAGAGGGAGAAAGGCTGATGGCAGGGTCACATCATCTCCCATGATGTCAATGCCGTGCTGGAATTTCTTGAGATGTAACTCCAAGGTTGCCCCCGACATGTTGGACTTCAGTCTGGTCTCGACCCGGTCGTCGTCCATCACGCTGTTGAGGGCCCAAGCGAGTTTTTCTCTCCTATTCAGTGGTGCCCACCTGTTGACCAGGAAATTGCAAAATACCGCCTGAGGGGTTAATCCTCCCTCCACGCAATTGCGGATCCTGGTCAGAGAAGGTTTGAAGGCATTCGATAGCACCAGAGCTTCACTCCAGACTGCAGTGTCGATGTTGGGGAGGCCTTCGGGTAGCTCCAGCTTCTCGTGCTCCTCCACCCGGATGACTATCCAGTCCTTCTTCCAATCATCCCACTTTCCAGAGGTAAATGACCGGAGGTACATGAATGGGCACTTCTTGCGCTTCACGAAGTAATAGAAGCCAAGGTACTCATTACTCCTACCGGTGGTATGGACGGTGAAGAAGGTCCGGAAAAGTTCAATGTAGGGGGGGATGCCCACCCACATTTCACAAAAGTGGACAAAGATAGACACTAGAAGAATGGAGTGGGGGCCAAGGTGGTACAACTGCAGACCATAAAAGTCTAGCAGCATCAAGAAAAAGAAGGAAAAAGGTGGGATCAACCCCACCATGGCGTACGAAGAAAAGTACACCATCTCGCCGGCGTGCTCCTTCTCGAACGGGAGCTCTCCCCCGGTGCAGACCAGGCGGTTGAAGAAGTCCGGGGACCATCCCATGAGGGCCTGGACCTTCTTCAGATCACCTTCGGTCTTCAAACGGCTCTCACGGAGACCCAACTCCATCGCAGCACAGCAAGGCAAGAGAGGAAAAGCAAGCACAAGTTGGGAGTTCTGAGCGCAAGATCAGATGAGAGGCATAAAGAACCCCAAACGGTGCGCGCTTTCCTTCTTAAGTAAGCCCTCACAATGCTTGGATGGAAACCGCAAGGAATTTGAAGATACTACTCAAAAATCCTACCCTGATGATGACAAGAGGGCCCGGGACCACCCTGACGATCAAGTCGAGGTTCTTACCCAGGCGAACGGTTGTCATCATGAGGCGGGAAGCCCGAAGGTGGCGGCCTGACAAGGCGCGCGGAACCGATATGATTTTCGTATCAGGAACCGGCGACCTTCAATTGCGTGAGATCCGCATGCCAAAGATCTCATTTGCCACACACGGGATATGCCACGCGGCGAGGATTTAACTCCAAACTATCGCCAACGGCACATCCGCAGACCTTTGAAGTTCAAAGTCGAATGATGGACCCACCTCTGGCAGAATGACCTCACCCAAGGGATCTTCCCCAGAGGTGGGCCCAGGGGGACACTGTGGGTACCCTGGGAACCGTACACCCCTTGAGATTACAAAGATCCCAAGGGAATGTCATCTACTTGATTTGAAGACCTTCGGAGGCCCACATGTCAGACATAACCGGACCCGCTTCTCCAACATGGTTAGTCCCAGGGTCGCCACGTGTACTATCAAACCGGAGCTACCACCCACAAGGGGGAAGCTCCGGGCTATGTACCATAGCGGCACCCCCGGACCTAACCCCAGACCGAGGGAAGCTCCAAAACTGACACGTGTCAGGTAGCTCCGGACCTATCTGTTCCCCACAGTATGCTCCGGAGCTGCCACGTGTCCAACCGACAGATCTTTAGCCTCTATCCTCCGGAAGACTCCACAATGGCTTCGGATCTTCAAAGGGGAATCAAGGACTTCAAGACCCGATTAAGTGTCATTAATACTATATTAATGACACACGATCGGACGACCTTTATTACCAATAACGGTGCTGTCAAAGCCCGTAACTGAGTCATTAAGAGCAATTAATCATATTGAATGTGTATCAATATTAGTAACCGCCGGGGCCACATGTCGGGCCAGGCTAACTTGTAACGGCCTGCCCTTGTACTATAAAAGGACAGGCCGATGATACATAGGGGACTCTCTCGGGAGATACGCTCACTCTACACTCTCAACTGACGTTGAGCTCATACATCCAATACAACACCAACACATCCCGTGGAGTAGGGCATTACGCTCAGGCGGCCCGAACCATGTAAATCTTCGCATCTCCTATGCCACTTAACACTTCACCTTCTTGAATTCTCCGCGCGCCCGCACCGAACCTCAAACTCCTTTGACACTTTAGTAGTGTCGGGAGATCTGTCGGATCAAAACCACCGACAAATTCTTAACAAAAAGACACCTTTTTTGTATGACCCCTTAGCTTCCCAACCGGTTTATAATTAGCAGCCGCTTGTGAAAATAATTTTCCAAGGCGGTGTTTAATAGAAGGATCGCTAGTGATAATAAACGGATATAAAGCCTCTCGGCCGCACCCCGTAAACCTAAGGGATTGCAGGCAGCAGAAATTTTCATTTGGCGCCATGCTTTCCCCTGTTCACTGACGCCATCTAGCGTCGTCCTCACCCTCGCACTACTCGCTCTCGTTGTGGTCGCCGTCGCCGCCGAACCCCATCCTCACCCTCGCCATCCTTGCCCTCTCTATGGTCCCTCTCGCCGCCGAGCGTCGTCCTCACCCTCCCCGTCCTCACCCTCGCCGTCCTCGCCCTCTCCATGGTCGCTCTCCCCGCCGTCACTGTCGAGCGCCTATATATATATAGAAGAAGCAGTCGGCCGACACATCCAACGTTGCAGCTGCTGCAACTCTTGGTGGCCGGGGGCCACGCCCCGAGAAGCGACCTCGACCGTCTTCTGAAGACGGTGGCAAACCCAAAGTGTGGTGTTCCATTCACAAAACGGGCAGCCACAGTTTGGAAGACTGTCGGGAGGTCCAAAACCTTGCCGAGCGCTACAACAAGCGCCGGGAAGAATCTCCTTTCCGACAGAGGGAAGGAAAGCAAAAGGTCGACGAAGCTCCGGCTGAAGAGGAGTTAGGATTTCAGGATCCCAAAAAGGTCCTGAAGGCCGTTTACACTTCATTCGACGATGATTCTGACGTCTCTGACAACGAGCGTCGGAAGACCATGAACACCATTTTTGGTGGATCATGGGATATCACCTCCTGTCGCGTCATCAAGACTATGCGTTGGGATATGGCCGCTGTAGCTCCTACAGTCAGGCCGGAACCTCATCGGAAGTGGATGGACACAGCCATCACTTTTGATGCTTCGGATTACCATCGGAGCATGGTTGGAGCAGGTCAGTTACCTTTGATGGTATCTCCTACCATCAATAACATCCAGCTCCACCATGTCATGGTAGACGGAGGTTCGAGGCTTAACCTCATTAGCTTCGAAGCTTTCACTAAGCTTCAGCTCCGACCTTCGGATCTCCACCCCTCTCGACCTTTCTCCAGAGTAGGTCCAGGGGCCATTACCCCACTCGGAGCTATTACTCTCCCCGTTACCTTCAGGACACGGGAGGAATACCGCACCGAGAAGTTGGTCTTTGATGTCGCTCATATCAACTTACCCTTCAATGCCATCTTGGGAAGGCCTGCCCTGTACAAATTCATGGCAGCTGCTCATTATGGTTATCTGGTGTTGAAAATGCCAACACCAGTAGGCATTCTCCGGATCCGTGGAGATCGTACTGCCGGAGTAACTGCACTGGAAGAACTCTATGCACTCACTACGGCGCAAGAGGAGGACTCCAGGCAGGAGCAAGCTCCAAAACCCCCGAGCATCCGTCAACGAGGCTCGACTTCTGCACCTCGAGTGCAGCCAAGCGGCGACACCGACATTCCCGTCAAAGTCGTCCAAATTGGTTCCGATGCCGCTCAGACCACCCGTATATCGGGGGGATTGAACGACAAATAGGAACTCACGCTCATCACTTTCCTCCGGGCTAACGTCGACGTATTTGCCTGGCAACCGTCACAAATGCCTGGGATCCCCAGGGAAGTGATTGAGCACAATCTGAAGATCTACCCCGACGCCCGACCTGTGCATCAGAAGCCTCGTAAGCAATCCGTAGAGCGACAGAACTTCATCCGACAAGAAGTGAAGAAGTTACTCGAAGCCGGATTCATCCGAGAAGTCTTCCATCCAAAATGGCTGGCAAACCCAGTCGTTGTGCCCAAGGCCAGTGGGAAGCTTCGGATGTGCATCGACTACACCACACTAAATAAGGCATGTCCAAAAGATCCATTCCCACTACCTAGAATAGATTAGATAGTGGATTCCACCTCCGGGTGTGAATTACTGTGTTTCCTAGACGCATATTCCGGGTATCATCAAATCAGGATGTCTAGGGAAGATGAAGAGCATACTTCATTCATCAGAGTAGATGGATTGTACTGTTACACAACCATGCCCTTTGGTCTCAAGAATGCAGCTTCAACTTTTGTACGAGCTATGTACAAAACTTTTGAAGACCTCATTAGAGACATAGTGGAAGTGTACGTCGATGACATCGTGGTCAAGGTCAGGAACAAGGAGTCACTCCTTGACACCTTGCAGGCTGTCTTCGACAAGCTGCGGGCCACCCGCACAAATTAAACCCAGACAGTGTGTCTTCGGGGTTAGCTCCAGAAAACTTCTCGGTTTCCCGGTATGTCACCGGGGCATAGAAGCTAATCAGGCGAAGATTAAGGCCATTGAAGACATGTGGCCACCAACCCGCATCAAAGACGTCCAAAAGTTAACTGGATGTCTAGCAGCCCTCAGCCGGTTCATCTCAAGACTGACGGAACGGGCACTCCCCTTCTTCAAGTTATTGAGGAAGTCCGGACCATTCCAATGGTCCGAAGAAGCAGAGAAGGCATTACAGGAGCTGAAACAGTTCCTCACCACCCTACCAATTCTGGTAGCTCCGAACCCTGGTGAGCCTTTGTTGCTTTATATTTTAGCTACTGACGAAGTCGTCAGTATGGTTCTGGTTGCGGAGAGACCAGAACTACCTCATACTCAGGAATCCAGACCCCTTCGGGAGGGTCTGGAGGTTCCTGAAAGCGAGTCTGGGTCCCAGCTCCCAGATTCGAATCCACAAGAAGTCACTTCAGGAGACCCAGACCCCTCCGGGTTCTGAAGAAGCTCCGGGTTCCTCCAGCCAGAACCCGGAGGTTCCCGGAGAAAATCCGGATTCCTCCGAGAGGATCCGGGTCAGTGAAGAGGAAGCTCTGGACCCCTCTGGGAGGGTCCGGACCATTCAGCGCCCGGTGTACTTCATTAGTGAAGTATTACATGATGCCAAGACTCGATACCTAGAGGTGCGTAAGCTGCTCTATGCAGTTCTTATTGCCTCCAGAAAGCTTCGCCATTACTTTCAAGCTCACAAAGTCTCAGTGGTGACCTCCTACCCACTTCGAGCAATCTTGCATAATCCCAATTCAACTGGGAATATTGCAAAGTGGGTAGCGAAATTGGCTAAATTTGATCTTGAATTTGTTTCAAGACAAGCAGTCAAGAGTCAAGCATTGGCAGATTTTGTGGCAGAATGGACTCCCTCTCCATCAAACCCTGGGGGCCCCAGTGAGCAGAAGACGGCGCATCAAGCTCCAGCCTTCACCGAGCCTCACTGGACCCTCTACTTCGACGGCTCCATGCAGAAGCATGGGGCCAGAGCTGGAATCCTTCTCCTTGCACCGACTGGGGAGAAGGCGAAATACATGGTACACCTTGACTTCAAGGCGACCAACAACATGGTAGAGTATGAAGCACTCATCTACGGACTAAAGGTGGCACTGTCATATGGTGTCAAGCAATTGCTAGTCAAGGGAGATTCACAGCTCATCATTAAGCAGGTGAAGGGTGAATGCTCCTGCAATAATCTCCAGCTAGCTGCTTACCTTCTTGAAGTCTAGAAGCTTCAGAAGGACTTTGAAGTCCTAGATCTCCACCATGTTCAGCGTGCCCATAACGCTGAAGCTGACGAACTCTCGGCGAAAGCGTCAACCGGAGCTCCAGCACCTGACGGAATTTTTGTCCGGAGGTTGTCAAAGCCAACAGCTCACCCTGCCGAACTGAGCGAAGGGGGCGAGATCAGCATCCCGAAGCTGACGGTCCCGATGGCCCTGTTACCATGGCAGCCATCAAGGGTCGTAGGTGCTGCCGGGAGCTCCGAGCAACCCAGCACGCAAGACTCAAAAACTCAAGCTAGTTCCGATGCATGGATCTCACAGATCCGGAGCTACCTGAAAGACAACATCCTTCCTGACGATGATGTATCCGCTGACCGGGTAGTCAGATTGGCTAAAAGATACACGCTGGTAGAAGGGGATCTCTACCGGCGCGGTGCCAAGGGAAGAAGGCTGCGAACTCCTCGCAGAAATCCATGGAGGCGAGTGTGGGAACCACGCGTCTTCTCGCACGCTGGTTGGTAAAGCCTTTCGGCATGGCTTCTACTGGCCTACAGCACTCCAGGATGCAACTGAGCTGGTGAAGAAATGTGAAGCATGCCAATTTCATGCAAAGCAAATTCACACACCAGCTCAGCCCTTACAAATGATACCTCCTACATGGCCCTTCGCTGTGTGGGGGATGGACATCTTGGGACCTTTCCCAAGAGCCGTCGGAGGTTACAAGTTCCTGTACGTCGCCATTGACAAGTTCACCAAGTGGCCGGAAGCAACTCCAGTTGTGACAATCAATAAGCAATCTGATATCAACTTTTTGCAGTCCATTGTATGCAGATTTGGAGTCCCAAACAAAATCATCACTGATAATGGGACCCAATTCACAAGCTCTGCATTTCAAGGATATTGCGATGTGACACCCAGTTATGAATATGAACCAAGTGTAACGCATATGTGTGCCCAGTAAGTTCATCACACATATACGGTTGCATCACAAACGATATACAGAATTTAACCACGTCTTAACTAATAAATAAGTACTTTATTACAATAATCCAATAGTTCACGAATAATAAAACTCTAAATAATTGCAGCGGAAAATAAACTAAACAGCACGACTCCAATCCACAGGCAATTGACGGCGGTACGCAACCTAGTACTCCACGTGATCCTCAGGGTACTCCCAATTGTCTCCAGTAGCTGTTGGGGGGGGATTGCAAGGGTGAGTACATGTCGTACTCAGCAAGTGTGGAATGTATGACATGTGGCTTATTCAAATGACGACAATAATAATGGCTAAGTGCTGAAAAGTACAGTAAAACATTTGAAAATCATTATACTATGTCTATGTGAAACAATCCCATCATAACCATCATATTAACAAAATATAAACCATATCCAATTATTGCCAACATCACCATTATCCATGTCCAATTACCATAACTCAAATTCATATCCATGACCATAATCCATAAACCATAACCATTACCAGACCATAACCATCCCAAATCCCAATTCACCATAACCATCCCGAATCCCAATTCCAACTCTAATCATGTAGGTCATCCAGGCGCTCATAACCGGGAGCACGGCTATCATGATAGTTTTTAAACACTCTGCAGAGGTTGTACCACTTTACCCACATGTTTGTGATTTCGTCACCCTATGATGACTAAGGAACCTCCATTGTGCCATCTCACACTTCCATAGGTGTGTGGCCAAGAGATCACAAAATAGCCTTTCAAAAGGGACTACTAGTATGTACGGGCCCACTAAGGTTTCACCGGCAGGCTTGAATCTCTATTCTCCCACCCACGGGCCCCCTCGTGTGCCATGCGGATCCCAGGGCAGTCCTCCTCGACTCCCATTCCCCGCGCCATCCAATGGTCCATACAATACTAGCAGCGCTCCTAATTATTCAGCTACGCCGCACCCATACTTGGCCTTGTGGTGGCACTCTTGACCTGGCATATTCTCGCATGAACCGGTCCTTAGATCTAAAGCAAGCAAACCACCATAACATCCAACCCATCCACATACCAGGCTTGCTTAGATCACCCATCATATTGACCAGTTCACATTAACCAGAATATCATCGATGCATAATTTAATATGTAGTGGTGTTTGCCATCCCAATTAATTAAGCGAAGCGAAAAGGTAAAAACCCTTCCCGACTCTCTACCATAAATTCCAGGCGACAAGGGTGGTCAAACAAAACTAGTAAACTTCCTACCATAGGATTCCCATCAATTTGACACAAGCATGCAAGTTCGCAAACAAAACATTTAATAAAACAGGATCAATATGCTTCAAGGACACTTGCCTTGCTCCGGCGGATGGGGTTGCTCAAGCGCTTCGAAGTCTTGGTTTTGGAAATCCTCGTATGCGGCCTCTTGAGCACGTTCCTCTAAGCGTGATCATACATACAAGAAAACATATACAATTCAACATAATGCACACAAAATAATCAACTTGCAATGACATGCATGCATGCACAGTTTAATAATTAATTTACTACGGTCGTTTATTAATTAGATGCGACTAGTTCATACGTGTTCATATGACTTTACGGGGGTTTTAGGGTGGATTAATGCTGCTGAAAATAAAATTATGGTGCAACTAAAATCAATTCACGCCTATTAGATTCAATATGATCGCTAAAATTCGCATCGGGAACATGGCCTACCGTAGATGCGATGGCTTCGATGATCGCGGGATGGGGACAATGCGTAGACGAAGTAGATGCGTCCTCCGGCGGCGCGATGGCAGCGACGATCTCCGGCGAACGGTGGCGCCCTCCTCTTTTTCTTCCTCTTCTTCCCCTACTTTTATCTTTTTTTCTTCCCTGGGCGCAGCTCTCTGGACTCCTTTTTTTGCTTCTGTACCGGCGGCTAGGGTCTTTCCTGGGCGTTTCTGGTGTCGGGGTCGTGGGGCTTCGGTTCCCTTTTATAGGGGCGGCGGGAGGCGACGCGGGAATCTGTTGCGGAGCCGGCGGGATCGGGGGAAATCGGAACCGCGTCGGGTGGGGAGTCGGGGCGGGACGGGAGGCGTACGGCGGCGGGAGTGGTTCCGCGCGGGAGTGGGAGGGAGTCCGGGGCTGGCGCGGAGCCCGCTGCGGCCTCGGGCGTGGGGCGCGGAGCGGGGCCGGCGCGGACGCTCGGTCGCGCGCCGGAGGCCGGGGCCGCGGGGTGACTCGGCCGGCTGGGCCGCTTGGCCTTGCCGGCGGGTTGCCCCCCTTTTTTTCTTTTTTTTTTCTTTTATTATATAACTTAATATATATATATTTTTATATATATTATTAATATTATATATTTATTTATTTTACTTTTTTTATACTTTTTTTATTATATAACTTATATATATATATTATATATATATTATTATTCATATTATATATTTATCATATATTATTAATATTAATATTTTATCTATTTTTATATATTGTTATATATATTATTTATATATACTTATATATATTTTTATTATTATTTTTATACTTATTCCTTATTACATGTTTAGGCTATTATTATTTTCTATTTCTTCTTTTGCTACATACATTTGTATATATATGTTTTATTATTTTTCTTTTATTCTACTAGTGTTTAATGCATGACCATGTATGCAATGCATAATGCGAAAATTTAGGGTGTTACAAACCTACCCCCCTTAAAGTGAATCTCGCCCTCGGGATTCGATAGAGTGGGGAAAAGGTGAGGGAATTCTGCCTTCAGGTCTTCTTCACGTTCCCATGTAGCTTCGGCTTCCGTATGGTGTTTCCATTGCACTTTTCACCAACGGATCCTCTTATTTCTCGTGACCCTTTCCTTCATATCCAAAATTTTGATAGGTTGCTCGACATAGGACAAATCCTCCTGAAGTTCTAACTCGTCCATCGGCACTTGTTCTTCTGGTACCCTGAGACACTTCTTGAGTTGAGAGACGTGAAACACGTCGTGTACATCGGAGAGATACGTCGGCAGCTCAAGTCGATAAGCTACCTCTCCTCGCTTGTCCAAAATCTTAAATGGTCCGATGTAACGTGGTGCCAGTTTTCCTTTGACGTTAAACCGTCGCTAACCTCTGATAGGTGACACTTTGAGGTATACAAAATCTCCAACTTCAAAAGTCAGACTCCTTCGCCTATTATCAGCATAACCTTTCTGTCGAGACTAGGCAACCTTTAAGTTTTCCCGTATTATTTGGACTTGCCTTTCAGCTTCTTGTAACACGTCGGGACCAAACACTTGATTCTCTCCGGTTTCATTCCAAAACAAGGGATTCCTACATTTCCTTCCGTATAATGCTTCATAGGGTGACATTTTCAAACTTGCTTGGTAACTATTGTTGTACGAGAATTCAACATACGTCAAACTTTTATCCCAACTTTTCCTATGCTTAAAGCACATGCTCTCAACATGTCTTCCAAAATTTGGTTGGTCCTCTCGGTTTGTCCATCCGTCTGAGGATGATACGCTGAACTAAAATTCAACCTCGTTCCCAAAGCTTCATGCAATTTTTGCCAAAATCTGGAGGTAAACTGAGAACCTCTATCCGAGACTATCTTCTTCGGTACTCCGTGTCGAGACACAATGTGCTCCATATACAATTCTGCTAGCTTCGCGGTGGTATATGTGGTCTTGACGGGGATGAAATGAGCTGATTTTGTCAATCGATCCACAATAACCCATATTGAATCATAGCCAGACTGAGTTCGCGGTAATCCAACTATAAAGTCCATACCAATCTCTTCCCACTTCCACTCTGGGACCTTTAATGGTTGTAACAATCCGGCTGGCCTTTGATGTTCAGCTTTAACTCGTTGGCACACATCACAAAGTGCAACATATTCGGCTATGTCCTTTTTCATGCTGGCCCACCAATAACATGTCTTTAAGTCTTTGTACATCTTCGTACAGCCAGGATGAATTGAGTAAGGAGAGTCATGTGCCTCCTTCAATATTGTTTCACGAATATGCCTGACATTAGGTACCACAATCCTCTTTCCAAGCCATAAGGTACCCTGTTCGTCCTCATCAAATCTGAATTCCTTCCCTTCTTGGGTCCTTTCCTTGATTTCTTGTATTTCCTTGTCCTTTGTCTGTCCTTCCTGTATTTCCTGCTCTAATGTTGGGTTGACTTCCATCGTTCCCATCTCATTTATGAATCCAAGGTTCAACCGTTCAAACTCCTTACATAACTCGGACGGCAGTTCTTGAACTGTGAGTTGATGAGTTACTCCTTTTCGGCTTAGGGCATCGGCCACTACATTGGCCTTCCCTGGGTGATAGTTGATTCCCACGTCATAATCCTTTATGAGCTCCAACCATCGGCGTTGCCTCAGATTCAGATCCGTTTGCGTAAATATGTACTCGAGACTCTTGTGATCCGTATAAATCTCACATCGGTGACCAAAAACATAGTGTCTCCATATCTTCAAGGCGTGTACCACGGCTGCGAGTTCAAGGTCGTGTGTAGGATAATTCAACTCATGTTTCTTTAGTTGCCTCGATGCATAAGCTACCACTTGGCCTTCTTGCATGAGCACACATCCTAATCCTTGTCTTGATGCATCATAGTATATATCAAAACTCTTGCTCACGTCTGGTAATACTAACACCGGCGTGGTTGTCAACCTTTTCTTTAACTCCTCAAAGCTATCCTGACAAGCTTGAGTCCATCGGAATGCCTTCCCTTTCATGAGTAATTCGGTCATAGGCTTGGCTATTTTGGAAAAATCCTTTATGAATCGGCGGTAATATCCAGCCATTCCAAGGAAACTCCGAATTTCCTTGACATTCTGTGGCGGTTCCCACTTAAGCACATCCCTCACTTTCCCTGGGTCAACTGATACTCCTCCTCCGGAAATAATATGGCCTAAGAAAGAAACTTCCCGTAACCAAAATTGACATTTACTGAACTTGGCATACAATTGATGCTCCCTCAATTTCTGCAGCGTAAGCCTCAAGTGTTCCTCATGTTCCTTCCCATCCTTTGAGTAGATCATAATATCATCGATGAACACTACAACGAACTTATCCAGATATTCCATGAAGACCTTATTCATGAGATACATAAAGTACGCAGGCGCGTTCGTCAACCCAAATGACATGACGGTGTACTCATAAGATCCATATCGTGTCCGAAATGCTGTCTTAGGTATATCCGATGGTCTAATCTTCATTTGGAAGTATCCTGACCGCAAGTCGATCTTGGAGAAGATACAAGCACCCTTCATTTGGTCGAACAAATCCTCTATCTGGGGCAGTGAGTACTTGTTCTTAATTGTCACTTCGTTGAGAGACCTATAGTCCACACACATCCTCTGGGTTCCATCCTTCTTATCTACGAAGAGCACTGGGGCTCCCCACGGGGATGAACTTGGGCATATAAAACCCTTCTCTATCTGCTCTTGAATTTGCTTCTTGAGCTCCGCTAATTCCTTAGGAGGCATCCTATATGGCCTCTTAGCTATAGGTGCAGTTCCGGGTATCAACTCAATAGCGAATTCTATGTCACGATCAGGTGGCATACCTGGCAACTCATCTGGAAACACATCCGGGTACTCGCGAACGATCGGAATGCTTTCCAATGTCACTTCTTCCACGTGATTCAGCATCGCTTTCCCTCTTGCAGGTTGGGCTGCTTCAACTTCAATGTGTGTACCATGTTCACTTGTCAACTGCACAATCCTCTCGGTGCATTGAATGACTCCATTATACTTGCTCAACCAGTCCATTCAAAGTATTATGTCTATTCCTTGGGAGTCCAATATTATGAGGTTCGCGAGAAAGTCTACCCCCCTTATTTTAATGCTTACTTTCGGACATACTATACTTGTCCTCATCTCTCCGCCAGAAGAACTTACTAGCATAGTTTGCTTCATATGAGATATAGGCAAATTGTACTTGGCAACATACTTTGATGAGATGAATGAATGAGATGCTCCTGAATCAAATAAAACAGTCGCGGGGTTGGAGTTGGCGAGAAACATACCAATCACGACGTCATCAGTTTGCTGGGCTTCCTCAGTGGAGACATGATTCACATTGCCACGAGCAAAATTCTGCTGTCCACGGTTGCCTTGTGGTGCTCCTCCATTTGGTCGCGGGTGATTTGGCCTTGGTGCATTGTTCATAGGTCCATAGTTTCTCTTGGGGCATTGACTTGCAAAGTGTCCGGGTTCTCCACACGCATAGCATGTCTTACCACCCGTAGCATTAGGGAAGTTTGGGCGCAACTGGTTTTGAGCATTTGCCACCATGTTAGGACACGGCGCAGGTGGCATAGGATTGCGAGGCGCTTGCATGGCGGGGCGTTGCTGCGGTGGCTGATTTGGGCGGGGCGGATAAGCAGCATGGTATGCAGGAGCAGATGGGTTGTAGTGTGGTCCAGTAGGTGGTGCATAGCGGGGGCAAACATTGCTTCCTTGTTGCGGTCCATGATGTGACATCTTCCTCTTGTTGTCCTGCTCCATCTCACGAATCTTTTTCTCAACCACAATAGCCTTGTCAACCAGCTTTTGGAAGTTTGGATAATCAGTATTGAGCAACTGGACTTGAATTTCATTGTTGAGACCCCTCATAAACAGATACTGCTTCCTACTATCAGTTTTGATGTCTTCTGGAGCATATCTTGATTATTGAGTGAATTTGTTGAGATACTCACTCACGCTCATCCTTCCTTGTCTGAGATTTTCAAAATCTTGTCTTCTCAGTATCATAACTCCTTCAGGTACATAGTGGGAACGGAAACTCTGTTTAAACTAAGCCCAAGTGATTGTCTCCTGATTATCATGAGCGTTGCAAAGAGCTTCCCACCAGTCAGCGGCTGCTCCAACTAGTTGATGTGATGCAAAGAGAACCTTCTCCCTATCAGTGCACTGGACAATACCAAGTTTCTTTTCAACGGACTTCAGCCAATCATCAGCTTCCATTGGGTCTGTGGCTTGCGCAAAGGTGGGCGGTCTGGTCCTCATGAACTCTCCCAAACGGTTGTGATGTGGCGGGGGTGGCGGTGGAGGCAGGTGGGGCTGATTGTTGTTGCCAGCTTGCAGCTGTCCCATGGTCTGTATCATGGTCTGCATGAGCTGGTTCTGCATAGCTAACAGTTGTTCAATATTGATAGCTCCATGAGCATGTCCCTGGTTGTTCTGAGGTACTTCATTGCGCTCCTCCTCATCATTGGCATCCCTCTGGTTACGAGTTCTCACCATCTGTTGGCGAAAGAAGGGTGGGGACAGAAGGATTTAGAATTTGGAAAGAAACGTCCCAACTATATGCATCAAGGTGTGTGACACTAAATAATCCTTTATTAATATAGACCTATATTATGAGGATGTGGACAAGTGCCGAAGCATTCCACAACTCTCTACTAGGCACACAAGCACTCAAACAAGCACCAAACAGAATTGACAAAGATCCTAAAGGAAGTAACACAACTCAAGGTCACACAAGTATATCTACATCGCTCTTATTTAACTAATGGGGGTGTGCCTATCCTTGAGTCGTGGCATCGGTCGAGGACTACTCGTCGTCGAGCGGGAACTCATCTGGGTCCTCGTCGTCGTCGTCGTCGTCGGGGTCCTCGGGGTCCTCGGGGACCTGTGGGTTCTGTGGTGGTGAGGCAGCAGGCGGCGGTGGTGCGGTAGACGCCACACTGGAAGGCTCCTCGTCAGAGGACTCCTCAGAAGACGACTCACGCTGACCGTTGCGACAGTCTGGAGAGTCTGAGGTCCACGTCGGGGTGTCGGACACGTAGTCGTCCGGGTCCTCGTCGGTGATCCGACGATACCTCCTGATTATCGCCTCGTGGCGCTGGGCGAGGTCACGTCCATCCTGAATCTCCTGCTGCGCCCTCTGAAGTCGGGCACTGAGCTGGGTCACGTCGTCAACAGTCTGACGAGACTGCGGGAGGTCCAGGGGTCCCTCCACGTGCCTGGAGACGAAGCGCGCAGTGCCACTGGGACGCTGCGGGACGAAGGCGTGCACCGTGTCCTCCAGACGGAAACGGCGTGTCTCCAAAAAGTGGCTGCTTCCCAGCTAGCATCCTGCTCCGCAGATCGGCGGGAGCTCCTCCAAGCAGGGCTGCTGTGGGTCTTCACCAACTCATCACCGTAGTAGATATAGATCTTGCAGCTCCACTCCTTCCTGCCGGGGCGCTGCACTCCAGTGGTGTGGTAGGAGGGCGAGAGATTGTGGTGACGGTAGCCAGCCTCACGGAGTAGGGCACGGAGACGGTGTCGCAGTTGTCCTGCGGCTCTGCCGTCAGAACGGATCACCACGGGGTGACGGGGGTCGACGGCCGGAGAGCGACTAGCCAACCTACGCGGGGGCACAAGTCCACCGGTCGACTTACGGGGGGTTGTCTTGGTGCGGGCCATCTACAGAAAACAAGAATACATTAGAGGGAAAAAAATAACAAATACAAACCTGAAAATTTCAGCAGCCTAAAATGGCGGAAAAAGAGCGGCGCAGCGGTTCCAAAAGAACGAAAAATAAGGAGAAAAAAATACAGCAACCAACACAATAATTTTACCCACACACAATAGCGGCAAAACACACTTTTTCCACGAAAAATTACGCAGAAAAACTGCAGCACTTAATATTGTTCACTTCTGAAAATTTTTACCAAAAACGCAGCATTGATCAATACTTTTTGCAGCTGAAAATAAAGGAACAAACAGCAGCAAAATTTTTCGAAAATAGCAGATTAGAAGAGTGTTCTTAAGTGCTCTAGAGTGTCCATTCTACCTAGGCTTGCGTCCTACGGTCAACCTGGCTCTGATACCAATTTGTGACACCCGGTTATGAATATGAACCAAGTGTAACGCATATGTGTGCCCAGGAAGTTCATCACACATATACGGTTGCATCACAAACGATATACAGAATTTAACCACGTCTTAACTAATAAAAAAGTACTTTATTACAATAATCCAATAGTTCACGAATAATAAAACTCTAAATAATTGCAGCGGAAAATAAACTAAACAGCACGACTCCAATCCACAGGCAATTGACGGCGGTACGCAACCTAGTACTCCACGTGATCCTCAGGGTACTCCCAATTGTCTCCAGTAGCTGTTGTGGGGGGGGGGGGGGGATTGCAAGGGTGAGTACATGTCGTACTCAGCAAGTGTGGAAAGTATGACATGTGGCTTATTCAAATGACGACAATAATAATGGCTAAGTGCTGAAAAGTACAGTAAAACATTTGAAAAGCATTATACTATGTCTATGTGAAACAATCCCATCATAACCATCATATTAACAAAATATAAACCATATCCAATTATTGCCAACATCACCATTATCCATGTCCAATTACCGTAACTCAAATTCATATCCATGACCATAATCCATAAACCATAACCATTACCAAACCATAACCATCCCAAATCCCAATTCCAACTCTAATCATGTAGGTCATCCAGGCGCTCATAACCAGGAGCACGGCTATCATGATAGTTTTTAAACACTCTGTAGAGGTTGTACCACTTTACCCACATGTTTGTGATTTCGTCACGCTTTGATGACTAAGGAACCTCCATTGTGCCATCTCACACTTCCGTAGGTGTGTGGCCAAGAGATCACAAAATAGCCTTTCAAAAGGGACTACTAGTATGTACGGGCCCACTAAGGTTTCACCGGCAGGCTTGAATCTCTATTCTCCCACCCACGGGCCCCCTCGTGTGCCATGCGGATCCCAGGGCAGTCCTCCTCGACTCCCATTCCCCGCGCCATCCAATGGTCCATACAATACTAGCAGCGCTCCTAATTATTCAGCTACGCCGCACCCATACTTGGCCTTGTGGTGGCACTGTTGACCTGGCATATTCTCGCATGAACCGGTCCTTAGATCTAAAGCAAGCAAACCACCATAACATCCAACCCATCCACATACCAGGCTTGCTTAGATCACCCATCATATTGACCAGTTCACATTAACCAGAATATCATCGATGCATAATTTAATGTGTAGTGGTGTTTGCCATCCCAATTAATTAAGCGAAGCGAAAAGGTAAAAACTCTTCCCGACTCTCTACCATAAATTCCAGGCGACAAGGGTGGTCAAACAAAACTAGTAAACTTCCTACCATAGGATTCCCATCAATTTGACACAAGCATGCAAGTTCGCAAACAAAACATTTAATAAAACAGGATCAATATGCTTCAAGGACACTTGCCTTGCTCCGGCGGATGGGGTTGCTCAAGCGCTTCGAAGTCTTGGTTTTGGAAATCCTCGTATGCGGCCTCTTGAGCACGTTCCTCTACGCATGATCATACATACAAGAAAACATATACAATTCAACATAATGCACACAAAATAATCAACATGCAATGACATGCATGCATGCACAGTTTAATAATTAATTTACTACGGTCGTTTATTAATTAGATGCGACTAGTTCATACGTGTTCATATGAGTTTACGGGGGTTTTAGGGTGGATTAATGCTGCTGAAAATAAAATTATGGTGCAACTAAAATCAATTCACGCCTATTAGATTCAATATGATCGCTAAAATTCGCATCGGGAACATGGCCTACCGTAGATGCGATGGCTTCGATGATCGCGGGATGGGGACAATGCGTAGACGAAGTAGATGCGTCCTCCGGCGGCACGACGACGGCGGCGCGATGGAGGCGACGATCTCCGGCGAACGGTGGCGCCCTCCTCTTTTTCTTCCTCTTCTTCCCCTTCTTTTTCTCTTTTTTTTCTTCCCTGGGCGCAACTCTCTGGACTCCTTTTTTTGCTTCTGTACCGGCGGCTAGGGTCTTTCCTGGGCGTTTCTGGCGTCGGAGTTGTGGGGCTTCGGTTCCCTTTTATACGGGCGGCGGGAGGCGACGCGGGAATCTGTTGCGGAGCCGGCGGGATCAGGGGAAATCGGAACCGCGTCGGGTGGGGAGTCGGGGCGGGACGGGAGGCGTACGGCGGCGGGAGTGGTTCCGCGCGGGAGCGGGAGGGAGTCCGGGGTCGGGACGGGAGAATCGGGGCGGGGGGGGGGGGGGGGGGGCGTTACGGCGCGGGAGGGGGCCAGCGGGGCTGGCGCGGAGCCCGCTGCGGCCTCGGGCGTGGGGCGCGGAGCGGGGCCGGCGCGGACGCTCGGTCGCGCGCGGGAGGCCGGGGCCGCGAGGTGACTCGGCCGGCTGGGCCGCTTGGCCTGGCCGGCGGGTTGCCCCTTTTTTTTCTTTTTCTTTTTTTTCTTTTATTATATAACTTATTATATATATTTTTTATATACATTATTAATATTATTTATTTATTTTACTTTTTTTATACTTTTTTTATTATATAACTTATTATGTATATATATTATATATATATATATTATTCATATTATATATTTATCATATATTATAAATATTAATATTTTATCTATTTTTATATATTGTTATATATATTATTTATATATATACTTATATATATTTTTATTATTATTTTTATACTTATTCCTTATTACAAGTTTTAGGCTATTATTATTTTCTATTTCTTCTTTTGCTACATACATTTGTATATATATGTTTTATTATTTTTCTTTTATTCTACTAGTGTTTAATGCATGACCATGTATGCAATGCATAATGCGAAAATTTAGGGTGTTACATGCGAAGACCTCGGCATACAAGTTTGCTACGCCTCCGTAGCTCACCCAGCCAGCAATGGCCAAGCCGAGAGAGCAAATGCTGAAATCCTTAAAGGACTTAAAACGCGCATCTATGAGCGCTTCAAAAAACATGGAGCCAACTGGATCGAAGAGCTTCCGCCCACTTTATGGGCCAACAGGACATCTCAAAACCGTTCAACTGGAGAGACACCCTTCTTTCTGGTGTATGGAGCTGAAGCAATCCTTCCTCCGGAAATCACCTTGGTTTCATTCCGGGTTCGGACCTTCGACGAAGCCGCGCAGGACCAGCTCCGGCGTGAAGACTTAGACCTCCTTTAGGAGGGAAGGTGCCAAGAAGCTGTTCGGAATGCCCGATATCGCCAAGCCCTACGGCGTTATCACCAGCGGCATGTACACAACCGACAACTCGAGGAAGGCGATCTGGTGCTACGGAGAATACAATCCAGAGAAGGGTTAAACAAACTCTCCCCCGGCTGGGAGGGGCCCTTCCGAGTGATTAAAGTATCCCGTCCCGGAAGCGTTCGCTTGGCTACTGAGGATGGGACACCTCTCCCAAATACTTGGAACATCGAGCACCTCCGTAAGTTTACACTTAATACCACGGAGGTGAGTCTTGAGTAACTTGAGGTGTATGTTATAGAGTCATTGTACAAAGTCGGATAGTTCCTCCGGGAGAGCAGCCGGACCTTTCCCGAAAGGTCCGCAAAGTTCATGCAACACTTGTCAAAGTCTCAAGACTAAAAGTGTGGCTAACTATCCTAGGTCAAACAAGAAATGAAACACACTTAGCCTGGTTCCGTACCCTAAGAGTGTACTTGTTTCCCCTGTACCCCGGACCTATAATGAAAGACATCTTCATGTGAAACAGACTCCACATGCATTTATTTTGTACAGGCTCAACATTTTTATTTTTCTCTTTCTTATCTATAACAAAGACGTGCAATTCTTAAGAAATTTTAGTTCGACCGGTTTATATACGATTCGAGTTGTATTGTCAATTCTTTTGGATTTAAATATTGTTCATGGCCAACTCGCCTGAAAGCCGCCAAGCCAACCTAGGGCTGGAGTGTGCTATCGACTTAGCCTGGTCAAGCACCCTAAGTACGCCACTCTACCTACACCCCGGTAGGCCGAAGTAAGGCGGGTCCATGTACAGTTGGATCTGGAAGAAAAGACAACGCATTCGGTTGTATTTTGAATCGCGTTTGACATAAAATCTTCTTGAGAGTCGTAAGCCGCGACGAAGTTATAGACAAGAAACGAATTTTATTATTTTTCTTGGCTTAAGTGTGTAGGAAAAATAAAATCTACGTTGATGGAGAAAAGCGGGAGCTAACAAAGCTCCGACTCCCCTAGGGGGGCCAACCGTCGACGCTGAATAAAAGATGGTGAGAAGACCGTGTAAATGGAGTCCGCTGCCAACAAACTAAGTGTTGGCAAAGGTCACTGCCGGAGCTACTAAGCTCCGACACCCCGAAGGACTAACTATCAATGCTCTATGCGTTGATAGAGACTATTTCCGGAGCTATCAAGCTCCAGCGATAGACAATGCCAGAGCTTCTAAGCTCCGACAACTTCGGGGGGCCTTCACTATCGAAGACTTCGAACCTAAATTCTACAAGTTCGGAGCAAATGAGTCTTCAACAAAACACAATATCCTCTTGGTACATGTTCACAATCAAATTATGTACATCTACCAGGGGGCCAAGTGAAGATAAAAGTGTTGAAGACAAAAAGTGAAATTCACAAAAATTTGGGGATTTCATTTATCTGGAGACAAGGGATTACATTTGGAGACAAGGGATTACAAAATTGAGGAAGAAGAAGAGAAATACAAGTGAGAACTACAGAGATGGTCCTAGACCCTATGGAAGAATTGGGCGACTTTTTGGGCAACCTCCGACACGGTGGCTCGGGCAGCTTCCCCTTCTCCTTCGACGGGACCTTCAAGCACCAGGTCCAGAGGAATTTGGGAGTTCCAGCTGGTGTAGCACGTCAGCACATATTCTGCGACGTTCTTCGCCAGAGATTGCCCCTCAACCTCCAATTGGTCCGCGATGACATCGCCCACCTTGGAGAGTTTTCTGCCTGCCGAACTCAACGCCTGCAACGCCAGGTCCGGCTATGGCTCCGGATCATCCGGGCGCACGGGGCTGAAGCCTATCGGTGTCAGCGCGTCGTTGGCCTTGCCCAAGAACTCCCAAATCTGTAGGGAGTCTTCAGTCCTCAAGCCCTTCATTTCTTCCAGGGATCTTCTGGCCGCCACCAGTTCAGAATTCTCGCGGGCAAGGCGCTCAACTTCTTTGGCGTTTTGCTGAATCTTCTCAGCAACCTGCTTTTTGAGTTTTCCGAGCTCCTCCTCCCGGAGGTGGATCTTGTTCCGGCGGTCGACCAGGTCCTTCTCTCTTCCCCTCACTTTCTTCTCCCTGGCAGTAAGGGCACACTCTTGTTCGTAGAGTTCCTGCCCTTGCACCCATGCCTTCTCCTCTTCCTCATGGTAGCGCTCTTCCAATTTCTTGGCGCGCTCCTCGAGGCCCTTGTCAGCCAGAGCTACCTTCTCGGCGAGCTACTCCTCCCTCCTCAGGACGTAATCCCGCAGCTCTAGGAGTTTCTGCTCTTCATCTCCGAGCCATTTCTCCCTCTCTTCAAGTGCCTCTCGGCGCTTGATGAGTGCAGTGTTAATGGCCTCCAGCTTTTCGTGGCGTTCATCGGCCGCACTATTGGCTGCTTTGGCCTGATCGTAGAACTCCCGGGATTGAGCGTCGAGGGCACGAGTCATACTCTCCCTGTCATCCAGTAACTTGCCCCAGTACTCCAGGCGGATCTTCTCCCGCTTGATCCACTCTTTGTCATCTTCTAGCCTCGACTGCGCCAGCTTGGTCTCGAAGTAGAGCCGGCTACGCCACCGCCTAAGGGTTTGGCGCTCCTCTTCAAGAGCCTTGCTGTCGTGGAAGAAGGCCAGTTGGACTTGACGCAGACTGGAACATGCGTTGTCAATAGACAGTGACAACGGATAGGTTCCGAACCTACTGAGGTCTCCTTCGCTGGTTCCAGCGGGTTTTCAGATACAAAAATTGGGTCCCACTCTACAAGAGTGGTCCCCTGAGTCTCCATGGCACTAGGGCCGTCCTCCGGGATGGCCTCAGTCGCAATCGAGGAAGGCCCCGCTGCCAGGTCTTCGTTCACCCCCTCAGGCAGGGGGCCAGCGACTTTGTTTGGGCACTCTGGCTCGGCCGCAGGTACCTCCGACGTTGTCGCTTCCGGAGCAGGAACCGTTGCTGGCTCCAGTCTGGGCAACTCTTCCGATGGGGGCTCGAGCTCCGTCACCTATTCAACAACCGGCTCAGGAGCCGGAAGATCTTCAACATCGACCGGCCCTGTGGCCGGAGCTCCAACAATGACCGGCTCAGCGGCAGGTACTTCGGAAGTAGCCGGCCCAACTGCCGGAACTACCTCAGCTTCCAGCGCGCACGCCGGGGCTTCAATCACCTCCGGCTCAACCGCCGGGGCTTCGACAATTTCCGGATCAGAGGCCGGGATTACTGCTTCCTCCGGCTCAACAGCCGGAGCTTCCATCATCTCAGCACCAGGACCCGGAGCTGCAACCTCCGGGACAGGTGCCGCTGGCGCATCTTCACTCCCGTGGTCCGGCGCTACCAAGGGAACTTCTGGGGATGAGTCGAGGTCCATGACCACGACAGCCGACGCCGGAGCTGTTGCAGCTTCAGCCACCACTTGGGGTGGCACCGGGACAGGAGCAGAAGCTCCCACCCTCACGGCATCAGCCACTGTAGCTGAGGGTGGAGCCTCACCCCCCTTCTTGGGGACGCTGAAGATGATGAACGAAGAAAATTAAAAAATAGTTGCTACAATTAAAACAACTATCCAAGGTAGAGATCAAAAATTACCTTGGGAGGCTTCCGCACCAGCTTGCGTGGAACCTTTTTCCCGGGCGTTCTGGGCTGGTCATAACCGGCGTGGAAGCTCCGGAAGGCCCCCCGGAACTCGTCGCGGCCACGGGTGTTTCTCGAGTCGAGGACCCCTTGATCGGGAAGAACCCCCGGACCTGGAGGCCTCCACCGGCCCAGGTGCTGGAGTCGCGTGCCCGGAGCTAACAACCTGGGAGGACCCCACTGCGGGAACAGTCGCGCTCCGGGAGGACCCCACTGCAGGAACAGTCGCGCTCCGGGAGGACCCCACTGCGGGAATAGTCGCGTTCCGGGAGGACCCCACTACGGGAACAGTCGCCGCAGTTGTAGAGGACCTTCCCCTCCGGGGAGAAGGAGCCGAAGCAGAAGTAGCGGGCCTGACGGACCTTCCGTCGGCGTACTGCAGCTTCCTCTTCTGGCTCACGGGTTCATCCGCCAGCTCCTTGCCCTTGCCGACGACTTCTTCCCTCGGCTTCGGAGCAGGGTCGGAGCCATCCTTGGGCACTCCGGGGATCGCTACCCCGGTGGTTGATCTTCTCTCGACGACACCAAGGTCGTCAAGCACGGGTATCTTCCGCCGGAGCTCCCTGCGGAACTCCACTTCTATGTTCAGAGGATGAAAAGCAGATGGCGGAGTCAAGTCGTCGCCTTCGACGTCGATGCCGTGCTGGAACTTCTTGAGGTGGAACTCCAAGGTTTTCCCGACCATGTTGGACTTCAGCCCGGTCTCGACCCGGTCGTCGTCCATCACGCTGTTGCGGGCCCATGCGAGTTTCTCTCTCCTCTTCAGCGGCGCCCACCTGTTGACCAAGAAGTTGCAAAACACTACCTGAGGAGTCAATCCTCCCTCCACGCATTGGCGGATCTGTAACACCCTCATTTTCATGCATCATGCCTTGCATACACTCATATACATGTTTAACATTAACCCATAACAAGAGGAACAAGTTTAAAATTGATTTGGAACAAAACCGCACTTAAAAATGTAGGAAAGTGCGGACTAGTCCGGTTTTGCCGAGGACTAGTCCGATTTCTCTCTGTCTAAAAATGGACTTGTCCGTTTTTGCTGCGGATTAGTCCGATATTTGCCCCTGGAAAACTTCGGACTTGTCCGATCTTGTGCGGACTAGTCCGATGTTCCACGAATCCTTGAAATTTTGCTAAGTCCCTGGACTTTTCCGGACTAGTCCGGTGTTCCAGCGGACTTGTCCGTTTTCCTTTCTGACTAAGATCGGACTTGTCCGATTTTAGGCCAGACTTGTCCGATTTTCTCTTTGGACGACTTCAGACTAGTCCGGTCCTGTCCGGACTTGTCCGATATTTCGTGACTCCGAGATTGACCTTTTGTTTTACGACTTGTTTCTTGGGTTTCATGTCAAGTGGGCCTAGGGACGTCGTGCCCAACTCTTTTAGAGCCCATGTGGGACTCTAAAGCGGCCTCTACTCATCCCAAAACTCGAAATCCATCTAACCCTAGCCTCCACCTCTATATAAACGACCCCACCCCTTGGTTGGACATCTATTTGCCACTTTTCCACCCACCCAAACCCTAGTTCGTGGGGAGCCACCATCAAGGAGGGAGGAGAAGATCCCAAGCATGAGGAAGAAGAGGAGGAAACGAAGGAGGATCAAGATCTCCACCCAGTTTCGTTCTTCACCACCAATTCATCTCCAAGTTCATCACCAACCCTAGATCATCAAGATCCAAGTGTTACCTCCAAGTTTCTTGATTCATTGGAGTTCTAAACACCTGGTATACCTTCTATTATCTTTTCCTTACGTGCATTCAACCCCTAATCTCCGAATTTACGTCGATCTAGAAAACCCTAATCTGCTGATCTCGTCAAGTGCGGACTTGTCCGGTCCCTAGCGGACTAGTCCGATCTTTCTGGTTAAATTTTGTTGAATTAATTCTAAAATTTGATCTAATCGACCCCAAACCTGTATAAACTTGTTAAAAACTATTAGATCTAGTTAGTGATCATTAAAAGCAATCTAGTAACAAGTTCTACCTTGCATTGCATCAATCATGCATGTCATGTCATATTGAGTAATATTTGTACACTCTTTGATTGTGTTTCTTGTTTTGTATGTTTATTATGTGGATTAGACGGATTTGCGCTAGAGAGTGCCACGGAGGATCTACAACATCAAGAGTTTGAAGGCTTTGACCCTAATCAACAGCAAGAGCAAGGCAAGTGTCCTTGAAGCATATTGATCCTGTTTTTTTTTAAAAAATAAATGTTTTGTTTGTAAAACTGCATGCTATGTCAATTTGATGGGAAATCCTATGGTAGGAAGTTTACTAGACTTGTTAAACCACCCTTGTCACCTGGAATTTATGGTAGAGAGTCGGGAAAGGTTTTTACCTTTTTGCTTCGCTTAATCGACTGGGATGGAAAAACAACTATACCACTCAATTTAATTATGCATGGATGAGATTATGGATGACATGAACTGGTTAATACGGTATTGTAATGGGTGATCTAAGCAAGCCTGGTATGTGGATGGGTTGGATGTTATGGTGGTTTGCTTGCTTTAGATCTAAGGACCGGTTCATGCGAGAATAAGCCGGGACTACAGTGCCACCACGAGGCCAAGTATGGGTGCGGCGTAGCTGATTAATTAGGGCTTTGCTAGTGCTGTTTGGACCATTGTGGATGCTCGGGGAAGGGGTAGTCGGATTGGGTTTTTTGATGATTGGTGGGACTACCCTGGGATCCGAATGGCTCAAGAGGGGGCCCTTGGTTGAAGATGTGCTCAGTTGGAGGCATCGCCACCGGTGAAACCTCAGTGGGGTCTAAATAGGCTAGTAATCCCTTTGTAAAGGCTATTTTGTGATCTCTTGGCCACACACCAATGGAAGTGTGTAATGTGACCGACGGGTCATGGGCATAAGGGAGGTTCTTAGTCGCCGAAGGGTGATGAAATCACGAACACGTGGGTAAAGAGGTACAAACTCTGCAGAGTTAACTAAAACTATCATGATAGCCGTGCTCCCGGTTATGAGTACCTGGACAACTTCCATGATTAGAGGGAAATTAGAATTTGGGATGGTTATGGTTTGGTAATGGTTATGGATGGTTATGGATTAATCTCTGGTATTGAATATGGTTATTGGCAATGGTAAAATCTGGACTTATTGATGATGGTAATGAATTCAGTTTGGTATTATGGTATTACTCGTGATTATGTTGGGATTACTTCACATACTTATACTATATTGCTTTTCAAATGTTTTACTGTACTTTTCAGCACTTTGCCATTATTATTGTCGTCATTTGAATCAGCCACATGTCATACTTTCCACACTTGCTGAGTACGACATGTAATCACTCTTGCAATCCCCCCCCAACAGTTGCAGGTCAAGATTGGGAGTTTAATGGCGATAATGCGGAGTTCTAGGCCGTGTCTACCGTCAGCTTTGCCTGTGGTGTTGATTGGAGCTGCGCATACATACCCTGTCGCTTATGCTGCATAGTTGCTTAGTTTGCTTAATTAGTTTATTTCCGCTGCATTAGTCGAACTTGTCATTAATATTCATTAGAGCTTGTATTTGAGGATAATCTGGTTTGTGTAATAAAATTTGGTTAACTAATCTTGTCTTGTGGTAATTTTCTGTATACTCTTTTGTGATTGCACTCGTGTATGTGTGATGAACATCCTGGGCACACATATGCGTTAGCTTGGTTCATTTTCGGAACCGGGCGTCACAGATTGGTATCAGAGCCACAGGTTGACCGTAGGATGCAGCCTAGATAGAATGGACACTTTAGAGCACATAGGAGCACTCAGGAATCGATGTGTTTTCGTTTGGAGTGCTGTTTGCTATATATATTGCTTGCTTGTGTGCTTAATAGAGGATTTTGGGATGCCTTAGCATTGCCATGTCCACCTAGGCTAGTGTAGCTAGTTGTTTAGTTTCATATCCCTTGATGCATATAGTTGGGGACGCTTTCTAATTCTTACCTACTGTTTTTCTTCAGATGGTGAGGGCTCGCAACCAGAGGGATGACAATGATGAAGAGGAGAACAATGGAGTGCCTCAGAACAACAATGGGCAAGGATCTACTCAGGGAGCTATCAACATCGAGCAGCTATTGGCCATGCAAAACCAGCTCATGCAGACCAGGATACAGACTATGGGACAGCTGCAGGCTGGCAATATCAACAATCAGCCCCACATGCCTCCACCGCCACCCCCACCTCCTCATAACCGATTGGGAGAGTTTATGAGGACTAGGCCGCCAACCTTTGCTCAAGCCGCAGACCCTATGGATGCGGATGATTGGCTCAAGTCCGTGGAGAAGAAGCTAGCCATTGTCCAATGCAGTGACCGGGAGAAGGTGCTATTTGCTTCTCATCAACTCGTTGGAGCAGCTGCAGATTGGTGGGATTCTTATTGCAATGCTCATGAGAACCAAGAGAGAATTACCTGGGCGGAATTCAAGGAGAGTTTCCGTTCTCATTATGTGCCGGAAGGAGTTATGCTCTTGAAGAGGCAAGAATTTGAGAACTTAAGGCAAGGAAGATCAAGCGTGAGTGAATATCTCAATAAGTTCACTCAACTCTCAAGATACGCGCCTGAGGATGTTAGCCGGGACAGCCGGAAGCAATACTTGTTCATGAGGGGATTGAACAATACAATCCAAGTACAATTGCTCAACTGTGATTATGTCAATTTCCAGAAGCTTGTGGACAAAGCAATTGTGGTTGAGAACAAGATCCGTGAGATGGAGCAAGAAATCAAGAGGAAGGCGCCATATCAAGGACAACAACAAGGAAGTAATGTGCGCCCTCGCTTTGCGCCGCCCAATGCGCCTCATTACAGCTCCTCTATTCCTGCTCAGCGCCCTGGTTATGCACCGCGCCCAACTCAGTTTGTGCAGCAGCGCCCTGTCATGCAAGCACCTAGGCCTCCGATGCCTTATGCACCTCGTGCTGATTTTCCTGGAGCCAATGTTCAAAACCAAGCTCGTCCCAATAATTCTGGTGGAGTTAAGAAGTGCTATACTTGTGGAGAAGCTGGACACTTTGCACATCAATGTCATAAGTCGGGCCTTGGTCAAGGAAGCAATACATCGAGGCAAAACCCAAGACCTAATGGAGGACAGCCACAAGGAAGCCATGGACAGCAAAATTTTGCTCGTGGCAACGTGAACCATGTCTCTACGGAGGATGCTCAACAAGCGGATGATGTGGTCATTGGTATGTTTCTCGCCAACTCCAATCCCGCGACTATGTTATTTGATTCTAGAGCATCACATTCATTCATTGCATCGAAGTATGTTGCCAAGTATAGTTTGCCTATCTCTCATATGAAGTTTACTCTGTTGGTTAAGTCTCCTGGAGGAGAGATGAGGACAAATATAGTATGTACAAAAGTAAGCCTTAGAATAAGGGGGTATACTTCTCCGCCAACCTCATTGTTTTAGATTCTCAAGGGTTGGATATTATACTTGGTATGGACTGGTTGAGGAAGCACAATGGAGTTATTGAATGTGCCACAAAGACGGTGAAGTTGACCAATGAAGAAGGGATCACCGTAGAATTTGAAGCAACCCAACATGCACCGAAGCAATTAGAGCTGAATCATATGGACGGTGTCGCAATTGAGGAGATTCCGGTGGTGTGTGAATTTTTGGATGTTTTTCCGGACGAGGTGCCAGGTATGCCACCCGATCGAGACATTGAGTTTGTTATTGATTTAATACCTGGAACTGCACCTATAGCTAAGAGGCCATATAGGATGCCTCCTATGGAATTAGCGGAGCTCAAGAAACAAATTCAAGAGCAATTAGAGAAGGGTTTTATTCGCCCAAGCTCTTCACCTTGGGGAGCGCCCGTTCTATTCGTGGACAAGAAGGATGGATCCCTAAGGATGTGTGTGGATTACCAAGCTCTCAACGAGGTAACAATCAAGAACAAGTATACCTTGCCGCGTATAGAGGATTTGTTTGATCAGATGAAAGGTGCCTGTGTGTTTTCCAAGATTGATTTGAGGTCAGGTTACTTTCAAATGAAGATTAGACCATCGGACATACCCAAGACAGCTTTTAGGACACGGTATGGATCTTATGAGTACACCGTGATGTCTATTGGATTGACAAATGCACCTGCCTACTTTATGTACCTCATCAATAAGGTCTTCATGGAGTACTTAGATAAGTTTGTTGTGGTATTTATTGATGATATTATGATCTACTCGAGGGATGAGAAGGAACATGAGGAACACTTGAGGCTTACGTTGCAGAAATTGAGGGAGCATCAATTGTATGCCAAGTTCAACAAGTGTCAGTTTTGGTTGAAAGAGGTGCCATTTTTGGGTCATATCATCTCAGGAGGAGGAGTATCGGTTGACCCTGGTAAAGTGAGGGATGTGTTGAAGTGGGAACCGCTGCAAAATGTCAAGGAAATAAGGAGTTTTCTTGGGATGGCTGGATATTACCGTAGATTCATCAAGGATTTTTCCAAGATAGCCAAGCCCATGATGGAGTTGCTAATGAAGGGAAAGGCGTTCCAATGGAATCAAGCTTGTCAAGAGAGTTTTGAGGAGTTGAAGAAGAGGTTGACAACAGCCCCAGTTTTGGTATTGCCGGATGTAAGCAAGAGTTTCGACATCTATTGTGATGCATCAAGACAAGGGCTTGGATGTGTATTGATGCAAGAAGGTCAAGTGGTCGCCTATGCATCGAGACAATTGAAGAAACATGAGCAGAATTACCCACGCATGATCTTGAACTAGCAGCCGTGGTACATGCATTGAAGATTTGGAGACACTATATTCTTGGACATAGGTGTGAAATTTACACGGATCATAAGAGTTTGAAGTATATTTTCACACCGACAGACCTGAATTTGAGGCAACGAAGATGGTTGGAGCTCATCAAGGATTATGATGTGGGGATCTACTATCATCCGGGAAAAGCCAATGTAGTGGCCGATGCTTTGAGTAGAAAAGGAGTAAGTCATCAACTCACGGTTCGAGAGTTACCATTCGAGTTATGTAAGGAGTTTGAACGGTTGAACCTCGGGTTTGTAAATGACATGGAGATGATGGAGTTAAATCCGACCTTGGAGCAAGAAATTCGAGAAGCACAGACCACAGATCAGGAGATCAAGGAAATCATGGAAAGAATCGAAGAAGGGAGAGAATTCAGATTTGATGAAGACGAACATGGTACCTTATGGCTTGGAAAGAGGATCGTTGTGCCTAATGTAAAGCATATTCGGGAGACAATATTAAAGGAGGCACATGACTCGCCTTACTCAATTCACCCCGGATGTACGAAGATGTACAAGGACTTGAAGGCTTGCTATTGGTGGTATAGCATGAAAAAGGACATAGCTGAATATGTAGCATTATGTGATGTGTGCCAACGAGTCAAGGCGGAACATCAAAGGCCAGCCGGATTATTGCAACCGTTGAAGATTCCGGAATGGAAGTGGGAAGAAATTGGTATGGACTTCATAGTTGGGTTACCGCGTAATCAATCCGGGTATGACTCAATTTGGGTAATTGTGGATCGCTTAACCAAGTCAGCTCATTTTGTCCCTGTGAAGACCAAGTATACAGCTGCACGATTGGCCGAAATATACATGGAGCATATTGTGTGTCAACATGGAGTCCCTAAGAAGATAGTCTCTGATAGAGGTTCTCAATTTACCTCCAGATTTTGGCAAAATTGCATGAAGCTTTGGGAACGAGGTTGAATTTTAGTTCAGCATATCATCCTCAAACGGATGGACAAACCGAGAGGACCAATCAGATTTTGG
Source organism: Tuctoria greenei (assembly GCA_036927565.1). Lineage (NCBI taxonomy): Eukaryota > Viridiplantae > Streptophyta > Magnoliopsida > Poales > Poaceae > Tuctoria > Tuctoria greenei. The sequence continues at coordinate 96,817,111 of JAYESD010000006.1, read as the reverse complement.
AGGACATGTTAAGAGCTTGTGCTTTAAAGCATGGGAAAAGTTGGGACAAAAGCTTACCCTACGCAGAATTTTCATACAACAATAGCTACCAAGCAAGCTTGAAAATGTCACCATATGAAGCGTTTTATGGGAGGAAGTGTAGGACGCCCTTATTCTGGAATGAGGCAGGAGAAGCTCAAGTATTTGGTCTGGACGTGTTGCAAGAAGCCGAAAAGCAAGTCCAAATAATTCGTGAAAACTTGAGGGCTGCCCAATCAAGGCAAAAAGGCTATGCGGACAATAGGAGAAGGAAATTAGCCTTTGAAATAGGAGATTTTTTTTACCTCTAGGTGTCACCAATGAGAGGTCATAAGAGGTTTCACATAAGAGGGAAGCTCGCACCTCGTTATATTGGACCATTCAGGATTTTGGACAAAAGAGGAGAAGTAGCATATAAGTTGGAGATGCCAGCTCATCTTTCAGACGTACATGATGTGTTTCATGTTTCCCAACTCAAGAATTGTCTCAGGGTACCAGAAGATCAAGTGCCAATGGGAGAATTGGAACTTGAGGAGGATTTGACGTATGACGAGCAACCGGCCAAAATCTTGGAAACCAAGGAGAGGGTCACAAGGAACAAAGTCATTAGATGGTGTAAAGTCCAATGGAAGCACCATACCGAAAAAGAAGCAACTTGGGAGCTAGAAGATGATCTCAAGAAGGAATTTCCCTATCTCTTCTCTTCCGCGTCGAATCTCGAGGGCGAGATTCATTTTAAGGGGGGTAGGTTTGTAACACCCTCATTTTCATGCATCATGCCTTGCATACACTCATATACATGTTTAACATTAACCCATAACAAGAGGAACAAGTTTAAAATTGATTTGGAACAAAACTGCACTTAAAAATGTAGGAAAGTGCGGACTCGTCCGGTTTTGCTGAGGACTAGTCCGATTTCACTCTGTCTAAAAACGGACTTGTCCGTTTTTGCTGCGGATTAGTCCGATATTTGCCCCTGGAAAACTTCGGACTTGTCCGATCTTGTGCGGACTAGTCCGATGTTCCACAAATCCTTGAAAATTTGCTAAGTCCCTGGACTTTTTCGGACTAGTCCGGTGTTCCAGCGGACTTGTCCATTTTCCTTTCTGACTAAGATCGGACTTGTCCGATTTTAGGCCAGACTTGTCCGATTTTCTCTTTGGACGACTTCGGACTAGTCCGGTCTTGTCTGATATTTCGTGACTCCGAGATTGACCTTTTGTTTTACGACTTGTTTCTTGGGTTTCACGTCAAGTGGGCCTAGGGACGTCGTTCCCAACTCTTTTAGAGCCCATGTGGGATTCTAAACCGGCCTCTATTCATCCCAAAACTCGAAATCCATCTAACCCTAGCCTCCACCTCTACATAAACGACCCCACCCCTTGGTTGGACATCTATTTGCCACTTTTCCACCCACCCAAACCCTAGTTCGTGGGGAGCCACCATCAAGGAGGGAGGAGAAGATCCCAAGCAAGAGGAAGAAGAGGTGGAAACGAAGGAGGATCAAGATCTCCACCCAGTTTCGTTCTTCACCACCAATTCATCTCCAAGTTCATCACCAACCCTAGATCATCAAGATCCAAGTGTTACCTCCAAGTTTCTTGGTTCATTGGAGTTCTAAACACCTGGTATACCTTCTATTATCTTTTCCTTACGTGCATTCAACCCCTAATCTCCGAATTTACGTCGATCTAGAAAACCCTAATCTGCTGATCTCGTCAAGTGCGGACTTGTCCGGTCCCTAGCGGACTAGTCCGATCTTTCTGGTTAAATTTTGTTGAATTAATTCTAAAATTTGATCTAATCGACCCCAAACCTGTATAAACTTGTTAAAAACTATTAGAGCTAGTTAGTGATCATTAAAAGCAATCTAGTAACAAGTTCTACCTTGCATTGCATCAATCATGCATGTCATGTCATATTGAGTAATATTTGTGCACTCTTTGATTGTGTTTCTTGTTTTGTATGTTTATTATGTGGATTAGACGGATTTGCGCTAGAGAGTGCCACGGAGGATCTACAACATCAAGAGTTTGAAGGCTTTGACCCTAATCAACAGCAAGAGCAAGGCAAGTGTCCTTGAAGCATATTGATCCTGTTTTTTTTTAAAAAAAATAAATGTTTTGTTTGTAAAACTGCATGCTATGTCAATTTGATGGGAAATCCTATGGTAGGAAGTTTACTAGACTTGTTAAACCACCCTTGTCACCTGGAATTTATGGTAGAGAGTCGGGAAAGGTTTTTACCTTTTTGCTTCGCTTAATCGACTGGGATGGAAAAACAACTATACCACTCAATTTAATTATGCATGGATGAGATTATGGATGACATGAACTGGTTAATACGGTATTGTAATGGGTGATCTAAGCAAGCCTGGTATGTGGATGGGTTGGATGTTTTGGTGGTTTGCTTGCTTTAGATCTAAGGACCGGTTCATGCGAGAATAAGCCAGGACTACAGTGCCACCACGAGGCCAAGTATGGGTGCGGTGTAGCTGATTAATTAGGGCTTTGCTAGTGCTGTTTGGACCATTGTGGATGCTCGAGGAAGGGGTAGTCGGATTGGGTTTGTTGATGATTGGTGGGACTACCCTGGGATCCGAATGGCTCAAGAGGGGGCCCTTGGTTGAAGATGTGCTCAGTTGGAGGCATCGCCACTGGTGAAACCTCAGTGGGGTCTAAATAGGCTAGTAATCCCTTTGTAAAGGCTATTTTGTGATCTCTTGGCCACACACCAATGGAAGTGTGTAATGTGACTGACGGGTCATGGGCATAAGGGAGGTTCTTAGTCGCCGAAGGGTGATGAAATCACGAACACGTGGGTAAAGAGGTACAAACTCTGCAGAGTTAACTAAAACTATCATGATAGCCGTGCTCCCGGTTATGAGCACCTGGACAACTTCCATGATTAGAGGGAAATTGGAATTTGGGATGGTTATGGTTTGGTAATGGTTATGGATGGTTATGGATTAATCTCTGGTATTGAATATGGTTATTGGCAATGGTGAAATCTGGACTTATTGATGATGGTAATGAATTCAGTTTTGTATTATGGTATTACTCGTGATTATGTTGGGATTACTTCACATACTTATACTATATTGCTTTTCAAATGTTTTACTGTACTTTTCAGCACTTTGCCATTATTATTGTCGTCATTTGAATCAGCCACATGTCATACTTTCCACACTTGCTGAGTACGACATGTACTCACTCTTGCAACCCCCCCCCCCCAACAGTTGCAGGTCAAGATTGGGAGTTTAATGGCGATAATGCGGAGTTCTAGGCCGTGTCTACCGTCAGCTTTGCCTGTGGTGTTGATTGGAGCAGCGCATACATACCCTGTCGCTTATGCTGCATAGTTGCTTAGTTTGCTTAATTAGTTTATTTCCGCTGCATTAGTCGAACTTGTCATTAATATTCATTAGAGCTTGTATTCGAGGATAATCTGGTTTGTGTAATAAAATTTGGTTAACTAATCTTGTCTTGTGGTAATTTTCTGTATACTCTTTTGTGATTGCACTCGTGTATGTGTGATGAACATCCTGGGCACACATATGCGTTAGCTTTGTTCATTTTCGGAACCGGGCGTCACAGGATCCTGGTCAAAACAGGGTTGAAGGCTTCCACCACCACCGGAGCTTCACTCCAGATTGACGTGTCGATGCTGGGAAGACCTTCGGGCAGCTCCAACCTCTCGTGCTCCTCCACCCGGACGACTATCCAGTCCTTCTTCCAGTCATCCCACTTCCCAGAGGGAAATAACCGGAGGTACTTGAATGGGCACTTCTTGCGCTTCACGAAGTAGTAGAAGCCCAGGTACTCATTGCTCCTACCGGTGGTATGGACGGTGAAGAAGGTCCGGAAAAGTTCGATGCAGGGGGGATGCCCACCCACATCTCACAGAAGTGGAGGAAAATGGACACAAGAAGAATGGAGTTGGGGCCAAGATGATACAACTGCAGACCATAGAAATCTAGCAGCATCAAGAAAAAGGAAGAAAAAGGTGGGATCAACCCCACCATGGCGTACGAGGAGAAGTACACCATTTCGCCGGCGTGCTCCTTCTCAAATGGGAGCTCTCCACCGGCGCGGACCGAGCGGTTGAAGAAGTCCGAGGACCATCCCATGAGGGCCCGAACCTTCTTCAGGTCGCCGTCGGTCTTCAAGCGACTCTCGCGGAGACCCAACTCCATCGCGGCACGGCTAGGCAAGAGAATAAAAGCGAAGCACAAGTTGGGAGTTTGAGCGCAAGATCAGATGGGAGGCGTGAAGAACTGTCGACGGTGCGCACTTTCCTTCTTAAGTAAGCCCTCGCAACGCTTGGATGGAAACCACAAGGAAGTCGAAGATATCCTTCAAAAATCCCACCCAGCCGACAAGGTGGCCCGGGACCACCCCGACGATCAAGTCGAGGTTCTTACCCAGGCGAACGGTTGTCATCATGAGGCAGGAAACCCGAAGGCGGCGGCCTGACAAGGCGCGCGGAACCGATACAGTTTTCGTATCGGGAACCGGCGACCTTCAATTGCGTGAGATCCGCATGCCAAAGATCTCATCTGCCGCACGCGGGATACGCCGCGCAGCGAGAATTTAACTCCAAGTCCTCGCCAACGGCACCTTCAAAGACCCTTGAAGACTCAGTTCAAAAGTCGCGAGGATGGACCCACCTCCGGCGGAATGACTTCACCCCAGTGGTCTTCCTCGGAGGTAGGTCCAGGGGGCCACTGTCGGTACCCTAGAAACCGTACACACCTTGAGGTTACAAAGATCTCTAAGAAAATTCATCTACTTGATTTGAAGACCTTCAGAGGCCCACATGTCAGATATAGCCGGACCCGCTTCTCCAACATGGTTAATCCCAGGGTCGCCACGTGTACTATCAAACCGGATCTACCGCCCACAAGGGGGAAGCTCCGGACCATGTACCGAAATGGCACCTCCGGACTTAACCCCAGATCGAGAGAAGCTCTGGACCTGACACGTGTCAGGTAGCTCCGGAGCTTCCTGTTTCCCACAGTATGCTCCGGAGCTGCCACGTGTCCAATCGTGGGATCTTCAGCCTCTAACCTCCGGAAGACCCCGCAACGGCTCCGAATCTTCAAAGGGGAATCAAGGACTTCAAGACACGATTAAGTGTCATTAATACCATATTAATGACACTTAAATGGACGACCTTAACACCAGTAATGGTGCAGTCAAAATCCCATTACCCGGTCGTTAAGGACAATTAAATGTATTAAATAAGTGTCAATACTAGTAATCACGGGGCCACATGTCGGGCCAGGCTAACTTGTAACGGCCTGCCCTTGTACTATAAAAGGACAGGCCGACGGCACGTTCAGGAGGCTAGACACACACACCATTGACGCTCAACTCAAGCTCATACAGCTAATACAACACCAACACACCCGTGGAGTAGGGTATTATGCTCAGGCGGCCCGAACCACGTAAACTCTCGTGTCTCCTGCGCCATTTACTACTCACCTTCTTGAATCTCCGCGCGCCCACACCGAACATCAAACTCCTCTATCACTTTAGCAGTGTAGGGAGATCTGCCGGTTCCAAACCACCGACACATGGTCTAGTAAAAGGTAAATAATCAACATTTTATATATAAAATTCGTCTCAATGAAATGATAACATATACAGAATATATACTACTACTACAAAAAAAAAACATTTTCCCCTGTGACGTCTAATCTTCAGGCCGTCGATCCAAAGCCGCCAGTGATACGAGTATCACAGATAAATACAATATATATATCAACAATGTCATCGGATATTAGTCACAACGGATAAAGTACTTTTCATGCACCTGTTGCATCAGGCGATGGACTAGTTAGCAATTTAGATGACGTAATTTCCTAATCAAGTTAATTATGCATCATGTCTGTTGTTATTTCTATTACTTGTAAGGATAATGTTTACTGGATTTCATTCATTCAGCCACAAGAAATATAGACAGTCCCAAGTTACAAACATATAGGAGATGTTTTCGATAAAAGAAGTTTTTCGATACTGCATATATATAACACATTGTTCATGAACATAAAGACATATTTCATTAACAAACAAGTAATAGGAAAACACGTAGTAGACAGCAAGAACAAGATAAACTACACCCAATACTACTCTACTGGGAGAAAACCACGTCCTCCTCCTCCGCCGCTGCCGCCTCCTCCGCCTCCGCCGCAGGTGCCGCCTCCTCCTCCTCCTCCTCCTCCGCTGCCGCTGCCGCTGCTGCTGCCGCCTCCGCCTCCGCCGCCGCTTCCGCCTCCTCCTGCTCCTCCTCCTACTCCTCCGCCGCTGCCGCCGCCTCCATAGCCTCCGCCTCCGCCTCAAGAGACGCCTCCTCCGTTGCCGCCACTGCCCAAGTCTCCTCACACTCCTCAACCTCCGTCACAGTCCGAAGCTTCCTAGCGACACGGCGCTTAATCTTCAGGAGGCCCTCTACCCCAACAACTTACGCGATCATCTCGTGGAGGGCATCGAGACGACCGGCCACAGTCATCAACCCGTAGCAGTAGTGGCCCGCGGTGTCCCTGCTCGTGTGGAGGGGAAGGGTCCCAAGACCCAGACGGCGACACGAGCGATCTGTGTCGGAAAAGACCTTCCGTGCCACAGCGTTGAGCTCTAGTGCGCTATGAGCGGCGGCGGACTTGGCGTCGGTGGCCACCTTAAGGCGCTGATCGACTTCGTCGATGCAGTCGGTGAGGAGTCTGAGAGTCTGCTCAACCCAACCGGGATGAGGAAGTGCAGGCGCCGCGGGCGGAGATGCGGGCGCCGCCATCAGTTCCACCGGCATTGCCGGCGACGATGGAAACGGAGAAGGAGGTTCGGAGGACGTCGATGGCCTAGAGTGCTCTGGCGCGGGGCTACCCATTTGCTTGGCGACGAAGGTGCAAAGAAAGTGCGAGAGGTGGTCGACGGTGGCAGGGGGAGAAGTTTAGAGGCTAGGATCTAAGGAGTGGTGCGGCGGAAAAGCAAGAGGACGGTGAGCCTTAATAGCGGGTCGTCGTCTAAGCAGGCGTGTCGAGACGATCGGATGCTAGAGGAAATCGCGCTTAATTATGAACCAGTCGGCGGCCCCGGTTTCCTCGAAACCGCAGTTTGCATCCTCTCAGTCCCAACGGCTCGACGCGTCCCATTAGGAGTAAATTTACACGCGGGGAAAATCAATTTTTTCCTTATATAAAAAAATCCGTCCGTACACACCTAAGCCAACTTCGTAACCGCGCGTCCGTGCCAGGGGACGCCTTGCAGCGAACATGGGCCTAGTCCTACACGCATTACCGAGGTTTGAGGTATATATATATATATATATATATATATATATATATATATATATATATATGCATGTTAGTGTTGTTAAACATGACCGAGGTGTTTTAATTCTAGCTATGTCTAACATGCACGGACCGCAAACATGATCAACCAATTACACTACGTAAGAAACCCAAATAGGAGACAATGATGGGCGACAGATCGGATGTCCATCGATCACAAAGTGATGTGAGACGCGCTTAAAGTCATTGTTTGTCTCCTTTAGCTTTGCAATTACAAATCTAGACGAGCTTCAAACTCTAACATCTTTTGTTTTTATACAATTTGCTCGGTTCACTTGTGACAGATTAACACATCACTAAACTTAGAGCACATTCACTTGATTGAAATCTAGAAATTCTAACACACCAGTATTCATTGACACGAATGAACACATATATATAACAAAACACAAGAAATATGTAGAAGAATAGAATTGAAGCTAAACATGTACAAGAACTCCTAAAACTACAAAAGAAATATGTACAAGAACTCCTAAAACTACTATGCTGGCCCCGCCTCCTCCGCCCTCTCCCCCAACTTCTCAAACCACGACAAGCAGTCCTCCTCATCCTCGTCGTCGTCGTCGTGGTGGTGGTGATCGCCGTTGTCGTCGCCGTCATCATCGTCATCATTGTCATTGTCATTGTCATCATCATCGTCATCGTCCTCCTCCTCCTCCTCCTCCTCTTCCTCCTCCTCCGGCGACGATGCAGCAGGAGAGTGGGCTGGCTGCTCTGGCTGCACCAGTGGCTCTGGCTGCACCGGTGGCTCCGGCTGCACCGGCGGTGGAACCCCGCCGTGACGGAAGTTCCTCTCCGTCGCCGCCACCAGGGCACTACGGCCCTCGGCGCCGAGCTCCTGGGCCATCGTCCCGGACAAGATGTCCAGGCGATCGGCCGCACCCGTGAGGGCGTAGAGGTAGCGGCTGGTGGTATCCATTCCCAGAAACTCGGGAAGGGTACCAAGACCCAAAGCGTCCAAGGCCCGAGACATATTGTTGTACGCCTCTCGCGCCATAATGAGGCGCTGGTCGTCGTTCACCCTCTCGGGGGAGATGCAGCATATCTGCTAGCAGGGTGGCTGCCTCGGCGGGCTAGGAGGCGGAAGGTTAGCCATGGCTGTGGTGGTTCGTCGGCGCCGGGCTAGGAGGTGGAACGATGGAATAAGATGAAAGGAGTGCAAAAGTTCTATGCTTGTACATAACCGACGACGCGCCTATATGGTCTGTGCGGAGTAGACGAGGGAGCGGTTTGTTTCCCCCGCATTGAACTCTTTGCAGACCTCGTGCGGAACAATTAAACCACTGTGGAAGATGATCTTCAGAGATCCTTCCGTCTCTCTTGTGGAACTGAATCCCCTGCAGTACTGCAGGTGCATTAGAGGTCACTGACATGTGGGCCCTATGCTTTGTGGGACCCACATGTTAGTGAATTCTAATGCACTTGCAGTACTGCAGGGGATTTCAGTATCCATGTGGAACATCGCGCACGCGTCCCTGCACCACGGCTTCTTAACTTCTCTACAGACCTCGTGCGGCGCGTCAGTTACTTGGCGCACTGGAAAGGCCAGTGGCAAGATCTCCGGGCTCGGCGAGCCCCGCCATGGAGGCGCCGCGCGCGCGCCCTCGGCGCAAGGAAGAAAGGGTCTGTGATGTTGGTTTTCTTGTTTTATGATGTTGGTTTTCTTGTTTTGTAGTAGTATTGTTTTATGTTAATGAACTCAATGTCATTGTTCCTCTGTGAAGACCTTTTACCATAGACGGTTTCTACCATAAAAGTAACCGTCTGAGATAATTAGGTTATCACAGATGGTTCTTTACTTGTATCTAGCTGTCTTTGATAATTGTTTTTCACAGACATGCCTAGCCGTTGGTTAATAACCGCCTATAATAAGGTAGAACCTATGCAGTACTACTGCTGTTATTTCTAATTTCCAGGTCAATTCAATATAATCACAGAACAAAAATCAATAATATCATCACTGAACAAAAGTCAACAATATTATCATCACAGAAGTCAATTTCACTAAAACAATATACATATGTACAAGTTACAAATACAATTAATCTCAAAGTTTACAAGTTTTCACTAAAAACTATTTCTATTGGCATAGTCGCAAAGTTCCGGCACATCAGCTGCTGCACCATCCTCATCAAAGAACTCCCCTCTTTTGTGCAAAATTTCGTGACGAATGAATTGACAGAGTTCATCAGCAATCATGTCGGCTCCTCCACTAGGAATACTTCTACAAACCGGCCATTCTTCGTTCAGATTCTTCGTGTGCTGCAATATAACACATAACAAGGTTTAGAATGTATTGGTTTGAACTATCTCAAAGTATAGATCAAAGTGAGAGTATACAGGAATTTATTTGGTATTTTTGGAGCAGTTGTACTATGAGCAATTGAATTTTGAAGTTGGAATCAAAATATTAAAATAATGTTTCTAGTAATATTGAACAGTAGAGAATATAAGTAGTAAACTATGCTAGTTACAATGAAAATGAAACACAAAAGTATGAAAATAAGGTATCGACATTAAGGATAACTTACATCCTCACGATTCACTCTATATACGCCGGCGGTCCGAAGATGCTCGCATACATAATACCCGCATAAGACACTCCCAGCAGGCTGCTTCGCACAAGCATAATACGTTTTAATGTCCAATGCATTCGTATTGGAAGGTCTCTCACCGCCAAGCCGTTCCGCGTAAAACCACCAAGCGTTGTAATACAAGAAATGTCATATAAAACTTGTCAACACTTTCTAAATGTGCGTAAATTAAAATTATTGAATAAACGTACGATTTCAAAATGGAAAGGAAATCTTTGTAATTATCTAGTGAGAAATTGGTTGAGTCCAAGACTGTTGCCATTCCCTGCGTTGGCTTGATGAAGTTCATTATGTAGTGATTACTGCAAACATAAAAACACACGTGTTAACAATTACCAATAATTGCTATTTCAATGTCATGTGTCGAACTTACTTGAAGTGGTATGGAGCCTTTACGAGGTCCTTGCCGTCTCTAATAAAGTTAAACATCGCATGTCCTATGTAAGCTGCAACTTCTGTCCTTTTATCCTTCTTAAGTTTTGCGATTGCTTTTTCAAAATCTTTTCTTTTCTTGTGTTTGAACTGTGCTGAGTCTTGATCCGCCTGGACGTCGAATAGCACCTTTGCAATCCTAGTAGGGTCAAGGATACCTGTCTTGCGCTCCAACTTTTCGTTATCCATGTATTGCATCCTATTGAAGAAGTCCAGAATTGTTATAATCTCATGAAATGCGTATGCGTGTAGTAAGAAAAGCAAATACAAAATATTAGAGCACTTACAAGCACCAGACGAGCAGCAGGTTGATTTCGAGCATGCCCCGATGGAAAAGGCATGCAGCTCTTCAAATAAAATGACTCGTCTATCCACTCCAGTGCTCCAGAATGCTTCTTTTGGAATACGAAATGTGACGCAATTAAGACCATATTTTGTGCTGGCAAGGATGTACCACTCATGCATTCTTCTGAGCTTGACGGGTTGTTTGATAAGTTGTACGGATGTCATGAACGGCTTCCCATTCTTAAATTCAGGAGAAACATCCTTAAGCTTGTATATTGGAACTCTTGGTTTAACTAAAGCCGTCCACCGATTATACATGACACCGTCTTCTTCCCACTCCTCGATATCTCCTAATGATGTCTCATGAGAAGAACAAGATGCACTCGATTTTATAATATTTTCCTTCATAGTTTCCAAATATTTTGATACTTCTGATGAAGGTTTCTTATTTTCCTATGAGGTAACTTTGATAGGCACTGATGATCGAGAAGTAGTCGCCGGAAGTTGGACACTAGCTTGTTGTTAAACCTGTTGTTCAACTAATTGCTCTTTACTCCCAGCAGTTGGCTCTAGTACTACTTCAAGCTGTTGCTCAACTGGTTGCTCTTTACTAGCAACAGCTTGCTCTGGTACTGCTTCAAGCTGTTGTCCAACTTGTTTCTCTTGGATATCTTCCTTGTTGAGACATAGGGGGAGTGGATCCTCCTGGACTGGGAGTGGATCTTCATGCACTTTCGCCTTAGAAAATGGGGTTGCAGTATTTAGAGATGTGACGGGGCTAGAAATTGGCTCATCGTCCAACACGATATCGCGTCGGTGCCAAAGGATTAATTGGTTGACAGACTGCCCCAGAGTCGAGATCTCCTTAGGTGTGACGTGGTCTATTTCATAATCTCCATAATCATTGTCAATGATCTGAAGAACTTGCACCACAACATAATACAACGGAAGTGGATTCCCGTTGAAGTCACAATCAGGCTTTGCCATAGCAGTGGCAACCTGTTTGGTTTTGTTCCCTACTCTGCCCATCGGGACAAGAAGACGACAAGATTTGTCATTAGCAATATCATCGACAAGGAACTTATGGGTTGACCCTGAGCCTGACACGAAACCAACGTTGCTAGGGTAGGCAGTTGGAGATACTAATTGCTCCTTTTGCACCGGAACCATCACTGTACTTGGTGCCACTAATTGTCCCGATTGTCTAAGTTGTTCCATTATTTCTTGCATATTTTCTTTGACCTTTTGAGCAATCGTTTCATCAAGTGTTTTCTTAAACTTCTCACATCTTCTATATTGTCTTTATCTTTAGGGAAACCATCTAGCCAAGACATTTGAGAAGAGACCGCTCGAACCCGTCCGCTGTGTTTAGGGTTTCCTAAGATAGCGGTAAGTTGGTCATTCTCCCTCTTCGGCTTGAAGAGACCCATCTGTTGCTTTTCAATTACTTCTTTCATTTTATCCTCTACTTCATTCAGAGAGTCAGGCTTTTCATGTTTGCCCTCGCTGGTCAAACCTGACCGAGCAAAGACCCAGCATTGAGTTCGCTCATCGCACCCTTCTAATGGGTGAGGATTGCCCTTACTGGTAATTTCGTATAATATCTTATTCCATTCTGGCCTATGGGGGCATATCCGGCAGACCCCAAGCGATGATGGTATTTGTTCTTTTTTGCAAGCTCTATCCTAGTTGCACTTAGAGCTTTAGCATCAGGTGTGCTCTTTTGACGAACAAACTCTTGCCACTGAGCTTGTGTGATTTTTCCCATCTTTCTCGGGCTAGGGACCTTATCGGCCTTAACATAAGCATTCATTTCACTCTTCCAGCATTGAAACTTCTTGCCGCAAGAGACCAACGTTGCTTTCTTTACAGCTTCTTATGTGCCTTTCGGGAACTTGAATTGTTTCTTTATCCTTTCCCACAACTCATTCTTGGTCTGCTCGGGTAATTTCCTCCAATTCTCGGTTGTGATCGGCACAACCTCCCTAACAAGAAAACCGCATGCATTACGGTACTTGGTAATTGAATCCAGTGGTTCTTGGGGAAGCCCACCTGGACCGACCCTTGTTATGTACATGATGCAGTCCAATGGACCCTTATTGGGACCTCGTTGCCCTCGTTTCCGCTTGAGTGAAGTTGAGGATTCATCCATTGGAGAACCTTCTGCGGTTTTAGGAGCCGATGTCACCTCATTGTCTTCGCGATTAATCTAGGTAGAAAAAAATTATAGGACTTCGTATACTTGACAACCAACATTAACTTGAACTGCTGAAGTTAAGATTCGTGATCCATACCTCGTTGGCAGGATCATATTCCGGGTCTAGATCCACTGATGTCTTTTTAATTTTTATATTCGGAAAAGGATCCGATGGACTGTGATAGGAGCCTGAACTGCTGGAGTCAGTAAACTCCATATTGTCTTCTTTATTGTTACTACCAGGACCAGTCTTCTTAGGGCTTTCCATGCTAGAACTAATAAGACAAAAAAATCTAATAAATGGCATATTAACTCTACATGAAGTGTTGCATGAAGAAAAAGATGGAAGCATTCTAGGATTTGATAAGGCATTCTAGGGTTTAAGGCGACTGACCAAAAGGTTCCTATACATTGTGAGGGTGACAAGCATGTTAAAGTTGCTCACCGACAATGGCAATTTTATCTTCTTATTCTAAGTAGGCTAGCTTCGTTCAAAGTGGCGACCACGTTCTTGAGGTTTACTAGGCGGCGCCTAGCTTCGGACCTATAACTGATCAAGCAAGGGACAAAAAGCAAATCCTCCAGCCTTTTTCTAGTATCAAGAATCGCAAAGTGTGGCACTTGGATTTGTATGGTGAGGTGAGGCGAGGTGAGGTAGCTGCAGGCGAGAAGAGACACTCTTTTTCAGCGATGAGGGCGTACCTGGAAGTGACTAGGGCGAAGCTCGGCGGCAACGGCGAAGCTCAGCGGCGATGGAAAAGCTCGGCGGCCTACCTGGAAGTGACGAGGGTGAACACTTGGTTGCCGAGGGTATATATAAACTCCAATTTTCTCAGGCGGATTTTAAGTACCGACCGTCTCAGAAGATGGTTACCTCAGGCGGGTTTTACTTACCAACCGCCTGAGAAAATAAAATTATCTTAGGCGGATGGTTCGTAACATCTGAGATCAACATCTTCTCATGCAGTTATTAAGTATCAACCGTTTATGAAGATATTTACTTCTTCTTAATTAATATTCTTGATTAAACGTGGGTCCTTTAAAAAGGCAAAATTCCACTTTCTTGTAATATTATTGATATGTAAAGGTTACCATTAAATTTCACTTCATAAATCATTTGAAATTGGTCACAACATAAAAACCATACAACAAATGCTATTTTTCATTTTTCTACCTTGATGAACATAATGCTTTTTTCATTTATTTTTTCAGTGGACATTTTTACTCATCATACCAACCTCTATTAATGTTTTCAGATTTTTTTAAATTTTTTTGAATCAATGTGTGTTCATAATTTGATGAACGCCTACATAAAGACCCCTCACCAACCTCCTGTGAAGACGTGTCGACGACCGTGCACGACCTTTCTTTTCCCCGAGGCGCGACCTTTCAATGCGCGGTAAACCAACTTCTCCATCTTCCACTCCGCGCGGCCTTAAAGACGCGTTATCACCTGTTAGTTCTCTACAAGCGCGTCGCTCACTTTGAATCCTCTTCTTTTCTTCGTCTTCCTCCGCTCCGACGACCCAACACCACTATGGCCGACCTTCCGCCGCCAAGCCCTCCGAAGGAGCCACCTTGCAAGAATCTATGTTGCAGCTCCCTCGAGAGGTTCAACACCCAGCAGCGCCTCCTCATGGTGCGAGAGGCGTACAACAATATGTCTCGCGCCATGAGTGCCTTGGGGCTTGGTATCCTTCCAGAGTATACTGGAAAGGGTACCATCAGCCACTACCTCTACGCCCTCATGGGGGTGGCTGATCGTCTCGATATTCTATTCGCGATAATGGCCCAGGTTCTTGGCCCCGAGGGCCGCAGAACGCTGGTGGAGGCGACGGCTAGCAACCTCGGGGTTGCACCGCCGGTGCAGCTGGTGCAGCCGGTGCAACCGACCCCTATTGCACCGGCGCTGGAGAACGAGGAGGAGGAAGAGGAGTAGGAGTAGGAGAAGGATTTAATTAGTTTTTCTTTGTTGTTTTTAGTTGCTTCTGTTTTGTAAATATTGTTAATGAATGAAATATATCTTTGTTCATCTATGTGACTGAATATTACTTGTGTATCTTGTGTTCTTTTGTGAGATGCGTGATTGAATATTGTTAATGAATGAGTATCTTGTGTGTTCTTCAACTGTGTGAATGAATGAATGTGTAGTGTGTTCATCGTGTTCCTTGTACTTGGGTATCATAAGGTAATTATCTTAGGTGGTTGGTAATTCAAACTCGTCTAAGAAAAAGATTATCTCAGGCGGTTGGTAAGTAATACCCGACTGAGATAAAAATCTTCCTTAACAGTTATTAAGTACCAACCGCCTATGAAGATATTTAATTCTTCTTAATTAATATTCTTGATTAAATGTGGGTCCTTTAAAAAGGCAAAATTCCACGTACATGTAATATTATTGATAAGTAAAGGTTACCATTAAATTTCACTTCATAAATCTTTTGAAATCGGTCAGAGCATAAAAAACATACAACAAATGATATTTTTCATTTTTCTATCTTGATGAATATAATGTCTTTTTCATTTATTTTTTCAGTGGACATTTTTACTCATCATACCAACCTCTATGATTTTTTTCAGATTTTTTTAAATTTTTTGAATCAATGTGTGTTCATAATTTGATGAATGCCTCATATGTATATGAACATTTAGTTAGAATGATGGATAATTTGAAGTTTAACATGTTGGAATGCTTTTTAAAAAAATTAACAAAATTCATACATGCATAAATGATACAAATATATTAATACAAACTAATTTGAGTGAAGGATCTTTTTTTTACGAGATACACAAATGTGAATAATATGTGAGTAGAAATTAATATTTACGAAAACATTACAATGTCAGCTATACAAGTTTTAAAATTTTTTGATCATGTGGTAGATGTTAATTTTATACAAATGTAGAAGAAAGAATCATATAATTTGGACACAATTTGCAGAATCTAAACATGTTTGAGTATTTATATTGGAATCTAAATAAAAAAGAAGCAAGGGATAAGGAAACTGAAGAACAGTATCGGGCATTATCTCAGACGGTTGGTAAGTAATACATGACTGAGACAAAAATCTTCCATGACGGTTATTAAGTACCAACCGCCTGTGAATATATTTACTTCTTCTTAATTAATATTCTAGATTAAATGTGGGTCCTTTAAAAAGGCAAAATTCCACTTTCTTGTAATATTATTGATAAGTAAAGGTTACCATTAAATTTCACTTCATAAATCTTTTGATATCGGCCAGAACATAAAAAACATACTACAAATGATATTTTTCATTTTTCTATCTTGATGAATATAATGCCTTTTTCATATTTTTTCAGTGGACATTTTTACTCATCATACTAATCTCTATGAATTTTTTCAGATTTTTTTAAATTTTTTTGAATCAATGTGTGTTCATAATTTGATGAATGCCTCATATGTATATGAGCATTTAGTTAGAATGATGGATAATTTGAAGTTTGACATGTTCGAATGCTTTTAAAAAAATACCAAAATTCATACATGTATAAATGATACAAATATGTTCGTACAAACAAATTTGAGTGAAGGATCTTTTTTTTTACGAGATACACAAATGTGAATAATATGTGAGTAGAAATTAATTTGATATTTACCAAAACATTACAATGTCAGCTATACAAGTTTAAATTTTTTGTTCAGGTGCTAGATGTTAATTTTATACAAATGTAGAAGAAAGAATCATATAATTTGGACACAATTTGCAGAATCTAAACATGTTTGAGTATTTATATTGGAATCTAAATAAAAAAGAAGCAAGGGATAAGGAAACTGAAGAACAATATCGGGCATTATCTCAGGCGGTTGGTAAGTAATAACCGACTGAGATAAAAATCTTCTCGGAAGGTTATTAAGTACCAACCGCCTGAGAAGATATTTACTTGGGACGGAGAGACTATAAGATAGTCACCTGCGCCATCGTCTTTTCCGCACAACCGTTCCAACATCCTCTCTTCTGTCCACAAAACCTAGCCGCGGCTAGTATACAGCAAGTGCTTTCGAGCTCGAGCAACCCTCCGCCACCGAGCCCGCCGAGGGACCCGGCCGCCTGTAAGCGGCCGTGGCTGGACCCCCCTCGCCGCCGCGCGTGAAGGATACCCTCCTGTTCAACATGGCCCGAGATGTATTTACGGATACATCTCACTCCATGGAACGCCATGGGCTCGGTACCCTTCCACAAAGTACTGGAATGGACACCACGGGCCACTACGTCTTCGGCCTCTCGCATGTGGCCTCTTGTCTCGACTCCCTCTCGGAGACGACGACGGTCGAGCTCGGCATCGCGGGTCGTCGCAACCTCGTCGTGGCGGCAGCCTTGATACTGGGTCACCTTCCACCGCCGGAGCCCGAGGCGCTAGAGGAGGGTCAGGAGCCCGAGGACCCACCCGAGGAGGAGGAGGTGGAGGCTGAGTAGAGTAGTATTTAGGTGTTTTCTTTTCATGTTTTTAGTTGTAGTTTTTCATTTCATGTTTTTAGTTGTAGTTTTCGTTTCATGGTTTTAGTTGTAGTTTATCTTTTCTTGTGTCTGTAATATACTCCCTCCATCCAAAGCGACAAGTATTTTGGTACGGAGATACTCCCTCCATCGAAAGGGGCAAGTAGTATTTTGGGACGGAGGGAGTAATGTTTTTAAGTTAAATGTACTTGGTGTTCTTGTTCATGGATGTACTATCTGTGCAAAATTAGTTCGAATTTTCCGATCGCCAAACCATCCTTGTTCCCAAAACGGTGGAGTTGCCAGGAGATTGCCCGCAGCGGGGCTCGCAAAGCGGTCTGTAAAGTGGTAGTAACAGAAAAATGCAACAGGCCGATAGCTAGGACTGGAAAGAAAAAAGTGACGATTATTAAGTACCAACCGCCTGTGAAGATATTTACTTCTTCTTAATTAATATTCTTGATTAAATGTGGGTCCTTTAAAAAGTCAAAATTCCACTTTCTTGTAATATTATTAATAAGTAAAGGTTACCATTAAATTTCACTTCATACATCTTTTGAAATTGGTCAGAATATAAAAAACATACAACAAATGCTATTTTTCATTTTTCTATCTTGATGAATATAATGCCTTTATCATTTATTTTTACAGTGGACATTTTTACTCATCATACCAACCTCTATGAATTTTTTCAGATTTTTTTAAATTTTTTTGAATCAATGTGTGTTCATAATTTGATGAATGCCTCATATGTATATGAGCATTTAGTTAGAATGATGGATAATTTGAAGTGTGACATGTTGGAATGCTTTAAAAAAAATTAACAAAATTCGTACATGTATAAATGATATAAATATGTTCATACAAACAAATTTGAGTGAAGTATCTTTTTTTTATGCGATACACAAATGTGAATAATATGTGTAGCAATTAATTTGATATTTACCAAAACATTACAATGTCAGCTATACAAGTTTTAAAATTATTTGTTCATGCGGTAGATGTTGATTTTATACAAATGTAGAAGAAAGAATCATCGAATTTGGACACAATTTGCCGAATATAAACATGTTTGAGTATTTATATTGGAATCTAAATAAAAAAGAAGCAAGAGATAAGGAAACTGAAGAACAATATTGGGCATTATCTCAGGCGGTTGGTAAGTAATACACGTATGAGATAAAAATCTTCCTTGACAGTTATTAAGTACCAACCGTCTTTGAAGATATTTACTTCTTCTTAATTAATATTCTTGATTAAATATCTTATCAGGCGGTTGGTAAGTAAAACCCGCCTGAGATAAACTTAAAAACCGCGTGTGGAAAACCGACGCCGAGACGGGGACCCCTCACCACACGCCCGCTATTAGACGACGACCCGCTATAAAGGCTCACCGTTCTCTTGCTTCTCCGCCGCACCGCTCCTTAGATCCTAGCCTCCAAACTTCTCCCCCCGCCACCATCGGCCACCTTTCGCTCTTTCTCTGCACCTCCGTCACCACAAAAATGGGTAGCCCCCCGCCGAAGTGCTCTAGGCCATCGATGTCCTCCGAACCTCCTTCTCTATTTCCATCGCCGCCGGCAATGCCGGTGGAACTGATGGCGGCGCCCGCATCTCCTCAGCCCGAATGGTTATAGGAGACTGTCCGCCTCTTTACTATCCGCATCGATGAATTAATGCGCCGAATTAAAGATGTCAAAGACGACGTGTCCTCTGCCGTCGAACATGCAAGAGCGCTGGACACAATGTCGCGGGATGTATTTAACAATACATCTCTCATCTGTCGCCGTCTGGGTCTTGGGGGGCTTCCCCAACTCCCCAGCATGGACTCCGCCAGGTACTACTTGTTCGGGTTAAGCTTTGTGGCCGCTCGTCTCGACGCCCTCCACGAGACGATCGCGGAGGTTGCTGCGGTACAGGGCCGCTGGATGATTCTGCACAGCGTCGCCTGTAAGCTCGGTGTGGAGACGGAAGAGGAGTCGCCGCTGCCATTGGAGGCAAAGGCGGAGCCGCCGGAGGATGCGTCGGCCGCGGCGCGCGCGGCGGCGGTGGTGGACGAGGCCTCCGAGTAGAATAGGATTTAGGAGTAGTTTTGTTCTTGTTTCTATGTGTTTTTTGTCCATGTTTTATTTACTCTTGTTTGTAATATATGTGTTGGTAGTATGTTAATGTAATATGTCTTTTATGTTCATGAACAATGTGTCTGATGTATTATCGAAAAATTCTCCTTTTATCGAAAAACATCTCCTTTAACGACGCCAAGTTTTAACCTTTAACCATTCGTGCGTGAATCGAAAAACATCTCTAGTTGTGATGTTGTGTTTCTCTTGTTTTTTATTGATATTTTTTCTTTTCACGTTTTGTCATGTTGTTTTCTTTGATGCAAACGGGGCTAAACAAAAGACGAGCGCACATAGGGGAAACACAACAAGTGCAACATTCATCAGAGACGAGCATGCATATATAGGAGAAACACATCAACATGCCTTATACAAGTCTATTTTATATACAGTACTCCCTTTGTTCACTTTTCATTGGCGTTGGGAGAACTAGGGGTAGCGCATCCAAAAGGGAATGGAGGGAATATAACCCATAGAGTAGAAAACATTATGGCGGAACAGGTCATACTCGTGCTCAATCCTACAGCTCTTAGTACAGAAGACGGTCCACTCGTACCACCCTCGCCGGCCGCAGCGGGCAGGCCCCTGGTTCCCCCCTGTTGGGCAGCGGCAAAAGTAATCGTCAATTTCGGGCAGCGCCACCAGCGGTGGTCCCGGAGGAGGCCTGCGCAGAAACTTCCAGCTCACGAAAACGTCGAGCCTCTGCATGGCTTGATTCCGACACCGGCAGCACTCCGTGTTGGTCCTCTTCATCGCGACGGACCCGGCCGCATTGTCGCCGACGTGGGCATTGTGGGGGGACGATACATATACATATACCAATGATGCTCATGTAGCTCCATTGTGGGGGCACGACAGCGAAGATGATGATTTTTAGTATAATTAAGTACGTGACCTGTAGCTCCACAATGAATTCATCCTTTCGAACCCGACATTTATTTTTCAATTATTTATATTTGCTACCCGAAAATTACCCGATACCCGATATCTCGGTCTTTTCAGTTCCGGTCTCAGTTTTATCGGTTTCGGTTTTTTGGTCTCGATTTATTTGCCCAACCCTAATTTACGTAGTAGTAGCATATATATGGGATATACAATATAAAACTTTTTCAAAGGGAAGTCTTAGGTTTCGTCAAATCTATCTTTCAGATTTACACAATTTTGATCTATTTTAACAATACAAGAATTGTACTTTTAGATTCACCATGAAAAATATTTCCATAATATACAATCTAGTACTACATGTTATTGAAGTTAATAAATTCCATATAAATCATTTGTCAAAGGTAATTAGTTCGACCAAAACAGAAATAGAGTTGAGTTGGGGCGGAGGAAGTATTATACGTTGCTGTTTGCCGCATAAGGTTTTGTCCTTCGCTCAAGCCGTAGACATTTGTACAGGCGGCTGATGCGACCGGGCGCACCAAGCTTACGTGCGCGCCTGTCACCGAGGCACCTTAGACGCGCGTAGCGCATGCGTTGAAATCACCTGCGGTACTTTTAAATCTGCGTGTTGGTATTCTCCCCCTCATATTTGTTGATGCGTTAATACCTGATGTTTTACATAGTTGAGTATGTTACGGATCATCAACGTCGTTAGTCCAGCACTGAGTCGTCAGGAGGCAAAAAGTAATGAACATCATTTATCAGCACTGCGCCAAGGAGAACGCAAAAATTGTTTGTTGATTCGTGGCAACAGATCCTAATGCAACGACTGTGTTCCGTGGCAATAAAGCTGTAACACCACAAACCAGTATTTCATGGCAACACATCCTAATGCAACAATTCTATTTTGTTGCATTACGGTCCAAATGCAGCTGTTTTCTAATTTGTGGCAACAGATCCTAATGCAACGACTGTTTCGATGGCAATAAAGTTGTAACACCACAAACTAGTAATTCGTGGCAACATATCCTAATGCAACGACTGTGTTCCATGGCAATAATGCTGTAACGCCACTAACCAGTAATTCGTGGCAACAGATCCTAATGCAACGACTGTGTTCTGTGGCAATAAGGCTGTAACGCCACGAACCAGTATTTTGTGGCAACACATCCTAATGCAACGATTCTGTTTCGTTGCATTACGGTCCAAATGCAACTGTTAGCTGATTCGTGGCAACAGATCCTAATGCAACGACTGTGTTCCGTGGCAATAAAGCTGTAACGCCACGAACGAGTAATTCGTGGCAACAGATCCTAATGCAACAATTGTGTTCCGTGGCAATAAAGCTGTAACGCCATGAACCAGTATTTCGTGGCAACACATCCTAATGCAACGATTCTCTTTCGTTGCATTACGGTCCAAATGCAACTGTTTGCTGACTCGTGGCAACAGATCCTAATGCAACGACTGTGTTCTGTGGCAATAAAGCTGTAATGCCACAAACCAGTATTTTGTGGCAATAGATCCTAATGCAACGACTGTGTTCCAGGGCAATAAAGCTGTAACGCCACAAACCATTAATTCGTGGCAACAGATCCTAATGCAACGATTGTGTTCCGTGGCAATAAAGCTGTAACGCCACGAACCAGAGTACCGTGGCAATACATCCTAATGCACGACTCTGTTTCGTTGCATTACGGTCTAAATGCAACTGTTTGCTGATTCGTGGCAACAGATCCTAATGCAACGACTGTGTTCCGTGGCAATAATGTTGTAATGCCACTAACCAGTAATTCGTGGCAACAGATCCTAATGCAACGACTGTGTTCCGTGGCAATAAAACTGTAATGCCACGAACCAGTATTTCGTGGCACAGATCCTAATGCAACGACTATGTTCCATGGCAATAAAGCTGTAACGCCACGAACCAGTAATTTGTGGCAATAGATCCTAATGCAACGACTGTGTTCCATGGCAATAAAGCTGTAACGCCACAAACCAGTAATTCGTGGCAACAGATCCTAATGCAACGATTGTGTTCCGTGGCAATAAAGCTGTAACGCCACAAACCAGAGTATCGTGG
The DNA here is from genome assembly GCA_036927565.1 of Tuctoria greenei. Lineage (NCBI taxonomy): Eukaryota > Viridiplantae > Streptophyta > Magnoliopsida > Poales > Poaceae > Tuctoria > Tuctoria greenei. The sequence continues at coordinate 96,794,689 of JAYESD010000006.1, read as the reverse complement.
CAATACATCCTAATGCACGATTCTGTTTCGTTGCATTACGGTCCAAATGCAACTGTTTGCTGATTCGTGGCAACAGATCCTAATGCAACGACTGTGTTCCGTGGCAATAAATTTGTAATGCCACTAACCAGTAATTCGTGGCAACAGATCCTAATGCAACGACTGTGTTCCGTGGCAATAAAACTATAATGCCACGAACCAGTATTTTGTGGCAACAGATCCTAATCCAACGACTGTGTTCCATGGCAATAAAGCTGTAACGCCACGAACCAGTAATTCGTGGCAACAGATCCTAATGCAATGACTGTTTTCCGTGGCAATAAAGCTGTAACGCCACGAACCATTATTTCGTGGCAACAGATCCTAATGCAACGATTTTGATCCGTTGCATTAGCATCCTGACGCCACGATCTAGTGAATTGTGGCAACATATCCTAATGCAACGATTGTGTTCCATGGCGATAGATCCTAGTGCCACAAACTAGTGAATCGTGGCAAAAAGCCACGCTTACTACAACGATTTAGTATTCATTGCAGTACAATCTTTGCAACAGGTCGAAATCCTTGTAGTGACTCTACAAGAGCGGTCCCCTGAGCTTCCACAGCACTTGGGCCATCCTCCGGGATAGCTTCAACAACCGTCGAGGAAGTTCCTGCAGCAGAAGTTTCGAACTCTGGAATTGACTCCGAAGGTCCCGCCGCTAGGTCATCAACAACTGGCCCCTCAGGCGGGGGGCCAGCAGCTTCATCTTGGCACCCTGGCTCAGCAGCGGGCACCTCCAGGATCACTGCTTCCAGAGTAGGTGTTGAAGGTTCAGTCGGAGAAGGAGCTATTTCTGGCTCTGGTGCAGGCACCTCCTCCACCGCTGGCTCAGGTGCAGGCGCTTCGACCATCATGGGCTCAGGCGCCGGCACTTCGACCACCATAGGCTCAGGCACCGACACCTCCCAGCAACTGGCTCGGACGCCAGAACCTCTTCAACGACCGACTCTATAGCCGAAACTTCTGCAGCAACCGGCTCTACCGCCGGAGCTTCCTCGACAACCAGCTCAGGTGCCGGAGCTTCTCAACACCCGGCTCCACCGCCAGGACCTCACCGGCTCGACTACCGAGGCTTAAACAACATCTGGCTCTAGGGCTGGAATCGCAACTACCTCCAGCTCTGTGGCCGAAGCGTCCAACATCTCAGCATCCAAGCCTGGAGCTTCAACCTCTGGGGCTGGTGCCGCTGGTACATCTTCATTCTGGTGGTCCGACGCTATCACGAGAGCTTTTGGGTATGAGTCGAGGTCCAAGACCATGACAGCCAGCGTTGGGGATGCAGCAGCCTCGGCCACCTCTTGGGGCGGTGCTGGAATTGGAGCCGAAGCTTCAGCCTGCATAGCCTCAACTGCTGCTGCAGGGACCGGAGCTTCAATCCTTTTCTTAGGCATGCTGTGGATGGAGGACGAAGAAACTCAAAATACAGTTATAACAATAAAACAACTGACTATGGTAAATAATAAAAAATTACCTCGAAAGGTCTGCACCAGTTAGCACGGAACCTCTACCCCGGACGTTCTGGACTGGCCCCAGCCGCCACTGGCATAGTAGTCTGGGAGGTTCCCCCAGAGCTTGCTACTGCTATCGACGTTGCCCTGGTCGAGGGCCCCCTTGACCAGGAAGGACCTCCGGACCCAGAGCCCTCAGCTGGCCTTGGTACTGGAGTCACATGGCCGGAGCTAGCACCACGGGAAGATGCCGCTGCTAGAGTAGATGCCGCTGTTGTAGACCTCCCCCTCTGGGGAGAAGGAGCCGCCGCAGAAGAAGCAGGCCCGACGGACCTTCTGTCGGCATGCTTCCTCTTACGGCTCGAAGGCTCGGCCAACTCCTTGCCCTTGCCTACGACTTCGGTTCTTGGATTTGGGGCGGGAACAGAGCCGCCTTCAGGAGCTCCGAAGATCGCCAACCCGGTGGTCGAACACTTCTCAACAACACCAAGGTCGTCAAGCACTGGCATCGTCTGCGGAGCTCCCTGCTGAACTCTGCCTCCATGTTCAGAGGGAGGAAAGTTGCCGGCGGAGCCAAGTCGTCACCCTCGACATCGATGCCGTGCTGGAACTTCTTGAGGTGGAACTCCAAAGTTGCACCCTCCATGTTGGACCTTAAACCGGTCTCGATCCGGTTGTCATCCAGCATGCTGTTGAGGGCCCAAGCAAGCTTCTCCCTCTTCTTTAGCAGAGCCCACCTTTTGGTCAGAAAGTTGCAAAACACCGCCTGAGGAGTCACCCCTCCTTCCACGCAATTGCGGATCCTGGTCAGAGCAGGGTTGAAGGCGTCCGACAACACTGGAGCTTCACTCCAAACTACAGTGTCGATGTTGGGGAGGACTTCAGGCAACTCCAGCTTCTCGTGCTCCTCCACCCTGATGACGATCCAATCCTTCTTCCAGTCGTCCCACTTCCCATAAGGGAACGACCGCAAGTACTTGTACGGGCACTTCTTGCGCTTCACAAAATAGTAGAAGCCAAGGTACTCATCACTCCTGCCCGTAGTTTGGACAGTGAAGAAGGTGCGGAGGAGCTCAATGCAAGGGGGAATGCCCACTCTCATCTCGCAAAAGTGGACAAATATTGACACCAGGATAATGGAGTGGGGGCCAAGGTGGTACAGCTGCAGACCATAGAAGTCTAGCAGCATCAAGAATAAAGAGGAGAAAGGTGGGATCAACCCCACCATGGCGTACGTGGAGAAGTACACCATGTCGCCGGCGTGTTACTTCTCGAACGGAGGCTTGCCGGCGCGTACCAAGTGGTTGAATAAGTCAGGGGACCATCCCATGAGGGCCCGGACCTTCTTCAGATCATCATCGGTCTTTAGTCGGCTCTGGCGCAGACCCAACTCCATCGCGGCATAGCGAGGCAAAAGAGGAAAAGCAAGCAAAAGTTTGGAAGGTTTGAGCGCAAGTTCGAATGAAAGGCATAAAGAACCCCAAACAGTGTGTGCTTTCCTTCTTAAGTAAGCCCCCGCAACGCTTGGATGGAAACCGCAGAGGAGCCGACGATACCAGTCAAAAACTTCACCCTGCCAATGACAAGGGGGCCCGGGGCTACCCCGACGATCAAGTCAACGTCCTTACCCCAGGCGTACAGTTGTTATCATGAAAGGCGGGAAACCCAAAGGCGGCGGCCTGACAGGGCGCGCGGAGCCGATACGATTTTTGTATCGGGAACTGGCGACCTTCAATTGCGTGAGATCTGCACGCTGAGATCTCACCTGCCGCCTCCAGGATATGCCACGTGGCGGAGGTTTAACTGCAAACTATCGCCAATGGCATGTCCGAAGACCCTTGAAGACACGGCTCAAAAACCGAAGAATGGACCCACCTCCGGCGGAATGACTTCATCCAAAAGGTCTCTCCTAGAGGTGGGCCCAGGGGGCCACTATCGGTACCCTATGTACCGGATACCCCTTGGGATTGCAAAGATCACAAGGAAACTCCATCTACCAGATATGAAGACCTCCAAAGGCCCCACATGTCAGGCGTAACCGGACCTGCTTCCCCGACATGGTTAGTCCTAGGGCCGCCATGTGTATCATAAGACTGGAGCTATCGCCCACACATGGGAAAGCTCCAGACTAGATACCAGTATGGCATCCCCGGACCTATCCCCGCACAGAGGGAAGCTCTGGTGCCGACACATGTCAAACAGCACTGGACCTACTCGTCCACGACAGTAAGCTCTGCAGCTGCCACGTGGCTGAACCGCCGGATCTTCATCTTCAACAACTAGGCTGGTGGACCCCCAATGGCTCCGGACCTTCAAGGAGCAATCAAAAACATCAAGACCTGATTAAGTGTCATTAATGCTATATTAATGACACACGATCGGATGGCCCTTAATACCAGTAACGACACTGTTAAGGCGCGTTACCTGGCTATTAAGGCTAATAAACCTCATTAACTGTGTATCAAGCTTGTGTAACCACTGGGGCCACATGTCGGGCCAAGCTAACAGTGTAACTACCAGTCCTTGTACTATAAAAGGACTGGCCGACAGTACACAAGGGACGACTCCAGACCACGACTGGACTCCCTGACCTAGACGAGCTTCTTCTTCTGGAGCTTCTTCTAGACTCACATGCTTAATACAACACCAACACACCCCGTGGAGTAGGGTATTATGCTCAGGCGTACTGAACCACATAAATCTCTGTGTCCACTTGTCTTTCACCTTCTTGAATCTCTGCACGCCCATTACCAAACTACAAATCCTCGATCTACCAACGGTAGTGTCGGGAGATCTGCCGGATCAAAACACCGACAGAGTCTATAAACAGAGTTGGGCAGGACCTTCGGGAGAACATTCGGACCCCTCCGGGAGGGTCTGAGAAGTTCAAGCAACACTTGACACAGTCGCAACACTAAAAGTGTAGCTACCTGCCATGGGTTAGTACAAGATGTGTAACACATTTAGCCTGGTTCCGTACCCTAAGTGTGTCCTTGTATCCCTTGTAATTCGGTCCTATAATGAAAGACATTGTTGTGTAACTGCAGACTAATCGTGCATTAATTTTGTACAGGCTCATTCTCTTTTATTTATCCTTCTCCTTCTTGTCTATAACAAGTTATGCAGTTCTTTTTGAGTTTTAGTCCAAGATATTCATATATTGTATAAGTTATACTGGTGGTCATTTCAGGTTTTAGCATTGCTGCATGGTCTGCCCACCTGAACGCCAAGCCAACACAGGTCGGGAGTGTGCTATCGACTTAGCCTGGTCCCGCACCCTAAGTATGCCACTCTACCTACATTCCGGTAGGCCTCAGTAGGGCGGGTCCTAAAAGCATTTGGATCTGCAAAATATTATATCAAATTGCTTGTCATCATATCGACTTTCTTCGGTTCTAAAATTCAAATGAGAACAGTAAGTCGCAAAATAGTTAAAGATGAGAGGATGAATTTTACAATTTTTTTTCTTGTCTTTGATGCACAGGAGAAATGAAAACTCATGGCGATGGTGGATGATGTCAAAGCTAATAAGCTCCGACAACCTCCAAGGGGGCCCGTCGTTGACATTTCAGACATTGAAAGTGGGCGCCGGGAGAGCTAACAAGCTCTGGCAACTCCCATGGGGGCCGGCCGTTGACGTGAAGTATAATTCATGTAAAGATGGCATAACGACCCGAGGGGATCGCCGTCAACGTTTTCTACGATTGATGGTGGGTGTCATCGGACCTATCAAGCTCCGACAACTCCAGGGGGCCCACCGTCGATGTTCTATGTGTTGACAATGGATGACATCGGACCTACCAAGCTCCGACAATCCCAGGGGGGCCGCCGTTGACGTTCTACGCGTTGACAGTGGGTGTCGTCGGACCTATCAAGCTCCGACGACCCCATGGGGCCCACCGTCGATGTTCTACGCGTTGACAGTGGGTATCGTCAGACCTACCAAGGTCCAACAACCCCAGGGAGCCTACCGTCGACGTTCTACACATTGACAGTGGGTGTCGTCGGAGCTATCAAGCTCCGACAACCCTAGGGGGCCTGTCGTCGATGCAACAAAAGCTCCATGGAGGATTCGAAAACAAACTTCGAACCTAAAAGCTACAATTTCGAAGTTTCCAAGTCATCGACACATCATCAAATTATTTTGGTACATGCTCGCAATCAAATTGTGCACATATACCAAGAGGCGAACAAGATAAACAACAGTGTATTGAAGACAAAGACAACAAAATGGAATTCATTGCAGAAACAGTGGATTTCATTCATTCAAAGTACTGGATTACAAAATCAAGATTACAGCAAAAGGCAAAAGGAAAAGGTCCTAGCTACTGGAGGATCTAAGTCCTGCGGAAAAACAAGGCAACCTTCTCAGCAGCTTCCTGAACACTAGCCTTGGAAACATCCTCCTCTTCAGCAATGAGTCCTTCGAAGACCGGATATAGAGAAAGTTGGGGGTCTCGGCTCTTGTAACACACCAAGACATACTGGGCAACGTTCTTGGCAAAAGATTTTCCCTGCGTCTCCAGCTGGTCGGCGATGACATCACCCATCATGTCGAGTTTGCTGCTAGTAGAGTTAAGTGCCACCAGTGTCTGGTCCAGCTCCGGTGCTGGGTTCTCCGGATGTACTGGATTGAAGCTGAGAGGCACCAAATCTCTGTCAGCACAACCTAGAAAATCCTATAACTACAGGGATTCAATTGCCCTTGAGCTCCGCAGCTCCTCCAGTGACCTCCTGGCGGCCGCTAGCTCCAAACCTTCCCAAGCGAGGCGTTCGACCACTTCGGCATGTTGCTGCATACTCTCAGCAACTTGCTTGTCGCGGTCAGCTAGCTCCGTCTCCTAGAGGTGGATGCTGTTCCATTGTTTGGCCAAGTCCTTCTCCCTGCCTCTTACTTTACCTTCTCTGGCGGCAACATCAACTTCTTTTTTTGAGAGCTCCTGCCCCAGTTTCATGTTCCTTTCCTCATCTTCCTTTCTCTGTATATCAAGCTTCTTAGTGCAATCTGCCAAATTTCTCTCTGCCAGAGTTAGCTTCTGGGCGAGCTCTTCCTCCCTTTTCAAAACTTCCTCCTGCTGTTCTAGGAGTTTCTCTTCTCTCGCATCGAGGTCTGCTCGGCGCTTTAGAAGAATCTCGTTTAATTCATTGAGGTTGTCTTGACGTTCGTCAGCAGCATCATTTCTTTCTTTGGCTTGTTCTAGAATCTCTGGAGAATGAGCGTCGAGGGCCCTAATGGCGACCTCCTTCTCCTTCAGCAACTTGCCACAATATTCCAATCGAGCCTTTTCCTTCTTGACCCACTCCTTTTTGTCTGCAAGCCTCGTGTGTGCCAGCTTGGTCTCGAAGTGAAGCCTGTTGCGCCAACGCCTCAAGGTGTGGCGCTCTTTTTTGAGGACCTAACTATCGTGGTTGAAGGTGAGTTGGACCTGTTGGAGGCTCGAGCAAGCATTGTTAATAGACAAAGCCACATGAATAGGCTCCGGACCTGCCGGGGTCATCTCCGCCGGCTCTAGAGGGTCTTCGCGAACAAAAATAGGGTCCCACACTCCCACGCTACAAGTGTGGTTTCCTGAGCTTCAACGGCACTAGGGAGGCCCTTCGGGAGCTCTTCAACAACTACTGAGGAAGATCCCACTGGGGGAACTTCTACCTCCGGGGCCTACGCCGAAGGTCCTGCCGCAAGGTCTTCAACTGTTGACTCTGCGGGTGGAGAGACTGCCGCCGCTTCGTCACAGTGTTCAGGCTCGAGCATGGACTCCTCCGGAGCTATTACCTCTGGGGTGGTTGTTGAAGCTTTACCCGAAGCCACTTCCCCCACTGGTTCTGGCACAGGTACATCAGCCACCTCTGGCTCAGCTGTCCGAGCATCAACCATCTCTGGCTCGGCTGCCGGAGCTTCAACAACATCTGACTCATGGGCCGGAACTTCAAGCATCACCGACTCGCATGTCAGGACATCAATGACTTCTGGCTTAAGGGTCGGAGCTTCTGACACCATCAGTTCACCTGCCAGCTCAACAACAACCTCTAGCACAGTGATCGGAGTCTCGGTTACCTCCAGCTCTGATGCCGGAGCTTCCACCATCTCCACGTCCTGGGTCGAAGCTTCAGTCGTTGGTGCCGCTGCTACTAGTGCGTCTTCATGTATGTCTCCCTCGTGCTCAGGCGATACCACGAGAGTCTCTGGCGTCGACTCGGGGTCCAGATCCACGACAGCTAGCGCCAGAGCTGCCATGACCTTAGCCACCACTTGAGGAGGCGCGGGGTCGGAGCTGAAGCTTCCGCAAGCACTGTTTCGGCCGTTGTGACAGAGGCCGGGGCATCAGCCCCCGTCTTTGATGCCCTGGAGTCAAGGATTGGAAGATTCAAAATATGACAAAAATAATATTAGCAAATCATGGTGAAAAAGCAAATCTTACCTTGGAAAGCTACCGCTCCAATTGGCGCGGAACTTCTTCACCTGCCGCTTGGAGTCGGAGCCTGCCGTGGTTGGCACAGCGGAAGCTCCGGATAGTTGCCCGGAGCCTATCGCCGTCATAGGCGTTGCTCCAGCTGAGGCCTTCCTTGGTTGAGAAGGACTACCAGACCTGGAGCTCATAGTTTGCACCAGGACCGAAGTCGAATGTCTGGAGCTAGTGCTCTTTGAGGAAATCTGCATCGGAGGAGGTGTCGCTGCTGAAGATCTTCCTTGCCGAGGAGAAGGGGCAGTTGTAGACGGAGCTGACCTGATGAAGCTCTTGTCAGCGTGCCTCAGCTTCCTCTTCTGGCTGGAAGATTCTGCTAGCTCTTTCCACTCGCCCTTGTCGATGTCATCAACCCTCTGGCTCAGAGTAGGGGTGACCACCCCTTCATAAGCTCCTGGTATTACAACCTTGGAGGTCCTACATTTCTCCACTTCACTGAGGTCATCCAGCGTTGACATCTTCCTCCGGAGCTCCCTGCTAAACTCTGGAATCATGTTTAGAAGCAGGAAAGATGATGGCGGAGTCAAGGAATCATCAGCGATGGACCTGTGCTGAAATTTCTTGAGATAAAGCCTCAAAGCATCGTAATCCAAATTGGATTTCAAACCAATTCAATCCGGTCGTCATTTATCACATTATTGAAGGCCCATGCAAGCTTCTCCCTTCTCCCCAGCGGAGCCCACCTGTTCACCAAGAAATTTCCCTATACCAGCTGGGGGGTCACTCCACCCTCGACACATTCTTGGATTCTGGCCAGGACAGGTTTGAACGCATCCGACAGCTTTGGGACTACGTTCCAGGCATCAGTGTCGAAGTTGGGGCCCTATGCCAGCTCCAACCTATCGTGCTCCTCCACTGCAATAACGAGCCAATCCTTCTTCCAGTCACCCCATTTGCCTGAGGGGAACGACTTCAAGTACTTAAAGGGACAATTCTTGCACTTCACAAATGTAACACCCTCATTTTCATGCATCATGCCCTACATGCACTCATATACATGTTTAACATTAACCCATAACAAGAGGAACAAGTTTAAAATTGATTTGGAGCAAAACCGCACATAAAAATGTAGGAAAGTGCGGACTAGCCCGTTCTTTCTACGGATTAGTCCGATATTTGCCCCTGGACAACTTCGGACTTGTCCGATCTTGTGCGGACTAGTCCGGTATTCCATGAATCCTTGAAAATTTGTTAAGTCCCTGGACTTTTCCGGACTAGTCCGGTGTTCCAGCGGACTTGTTTGTTTTCCTTTCTGTTCAAATTTGGACTTGTCCGACGTTTGGCCAGACTTGTCCGATTTTCTCTCTGGACGACTTCGGACTAGTCCGGTCCTTTTCCGGACTTGTCCGATATTTCGTGACTCCGAGATTGATCTTTTGTTACGACTTGTTTCTTGGGTTTCACGTTAAGTGGGCCTAGGTACGTCGTGCCTAACTCTTTTAGAGCCCATGTGGGACTCTAAACCGGCCTCTACTCATCCCAAAAGTTGAAATCCATCTAACCCTAGCCTCCACCACTATATAAACAGCCCCACCCCTTGGTTTGACATCTATTTGCCACTTTTCCACCCACCCAAACCCTAGTTCGTGGGGAGCCACCATCAAGAATGGAGGAGAAGATCCCAAGCAAGGAGAAGAAGAGGAGGAAACGAAAGAGGATCAAGATCTCCACCAAGTTTCGTCCTTCACCACCAATTCATCTCCAAGTTCATCACCAACCCTAGACCATCAAGATCCAAGTGTTACCTCCAAGTTTCTTGGTTCATTGGAGTCCTAAACACCTGGTATACCTTCTATTATCTTTTCCTTACATGCATTCAACCCCTAATCTCCAAATTCACGTCGATCTAGAAAACCCTAATCTGCTGATCTCATCAAGTGCGGACTTGTCCGATCCCTAGCGGACTAGTCCGATCTTTCTGGTTAAATTGTGTTGAATTAATTCTAAAATTTGATCTAATAGAATCCAAACCTGTATAAACTTGTCAAAATCTATTAGAACTAGTTAGTGATCATTAAAAGCAATCTAGTAACAAGTTCTACCTTGCATTTGCATCAATCATGCATGTCATGTCATATTGAGTAATATTTGTGCACTCTTTGATTGTGTTTCTTGTCTTGTATGTTATTGTGTGGATTAGACGGATTTGCGCTAGAAAGTGCCGCGGAGGATCTACAGCACCAGGAGTTTGAAGGTTTTGATCCTAATCAACAGCAAGAGCAAGGCAAGTGTCCTTGGAGCATATTGATCCTGTTTTAAAATAAATGTTTTGTTTGCAAAACTGCATGCTTGTGTCAAATTGATGGGAAACCCTATGGTAGGAAGTTTACTAGTTTTGTTTGACCACCCTTGTCACCTGGAATTTATGGTAGAGAGTCGGGAAGGCTTTTTACTTTTTGCTTCGCTTAATCAACTGGGATGGAAAACAACTATACCAATCAACTTATTTATGCATGGATGAGATTATGAATAAATGAACTGGTTAATATGGTATGGTAATGGGTGATCTAAGCAAGCCTGGTATGTGGATGGGTTGGATGTACGGTGGTTTGCTTGCTTTAGATCTAAGGACTGGTTCATGCGAGAATAAGCCAGGACTACAGTGCCACCACGAGGCCAAGTATGGGTGCGGCGTAGCTGATTAATTAGGGTTTTGCTAGTGCTGTTTGGACCATTGTGGATGCTCGGGGAAGGGGTAGTCGGATTGGGTTTGTTGATGATTGGTGGGACTACCCTGGGATCCGAATGGCTCAAGAGGGGGCCCTTGGTTGAAGATGTGCTCAGTTGGAGGCATCGCCACCGGTGAAACCTCAGTGGGGTCTGAATAGACTAGTAATCCCTTTGTAAAGGCTATTTTGTGATCTCTTGGCCATACACCAAAGGAAGTGTAATTGGCATAAGGGAGGTTGTTTAGTCGCCGAGAGGTGATGAAATCACAAACACGTGGGTAAAGAGGTACAAACTCTGCAGAGTCTATTAAAACTATCATGATAGCCGTGCTCCAGGTTATGAGCGCCTGGATGACCTACATGATTAGAGGGAGATTGGTAATTGGGATGGTTATGGTTATGGTTATGGTTTGGTAATGGTTATGGATGGTTATGGATAAATTTCTGGTATTGAATATGGTTATTGACGATGGTGAAATCTGGAATTATTGATGATGGTAATGAATTCAGTTTGGTATTATGGTATTACTTATGAATATGATGGGTTTGATTCATATAATTATAATATATTGCTTTTCAAATGTTTTACTGTACTTTTCAGCACTTAGCCATTATTATTGTCGTCATTTGAATCAGCCACATGTCATACCTTCCACACTTGCTGAGTACGACATGTACTCACTCTTGCAATCCCCCACCCCAACAGTTGCAGGTCAAGATTATGAGTTTAATGGCGACAATGCGGAGTTCTAGGCCGTGTCTACCGTCAGCTTTGCCTGTGGTGTTGATTGGAGCTGCGCATACATACTCTGTCGCTTATGCTGCATAGTTGCTTAGTTTGCTTAATTAGTTTATTTCCGCTGCATTAGTTGAACTTGTCACTAATATTCATTAGAGCTTGTATTCGAGGATAATCTGGTTTGTGTAATAAAACTTTGTTAAATTAATCCTGTTCTGTGGTAATTTTCTGTATATCCTTTTGTGATTGCACTCGTGTATGTGTGATGAACATCCTGGGCACACATATGCATTAGCTTGGTTCAGTTTTTGGAACCAGGCATCACAGATTGGTATCAGAGCCACAGGTTGACCGTAGGATGCAGCCTAGATAGAATGGACACTTTAGAGCACATAGGAGCACTCAGGAATCAATGTTTTTTTGCTTGGAGTGTTGTTTGCTATATATATTGTTTGCTTGTGTGCTTAATAGAGGATTTTGGGATGCCTTAGCATTGCCATGTCCACCTAGGCTAGTATAGCTAGTTGGTTAGCTTCATATCCCTTGATGCATATAGTTGGGGACGTTTTCTAAATTCTTATCTATTGCTTTTCTTCAGATGGTGAGGACTCGCAACCAGAGGGATGGCAATGATGAGGAGGAGAACAATGGAGTGCCTCAGAACAACAATGGGCAAGGATCTACTCAGGGAGGTATCAACATTGAGCAGCTACTGGCCATGCAAAACCAGCTCATGCAGACCATGATACAGACTATGGGACAGCTGCAGGCTGGCAATATCAACAATCAGCCCCACATGCCTCCACCGCCACCCCCGCCTCCTCATAACCGGTTGGGAGAGTTTATGAGGACTAGGCCGCCAACCTTTGATCAAGTCGCAAACCCTATGGATGCTGATGATTGGCTCAAGTCCGTGGAGAAGAAGCTAGCTATTGTCCAATGTAGTGACCGGGAGAAGGTGCTATTTGCTTCTCATCAACTAGTTGGAGCAGCTGCCGATTGGTGGGATTCACTATGCAATGCTCATGAGGATCAAGAGAGGATCACCTGGGCGGAATTCAAGGAGAGTTTCCGTTCTCATTATATGCCGGAAGGTGTTATGATCTTGAAGAGGCAAGAATTTGAGAACTTGAAACAAGTAAAATCAAGCGTGAGTGAATATCTCAATAAATTCACTCAACTCTCATGGTATGCGCCTGAGGACGTTAGTCGGGACAGCCGGAAACAATACTTGTTCATGAGGGGCTTGAACAATGAGATCCAAGTACAATTGCTCAACTGTGACTATGTCAATTTCCAGAAGCTTGTGGACAAAGCAATTGTGGGTGAGAACAAGATCCGTGAGATGGAACAACAAATCAAGAGGAAGGCGCCATATCAAGGACAGCAACAAGGAAGTAATGTGCGCCCTCGCTTTGCGCCACCCAATGCGCCTCATTACAGCTCCTCTATTCCTGCTCAGCGCCCTAGTTATGCACCGCGCCCAACTCAGTTTGTGCAGCAGCGCCCTGCCATGCAAGCACCTAGGCCTCCAATGCCTAATGAGCCTCGTGCTAATTTTCCTGCTGCAAATGCTCAAAACCAAGCTTGTCCCAATAATTCTGGTGGAGTTAAGAAGTGTTATACTTGTGGAGAAGCTGGACACTTTGTGCATCAATGTCCTAAGTCGGGCCTTGGTCAAGGAAGCAATGCATCGAGGCAAAACCCAAGACCTAATGGAGGACAACCACAAGGAGGCCATGGACAGCAGAATTTTGCTCGTGGCAACGTGAACCATGTCTCTACGGAGGATGCTCAACAAGCAGATGATGTGGTCATTGGTATGTTTCTCGCCAACTCCAACCCCGCGACTATGTTATTTGATTCTGGAGCATCGCATTCATTCATTGCATCGAAGTATGTTGCCAAGTATAGTTTGCCTATCTCTCATATGAAGTTTACTCTGTTGGATAAGTCTCCTGGAGGAGAGATGAGGACAAATATAGTATGTCCAAAAGTAAGCCTTAGAATAAGGGGGGTAGACTTCTCCGCCAACATTATAGTTTTGGATTCTCAAGGATTGGACATTATACTTGGTATGGACAGGTTGAGGAAGCACAATGGAGTTACTGAGTGTGCCACAAAGACGGTGAAGTTGACCAATGAGGAAGGGATCACCGTAGAATTTGAAGCATCTCAAACCGCACCGAAGCAATTGGAGTTGAATCATGTGGACGGTGCCGCAATAGAGGAGATTCCGGTAGTCTGTGAATTTTTGGATGTGTTTCCGGATGAGTTGTCAGGTATGCCGCCTGATCGAGACATTGAGTTTGTTATTGATTTAATACCTGGAACTGCACCTATAGCTAAGAGGCCGTATAGGATGCCTCCTATGGAATTAGCGGAGCTCAAGAAGCAGATTCAAGAGCAATTAGAGAAGGGTTTCATTCGCCCTAGCTCTTCGCCTTGGGGAGCGCCCATTCTATTTGTGGACAAGAAGGACGGATCCCAAAGGATGTGCGTGGATTACCGAGCTCTCAACGAGGTAACAATCAAGAACAAGTACACCTTGCCACGCATAGAGGATTTGTTTGATCAGATGAAGGGTGCTTGTGTCTTCTCTAAGATTGACTTGAGGTCGGGATACTTTCAAATGAAGATTAGACCATCGGACATACCCAAGACAGCTTTTAGGACACGGTATGGATCTTATGAGTACACCGTGATGTCTTTTGGATTGACAAATGCACCTGCCTACTTTATGTACCTCATGAATAAGGTCTTCATGGAGTACTTAGATAAGTTCGTTGTGGTGTTCATTGATGATATTATGATCTGCTCAAAGGATGAGAAGGAACATGGGGAACACTTGAGGCTTATGCTGCAGAAATTGAGGTAGCATCAATTGTATGCCAAGTTCAACAAGTGTTAGTTTTGGTTGAAAGAGGTGCCATTTTTGGGTCATATAATCTCAGGAGGAGGAGTATCGGTTGACCCCGGAAAGGTGAGAGACGTGTTGAAGTGGGAACCACCGCAAAATGTCAAGGAAATAAGGAGTTTTCTTGGGATGACTGGATATTACCGTCGGTTTATCAAGGATTTTTCCAAGATAGCCAAGCCTATGACGGAGTTGCTAATGAAGGGGAAGGCATTCCGATGGACTCAAGCTTGTCAAAACAGTTTTGAGGAGTTGAAGAAGAGGTTGACAACAACCCCAGTTTTGGTATTGCCGGATGTAAGCAAGAGTTTTGATATTTATTGTGACGCATCATGACAAGGGCTTGGATGTGTATTGATGCAAGAAGGTCAAGTGGTCACCTATGCATCAAGACAATTGAAGAAACATGAGCAGAATTACCCCATGCACGATTTGGAACTCGCGGCCGTGGTACATGCATTGAAGATTTGGAGACACTATATTCTTGGACATAGGTGTGAAATATATACGGATCATAAGAGGTTGAAATATATTTTCACACAGACGGATCTGAATTTGAGGCAACGAAGATGGTTGGAGCTCATCAAAGATTATGATTTGGGGATCAATTATCATCCGGGAAAGGCCAATGTAGTGGCCGATGCTTTGAGTAGAAAAGGAGTAAGTCATCAACTCACAGTTCGAGAGTTACCATCCGAGTTATGCAAGGAGTTTGAACGGTTGAACCTTGGGTTTGTAAACGAGATGGAGATGATGGAGTTAAACCCAACCTTGGCGCAAGAAATTCGAGAGGGACAAACCACAGATGAGGAGATCAAGGAAATCAAAGAAAGAACCGAAGAAGGGAGAGAATTCAGATTTGATGAAGACGAACATGGTACCTTATGGCTTGGAAAGAGGGTCGTTGTGCCTAATGTGAAGCACATACGGGAGACAATATTAAAGGAGGCACATGACTCGCCTTACTCGATTCACCCAGGTTGTACGAAGATGTACAAAGACTTGAAGACTTGCTATTGGTGGGATAGCATGAAGAAGGACATAGCCGAATATGTTGCATTGTGTGACGTGTGCCAACGAGTCAAGGCGGAACATCAAAGGCCAGCAGGGTTATTGCAGCCATTGAAGATTCCAGAGTGGAAGTGGGAAGAGATTGGTATGGACTTTATAGTTGGATTACCGCGAACCCAGTATGGCTATGATTCAATATGGGTCATTGTAGATCGGTTGACAAAATCAGCTCACTTCATTCCTGTCAAGACCACATATACCACCGCGAAGCTAGTAGAATTGTATATGGAGCATATTGTGTGCCGACATGGAGTACCGAAGAAGATAGTCTCGGATAGAGGTTCTCAATTTACTTCCAGGTTTTGGCAAAAGTTGCATGAAGCTTTGGGAACGAGGTTGAATTTTAGTTCAGCATATCATCCTCAAACGGATGGACAAACCGAGAGGACCAATCAGATTTTGGAGGACATGTTGAGAGCTTGTGCTTTAAAGCATGGGAAAAGTTGGGACAAAAGCTTGCCATACGCGGAATTTTCATACAACAATAGTTACCAAGCAAGTTTGAAAATGTCACCATATGAAGCGCTTTATGGGAGGAAGTGTAGGACACCTTTATTCTGGAATGAAGCAGGGGAAACTCAAGTATTTGGTCCGGATGTGTTGCAAGAAGCCGAAAAGCAAGTCCAAATAATTCGTGAAAACTTGAGGGCTGCCCAATCAAGACAAAAAGGCTATGCGGATAATAGGAGAAGGAAATTAGCCTTTGAAATAGGAGATTTTGTTTACCTCAAGGTGTCACCAATGAGAGGTCATAAGAGGTTTAACATAAGGGGTAAGCTCGCACCTCGCTATATTGGACCATTCAAGTTTTTGGACAAAAGAGGAGAAGTAGCGTATAAGTTGGAGGTGCCAGCTCATCTTTCGGATGTACATGATGTCTTTCATGTTTCCCAGCTCAAGAAGTGTTTGAGAGTACCGGAAGAACAAGTGCCAATGGAAGAATTGGAACTAGAGGAAGATTTGACGTATGCCGAGCAACCGGTCAAAATCCTGGAAACCAAGGAGAGGGTCACAAGGAACAAGGTCATTAGATGGTGTAAAGTTCAATGGAAGCACCATACCGAAAAAGAAGCAACTTGGGAGCTAGAAGATGATCTCAAGAAGGAATTTCCCTATCTCTTCTCTTCCGCGTCGAATCTCGAGGACGAGATTCATTTTAAGGGGGGTAGGTTTGTAACACCCTCATTTTCATGCATCATGCCCTACATGCACTCATATACATGTTTAACATTAACCCATAACAAGAGGAACAGGTTTAAAATTGATTTGCAGCAAAACCACACTTAAAAATGTAGGAAAGTGCGGACTAGCCCGTTCTTTCTGCGGATTAGTCCGATATTTGCCCCTGGACAACTTCGGACTTGTCCAATCTTGTGCGGACTAGTCCGGTATTCCATGAATCCTTGAAAATTTGTTAAGTCCCTGGACTTTTCCGGACTAGTCCGGTGTTCCAGCGGACTTGTCCGTTTTCCTTTCTGTTCAAATTCGGACTTGTCCGACGTTTGGCCAGACTTGTCCGATTTTCTCTCTGGACGACTTCGGACTAGTCCGGTCCTTTTCTGGACTTGTCCGATATTTCGTGACTCCGAGATTGATCTTTTGTTACGACTTGTTTCTTGGGTTTCACGTTAAGTGGGCCTAGGTACGTCGTGCCTAACTCTTTTAGAGCCCATGTGGGACTCTAAACCGGCCTCTACTCATCCCAAAACTCAAAATCCATCTAACCCTAGCCTCCACCTCTATATAAACAGCCCCACCCCTTGGTTTGACATCTATTTGCCACTTTTCCACCCACCCAAACCCTAGTTCGTGGGGAGCCACCATCAAGAAGGGAGGAGAAGATCCCAAGCAAGGAGAAGAAGAGGAGGAAACGAAAGAGGATCAAGATCTCCACCAAGTTTCGTCCTTCACCACCAATTCATCTCCAGGTTCATCACCAACCCTAGACCATCAAGATCCAAGTGTTACCTCCAAGTTTCTTGGTTCATTGGAGTCCTAAACACCTGGTATACCTTCTATTATCTTTTCCTTACGTGCATTCAACCCCTAATCTCCATATTCACGTCGATCTAGAAAACCCTAATCTGCTGATCTCGTCAAGTGCGGACTTTTCCGGTCCCCAGCGGACTAGTCCGATCTTTCTGTTTAAATTGTGTTGAATTAATTCTAAAATTTGATCTAATCGAATCCAAACCTGTATAAACTTGTTAAAAGCTATTAGAACTAGTTAGTGATCATTAAAAGCAATCTAGTAACAAGTTCTAGCTTGCATTTGCATCAATCATGCATGTCATGTCATATTGAGTAATATTTGTGCACTCTTTGATTGTGTTTCTTGTCTTGTATGTTATTGTGTGGATTAGACGGATTTGCGCTAGAAAGTGCCGCGGAGGATCTACAGCACCAGGAGTTTGAAGGTTTTGATCCTAATCAACAGCAAGAGCAAGGCAAGTGTCCTTGGAGCATATTGATCCTGTTTTAAAATAAATGTTTTGTTTGCAAAACTGCATGCTTGTGTCAAATTGATGGGAAACCCTATGGTAGGAAGTTTACTAGTTTTGTTTGACCACCCTTGTCACCTGGAATTTATGGTAGAGAGTCGGGAAGGCTTTTTACTTTTTGCTTCGCTTAATCAACTGGGATGGAAAACAACTATACCAATCAACTTATTTATGCATGGATGAGATTATGAATAAATGAACTGGTTAATATGGTATGGTAATGGGTGATCTAAGCAAGCCTGGTATGTGGATGGGTTGGATGTACGGTGGTTTGCTTGCTTTAGATCTAAGGACTGGTTCATGCGAGAATAAGCCAGGACTACAGTGCCACCACGAGGCCAAGTATGGGTGCGGCGTAGCTGATTAATTAGGGTTTTGCTAGTGCTGTTTGGACCATTGTGGATGCTCGGGGAAGGGGTAGTCGGATTGGGTTTGTTGATGATTGGTGGGACTACCCTGGGATCCGAATGGCTCAAGAGGGGGCCCTTGGTTGAAGATGTGCTCAGTTGGAGGCATCGCCACCGGTGAAACCTCAGTGGGGTCTGAATAGACTAGTAATCCCTTTGTAAAGGCTATTTTGTGATCTCTTGGCCATACACCAAAGGAAGTGTAATTGGCATAAGGGAGGTTGTTTAGTCGCCGAGAGGTGATGAAATCACAAACACGTGGGTAAAGAGGTACAAACTCTGCAGAGTCTATTAAAACTATCATGATAGCCGTGCTCCAGGTTATGAGCGCCTGGATGACCTACATGATTAGAGGGAGATTGGTAATTGGGATGGTTATGGTTATGGTTATGGTTTGGTAATGGTTATGGATGGTTATGGATAAATTTCTGGTATTGAATATGGTTATTGACGATGGTGAAATCTGGAATTATTGATGATGGTAATGAATTCAGTTTGGTATTATGGTATTACTTATGAATATGATGGGTTTGATTCATATAATTATAATATATTGCTTTTCAAATGTTTTACTGTACTTTTCAGCACTTAGCCATTATTATTGTCGTCATTTGAATCAGCCACATGTCATACCTTCCACACTTGCTGAGTACGACATGTACTCACTCTTGCAATCCCCCACCCCAACAGTTGCAGGTCAAGATTATGAGTTTAATGGCGACAATGCGGAGTTCTAGGCCGTGTCTACCGTCAGCTTTGCCTGTGGTGTTGATTGGAGCTGCGCATACATACTCTGTCGCTTATGCTGCATAGTTGCTTAGTTTGCTTAATTAGTTTATTTCCGCTGCATTAGTTGAACTTGTCATTAATATTCATTAGAGCTTGTATTCGAGGATAATCTGGTTTGTGTAATAAAACTTTGTTAAATTAATCCTGTTCTGTGGTAATTTTCTGTATATCCTTTTGTGATTGCACTCGTGTATGTGTGATGAACATCCTGGGCACACATATGCGTTAGCTTGGTTCAGTTTTTGGAACCAGGCATCACAGATTGGTATCAGAGCCACAGGTTGACCGTAGGATGCAGCCTAGATAGAATGGACACTTTAGAGCACATAGGAGCACTCAGGAATCAATGTTTTTTTGCTTGGAGTGTTGTTTGCTATATATATTGTTTGCTTGTGTGCTTAATAGAGGATTTTTGGATGCCTTAGCATTGCCATGTCCACCTAGGCTAGTATAGCTAGTTGGTTAGCTTCATATCCCTTGATGCATATAGTTGGGGACGTTTTCTAAATTCTTATCTATTGCTTTTCTTCAGATGGTGAGGACTCGCAACCAGAGGGATGGCAATGATGAGGAGGAGAACAATGGAGTGCCTCAGAACAACAATGGGCAAGGATCTACTCAGGGAGGTATCAACATTGAGCAGCTACTGGCCATGCAAAACCAGCTCATGCAGACCATGATACAGACTATGGGACAGCTGCAGGCTGGCAATATCAACAATCAGCCCCACATGCCTCCACCGCCACCCCCGCCTCCTCATAACCGGTTGGGAGAGTTTATGAGGACTAGGCCGCCAACCTTTGATCAAGTCGCAAACCCTATGGATGCTGATGATTGGCTCAAGTCCGTGGAGAAGAAGCTAGCTATTGTCCAATGTAGTGACCGGGAGAAGGTGCTATTTGCTTCTCATCAACTAGTTGGAGCAGCTGCCGATTGGTGGGATTCACTATGCAATGCTCATGAGGATCAAGAGAGGATCACCTGGGCGGAATTCAAGGAGAGTTTCCGTTCTCATTATATGCCGGAAGGTGTTATGATCTTGAAGAGGCAAGAATTTGAGAACTTGAAACAAGTAAAATCAAGCGTGAGTGAATATCTCAATAAATTCACTCAACTCTCATGGTATGCGCCTGAGGACGTTAGTCGGGACAGCCGGAAACAATACTTGTTCATGAGGGGCTTGAACAATGAGATCCAAGTACAATTGCTCAACTGTGACTATGTCAATTTCCAGAAGCTTGTGGACAAAGCAATTGTGGGTGAGAACAAGATCCGTGAGATGGAACAACAAATCAAGAGGAAGGCGCCATATCAAGGACAGCAACAAGGAAGTAATGTGCGCCCTCGCTTTGCGCCACCCAATGCGCCTCATTACAGCTCCTCTATTCCTGCTCAGCGCCCTAGTTATGCACCGCGCCCAACTCAGTTTGTGCAGCAGCGCCCTGCCATGCAAGCACCTAGGCCTCCAATGCCTAATGAGCCTCGTGCTAATTTTCCTGCTGCAAATGCTCAAAACCAAGCTTGTCCCAATAATTCTGGTGGAGTTAAGAAGTGTTATACTTGTGGAGAAGCTGGACACTTTGTGCATCAATGTCCTAAGTCGGGCCTTGGTCAAGGAAGCAATGCATCGAGGCAAAACCCAAGACCTAATGGAGGACAACCACAAGGAGGCCATGGACAGCAGAATTTTGCTCGTGGCAACGTGAACCATGTCTCTACGGAGGATGCTCAACAAGCAGATGATGTGGTCATTGGTATGTTTCTCGCCAACTCCAACCCCGCGACTATGTTATTTGATTCTGGAGCATCGCATTCATTCATTGCATCGAAGTATGTTGCCAAGTATAGTTTGCCTATCTCTCATATGAAGTTTACTCTGTTGGATAAGTCTCCTGGAGGAGAGATGAGGACAAATATAGTATGTCCAAAAGTAAGCCTTAGAATAAGGGGGGTAGACTTCTCCGCCAACATTATAGTTTTGGATTCTCAAGGATTGGACATTATACTTGGTATGGACAGGTTGAGGAAGCACAATGGAGTTACTGAGTGTGCCACAAAGACGGTGAAGTTGACCAATGAGGAAGGGATCACCGTAGAATTTGAAGCATCTCAAACCGCACCGAAGCAATTGGAGTTGAATCATGTGGACGGTGCCGCAATAGAGGAGATTCCGGTAGTCTGTGAATTTTTGGATGTGTTTCCGGATGAGTTGTCAGGTATGCCGCCTGATCGAGACATTGAGTTTGTTATTGATTTAATACCTGGAACTGCACCTATAGCTAAGAGGCCGTATAGGATGCCTCCTATGGAATTAGCGGAGCTCAAGAAGCAGATTCAAGAGCAATTAGAGAAGGGTTTCATTCGCCCTAGCTCTTCGCCTTGGGGAGCGCCCATTCTATTTGTGGACAAGAAGGACGGATCCCAAAGGATGTGCGTGGATTACCGAGCTCTCAACGAGGTAACAATCAAGAACAAGTACACCTTGCCACGCATAGAGGATTTGTTTGATCAGATGAAGGGTGCTTGTGTCTTCTCTAAGATTGACTTGAGGTCGGGATACTTTCAAATGAAGATTAGACCATCGGACATACCCAAGACAGCTTTTAGGACACGGTATGGATCTTATGAGTACACCGTGATGTCTTTTGGATTGACAAATGCACCTGCCTACTTTATGTACCTCATGAATAAGGTCTTCATGGAGTACTTAGATAAGTTCGTTGTGGTGTTCATTGATGATATTATGATCTGCTCAAAGGATGAGAAGGAACATGGGGAACACTTGAGGCTTATGCTGCAGAAATTGAGGTAGCATCAATTGTATGCCAAGTTCAACAAGTGTTAGTTTTGGTTGAAAGAGGTGCCATTTTTGGGTCATATAATCTCAGGAGGAGGAGTATCGGTTGACCCCGGAAAGGTGAGAGACGTGTTGAAGTGGGAACCACCGCAAAATGTCAAGGAAATAAGGAGTTTTCTTGGGATGACTGGATATTACCGTCGGTTTATCAAGGATTTTTCCAAGATAGCCAAGCCTATGACGGAGTTGCTAATGAAGGGGAAGGCATTCCGATGGACTCAAGCTTGTCAAAATAGTTTTGAGGAGTTGAAGAAGAGGTTGACAACAACCCCAGTTTTGGTATTGCCGGATGTAAGCAAGAGTTTTGATATTTATTGTGACACATCATGACAAGGGCTTGGATGTGTATTGATGCAAGAAGGTCAAGTGGTCACCTATGCATCAAGACAATTGAAGAAACATGAGCAGAATTACCCCATGCACGATTTGGAACTCGCGGCCATGGTACATGCATTGAAGATTTGGAGACACTATATTCTTGGACATAGGTGTGAAATATATACGGATCATAAGAGGTTGAAATATATTTTCACACAGACGGATCTGAATTTGAGGCAACGAAGATGGTTGGAGCTCATCAAAGATTATGATTTGGGGATCAATTATCATCCGGGAAAGGCCAATGTAGTGGCCGATGCTTTGAGTAGAAAAGGAGTAAGTCATCAACTCACAGTTCGAGAGTTACCATCCGAGTTATGCAAGGAGTTTGAACGGTTGAACCTTGGGTTTGTAAACGAGATGGAGATGATGGAGTTAAACCCAACCTTGGCGCAAGAAATTCGAGAGGGACAAACCACAGATGAGGAGATCAAGGAAATCAAGGAAAGAACCGAAGAAGGGAGAGAATTCAGATTTGATGAAGACGAACATGGTACCTTATGGCTTGGAAAGAGGGTCGTTGTGCCTAATGTGAAGCACATACGGGAGACAATATTAAAGGAGGCACATGACTCGCCTTACTCGATTCACCCAGGTTGTACGAAGATGTACAAAGACTTGAAGACTTGCTATTGGTGGGATAGCATGAAGAAGGACATAGCCGAATATGTTGCATTGTGTGACGTGTGCCAACGAGTCAAGGCGGAACATCAAAGGCCAGCAGGGTTATTGCAGCCATTGAAGATTCCAGAGTGGAAGTGGGAAGAGATTGGTATGGACTTTATAGTTGGATTACCGTGAACCCAGTATGGCTATGATTCAATATGGGTCATTGTAGATCGGTTGACAAAATCAGCTCACTTCATTCCTGTCAAGACCACATATACCACCGCGAAGCTAGTAGAATTGTATATGGAGCATATTGTGTGCCGACATGGAGTACCGAAGAAGATAGTCTCGGATAGAGGTTCTCAATTTACTTCCAGGTTTTGGCGAAAGTTGCATGAAGCTTTGGGAACGAGGTTGAATTTTAGTTCAGCATATCATCCTCAAACGGATGGACAAACCGAGAGGACCAATCAGATTTTGGAGGACATGTTGAGAGCTTGTGCTTTAAAGCATGGGAAAAGTTGGGACAAAAGCTTGCCATACGCGGAATTTTCATACAACAATAGTTACCAAGCAAGTTTGAAAATGTCACCATATGAAGTGCTTTATGGGAGGAAGTGTAGGACACCTTTATTCTGGAATGAAGCAGGGGAAACTCAAGTATTTGGTCCGGATGTGTTGCAAGAAGCCGAAAAGCAAGTCCAAATAATTCGTGAAAACTTGAGGGCTGCCCAATCAAGACAAAAAGGCTATGCGGATAATAGGAGAAGGAAATTAGCCTTTGAAATAGGAGATTTTGTTTACCTCAAGGTGTCACCAATGAGAGGTCATAAGAGGTTTAACATAAGGGGTAAGCTCGCACCTCGCTATATTGGACCATTCAAGATTTTGGACAAAAGAGGAGAAGTAGCGTATAAGTTGGAGGTGCCAGATCATCTTTCGGATGTACATGATGTCTTTCATGTTTCCCAGCTCAAGAAGTGTTTGAGAGTACCGGAAGAACAAGTGCCAATGGAAGAATTGGAACTAGAGGAAGATTTGACGTATGCCGAGCAACCGGTCAAAATCCTGGAAACCAAGGAGAGGGTCACAAGGAACAAGGTCATTAGATGGTGTAAAGTTCAATGGAAGCACCATACCGAAAAAGAAGCAACTTGGGAGCTAGAAGATGATCTCAAGAAGGAATTTCCCTATCTCTTCTCTTCCGCGTCGAATCTCGAGGACGAGATTCATTTTAAGGGGGGTAGGTTTGTAACACCCTCATTTTCATGCATCATGCCCTACATGCACTCATATACATGTTTAACATTAACCCATAACAAGAGGAACAGGTTTAAAATTGATTTTCAGCAAAACCACACTTAAAAATGTAGGAAAGTGCGGACTAGCCCGTTCTTTCTGCGGATTAGTCCGATATTTGGCCCTGGACAACTTCGGACTTGTCCAATCTTGTGCGGACTAGTCCGGTATTCCATGAATCCTTGAAAATTTGTTAAGTCCCTGGACTTTTCCGGACTAGTCCGGTGTTCCAGCGGACTTGTCCGTTTTCCTTTCTGTTCAAATTCGGACTTGTCCGACGTTTGGCCAGACTTGTCCGATTTTCTCTCTGGACGACTTCGGACTAGTCCGGTCCTTTTCTGGACTTGTCCGATATTTCGTGACTCCGAGATTGATCTTTTGTTACGACTTGTTTCTTGGGTTTCACGTTAAGTGGGCCTAGGTACGTCGTGCCTAACTCTTTTAGAGCCCATGTGGGACTCTAAACCGGCCTCTACTCATCCCAAAACTCAAAATCCATCTAACCCTAGCCTCCACCTCTATATAAACAGCCCCACCCCTTGGTTTGACATCTATTTGCCACTTTTCCACCCACCCAAACCCTAGTTCGTGGGGAGCCACCATCAAGAAGGGAGGAGAAGATCCCAAGCAAGGAGAAGAAGAGGAGGAAACGAAAGAGGATCAAGATCTCCACCAAGTTTCGTCCTTCACCACCAATTCATCTCCAGGTTCATCACCAACCCTAGACCATCAAGATCCAAGTGTTACCTCCAAGTTTCTTGGTTCATTGGAGTCCTAAACACCTGGTATACCTTCTATTATCTTTTCCTTACGTTCATTCAACCCCTAATCTCCATATTCACGTCGATCCAGAAAACCCTAATCTGCTGATCTCGTCAAGTGCGGACTTTTCCGGTCCCCAGCGGACTAGTCCGATCTTTCTGTTTAAATTGTGTTGAATTAATTCTAAAATTTGATCTAATCGAATCCAAACCTGTATAAACTTGTTAAAAGCTATTAGAACTAGTTAGTGATCATTAAAAGCAATCTAGTAACAAGTTCTAGCTTGCATTTGCATCAATCATGCATGTCATGTCATATTGAGTAATATTTGTGCACTCTTTGATTGTGTTTCTTGTCTTGTATGTTATTGTGTGGATTAGACGGATTTGCGCTAGAAAGTGCCGCGGAGGATCTACAGCACCAGGAGTTTGAAGGTTTTGATCCTAATCAACAGCAAGAGCAAGGCAAGTGTCCTTGAAGCATATTGATCCTGTTTTAAAATAAATGTTTTGTTTGCAAAACTGCATGCTTGTGTCAAATTGATGGGAAACCCTATGGTAGGAAGTTTACTAGTTTTGTTTGACCACCCTTGTCACCTGGAATTTATGGTAGAGAGTCGGGAAGGCTTTTTACTTTTTGCTTCGCTTAATCAACTGGGATGGAACACAACTATACCAACCAACTTATTTATGCATGGATGAGATTATGAATAAATGAACTGGTTAATATGGTATGGTAATGGGTGATCTAAGCAAGCCTGGTATGTGGATGGGTTGGATGTACGGTGGTTTGCTTGCTTTAGATCTAAGGACCGGTTCATGCGAGAATAAGCCAGGACTACAGTGCCACCACGAGGCCAAGTATGGGTGCGGCGTAGCTAATTAATTAGAGTTTTGCTAGTGCTGTTTGGACCATTGTGGATGCTCGGGGAAGGGGTAGTCGGATTGGGTTTGTTGATGATTGGTGGGACTACCCTGGGATCCGAATGGCTCAAGAGGGGGCCCTTGGTTGAAGATGTGCTCAGTTGGAGGCATCGCCACCGGTGAAACCTCAGTGGGGTCTGAATAGACTAGTAATCCCTTTGTAAAGGCTATTTTGTGATCTCTTGGCCATACACCAAAGGAAGTGTAATTGGCATAAGGGAGGTTGTTTAGTCGCCGACGGGTGATGAAATCACAAACACGTGGGTAAAGTGGTACAAACTCTGCAGAGTCTATTAAAACTATCATGATAGCCGTGCTCCCAGTTATGAGCGCCTGGATGACCTACATGATTAGAGGGAGATTGGTAATTGGGATGGTTATGGTTATGGTTATGGTTTGGTAATGGTTATGGATGGTTATGGATAAATTTATGGTATTGAATATGGTTATTGACGATGGTGAAATCTGGAATTATTGATGATGGTAATGAATTCAGTTTGGTATTATGGTATTACTTATGAATATGATGGGTTTGATTCATATAATTATAATATATTGCTTTTCAAATGTTTTACTGTACTTTTCAGCACTTAGCCATTATTATTGTCGTCATTTGAATCAGCCACATGTCATACCTTCCACACTTGCTGAGTACGACATTTACTCACTCTTGCAATCCCCCACCCCAACAGTTGCAGGTCAAGATTATGAGTTTAATGGCGATAATGCGGAGTTCTAGGCCGTGTCTACCGTCAGCTTTGCCTGTGGTGTTGATTGGAGCTGCGCATACATACCCTATCGCTTATGCTGCATAGTTGCTTAGTTTGCTTAATTAGTTTATTTCCGCTGCATTAGTTGAACTTGTCATGAATATTCATTAGAGCTTGTATTCGAGGATAATCTGGTTTGTGTAATAAAACTTGGTTAAATTAATCTTGTTCTGTGGTAATTTTCTGTATATCCTTTTGTGATTGCACTCGTGTATGTGTGATGAACATCCTGGGCACACATATGCGTTAGCTTGGTTCAGTTTTTGGAACCGGGCGTCACAACGAAGTAGTAGAAGCCAAGCAGCTCTGTCCCCTTACAGGTGGTATGGGCCGTGAAGAAGGTCCAAAACAGCTCAATGCTAGAAGCCACAGCCACCCACATCTCACAGAAGTGGACGAAATGTGGGGGCCGAGATGTTGCAGTTGGAGGCTGTAGAAGTCCAGCAGCATCAAGATGAAACTTGAAAAAGGTGGGATCAAGCCCACCATGGCGTAAGCTGAGAAGTACACCATCTCGCCACGATGCTCCTTCTTGAAGGGGAGCTTTCCGACCCGAATCATGTGGTTGAAGGAGTCACTGGACCACCCCATGAAGGTCTGGACCTTCATCAGATTATCCTTTCTCTGGATGCGGCTTTTGGGAAGATCCAACTCCATCACGGCAAAGTGGAGCGAAAGAATAGAAAGTTAGGCAAAGGTTGGGAGGCTCTGAGCGTGAGTTTGATTGAAAGTGTAAAGAGTCCTCAAACTGTGCGGACTTTCCTTCTTATGTAAGCCTCCACGACGCTTGGATGGAAACCGCAATGAGAACAAGGCCACATTACAAAGAACCTACCCCATCAATGACGAATTGGCTAGGGTCCGCTTCGATGAGGAAGTCGAGGTTATTACCCCAGGCGAACAGTTTTCACGATGGGCAGCAGGAAGCCCGAGGGCAGCTTCCTAACAAGGTGCTCGGAACTGATATGGTTTTTGTATTGGGAATTGGTGACCTTCAATTGCGTGAGATCCGCACTCAAAGATCTCATCTACCTTATTCAAAACAAGCCACGTGGCGAGGATTCGACCCCGGACCATCGCCCCAACGATACTTCAGAAGACCTTTGAAGTCGCATCGTGGGAATCTAGGATGGTCCCACCTCTGGTAGAATAACTTAACCCAAAGGGTTTCTCCCAGAGGTGGGCCTAGGGGCCACTATCGATACCCTGCGTACCGGATACCCCATGATACCGCAAGAAGTGCAAGGGAGTTCCACCTATCAATGTTAAAGACCTTCGTAGGCCCCACATGTCACATGGTGCTGGACCCGCCTCCTTCATATGGGTAGTTCCAGCACTACCACGTGTAATTTAAGACCGGAGCTAAACTCCCTACATAAAAGAGCTCTGTGCTTGGCACGTGTATAGTGACCCCTGACCTAACCCCCAGTAGAGGGAAGCTCCAGTTCCACCATGTGTGTAGCGGCTCCGGACCTACCTCCCCGCGAGGGGAGCTCCGGATCTGCCACGTGTTGAGCCTTCGGACCTACGACACCAGCAGGAATATTGACAGATCTACAACAGCACAAACATTCAAGGGACAGTGATTGCTACAGTTACAAGGCCAGATTATCTACCATTAATACAACATTAATGGCACACGATCTGAAGACCCTTAATACTTGTAACGCCACCATTAAGGCACGTTATCACACTATTAGAGTGCTTAAACACACTTAATTGTGTATTAGGCAATAATAATCGTCGAGGCCAAATGTCGGGCTAGGCAACTCATGTAACAGTCATCCCTTGGTCTATAAAAGGGATGTGTTGCACGATACAAGACAAGGGAGCTCATATGCACACAAGCACCAGTGAATCCTCAATACAACAACACACACCTCATGGAGTAGGATATTACGCTCAGGCAGCCTGAACCACGTAAATTCTTTGTGTCATCATATTGTCTAAGATCTTTGCGCGCCCAAACCGATACAAGAACCTCCGCGGGCTACAATTTAGTAGTGTCTGGGGAAGTGTCGTCTGTATGCTTTGACAGTAATATTACTGTTAGTCATATATAATTGCTTTGCCATTGCAATATGTGGCCTATATTGTTATTTTGTTCATGGATGGAAAAGACTCTTAGTAACTATGTGTTAGGAAGGAAGCTAGATATCATTCCTTATTGTGTTTTTTAATTTCAAAAATCTTTACGTTACAGGATTCAGAGAAATATAAGAGACGTGTTAGGAAGCAATCTCGACGTTACAGCGTCTATTCGATGTGAGCCTGAGAGAAACTATAAATTGTAATGTATATCAACTATGAATTGCTATGTATAAACTATTAATTGCAATGTAGAAACTATGTGGAATGTATTGCAATGTATCAAATATGAATTGCAATGTATAGACTATGAATTGAAATGTATACATTGTGATTGTTGTTATTTGAATTTAAGCAGAAAATTAGAAACAATAGCGTTTAGTTCTCTATAGGTTCATATTTTATCACAGGCGGACGTTGTACATAAGGAGCTGTTGGTGATATGCCCGAGAGGTGATCATAACAATTCAGATTAAAGCTTGTTGGTTATTTGATCCATAAGCAATTAGGGTACTAATGGACCTACAATCTAAAAGCCTATTAGCACGCCTATAAATATGAGGGATAGGGTTAGGGGCTGATTACTCCACCACGTGACACCCCTAGCTGCCACTCCTCCCAGGTCTCGCGCCGAAGACCTTGTCGCACCCTGTTGACGTTTCTTACGTCACAGATAGAAATCCGCAAGCGCACGGAAACTATCGTGTATCATTTCACCCAAGAGTATTTCCATTGGTATCATGTTTATCCCAAAGTAAGACAATGGAGTAAAGTAGACACTACTCTTATTTTCAAGTTATGGTATACAAACCAATTATCAAGACAGAGGTATGTGAATAATATGGGTAGTGTGACACACATCTAAGAAATCTATTCTGGACGGTAGATGGGTCTTAATGGAGATTAGACTAAGAGATGAAGAGTTACTCCTACAATGCTTCTAATATACATATACATAGCCTAGGTTAGATACTAATGAGCATATCAATGGTGAATACTTATGTTAAGTTGTTCAACACATCGGGCACGAGCTTACCCCTCGCAATACTAGGGCGATTCCCGCCAAGAGCCTGCAACATAGCCGAACGTGGAGGATTACAAAGGACAGATAGGGTTGTCAACACCTACTGCCTACCTCTTCAATCCGTGGATCTATGAGACATCTAACGCTACTTAATTATCCTAGCACCATGCTAGCATATTAAGTAAATACCTTAGGAGCCGCAGCACAAGCCATCCTATGGCAATGACTAACCTAAACATTGTGGAACTAATGTTAAAACATAGCATAAGTCATTCATATTAACATGATCATATCATAGCTAATTAGACTATAGTGGGGGTTTATAGTGTTTATGATGATAGTATAATAACATTAGGACATGATCATAAAGACTATACCTACCACATACATGGAAACCACAATCAAATAAGAAACGCTTCATCCACATATAAGAATAAACAAATACTAAATATAATATCTTTATTATGCATAAAGTCACAAATATAAGAAAAGATACATGACACATACCTTTCCCAATTTGGACTTGAGACTAGAGGATCCTCTCTACAGCCTAACCTCCACTATGGAACTAGGAGAACTAGTGTATATAATAGAATGATGCTCAAGTGGTTTGTGTGAAGTGAGGGTAGGGGAGGGGGTCCTATTTATAGGTAGATAAGGATCGGTTCCAACCACCAAATGCGCGCGAATCAGTCATAATCATCTTCAGGAAGCCGGGAAGAGCCAACACGTGGCGATTGACCGAGTTTGGCGCCAGGACCAAGTCGGCTGACTAGGTGGGTCGGCCGACCTGGTCAGGGCATCGTTGGGACTATGTTTTCTCCAAGTCCCTGATAGGTGGGTCCCTCTTACTGATATAGGTGATTGTCGGTACCCTAAAAACCATACACCCCCTGAGGTTACAAAGATCTCAAGGGAAGGACATCTACTCAAATTGAAGACCCTCGGGGGCCCACTCGCCAGACGTGACCGGACCCGCTTCTCCAACATGGTTAACCTCAAGGTTGCCACGTGTACTGTCAGACCAGAGCTATTACCCGCAAGGGTGAAGCTCCGGGCCAAGTACTGAAACGGCACCTCCGGAGGTAGCCCCTGACCGAGAGAAGCTCCGGACCTGACACGTAGCAAACTGCCCCGGAGCTTCCCGCTTCCCACGAGCAAGCTCCGGAGCTGCCACGTGTCCATACGTCGGAGCTGGCCACTTTAAACCCCCGGGAGACGTTGTAACGGCTCCGGATCTCCAAAGGACAGCCGCGGACTTCAAGACCCGATTAATTATCATTAATTCCACATTAATGATATTTAATCGGATGATCTTAACACCTGTAACGGCACTGTCGGAGCCGTTACAGGGTTATTAACAACAATTAATCTCGTGTATCAATGCCAATAACCGCCAGGGCCACATGTCGGGCCAGGCTGACCTGTAACGATTTGTCCTTGTACTATAAAAGGACAAACCGACGTACACGGGGGAGGACACTGGAACACACTCAAGCTCACAAGTTAATACAACACACATACACTCCCGTGGAGTAGGGTATTACGCTCAGGCGGCCCGAACCACGTAAACTACTGTGTCACTCGAGTCCAATCGCAATTCACCTTCTTGAGTCTCCGCGCGCCCAAACCGAACCACAAACTCCTTCCACACTTTCGTAGTGTCAGGGGATCTGCCGACTCCAACAGTCGACAGTTGGCGCGCCAGGTAGGGGCGCCTGAGATCTTCAAGAATGGTGAATTCTGTTGCTGGATCATCCAACGGGCAACCTGCTGCTCAGGCTGTCGGAGGCAATCCCTCCAACATGCAACCACCGGCAGGAGCCTCAGTTCCAGCGGGAGTCACACTCCCACCACCACCATCTTCTCCGGCAAGACATGCCGGACGACATGATGGTGCACCGGCGTCACATTCTGCGCCGGCAAGTCGTGACAATCCAGAACACGCGCTCCATGCAGCGCGTGCTCTTCTTCAGCGACCACCACCTCCGGATGCATCTCAAGGTGCCATGGAGCAATGGAGAGCTGATATTGAGCATTTGGTCGCAGCAGCGGCCGAACGCCTCAACAACCAGGGTCCACCTCCTTCAGGGCGGGCCCCGTCGCAGCGACGAACGTTGTCTGGAAGACTTGGTCCACATGTCTCCAACAACCGGAGAAGAGCTGCGTCACAGCAAGTGACGTCGTTGCCCTCTGGGGCACGACGTGCCCATACTGTATCTCGGCTTTCGACACACGACCTCCGGGCGGAGCTTGATCGCCGATACCGCCAACAGGATGGCCGTGTCCACATCGAGCGAGCTCGAGAAAGACGAGATGCTCAAGACCTTTCTACTCTGGAAGGAGTAGGAGGAGGCTGTTCCGCCCTAGCCATGCACCTGCGCATGGTTAGATGGCCACAGAAGTTCCGGCCACACTTGCCGGAAAAATTCGACGGGACTGTCAATCCCGTAGAATTCCTACAGATATACTCCACTGCGATCTTAGCAGCTGGAGGAAACGAGGCCGTAATGGCCAATTACTTTCCAGTGGCTTTAACTGGGACCGCCAGGTCCTGGTTTATGAGCCTTCCACCCAACTCTATCGACAGTTGGGAGGAGCTGTGCCGCCAGTTCACCGCCAATTTCGGGAGTTCATACACCCGTCCGGGCACTGAACTGGACCTTTTTGCGGTCGTGCAAAAAGGAGGAGAATCTTTGCGGTTATTCATTCAGAGATTCTCTCAGGTACGTAACACAATCCCTTCTATCTCAAGCGCTTCTGTCATTGTGGCATTCAGACAGGGTGTACGAGACAAGAAGATGTTGGAGAAGCTGGCGATCAAAGAGATCACCAGCGTCACGGAGCTCTTCAGCCTGGCTGATAAGTGTGCCAGAGCTGCGGAGGGCCGTGAAATGCACTCCAAGCCTGCCTTGGAGGATCATAAAAAATCCTCCAAAGAAGAAGCCGCTACCTCCGGAAGTGGCAAGAAGAAAAAGAAGACCAACGGCAAGAAGAAGCCGTCGGCCGGCACATCCAACGTTGCAGCCGCTGCAACTTCTGGTGGCCGGGGGCCACGCCCCGAGAAGCGACCTCGACCGTCTTCCGAAGACGGTGGCAAATCCAAGATGTGGTGCCCCATTCACAAAACGGGCAGCCACAGACTGGAGGACTGCCGGGAGGTCCAAAACCTTGCCGAGCGCTACCACAAGCGCCGGGAAGGGTCTCCCTTCCGACAGAGGGAGGGGAAACAAAAGGTCGATGAAGCTCCGGCTGAAGAGGAGTTAGGGTTTCAAGACCCCAAAAAGGTCTTGAAAGCCGTCTACACCTCCGTCGACGATGATTCCGACGTCTCCGACAACGAGCGTCGAAAAACCATGAACACCATCTTTGGTGGATCATGGGACATCACCTCTCGTCGCGTCATTAAGACTATGCGACGGGATATGGCTGCTGTAGCTCCTACAGCTAGACCGGAGCCACATCGAAAGTGGATGGACACACCCATTACTTTTGATGCTTCGGACTGTCCTCAAAGCATGGTCGGAGCTGGCCAGCTACCCTTGATGGTATCTCCCACCATCAACAACATCCAGCTCCATCATGTCCTGGTAGATGGAGGTTCGGGGCTTAATCTCATTAGCTTTGAAGCTTTCACTAAGCTTCAGCTCCGACCTTCGGACCTCCAGCCCTCTCGACCTTTCTCCGGAATAGGTCCGGGGGCCATAACCCCACTCGGAGCTATTACTCTCCCTGTTACCTTCGGGACCCGGGAGAAGTATCGCACCGAAAAGTTGATCTTCGACGTCGCTCAGATCAACTTACCATTCAATGCTATTTTGGGTAGACCTGCCTTGTACAAATTCATGGCAGCTGCTCATTATGGATACCTGGTGTTGAAGATGCCAACACCAGTAGGCGTTCTCCGGATCCGTGGAGATCGCACTGCCGGAGTAACTGCTCTGGAGGAACTTCACGCACTCACCACAGCGCAAGAAGAGGACTCCAGACAGAAGCAAGCTCCACAACCTCCGAGCATTCGTCAACGAGGCTCGACCTCTGCACCTCGTGTGCAGCCAAGCGGCGACACCGACATCCCCGTCAAAGTCGTCCAAATTGGTTCTGAAGTCACTCAAACTACCCGCATATCGGGTGGTTTGAACGATAAATAGGAACTCGCGCTCATCACTTTCCTCCGGGCTAACGTTGACGTGTTTGCTTGGAAACCGTCACAAATGCCTGGGATCCCCAGGGAAGTGATTGAGCACAATCTGAAGATTTACCCCGACGCTCGGCCTGTGCACCAGAAACCTCGGAAGCAATCGGTAGAGCGACAGAACTTCATCCGACAAGAAGTGAAGAAGTTGCTCGAAGCCGGATTCATCCGAGAAGTCTACCATCCAAAATGGCTGGCAAACCCAGTCGTTGTGCCTAAAGCCGGCGGGAAACTTCGGATGTGCATCGACTACACCACACTGAATAAGGCATGTCCAAAAGATCCATTCCCACTACCTAGAATAGACCAGATAGTGGATTCCACCTCCGGGTGTGAGTTGCTGTGTTTTCTAGACGCATATTCAGGATATCATCAAATCCGGATGTCTAGGGAAGATGAAGAACATACTTCATTCATCACAGTGGATGGGTTGTATTGTTACACAGCCATGCCTTTTGGTCTCAAGAATGCAGCTTCAACTTTTGTACGAGCAATGTACAAAACTTTCGAAGAACTCATCAGAGACATAGTGGAAGTGTACGTTGATGACATCGTGGTCAACGTCAAGAACAAGGAGTCCCTCTTGGACACCTTACAGGCTGTCTTCGACAAGCTGCGAGCCACCCGCACGAAGCTAAACCCAGACAAGTGCGTCTTCGGGGTTAGTTCCGGAAAGCTTCTTGGTTTCCTGGTAAGTCACCGGGGCATAGAAGCTAATCCGGCGAAGATAAAAGCCATTGAAGACATGCGGCCACCAACCCGCATCAAAGATGTCCAAAAATTAACCGGATGTCTAGCAGCCCTCAGCCGGTTCATTTCAAGACTGGCGGAAAGGGCACTTCCCTTCTTCAAGTTACTGAGGAAATCCGGACCATTCCAATGGTCTGAAGAAGCAGAGAAGGCATTCCAGGAGCTGAAACAGTTCCTCACCACCCTACCAGTCTTGGTAGCTCCGAACCCTGGTGAGCCTTTATTGCTTTATATTTCAGCAGCTGACGAAGTCGTCAGTATGGTTCTGGTTGCGGAGAGACCAGAACTACCCAATACTCAGGAATCCAGATCCCTTCGGGAAGATCCGGAGGTTCCTGAAAGCGGGTCTGGGTCCCAGCTCCCAGACCTGAACCCACAAGAAGCCACTTCAGAGGACCCGGATCCTTCCGATAGGATCCAGGTCATTCCTGAAGAAGCTCCGGGTTCCTTCGTCCAGAACCCGGAGGTCCCCGAAGATAGTCTGGACCCCTCCGACAGGGTCCGGATCAATGGGGAGGAAGCTCCGGACCCCTCCGGGAGGGTCCGGACCATTCAACGTCCAGTATACTTCATCAGTGAAGTGTTACACGATGCCAAGACTCGATACCTAGAGGTGCATAAGCTGCTCTACGCAGTTCTTATTGCCTCAAGAAAGCTTCGACATTATTTCCAAGCTCACAAAGTCTCGGTGGTAACTTCATATCCACTTCGAGCGATCCTGCATAATCCCAATTCAACTGGGAATATAGCGAAGTGGGCAGCGGAACTGGCTGAATTCGACCTCGAATTCATTCCAAGACAAGCAGTCAAGAGTCAAGCGTTGGCAGATTTCGTGGCAGAATGGACTCCCTCTCCGTTAAACCCTGGGGGCCCCAGCGAGCAGAAGACGGAACAACAAGTTCCGGCCTTCACTAAGCCTCACTGGACCCTTTACTTCGACGGCTCCATGCAGAAGCAGGGAGCCGGAGCTGGAATCCTTCTCCTCGCACCAACCGGGGAGAAGGTGAAATACATGGTGCACCTTGACTTCAAGGCAACCAACAACATGGCGGAGTACGAAGCACTCATATATGGATTAAAGGTGGCACTATCATATGGTGTCAAGCAGTTGCTGGTCAAAGGAGATTCACAACTTGTCATCAAACAGGTGAAGGGTGAATGCTCCTGCAATAATCCCCAGCTGGCTGCTTATCTCCTTGAAGTCCAGAGGCTTCAGAAGGACTTCGAAGTCCTAGACCTTCGCCATGTCCAGCGTGCTCACAACGCTGAAGCTGACGAACTCTCGACCAAGGCGTCAACCGGAGCTCCGGCTCCAGACGGAACCTTTGTCCGGAGGTTGTCAAAACCCACAGTTCAGCCTGCCGAACTGAACGAAGGGGGCGAGATCAGCATCCCGAAGCTGACGGTCTCGATGGCCCTGTTACCATGGCAGCCATCAAGGGTCGTAGGTGCTGCCGGAAGCTCCGAGCAACCCAGCACGCAAGACTCAAATGCTCAAGTCAGTTCCGATGCATGGATCTCGGAGATCCGGAACTACTTGAAAGACAACATCCTTCCTGACGATGATGTATCCGCTGACCGGGTAGTCAGATTGGCTAAAAGATACACGTTGGTAGAAGGGGATCTCTACCGGCGCGGTGCCAACGGCATCCTAATGCGGTGCATCACAAGGGAAGAAGGCTGAGAGCTCCTCGCAGAAATCCATGGAGGTGAGTGTGGGAACCACGCGTCTTCCCGCACGCTGGTCGGAAAAGCCTTTCGGCACGGCTTCTACTGGCCTACAGCGCTCCAGGATGCTACTGAGCTAGTGAAGAAATGCAAAGCATGTCAATTTCATGCAAAGCAAATTCACACACCTGCTCAGTCCTTACAAATGATACCTCCTACATGGCCTTTCGCTGTGTGGGGGATGGACATCTTGGGACCCTTCCCAAGAGCCGTCGGAGGTTACAAGTTCTTGTATGTAGCCATCGACAAGTTCACCAAGTGGCCGGAAGCTACTCCTGTTGTGACGATCAACAAACAATCTGCAATCAATTTTCTACAATCTATCGTGAGCAGATTCGGAGTCCCAAACAAGATCATCACTGACAATGGGACTCAGTTCACAAGCTCCGCATTTCAAGGATATTGCGAAGACCTCGGCATACAAGTTTGCTACGCCTCCGTAGCTCATCCTGCCAGCAATGGGCAAGCCGAGAGAGCAAACGCAGAGATCCTTAAAGGACTAAAAACGCGCACTTATGAGCGTTTGAAAAAGCACGGAGCTAATTGGATCGAAGAGCTTCCGCCCACTCTATGGGCTAACAGGACTTCTCCAAGTCGGGCAACCGGAGAAACACCCTTCTTCCTGGTGTACGGAGCTGAAGCGATCCTTCCTCCGGAAATCACCTTGGGTTCCCTCCGAGTCTGGACCTTCGACGAAGCCGCGCAGGACCAGCTCCGGCGTGAAGACCTAGACCTCCTCGAGGAGGGAAGGTGCCAAGCAGCTGTTCGGAATGCCCGATATCGCCAAGCCCTACGGCGCTATCATCAGCGGCATGTACGCAACCGACAGCTCGAGGAAGGCGATCTGGTGCTACGGAGAATACTATCCACAGAAGGGCAAAACAAATTCTCCCCCGGCTGGGAAGGGCCCTTCCGAGTGATCAAAGTATCCCGTCCCGGAAGCGTTCGCTTGGCTGCTGAGGATGGGACACCTCTCCCAAATCCTTGGAACATCGAGCACCTCCGTAAGTTCTACACTTAATTCCACGGAGGTGAGTCTTAAGTAACTTGAAGTGTATGTTATAGAGTCATTGTACAGAGTCGGGTAGTTCCTCCGGGAGAGCAGCCGGACCTTTCCCGAAAGGTTTGGAAAGCTCATGCAACACTTGATACAGTCTCCGGACTAGAAGTGTAGCTAATTACCCTGGGTTAAACGAGAAACCGAACACGCTTAGCTTGGTTCCGTACCCTAAGAGTGTACTTGTTTCCCCTGTACCCCGGACCTATAATGAAAGACATCTTCATGTGAAATAGACTCCACGTGCATTCATTTTTGCATAAGGCTCGACATTTTTATTTTTCTCTTTCTTGTCTATAACAGAAACGTGCAATTCTTAAGAAGTTCTAGTTAAACCGGTTTATGTATAATTTGAGTTGAATTGTCAGATTTTTTAGATTTAAATATCATCTGTGGCCAACTCGCCTGAAAGCCGCCAAGCCATTCTAGGGCCGGAGTGTGCTATCGACTTAGCCTGGTCAAGCACCCTAAGTACGCCACTCTACCTACATCCCGGCAGGCCAAAGTAAGGTGGGTCCATGGACAATTGGATCTAAAAGAAAAGACAATTCATCCAATTGTACTAAAAATCGTGTTCAACTTGAAATTCTCTTAAGAACCGTAAGCCGCGACGAAGTTATAGATAAGGAACGAATTTTACTGTTTTTCTTGGCTTAAGTGTGCAGGAAAAATAAACCCAACATTGATGAAGAAAAATCGGAGTTAACCAAGCTCCGACTCCCACTGGCGTTAACTTAAAGATGGTGAGAAGACTCTATCACTAGAGTCTGTTGCCAGCAAGCCAAGCGTGGCAAAGGTCATTGCCGGAGCTACTAAGCTCCGACACCTTGAAGTATTAACTATCGACACTCAACGTGTTGGTAGAGGCTATTGCCGGAGCTACTAAGCTCCGACGATGGACAATGCCGGAGCTTCTAAGCTCCGACGATTTCAAGGGACCTTCACTATCGAAAACTTCGGACAAAAACTATACGAGTTCGAAGTAAATCTGTCTTCAACAAAAATCAACATCCTTTTGGTACATGTCCACAATCAAATTGTGCACATCTACCAGGGGGCCAAGTGAAGACAAAGATGTTGAAGACAAAAAAATGAAATTCACGAAAAATTGGGGATTTCATTTCATTTGAAGACCAGAGATTACATCTGGGGACAGAGGATTACAAAATTGAGGAAGAAGAGAAGATACAAATAAAGGCTAAGAAAGATAGTCCTAGACCCTATGGAAGAACTCAGCGACCTTCTGGGCGACCTCCGACACGCTGGCTCGGGTAGCTTCGCCTTCTCCTTCAACGGGGCCTTCAAGCACCGGGTCCAGAGGGAATCGAGGGTTCCGGCTAGTGTAACACGTCAACACATACTCTGTGACGTTTCTAGCCAGGGATTGACCCTCGACCTCAAGCTGGTCCGCGATGACGTCGCCCACCTTGGAGAGCTTGCTGCCCGCAGCGCTCAACGCCTACAATGCAAGGTCCGGCTCCGGCTCCGGATCATCCGGAAGCACGGGGCTGAAACCCATAGGCGCCAACGCATCGTCGGCCTTGCTCAGGAACTCCCAAATTTGCAGGGAGTCCGTCTTCCTCAGGCCCTTCATCTCTTCCAAGGACCTCCGGGCCGCCGCCAGCTCCGAATTCTCACGGGAGAGTCGCTCAACTTCTTTGGCGTTTTGCTGAATCTTCGCAGCAACCCGCTTTTAGAGTCTTCCGAGCTCCTCCTCCCGGAGGTGGATCTTGTTCCGGCGGTCGACCAGGTCTTTCTCCCTAGCCTCTATTTTCTTCTCCCGGGCGACGAGGGCACACTCATACTCGTAGAGTTCTTGCCCTCGCACCCAGGTCTTCTCCTCCTCCTCGAGGCAGCGCTCTTCCAATTTTTTAGCGCGCTCCTCGATACCTTTGTCCGCCAGAGCTGTCTTCTCGGCGAGCTCTTCTTCACGTCGCAAGACGTCATCCCGTAGCTCCAGGAGTTTTTGCTCCTCATCCTCGAGCCGCTTTTCCCTTCCCTCAAGTGCCTCTCGGTGCTTGATGAGTGCGGTACTGATGGCTTCGAGTTGATCGAACCGAGCGTTGGCCGCATCATTGGCAGCCTTAGCTTGGTCATGGTACTCCCGGGATTGGGCGTCGAGGTTGTGAGTCATGCTCTCCCTCTCGTCCAGCATCTCACCCCAGAGCTCCAGGCGGACCTTCTCCCGCCTGATCCATTCCTTGTCCTCAGCAATCCTCGACTGCGCCAGCTTGGTCTCGAATTGGAGTCTATTACGCCACCTCCTAAGGGTTTGGCGCTCCTCTTCAAGAACCTTGCTGTCGTGGAAGAAGGCTAGTTGGACTTGGCGCAGACTGGAGCAAGCGTTGTCGATGGACATCGACAGCGAGATGGGCTCCGGACCTTCTGGGGTCTCCTCCGCTGGTTCCAGCGGGTCTTCATTTACAAAAATTGGGTCCCACTCTACGAGAGCGGAACCCCGAGCTTCCAAGGCACTAGGGCCCTCCTCCGGGATGGCCTCAGTCGCCACCGAAGAAGGTCCCGCCACCAAATCTTCATTCGCCCCCTCAGGCTGGGGGCCGGCGACTTCGTTCAGGCACTCTGGCTCCGCCACGGGTACTATCGACGTCGTCGCCTCCAATGGCTCCGGCCGGGACGCTTCTTCCGAGGGCGGCTCAAGCTCCCTCGCCTCTTCAACCACTGGCTCTACAGCCGGTGCCTCCACCATCACCGGCTCTGCAGCCGGCGCTCCAATAACTATCGGCTCTGCGACCGGAGTTTCAGAAGTAACCGGCTCAATTGCCGGAACCACTTCAACTTCCGGCTCGCACGCCGGGGCTTCAGTTACCTCCGGCTCAACCGCCGGGGCTTCAGCACTTTCCGGCTCTGAAGCCGGGACCGCTACTTCCTCCGGCTCGACAGCCGAAGCATCTAGTTCTGCAGCACAGGGGCCCGGAGCTTCAACCTCCGGAGCGGGTGCCGCTGGCGCATCTTCAATTCCGTGGTCCGGCGCTACCACGGGAACTTCTGGGGATGAGTCGAGGTCCATGACCACGACAGCCGGCGCCGGAGCTGTCGCAGCCTCCGCCTGGGGTGGCACCGGAGTTGGAGCAGAAGCCCTCGTAGCCTCAGACACTGTGGCTGAGGGCGGAACTTCACCCCCCTTCTTGGGAACGCTGCAGATGAAGAATGAAGAAAATGAGCAAACAGATGCTATAATTAAAAGTTAATTGAGGTAAGCAAGAAAAATTACCTTGGGAGGCTCACGCACCAGCTTGCACGAAACCTCTTTCCCGGACGTTCCGGGCTGGCCACGGTCGGCGTAGGAGCTCCGGGAGGACTCCCAGGACTTGCTGTAGCCGCGGGCGTTTCCCGGGTCGGAGCTCTCCTTGACCGGGAGGAACTCCTAGACCTGGAGGCCCTCACCGCTTCTCGAACCGGAGTCGCCTGTCCGGAACTGGTACCTCCGGAGGGACCCATCATAGGGACAGCTGCACTCCGGGAGGATCCCACCGCCGGAACAGTAGCGCTCCGAAAAGACCCCACCACGGGGACAGACGCTACAGCGGCGGAGGATCTTCCTTCCTGGGGACGGGGAACAGGCGGGGAAGTAGCAAGCCCGACGGACCTTCCGTCAGCATGTCGCAGCTTCCTCTTCCGGCTCTCCGGCTCCTCCGCCAGCTCCTTGCCCTTGCCGGTGACCTCAGCTCTTGGCCGAGAGACAGGGGCGGAGCCGCCTTCCGACAACCTGGGGATCGCCAACCGGGTGGTCGATCATCTCTCGACGACGCCAAGGTCGTCAAGCGCGGGCATCTTCCGCCGGAGCTCCCTGCTGAACTCAACTTCCACGTTCAGGGGGAGGAAAGCCGGTGGCGGAGTCAGGTACTCTCCGTCTACATCAATGCCGTGCTGGAATTTCTTGAGGTGAAACTCCAAGGACTTCCCCACCATGTTGGACTTCAACCCGGTCTCAACCCGGTCCTCGTCCATCACGCTGTTGAGGGCCCAGGCGAGCTTCTCCCTCCTCTTCAGCGGCGCCCACCTGTTGGACAGGAAGTTGCAGAACACCGCCTGGGGAGTCAATCCTCCCTCCACACATTGGCGGATCCTGGACAGGACGGGGTCGAAAGCTGCCGCCAGCACCGGAACTTCGCTCCACACCGACGTGTCAATGCCGGGCAGACCGT
Source organism: Tuctoria greenei (assembly GCA_036927565.1). NCBI lineage: Eukaryota > Viridiplantae > Streptophyta > Magnoliopsida > Poales > Poaceae > Tuctoria > Tuctoria greenei. Next base: position 96,753,035 of record JAYESD010000006.1, on the reverse strand, counting down.
CTGGCAGCTCCAACCGCTCGTGCTCCTCCACCCGGACGACTACCCAATCTTTCTTCCAGTCATCCCACTTCCCGGAAGGGAACGACCGGAGGTACTTGAACGGGCACTTCTTGCGCTTCACAAAATAGTAGAAGCCAAGGTACTCGTCACTTCGGCCGGTGGTTTGGACGGTGAAGAAGGTGCGGAAGAGCTCGATGCAGGGAGGGATGCCCACCCACATCTCGCAGAAGTGGACAAAGATGGACACAAGGAGGAGGGAGTGAGGGCCAAGGTGGTATAGCTGCAGACCATAGAAGTCCAGCAGCATCAAGAAGAAGGAAGAAAACGGTGGGATCAGCCCCACCATGGCGTACGATGAAAAGTACACCATTTCGCCGGAGTGCTCCTTTTTAAAGGGAAGCTCCCCGCCGGCGCGGACTGAACGGTTGAAGAAGTCCGACGACCACCCCATGAGGGCTCGGACCTTCTTCAGATCGCTCTCCGTCTTCAAACGACTCTCACGCAGACCCAACTCCATCGCAGCACAGCTAGGCGAGAGAAGAGAAGCAAAGCACGAGTTGGGAGTTTGAGCGCAAGAACAGATGGGAAGCGTAAAGAACTCCCGACGGTGCGCTTTCCTTCTTAAGTAAGCCCTCGCAACGCTTGGATGGAAACTGCAGGGGAGTCAAGCATACTACTCAAGAATTCAACCCAGCCGATGACAAGAGGGCCCGGGACCACCCCGACGATCAAGTCGAGGCTCTTACCCAGGCGAACAGTTGTCATCACGAGGCGGGAAACCCAAAGGCGGCGGGCTGACAAGGCGCGCGGAACCGATACGGTTTTCGTATCGGGAACCGACGACCTTCAATTGCGAGAGATCCGCACGTCAAAGATCTTATCTGCCGCCTGAGGTGCGCCACGCGTCGGGACTCAACCATAAAGCCCCGCCAAAGGCACCTCCGAAGACCCTTGAAGACCCAGTTCAAGAGTCGCAAGTATGGACCCACCTCCGGCGGAATGACTTCATCCCGTTGGCCTTCCCCGGAGGTAGGTCCAGGGGGCCACTGTCGGTACCCTAAAAACCATACACCCCCTGAGGTTACAAAGATCTCAAGGGAAGGACATCTACTCAAATTGAAGACCCTCGGGGGCCCACTCGCCAGACGTGACCGGACCCGCTTCTCCAACATGGTTAACCTCTAGGTTGCCACGTGTACTGTCAGACCAGAGCTATTACCCGCAAGGGTGAAGCTCCGGGCCAAGTACTGAAACGGCACCTCCGGAGGTAGCCCCTGACCGAGAGAAGCTCCGGACCCGACACGTAGCAAACCGCCCCAGAGCTTCCCGCTTCCCACGAGCAAGCTCCGGAGCTGCCACGTGTCCATACGTCGGAGCTGGCCACTTTAAACCCCCGGGAGACGTTGTAACGGCTCCGGATCTCCAAAGGACAGCCGCGGACTTCAAGACCTGATTAATTATCATTAATTCCACATTAATGATATTTAATCGGATGATCTTAACACCTGTAACGACACTGTCGGAGCCGTTACAGGGTTATTAACAACAATTAATCTCGTGTATCAATGCCAATAACCGCCAGGGCCACATGTCGGGCCAGGCTGACCTGTAACGGTTTGTCCTTGTACTATAAAAGGACAAACCGACGTACACGGGGGAGGACACTGGAACACACTCAAGCTCACAAGTTAATACAACACACATACACTACCGTGGAGTAGGGTATTACGCTCAGGCGGCCCGAACCACGTAAACTACTGTGTCACTCGAGTCCAATCGCAATTCACCTTCTTGAGTCTCCGCGCGCCCAAACCGAACCACAAACTCCTTCCACACTTTCGTAGTGTCAGGGGATCTGCCGACTCCAACAGTCGACAGTGATACACCATTGGATGGCCTCCAACCTTCTATTTGTGGGCCATGTGATCCATGTGGTACCACATGTCGACGGTTGATTGGTTGGGATGATATTTTATAGAATCCATCCCCTTGTTTCACTTTAATTCTGTATAAAATACATGCATGCACCAATTTCTCTAAGTACAAGTGGAACTAGGTCATTTCTAACTATAATGTGTGTAAGAAATATTCATTCATTCAAATAATTGAGTTATATTGACAGTTGAAATTGGTATATAACGACCGTCAACAAACTCCCCCAAGCTTACCCTATGCTCGTCCCAAAGCAAAGATAAAGACTTAGGTTGTTAATCAAGATTTGATACAATGTCCTATTTTGCAAAAGTGCCAAGTGCACAAGAAAATATTATGCCTTGAATTGAAAAAATTGGCTATGGTACCTCACCCTTTTTCTTAGTCTTTATGGGCTTATGCCTCATCCTTTTCTTGGGTGGTTGAACGACAGAACAACAAAACGAGCATGCATCACCTAATGTATGAGTTCCACTCAAATTTCCGGAGAATTTCAAATGGTGTTTGGATTTAAGTTCCTCAAATGATGCACTGAATCACTCCTATGTGGGAAGTGGTATTTGTATCATCACATGGCAATGCCTTTCTTGTACTACATCTAAATAAGGCTTGTATGTGGAGTTTGGTAGGAATCAATCTTAGGCATATTTGCAACACATATATTGCTAAGTCAAAAGAGTAAGCCTTAGGAGAAAACAAATCATACTTTTAATCAAGATTTGTGCAAGTGTGATGGAATATTTGTGGAGTGGAAATACGAAGATGACTCTTTTGTATTCAATCTCTTTTGTGAGGGTGAAACATGGCTACTTATTCTTTCTTTTTTTTCTCACACACTTGTACATGAGCATGCATTTTTTTTTCTTGTATCTATGTCTTCTACTCCTTTTTGCAAAAAAAAAAATTGAGAGTGTATTATGCATGAAAATCAAGGAGTATCTTTTTGGTGGTGGAATGGTATGATAGAATTTTGCTAACTTCTAGTGTAGAAGTTTAGCATGTGCCCGTGTAATCTTGATCTTAAAAGCATGATAAGATTCTCACATAGGTCTATACTAGTTTGACGAGACTCAATGTGAAGGCAAATAGCATATGCATAAGGTTTACCGAATTCAAATCATCATAAGGCTTCGGTAGGAATTTCTATTGTATGTGGAACTCCCATTTTAAATTTCTCCATTAAATCAAGTTTCACATTCAACTAGGGTATTAGCAGCTCTTGTGACTATATCATATCCCACTACAACCTAGAATTGAACTTACTTTTGCTACCCATAATTTCCAAGTTTCAGGCAATAATATTCTAGGCCAATAAATCCAATACTTGGAGAATACTAAGTTATATGCAAGAGACTAGAGAAAATAAAAATAGAGAAACTATTCATCATTTCAACTTATGCAAAGTAAAAATATTTTTACCACACATCCTTTATTTTATTAACCTAACCTATACTATGTTATTATATTTATTCTTTTTTAATGCAAATGTGGTGGAAAGAATTAAATAAAATATAGGAATGCAAATGGGGTGTGATACAAGTTACGTCAAGTGGGGGTCCTCTCCCAAGCTTGTTCTTGGTCAAGGTCCGTGATAGGGGTTGAAACCCTAACGACGGATGTAGGCCATGAGGTTCGCCAAACCTTGTTGCAGCATGGCTTTGGCATTGGAGGGTTGAGCGTTGATGTTGGAATGCCTTCCATGGGCTCCATGGGTGTGGTGAAGAGAGTGTTGTCGATGTCTATCATCCACACCTCAAGGTTTCCATAGCTTGGATGTACCTTGTTATTCCTTCGCTAAGAAAATGATAACCCTTGACTACAAAGGAATGATGTGCACTTAACATGCGTTGAGTGTGTTCTGTCATTCTTTGGCTAAGGTGTATCATACCTTCTTCCCATAAAGTATTAACTTGTACCCTTCATGCATTGGATGTGATCCGTCATTCCTTGGCTAAGGTAATGAAAACCTTTAACCACAAAGGAGTGACTTGTACCCAACACGTGTTGAATACGATCCATTATTCCTTGGCTAAGGTACAACACACCTATAACTACAAAGGGATGACGTGCACTCAACATGGGTTGAGTGTGATCCATTGTTCCTTGGCTAAGGTAAAAAATACCTTCTGGCCACATAGGAACAACTTGTACCCAATATACATTGGATGTGATCTCGTCATTCCTTGGTTAAGGTATATCATACCTTTTATCCACATAGGAACAACTTACATTTAATGATGGTGCCAATTCTCTTGAGCTTGAATGAGTGCTTTAGAATAGTTGAGAGCATAATGCTCTCACATATTCGTAGCAGCCCATTGGTTGCTCATGGAGGATTTCCATGTCAAATCTCTGGCCTCGTATAGTTATGGTTGATCATCGGGCTTAATTTCCGATAGGTAGCAGCCATCCTAATTTACTCCCTGGCCAAGAGATGTTGAAATGGAATACTCTTAGGATTTCCAATAATTGGATCTTTGAATGCCTGCATCGTAATACTACTCCTGCAAACTTTCCCTCTATGACAGAAAGGGATGGTTAGCTCCTGATACTTGTACAAATGAATTTTTTTCATTTGCTCGTACAGAGAAGATAAAATCAATGATGCATTGGGTCCAAATTCAAATGTATCCATGAACAATGTATTATTCATTGATAAAAGTAGGCTTTATGGATAAATCAATTTGCACATTTTCTAAAGCTCCTACTCATAAAAATTCAAGTGAAATAAATACACTATATGGATCCCTTCACCTTGTAAATTTTCTAACCATCATAGTTTTTTACACAAGAGCAAATGTTATCATTTGGATAATGGCAAAAAAGATTCTCAATTTTATCCTCCTGATCATTTTTAATTTCATGCCTAGAAATTTGAAATTTAGTGATCCATGCATGAATGAGTTTCAAATCAAAATTATGTTGTCACAAACCGATTCAACCATTAAGTAATTCTATAAACATTACCTAGGCAGAAAATGTCTAAGTCAATTTTAGCAATTCTTACGAAATTCTAGGTACTTGTTTAAATTTATTCCTCCCTGAGGTGAGATTACTTTTTGAAGAATTAAAAAGAGCAATGCCAACACTTACTCTCATGAGGATGCATAAGAATTGAATGATGAGAAGGTGTAAACATTCTTTACCAATGTAAGCAAAAATCGTTCAATCTTAATGCAATTCAAATGGCGAAAATTTTTAAACTTGTACCTCAATTGAAGAGCAGTCCGGGTTGAAGGTTGTTGTGTGAGGAACTGACAACCATGATTTTTGGTTTAGCCTTCATGTTCAATGTCTTCTGCCAAGTTGAGGTTGGAGTTGAATGAGCTTTATCTTGTTCCTTTATTGGGCCATCATCTTAAGCATTTCTCCACCATGAACTCAAAATGAGATCAGAGATATGCACTTGATGAGGCCTTCCATCCTCTTTACAAATTTTGTCCTAGCTGCACTAAAACCAAGATCAAACAAAACAACTCGAAAACGTGTTACGTTAGCTCAAAAGCATGTTGTACCTTTTGTCAAATTGTTTTGCCGAACTTGAAACAACATGCAAATGCATTGAATATTAAGGTAAATATTTTTGGTTTGAATTAGGAATATGAATTCAAGTGGTTACGCCCAAGGTTCATATCCAAATAAATTTATTTCTTAATTCAAAAGTTAGTTTTATGATGGTTGGAAATTTTATTTTCCAACATGCAAGTGTGAAATTCAAACATGCTAAATGCAAATGCAAAGATGGATTGGAAATTCAAATATGCAATTGGGAAATCAAATATGAGATAACTACCAATTAACCTATTGGCAAGGACTCACCGAATTTTTAAAAGTCCGATGAGTGGGACTTACCTTCGTCCTGTTCATGACCTGTTGTCCAATCCCGGAGTTGAAGATGTGGACACCTTCTCTTGCTTGTCATGCCAAATTTCCTTTGGCCTGTCAGTTGGACATGTGGACCACATAATGGCCCAAGCCTCTCCGTCGTCTTGATGACTTGTTGATGTAGTGAAGGTTTCTTCCTCTTGAAGATATTCTTTCATGAGCATGGTGAGGCTTGTCCTTCTTTTGGGGTTCCACTTCGACCCTCTTGATTTTCCTTTGAGTTAACCCATAATTTGATCATGGATCAAAGACTTCGTTTGGAATGATGACATGTGGACTACACAATCAAACAAGAAACGCTTCATCCACATTGTCAGTTGCCTTGGGTTGCACGGGCTTGGTCGAAGGGTAGGTGTCGGTACCCTGCAGAACGATTACCCCACGGTACCGCAAGAAGTGCAAGAGAGTTCTACTTGTCAAAGTTGAAGATTTCCACAGGCCCCACATGACATATTACACCAGACCCACATCCCTCATATGGGTATCTCCGGGCATTGACACGTGTAATGTAAATAGGGATCTAAACTCCCAACACAGGGAAGCTCCGCGATCTACACGTGTATAACGACCCCGGACCTAACCTCCAGCAGGGGGAAGCACCAGTGCCGACACGTGTATAGCAGTTCCGGAGCTACCTCCCCGCAAGGGGAAGCTCTAAAGCTGCATCGTGTGGAGCCTCCGGACCTTCATCACCAGCGAAACATTGGCGGATCTCCTTCAGCACGGACATTCAAGGGACAATTAAAGCGGCAGTTACAAGACCTGATTACGTGTCGCTAATGCTGTATTAACGACACACGATCAGAGCACCGTTAATAGAGGTAACACAGCCATTAAGGCACATTATCACACTATTAACCATGCTTAATACTCATAGGCAGTGTATTAGACTATTAAATATGACAGGGCCAAATGTCGGGCCAGGCAAATGATGTAACGGTCAGTCCTTGGACTATAAAAAGACTGAGCCATACGATACAGGGAAAATCTCCAAGTTGAGCCATAGACTACGCTTCCTAGCGATTCTCAATACAACAACACACGCCCGTGGAGTAGGGTATTATGCTCACGCGGCCCGAACCACGTAAATCTCATGTGTTACCATCTTTCCCTTGATCTCTACGTGCCCCAAACAAAACAAGAACCTCCGCAGGCTACATTTGGTAGTACCGGGGGAAGTGTTGTTGCTACACTTCAACATTTGTCGTGCTAGGTTGGGGGACCCGAGACCTCAAGATGGTGAATTCCGCCACAGGATCTTTCAACGACAATCACGCTTAACAACCTGCTGGAGGCAATCCCTCCAACGTGTAGTAGCCAGTGGGTACCATTGTTTCGGCAGGTACTATGGCAGCACAGTCGACATCTGTTCTGGCAAACAATGCTGGGTGACAAGATGGGGCATTTGCGTCGATCACTGCATCGACGAACAATAACACTGAGCACGCGCTCATTGCCGCGCGAGCTCTTCTACAACATCCACCACCTCCAGGGGCACCCCAGGGTGCTTTGGAATAGTGGAGAGTTGATGTTGAACATCTGGTTGCAACCGCAGTAGCTGGCATTAGAAATCGAGGTCCTCCCCCTTTGGGGCGAGCACCATCACAACGACGGACCTTGTCGGGCCGACTTGGTCCACAAGTCTCGCAGCATAGGAGACGTGCTGCATCCCAACAGGTGACTTCGCTGCCTCCCGGGGCATGACGCACCCACACCATCACTTGGATTCTGACTCACGACCTGCGGTCAGAACTTGATCGCCGTTATCGGCAGCAGGATGGTCGCGTCCATATCGAGCGCGCTCGTGAGAGACGAGAAGCTCGAGACAACCCTTCTCATGGGGTAGGGGGAGGCTGTTTTGCCTTGGCCATGCATTTACGCATGGTCAGATGGCCACAGAAGTTCCGACCTCACTTGCCATAAAAATTCGACGGGACGGTCAACCCCGCCGAGTTCCTACAAATTTACTCCACTGCTATACTGGCAGCGGGGGTGATGAGGTTGTGATGGCCAACTACTTCCCATTGGCTCTAACTGGGACTACAAGGTCCTTGTTCATGAGTCTTCCACCCGACTCCATTAATAGTTGGGCGGAGCTATGCCAACAATTGACCGCCAACTTCGGGAGTTCTTACACCCGGCCTGGCACTGAACTGGATATGTTTGCTGTAAAGCAAACAACGAGGGAATCGCTGCGATCCTTTATCCAGTGATTTTATAAGGTATGGAATACTATCCCTTCAATATCGAGCTCTTTTGTTATCGGTGCATTCAGATAGTGTGTTTGAGATAAGAAGCTGCTGGAGAAACTGGCGACCAAAGAAGTCACGAGTGTCAAAGATCTCTTCAGCTTGGCAGACAAATGTGCCAAAGCTGCGGAGGGACGTGAAATGCATTCTAAACCACCTCCGGAGGCCAACAAAAAATCCACCAGGATTGAAGACACTACATCCGGAGGTGGCAAAAAGAAAAAGAAGCCCAATGGAAAGAAGAAGTCGTCGGTCGGCACACCTGCCGCTGCGGCTGCTGCAGCTCCGGGTGGTCGGGGGCCACTCCCCAAGAAACAACCTCGACCATCGTCAAAAGATGGTGGAAGCTCTAAGGTGTGGTGTCCGATCCACAAGACGGACAGGCACAATCTGGAAGAATGCTGGGAGGTCCAGAATCTTGCTGAGTGCTATAACAAGGGCCGGAAAGAAGCTCCTTTCTATCACTGGGAAGGAAAACAAAAAGTAGACGAAGCTCCGGCTGAGGAGTAGCTAGGTTTTTAGGACCCCAAGAAGGTCCTGAAAGCTGTCTATAACACCGTCGATGATGACTTTGATGTTTCTTACAACGATCGTCAGAAGACCCTGAACACCATTTATGGTGGTTCTTGGGATATCACTTCTTGCCGCATCCTCAAAACAATGTGGCAGGACATGGCTGTTGCAGCTCCCACCGCTAGGGCAGAACCTCATCGGAAGTGGATGGATACTCCCATCATCTTCGATGCTTCGGACTGCCCCCACAACATGATCGGAGCTGGCCAACTCCTCTTGATGGTTTCACACACCATTAACAATATCCAAATCCACCATGTAATGGTGGACGGAGGTTCGGGGCTGAACCTCATAAGCTTCAAAGCCTTCGTTAAACTCCAGCTCCCACCGTCGGACCTTTGCCCATCTCTACCTTTCTCCAGGGTAGGTCTGGGGACCACTACTCTTCTCGGCTCCATCACACTCCCTGTGACCTTCGGGACTCGGGAGAACTACATAACTGAGAAGTTGGTCTTTGACGTTGAGCAGATCAGCCTGCGTTCAACGCCATTTTGGGCAGGCCATCCTTGTACAAGTTCATGGCCGCCGCCCATTGTGGTTACTTAGTGTTGAAGATCCAACACCTGTGGGCATTCTCCGGATCTGTGGAGATTGTACTGCTGGAGTCACTACTTTAGAAGAACTCTATGCGCTTACGACGGTGCAAGAGGAAGCATCCGTTAAGGAGCCAGCTCTGAACCCTCCGAGCATTTTTCATCGAGGATCTACATCCGCACCTCGGGTGCAACCTAGCGGCGACACTGACGTTCCCGTCAAAGTCATCCATATTGATTCCGAAGCCGCTCAAACTACCCGTATAACGGGAGGTCTGAACGACAAATAGGAACTCGCGCTCATCACTTTCCTCCGGGCTAATGTCGACGTGTTTGCCTGGAAGCCGACGCAAATGCCTAGGATCCCTAGGAAGGTGATTGAGCACAACCTGAAGATTTATCCTCACGCCCGTCCTGTACGCCAGAAGCCCTAGAAGCAATAAATCGAGTGGCAAAACTTCATTCGATAGGAGATCAAGAAGTTGCTCGAAGCTGGTTTCACCTGGGAGGTGTTTCATCCTAAATGGCTGGCAAACCCAGTCGTGGTGCCCAAGGCTGGCGGGAAGCTTCGGATGTGTATCGACTACACCACTTTAAATAAGGCATGTCCAAAGGATCCATTTCCACTATCTAGAATAGATCAGATAGTGGACTCCTCCTCCGGGTGTGAGCTATTGTGTTTCTTAGATGCATATTCTGGATATCATCAAATACAAATGTCTAAGGAAGATGAAGAGCATACTGCCTTCATAACAGTAGATGGATTGTACTGTTATACTGCCATGCCATTTGGTCATAAAAATGCTGCTTCAACATTTGTGCGAGCTATGTACAAAACATTTGAAGAGCTAATTAGAGACCTGGTGGAGGTGTACGTCGATGACATCGTCGTGAACATCAAGAACAAGGAGTCACACCTTGATAATTTATAAGCTGTCTTCGACAAGTTGCACACCACGCGCACCAAGCTGAACCCGGACAAATGTGTCTTCGGGGTTAGCTCCGGGAAGCTTCTAGGTTTCTTGGTGACTCAACGAGGAATTGAAGAAAATCCGACAAAAATCAAGGCTATAGAAGATATGCGGCCCCCAACCTGCATCAAGGATGTCCAAAAGTTAACTAGATGTCTAGCTGTGCTCATTTGGTTCATGTCAAGACTGGCAGAGCAGGCACTTCCGTTCTTCAAACTCTTGAGGAAGTCCGAACCATTTCATTGGTATGAAGAAGCATAAAAGGCGGTTCAAGAGCTAAAACAACTCCTCACCACACTATCGATCTTGGTAGCTCCGAATCCTGGTGAGCCTTTACTGCTTTACATTTTGGCAACCACCAAAGTTGTCAGTATGGTCCTGGTCACGGAAAGACTGGAGCCACGTCCAGTCCAGGATCCCGGACCCCTCCGAGAGGCTCCGAAGTTACCTGAAAGCGTGCCTGGGCCCCATCCCCCTGACTTGGAACCTCAAGGCAAAATGCCAGGAGATCAACCTCATTCACATGATGAGGTTCGCCTAGTCGCCCAAGATTATTCGGACCCTTCTAGTAAGGTCTGGGTCGAACAAGAAGAAGTTTTTGACCCCTCCAAGAGGGTCCAAGAAGCTCAGCTTGAATGTCCGGACCCCTCCAGAAGGGTTCGGGTCGATGGAGAAGAAGCTCTGGATCCCTCTGAGAGGGTCCAGACCGTCCAGCGCCAAGTGTACTTCATCAGTAAAGTACTCCACGATGCCAAGAAAAGATACATTGATGTGCATAAGCTACTTTATGCAGTTCTTATTGCCTCAAGGAAGCTTCGTCACTACTTCCAAGCTCACAAACTTCTTTTCCACTATGTGCTATTTTGCATAACCCTAATTCTATCGGGAACATTGGAAAGTGGGTAGGGGAACTGACCGAGTTCGATCTCAAATTCGTGTCACGACAAGCAATCAAATGTCAAGCCTTGGCTGACTTCATGGTGGAATGGACTCCCTCTCCATCAAACCCTGGGGGCCACAGTGAGAAGAAACCGGAACCCAAGGTCCCAGTATTTACCGAGCCACACTGGACTCTCTACTTTGACGACTCCGTGCAAAAGCAGGGGGCCAGAGCTTGAATCCTTCTCCTGCCTATGACTAGAGAGAAAGTTAAGTACATGGTTCACCTTGATTTCAAGGCGACCAACAATATGACGGAGTATGAAGCTCTCATCTACGGACTCAAGGTGGCACTATCTTATGGAGTCAAACATCTATTGGTGAAGGGTGATTCACAACTCATCATCAAACAAGTCAAAGGCGAATGCTGTTGTAACAATCCCTAACTAGCTGCCTATCTCCTTGAAGTCCACAGGCTCCACAAGGACTTCGAAGTCCAGGATCTCCACCATGTTCAACGCCTTCAAAATGCTGAAGCTGACGAACTCTCGACGAAGGCTTCAACCGGAGCTCCGGCTTCTGATGGAATCTTCATTCAGAGGTTGTCAAGACCAACAGCTCAGCCTCTCGAAGTGAGGGAAGGGGGCAAGACCAGCACTTCAAAGCTGGCAGTCCCGGTGGCCCTTTTACCATGGCGTCCACCAAGTGTCGTAGGTGCTATCAGGAGCTCCGAGCAACCCAGCATGCAAGACCCAGAAGCTCAAGTTAGCTCCGATGCATGGATCTCGAAGATCCAGAGCTACTTGAAAGACAACATCCTTCATGAAGACAGTGTATCCGCTGACCGGATTGTCAGATTGGCTAAAAGATACACGTTGGTAGAAGGGGATCTCTACCGGCGCGGTGCCAATGACATCCTAATGCGGTGCATTGCAAGGGAAGAAGTGTGACACCCTAATTTTTGCATCATGCATTGCATACATAATCATGCATTAAACATTAATAGAATAAAAGAAAAATAATAAAACATAAAAAATACATATACAAATATGTGTAGCAAAAGAAAAAAATATAATAGCATAAAACATGTATTAGAGAATAAATATAATAATAATAGTATATATATAAATAATACATATAAAAAATAATAAAATAAATAATATATATAATAATAATATTTATATATGTAAAGAAAAAAAGGAAAAAAAAACAACCGTCGGCCAGGCCGATCCGGCCCAGCCAGCGCGACCCCACCCGCCGGGTCAACTCGCCCCAGCACGTGCCCCGCACCGTGCCTGGCCCTGCACCGCGCCTCGCCGCGCTCGCGCCTCCCGCGCGCGTCACGCGCCGCTCGCGTGACCCCGCTCCCGCGCCCGAGCTGGCCCACCAGCACGCGCTGTAAGCGTGCCTGCCCCCATGCGACCCCGCTAGCGCCCGAGCGCCCGCTGCCACGCGCCATGTGCCCCACCTCGGCAGCCCTAGCTAGCACCCCAGGCCAAGTCGGCATGTGGCCCATGCCGAGTCGGTACCGAGCTCGCGCCTATAACCCCCCCCCCCCCCCCCCCCCCCCCCCCGATGCCTTTGTATTTTCGGACACCAAAGGAACCGCAGCGCTGGCCAGAAAGCCCTAGCCGCCGGTAGAAGAAAAGAGAAGAGCAGAGGCTCTGCCAGGGGAAGAAAAGGAAGGAAAAAAAGACGGGTAGAAGAGGAAGAAAAAGAGGAGGGTGTCGTCGTCCGCCGGAGGTCGTCTTCGTCGTCATGACGCCGTCGTCGTGCCGCCAGAGGACTGTTGCGCCATCTACTTCATCTATGCGTCGCCATCGTTCCGCGATCTTTGAAGCCATCACGTCTACGGTAGGATTCGTTTTTCCGATGCAAATTTTAGCAATGTATTAAATCTAATAGACGTAATTTAATCGTAGTTGCACCATAAATTTATTTTCAGCAGCATTAATTCTCGCTAAAACCCCTGTAAACTCGTATGAACTATTTGCATCTAATTAATAAACAATCGTAGTTAATTAATTATTGAACTTTGAATGCATGCATGTCATTGCATGTTGATTAATTTGTGTGCATCATGTTGATTTGTATATATTTTCTTGTATGTGTGATCACGGGTAGAGAGAAGTGCTCAAGAGGTCATGTACGAGGATTTCCAGAACCAAGACTTCGAAGCGCTTGAGCAACTCTATCCGTCGGAACAAGGAAAGTGTCCTTCAAGCATATTGATCCAGTTTTGAAATAAATGTTTTGTTTGCAAAACTGCATGCTTGTGTCAAATTGATGGGAATCCTATGGTATTAAGTTTACTAGATTTGTTTAACCACCCTTGTCACCTGGAATTATGGTAGAGAGTCGGGGTGGGCTTTTTACCTTTTCGCTTCCCTTAATTAATTGGGATGGGAAAACAACACTACACATAATTATGCATTAATGTTATTCTGGTTAATGTGAACTGGTCAATATGATATGGTAATGGGTGATCTAAGTAAGCCTGGTATGTGGATGGGTTAGATGTCATGGTGGTTTGCTTGCTTTTGATCTAAGGACAGGATCATGCGAGAATAAGCCAGGACTACAGTGCCACCACGAGGCAAGTATGGGTGCGGCATAACTGATTAATTAGGGCTTTGCCAGTGCTATTTGGACCATTAAGGATGCTCGAGGAAGGGGTAGTCGGAGTTGGTTTGTTGATAATTGGTGGGACTACCCTGGGATCCGAATAGCTCAAGAGGGGGCCCTTGGTTGAAGATGTGCTAAGTAGGAGACATCGCCACCGGTGAAACCTTAGTGGGGTCTAAATAGGCTAGTAATCCCTTTGTAAAGGCTATTTTGTGATCTCTTGACCATACACCAAAGGAAGTGTAATTGGCGTAAGGGAGGTTCTGTAGTCGCCGACTGGTGATGAAATCACAAACACGTGGGTAAAGTGGCACAACCTCCGCAGAGTGTGTCTAAAACTATCGTGATAGCTGTGCTTCCGGTCACGAGCACCTGGACAACTTCCATGATTAGAGGGAAATTGAGATTTGGGATGGTTATGGTTTGGTACTGGTATTGGCTGGTTATGGATTAACTATGACATTGAATATGGTTAATGGTATGATGGTTATGGATATGGAATATGGATTGGTGCTATGTTATTAATTATGGTTTATGATGGGAATACTTCACATACGTATGACATAATGCTTTTCAAATGTTTTAATGTACTTTTCAGCACTCAACCATTATTACAATCGTCATTTGAATCAGCTACATGTCATACTTTCCACAGTTGCTGAGTACGACATGTACTCACTCTTGCAATCCCCCCAACAGTTGCAGGTCGGGATTGGGAGTATTACGTTAATAATGCGGAGTTCTAGGCCGTGTCTACCGTCAGCTTTGCCTGTGCTGTTGCATGGAGCTGCGCTATACCTTTTGCTTAGCTGCATAGTTGCATATTTAGTTATTTCGGCTGCATTAGTTGAACTTGTCATTAATGATCATTAGAGCTTGTATTCGAGGATAATATGAATTGTGTAATAAATTTGGTTAATTAATTTGCTCTGTGGTAACTGTCTGTATATTGTTTGTGATGCACTTGTATATGTGTGTTGAACATCCTGGGCACACATATACTGCACTTGGTTCATTTTCGAAACTGGGTGTCACAAATTGATATCAGAGCCACAGGTTGACCATAGGACGCAGCCTAAATAGAATGGACACTTTAGAGCACATAGGAGCACTTAGGAATCGATGTGTTTTTGCTTGGAGTGCTGTTTGCTATATATATTGTTTGCTTGTGTGCTTAATAGAGGATTTTGTGATGCTTTAGTATTGCCATGTCCACCTAGGCTAGTATAACTAGTTGTTTAGTTTCATATCCCTTGATGCATTTAGTTGGGGACGTTTCTAAATTCTTACCTATTTCTTTTTTCTAGATTGTGAGGACTCGCAACCAGAGGGATGTCAATGATGAGGAGGAGAACCATGGAGTAACTCAAAACAACAATGGACAAGGACCTGCTCATGGAGCTATCAATATTGAGCAGCTATTCGCTATGCAGAACCAGCTCATACAGACCCTGATACAAACTATGGAACAGCTGCAGGCTGGCAATAACAACAATCAACCCCACACGCCTCCACCGCCACCCCCGCCTCCTCATAACCGATTGGGAGAGTTTATGAGGACTAGGCCATCGACCTTTGCTCAAGCTGCCGACCCTATGGATGCCGATGATTGGGTCAAGTCCGTGGAGAAGAAACTTGCTATTGTCCAATGCAATGATCGGGAGAAGGTGCTATTTGCTTCTCATCAACTCGTTGGAGGAGCTGTGGATTGGTGGGATGCTTATTGCAATGCTCATGAGAATCAATAGAGGATCACTTGGGCGGAATTCAAGAACTTCCATTCTCATTATGTGCCCGAGGGAGTTATGATCTTGAAGAGGCAAGAATTTGATAACTTGAGGCAAGGGAGATCGAGCATGGGTGAATATCAACAAATTCACTCAAATCTCAAGGTATGCGCCTGAGGATGTGAGCCAGGACAGCCGGAAACAATACTTGTTCATGAGGGGCTCGAACAATGAGATCCAAGTGCAATTGCTCAACTGTGATTATGCCAATTTTTAGAAGCTTGTGGACAAAGCAATTGTGGTTGAGAACAAGATTCGTGAGATGGAGCAAGACAACAAGAGGAAGGTGCCATACCAAGGACAACAACAAAGAAGTAATGTGCGCCCTCGCTTCGCGCCTTCTAATGTGCCACACTACATCTCCTCTACTCCTGTACAGTGCCCTGATTATGCACCGCACCCAGCTCAGTTTGTGCAGCAGCGCCCTGTCATGCAATCACCTAGGGCTCCAATGCCTTATGCACCCCATGCTAATTTTCCTGGTGCAAATGTTCAGAACCAAGCTCGCCCCAATAATTCAGGTGGAGTTAAGAAGTGCTATACATGTGGAGAAGCTGGACACTTTGCGCATCAATGTCCTAAGTCAGGCCTTGGTCAAGGAAGAAATGCGTCGAGGCAAAACCCAAGACCCAATGGAGGACAACCGCAAGGAAACCGCAGACAATAGAATTTTGCTCGCAACAATGTGAACCATGTCTCTACGGAGGATGCTCAACAAGCGGATGACGTGGTCCTTATTATGTTTCTCGCAAACTCCAACCCCGCGAGTATGTTATTTGATTCTGGAGCATCGCATTCATTCATTGCATCGAAGTATGTTGTCAAGTATAGTTTGCCTATCTCTCATATGAAGTTTACTCCGTTGGTTAAGTCTCCTAGAGGAGAGATGAGGACAAATATAGTATGTCAAAAAGTAAGCCTTAGAATAAGGGGGGTAGACTTCTCCGCCAACCTCATTATTTTGGATTCTCAAGGATTGGACATTATATTGGTATGGAATGGTTGAGGATGCACAATGGAGTTATCGGATGTGCCACAAAGACGGTGAAGTTGACCAATGAGGAGGGGATCACCATAGAATTTGAAGCAACTCAACATGCACCAAAGCGATTGGAGTTGAATCATATGGACGGTGCCACAATTGAGGAGATTCCGGTGGTGTGTGAATTTTTGGATATTTTTCCGGACGAGTTGCCAGGTATGCCACCTGATCGAGACATTGAATTCGTTATTGATTTAATACCTAGAACTGCACCTATAGCTAAGAGGCCATATAGGATTCCTCCTATGGAACTAGCGGAGCTCAAGAAGCAGATTCAAGAGAGAACATCTGGACCCCTCCGGGAGGGTCCAGGAAGTTCAAGTACACTTCATACAGTCACTGCTCTAAAAGTGTAACTACCTACCCCTGGGTTAGTATAAGATGTATAGCGCACTTATCTTGGTCCCGCACCATAAGTGTGTCCTTGTCTCCCCTGTAATCCGGACCTATAATGAAAGATATTATTGTGTAAAAACAGACTCCACGTGCATTTAATTTTGTACAAGGCTCGATCTATCAAATTATTGTTTTTAACCTTCTTGTCTAAAATGAAAGTTTGAAATTCTTTTTTAGTTTTTGTCCAAGTTATCCATATATGTTAGAAGTTATATTGTTGATCTCTTTGGATCTTAACATGTTGTATAGTGTACTTGCCTGAACGCCAAGCCAACATAGGTTCGCAGTGTGCTATCGACTTAGCCTGGTCCTGCACCCTAAGTACGCCACTCTACCTACACCCCGGCAGGCCTTAGTAGGGTGAGTACTAAAAAAGCATATGGGTCCGGAAAGATTATATCAATATTCTTGTAACCATATTCGAGTTTCGTCGGATTTAAAACTTAAAAGACAATGATAAGTCACAAAAGATTTATAGACAACAGGATGAATTTTACTTTTTTCTTGTATTTAATGTGCAGGAAAAACAAAAATTCATAGCGATGGTGGACAACGCCGGAGGTACTAAGCTCCGACATCCTCCAAGAGGGCCCACCGTCGACAACCCCTGGGGCCTACCTTCAACTATTCGTGCGGCGACATCCGGACATATCAAGTTCCGATAAATCCCAGGGGGCCCACCATCGATGTGTTATATGTTGATGGTAGGTACCGTCGGAGCTATCAAGCTCCGTTAATCCTAGGGTGCCTGCCATCAACGTGTGAGAAATAAAGACTTCAGACCTAAAATCTACAAGTGTGAAGCGTTCAAGTCATCAATATACTGTCAAATCCATTGGTACATGTACACACTTCAGTTGTGCACATATACTAGGGGGCCAACAAGATAGAGTACTTTATATTCAAGACAAAACAACAATAAATGAAGTTCATGGCAAAGTGGATTTCATTAAATCGAAGCATTGGATTACAAAATTGGGATTACAACAGAAGGCAAAAGGAAAAAGTCCTAGCTACTGGAGGATCTAAGTCCTGCAGAAGAATGAGGCGACTTCTTTGACAACTCCTTGGACGCTGGCCCTGGCGGCGTCCTCCTCTTCAGGAACGGGACCTTGGAGCACGAGGTCCAAAGAGAATTGGGGATCTCGGCTTTACATAACACATAAGCACATACTCTATGATGTTTGTAGCCAGAGATTTCCCCTCTATATCCAGTTGGTCCGCAAAGACGTCACCCATCGCGTCGAGTTTGCTACCAGCAACATTGAGGGCCACCAATGCTCGGTCCAAGTCCAGCTCCAGATTGTTCAGACGTACAGGACTGAAGCCTAGTGGTGTCAACGTGTCATTGGCTCGTCCCAAGAAGTCCCATATTTGGATGGACTCAGTCTCCTTGAAGCTCCGCAGCTCCTCCAGTGACTTTTGACGGCCGCAAGCTCTGAACCCTCCTCAGTGAGGCGCTCGACCAATTTGGCATGCTGCTGCATATTGTCAGCAACATGCTTTTCATGATCGGTCAGCTCCATCTCCTGGAGGTGGATGTGGTTCCACCTTTTCGCCAGGTCTTTTTCCCTGCCTCTCACTTTCCATTCCCTGGTGGCAACGTCAGCTTCTCTTTTCGAGAGCTCCTGACCCAGTTTCCAATACTTCTCTTCTTTACTCCATAGATCCAGCTTTTTGCTGCGATCTGCCAAATTCTGTTCACCCAGAGTCAATTTTTGGGTGACCTCCAACTCCATCTTCACAATATCCTCCTGTCGCTCCAAGAGCTTCTCTTCCCTCGCATCAAGGTCCGCTCGACGCTTTAGGAGGACCTCATTCAATTCATTGAGGCTTTCGTGATGCTCATCAGCAGCATCACGCCTCTCCTTGGCTTGTTCAATGATCTCCCTAGAGTTAGCTTTGAGCGCCCTGATGGCAGCCTCTTTCTCTTCCAGCAGCTTGTCCCAATATTCCAACTGGGCCTTTTCCCTCTTAATCCACTCCTTCTAATCAGCCAGCCTTGTCTGTGCAAGCCTGGTCTCGAAGTGGAGTCTATTGCGCCAACACCTCAAGGTGTCGCGCTCCTCCTCCAAGGCTTTGCTCTCCTGATCGAAGGCGAGCTGGACTTGTCAGAGGCTCGAGCAAGCGTTGTCTATGGACAACGCCAGAGGGATAGGCTCTGGACCAGCTGGGATCAACTCCACTGGCTCCAGAGGATTCTCCATCACAAAATTGGGTCCACTCTACAAGGGTGGTCCCCTGAGCTCCTGCAGCACTAGGGCCGCTCTCTGGAAGCTCTTCAGCAGCAGCAGAAGAAGAACCCGCTGGGAGAAGTCCCACCTCCACACCGAAAGTCTACGGCGCTACTTCCGGGTCTTCAATTATCGGCTTTGAGTGTGGAGGACTTGTCACCACCTCTTCAGGCTGCTCCGGCTCTGGTCTAGACACCTCCGGGGCAGCTATCTCCGGGGCAGTGGCTGGGGCTTCATCGAGTGCCCCTACCACCACTGGCTTAGAAGCCAACGCGTCAGTCACATCCAGTTCAACGACCGGAGCTTCAAGCATTTCCGGCCCAGCCATCGAACCTTCAACAACTTCTGGCCCAAGGGGAGGGGCTTCAACCATCTCCGGTTCGATGGCTGGGGCATAAATTGCCTCTGGCTTAGCGGCCAGGACTTCGACGACCTCCGGCTCAAAGGCCGGAGCCTCTGACATCTCTGGCTCTGGTACTGGAGCATCAACCTCTAGCACCGTGGCCAGAGGTACATCTTTGAATTCTTCCCCGTGGTCCGGCGCTACCACGGGAGCTTCAGGCGAGGACTCAAAATCTAACTCCACAACAGCTAGCGCTGGAGGTGCCATGACCTCTGCCACCACTGGAGGAGGAGGCTCTGTGGTCGAAGATGGAGCTTCAGCATGCGCAGCCACAGTCGCTGCAACAGAAGCCAAAGTCCCTGACCCTTTTTTTGACACCCTAGAAATAAAGAGATGAGAAGATTAAAGACACAACAAAAACAAGATCAGCATGTTAAGGCGAGTACACGATGCTTACCTAAAGATGCTACCGCCCCAGTCGCCTCGGAACCTCTTCTTATGAGGCCCGGAGCCAGAGCCCACCAAGTCTAGTGAGACAACGACTTTGGACCTCAACTGGGGACCACTTGCAGCAGCCGGAGTCCTTTCGGCTAGAGCTCATCTTGGTCGGGAAGAACTCCCGGACCTGGAGCTCTTAGCTGGCACTGAAGCCGGTGTTGACTGCCCGGAGCTAGCACCTCTCGAAGACGCCTCCGCTAGAGAAGGTGCAGCCGCAGAAGACCTCCTCCGCCGGGGAGGAGCCGTTGTAGAGGAAGTAGCCTTGACGGACCTCCCATCAGCATGCTTCAACTTTCTCTTCCGGCTGGAGGGTTTGGCTGGCTCTTTGCCCTTGCCCTTGCCGATGTCTTCAACCCTCTGGATCGGTGTGGAGGTGGGCCCTCCTTCGGAAGCTCCGGGGATTAACACCCTGGAAGTCGGACGCCTCTCCACTTCACCAAGGTCATCAAGTGCTGTCATCTTTCTCTGGAGCTCTCTGCAGAACTCTGGCTCCATGTTTAGAGGAAGGAAAGCAGCCAGCTGAACCAAGTCGTCGCCTTCGACATTGATCCCATGCTGAAATTTCTTGAGATGAAGCTTCAGAGCTTCATCATCCAAGTTGCACTTCACACCGGTTTCAATTCGGTCGTCATCCATCACGCTGTTGAGAGCCCAGGCGAGCTTCTCCCTCTTCCTCAGCGAAGCCCATCTGTTGACCAAGAAATTGCAGAAGACAATCTGAGGGGTCACTCCACCCTCCACGCATTCTCAGATCCTGGTTAGGACGGGGTTAAAAGCATCTGACAGCTTCGGAACTACACTCCAAGCGTCGGTATCAATGTTGGGGAGTCCTTGGGGCAGCTCCAACCTCTTGTGCTCCTCCACTGCAATGGTGACCCAGTCCTTCTTCCAGTCATCCCATTTGCCAAAAGGGAATGACTTCAAGTACTTGAAGGGGCACTTCTTGCGCTTGACGAAGTAGTAGAAGCCAAGAAGCTCAGTCCCCTTACAGGTGGTCTGGACCGTCAAGAAGGTATAGAGTAGCTCGATGCCTGGGGAAACACCCACCCACATCTCGCAGAAGTGGACGAAGGTCGCCACTAGCAGAAGAGAATGGGGGCCAAGATGATACAGCTAGAGACCGTAAAAGTCAAGCAGCATTAAAAGAAAGGTTGAAAAAGGTGGGATCAATCCCACCATGACGTACGTAGAGAAGTACACCATATTGCCATTATGCTCCTTCTTGAACGGGAGCTCGCCAGCACGGATCAGGTGGCTGAAGGAGTCACTGGACCACCCCATATAGGTGCGGACCTTCATCAAATCGTCCTTGCTCTTGAGGTGGCTCTTGGGAAGACCCAACTCCATCGCAGCAAAGTGGAGCGAAGGAAGAGAAAGCTAGGCGAAGTTTGGGAGGCTCTAAGCGCAAGTTTGATCGAAAGCGTAAAGAGTCCTCAAACCGCGCATATTTTCCTTCTTAAGTAAGCCTCCGTGATGCTTGGATGGAAACCACAACAAGAGTGGGGTCACATTTCAAAAATCTACCCCGTCCATGACGAATGGATCTGGGGCCACCCCGACGAAGAGATCGAGGTTATTACCCCAGGCGAACCATTGTCATGATGGGCAGCGGGAGACTCAAAGGCGCCACCCTGACAAGGCGCTCAAAACCAATACGGTTTCTATATTGGGAACTGGCAACCTTCAATTGCGTGAGATCCACACTCAAAGATCTCATATGCCGCATTCATAACAAGCCACGCGATGATGGTTTAACCTCGGACCATCGCCCCAACAGCACATCAGATGACTTCTGAAGTTGAAGCACGGGAATCAAGGATGGCCACACCTCTAGTAGAATAACTTATCCCAAAGGGTTTCTCCCAGAGGTGGGCTCGGGGGCCACTATCGGTACCCTGCAGACCGGGTACCCCACAGTACCGCAAGAAGTGCAAGAGAGTTCTATCTGTCAAAGTTGAAGGTTTCCTCAGGCCCCACATGTAATATTACACCAGACCCATATCTCTCATATGGGTAGCTCTGGGATTGACCAATGTAATGTAAATCCAGATCTAAACTCCTAACACAAGGAAGCTCCGTGATCTACACGTGTATAATGACCCCGGACCTAACCTCAAACAGAGGAAAGCTCCGGTACCGACACGTGTA
The DNA here is from genome assembly GCA_036927565.1 of Tuctoria greenei. Classification (NCBI taxonomy): domain Eukaryota; kingdom Viridiplantae; phylum Streptophyta; class Magnoliopsida; order Poales; family Poaceae; genus Tuctoria; species Tuctoria greenei. The sequence goes on along the minus strand of JAYESD010000006.1, from coordinate 96,730,940 downwards.
TAGAGATTCCAGAGCTACCTCCCCGCAAGTGGAAGCTCTGAAGCTACCACGTGTGGAGCCTTCGGACCTTAATCACCAACGAATACATTGGCGGATCTCCTTCAGCATGGACATTCAAGGGACAGTTAAAGCGGTAGTTATAAGACCTGATTATGTGTCTTTAATGTTGTATTAACGACACACGATCAAAGCACCGTTAATAGAGGTAACGCTGCCATTAAGACACGTTTTCACACTATTAACCATGCTTAATACTCATAGACAGTGTATTAGGCTATTAAATACGCCAAGGCCAGATGTCGGTCCAGGCAAATGATGTAATGGTTAGTCCTTGGACTATAAAAGGACTGAGCTGTATGATATAGGGAAAACTCCAAGCTTAGCCATAGACTACGCTTCCCAGCGATTCTCAATACAACAACACACACCCCGTGGAGTAGGGTATTATGCTCAGGCGACCCGAACCTTGGAAATCTCTTAATCTTTGCGCGCCCCAACCGAAACAAGTATCGGGGGAAGTGTTGTTGCTACACTTCGACAGTAGGGATGCCAACAAGTGATTGTGGGATATCTTGGATCTTGAATGCTCTTTAAGTTTCTTGTCCTTGGCCAAGAGATTAATGTAAATGTTTTCTTGATTTTGTGCTTGGCCGTGGACAAGATACTTCAAGGTAGGCTAGTTTAACTTAAATCCCTTGAAATTCCCATAGCCTCCTTGATTACAAGGGTGATGTTGATTCCACCCTTGCCCTCCTTGTTGGTGATAGCCATTAGAGTTGTGTTTGAAAGGAAGAATCCTCATGGGTCTTAACGAAATGATTCCCCAAATGGCCCAAGTTGACATGGATTTTCACAAATCATGTGAATATCCATGGCTTGGATCATCCGACACTTCTCCATTGGCTTGATCTTCATGCTACTCAATGGGAGGTGTAGTTCCATAACTAGCATGTCCACCTTGTTAAATGGTGTGCATGAAAAGCTAAGGGAACTAGAGCATTCATCAATCTACCCCTTGAGTGGAGATCAGATTCTCATCCATGATGAATGAGAATAGGACTACTTCAGCTCAACATGAATGTGGACATGGATTGGTGAAGCCAACCCATGACATGAGTGTTGGATGAAGGGCCAACTATCAAACCTATGATGGAGACAAACCAAGAAGAACTCTTGTAGCCTCCCCCAAGCTTGGGAATGGATGACTTTGACTTCTACTGGAAGCTGATATTATTTTGCAGAAGGCAATGGTGTTGCCTAGCAGACATTTGTTGAGGTACACCTTAAATCATCTTGAAGTTGAGCACTTGCATCCTCGTTGGCTATCCCATGAAATGGGTTAGCCAAAACTACCTTGTTTTCACACAAAAAACGGAAAAAAAAACAAGGGTAATCCTATCTAATAACTATTTGTACCTATAACTTAATCACAAGTTATAGCTATCCTTCACTTCCTTTGCCTTCCCCGCAACGGTGCCAGAAATGCTTGTTGACGTTTCTTACATAACAGATAAAAATCTGCAAGCACACGAAATTTTCATGTAGCATTTCACCCAAGAGTATTACCAAGGGTATCGTATTTATCCCAAAGAAAGGCAATGGAGTAAAGTAGACACTACTCTTATGATCAAGCTATGGGATACTAATCAATTATCAAGACAGGGGCAAGTGTATAATAAGGCTAGTGTGACACACACCTAAGCAATCTATTCTAGAGGGTAGATGGGTCCTAATGGAGATTAGACTAAGAGTCAGGGAGTCACTCCTACAATTCTTCTAATATACATATACATAGCCTAGGTTATATATTAATGATCATATCAATGGTGAATACTTATGGTAAGTTGTTCAACACATTGGGCACGAGCTTACCCCTAGCAATACTAGGGCGACTCCCGCCAAGAGCCTGTGGCATAGCCGAATGTGGAGGATTACCAAGGATATATAGGGCTGCCACCACCTACTACCTACCTCTTCAATTCGTGGGTCTACGAGACCTTCAAAGCTACTTAACTATTCAAGAAACATGCTACCATATTAAGTAAATACCTTAGGAGCCGCGGCACAAGCAATCCTAAGGCAATGACTGACCTAAACATCGTTCAACCAATATTGAAACATAGCATAAGTCATTCATATTAAATCGATCATATCATAGCTAATTAGACTATAGTGGGGGTTTATAGTGTTTATGATTATATTATAATGACATTAGGACATGATCATAAAGACTATACCTGTATAATGACATTTGGACATGATCATAAAGACTATACCTACCACATACATGGAATCTAAAATCAAACAAGAAATGCTTCATCCAAGTATATGAATAAAACAAAACTAAAAATAATATCTTTATTATGCATAAAGTCACAAATATAAGAAAAGATACATGAGTCATATTTTCCCAATTTGGACTTGGGACTAGAGGCTCCTCTCTACAGCCTAACATCTACCTCCACTAAGGAACTAGAAGAACTAGTGTATACAATAGAATGATGCTCAAGTGGTGTGTGTGAAGTGAGAGTAGGGAGTCCTATTTATAGGTGGAGAAGGGTCGGTTCCCACCACCAAATGCCATTAATCAGTCATAATCATCTTCAGAAAGTCGGGAGGAGCCAACACGTGGCGATTGACCGAGTTTAGCGCCAGGACCAAGTTGACCGACTAGGGGGTCGCCGACCTGGTCAGGACTCCATTGGGGAAGTGTTTTCTTTAGGTCCCTAATAGGTGGGGCCCCCTTACTGATATAGGTGATACACTATTGGATAGCCTCGGATACTTCTATTTGTGGGCCATTTGATCCATGTGGTGCCACATGTCAGCGCTTGATTGGCTAGGATGATATTTTATAGGATCCATTCCTTTGTTTCACTTCAATTATGTATAAAATACCTGCATGCACCAATTTCTCCAAGTACAAGTGGAACTAGGTCATTTCTAACTATACATTTGTAAGAAATATTCATTCCTTCACATGATTGAGTTATATTGACAGCTGAAATTGGTATATAACAATCATTAACATGCACGCGGTGCTAGCGTACCGGCACATGACGCTTCTCCCCATACGTGTGGACTCTATGGAAGCGTTGCTGTTACTGTTGCGCTGATCGGCCACAGTAACATCATCGTCAACTCGCTGCTGTGACGAGGATGTGGAGGAGATGAACATGATCATCTACCCGCTATTGTGACGAGGACAAGGAGGAGACAAACGAGGTCGTATACTTCCCCTACATCGACACTATAACACTCTCATTTTCATCCACCATGCATTGCATACATTCTTATACATGTTTAACATTTAGTAACACAAAAAGGAACAAGTTTAAAATGAATTATAACCAAAATAGCAATTAAAAACTTGTATCAGTGCAAACTTGTCTAGATTGGACCACAGACTAGTCCGTTTTACACTCTGTTGTCCTCTGGGCTTATCCGCTTTTGGCACCAGATTAGTCCAAAAATGTTTCTGTTGTTGTCCGGACTTGTCCGTTCCCTATTATAGAATAGTCTGATCTTCAATACTGGAAACTTTCGGAGTTTTCCAGTAAATCCTCATTTTGGTCCTTTTTAAAAATTTGAGAAGACCCCCGGACATGTCTGGCCTCCAACCAGACTTGTTCGTTTGGCTTTTTGGAGTCGTTCAGATTTGTCTGGATTGGCACCTAACTTGGCCGTTCAACTTTCTGTACCATATCGGACTTGTCCCACCCCTAGTGGACTAGTCTGGTGTGCCCGACTCTAATTCTATTTCTTTCTTCCTGATGGGCTTTTAGGTATTTACCTTAAATGGGATCCAAGAATGTCGTGTCCAACCCTGTGGAGCCTATGTGTGATATGCCCACGCCGACCACACCATCAAGTATACTGACTACATCAAGCAAGATGGAACAATCATCAAGTCAAGCTGCACCGGCTCATGTTTTCGATGGACCAATTACTCATAGCCGAGCTAAACAGCTACAACAAAAGGTTCACCATGGAGGATGACAAGGACACGCCGAGACTGAACCAGAGAGGAGAATTACGTTGAACCAGTTCGGCCTGGCAGAACTGTCATGAAGAAACAGTCATATCTCTTTATTTATAGAAGCTGTGAAGGTCCATGAGTACTTGTTAGAAATTTTTTGAAGTCAACTTTCTAATGCCACTAATTGCCGATTGCTTTAGAGCTCCCAGCTTGGCAGCCGAGTGCTTTTGGTGCAGACTGTTTAGAAGACCAATAGTTAGCCTGATATCCAAGTTTCCATGAGAAACTTTATCACTTGACAATATTTCGTGAATCTTGCTACACATAGTCTGAAAGTTTATCAAATTAGCTTTCCAACGCATCTGGTCCCATGTCTTTTGGATGTCCCTAGGTGGAGTTATGATTAAAACACTGAAGACCACTCAAAAAGCCAGAAGACATGCGGGAAATTGATGACCACTGCATGAATGATCAAGCCAGTTGGGCTTCCACCTTCCCACATGGCCTTTTCGTTTCACATCTATTTTTAGACTAGTTGTTGGCATAAATACCCCTCTTTTTGTAAGCCAAGGGGAACTTTTTGATGAATTAAGATTATTCCAGTTATATTTGCAGCCGAGCTGCTTGAGTGTCTTACTCGACCCTTGTTCTTCCTTGTTCTTCTTGAACTTGTGGAGATATCTCTCTAAGATCCACTAATTCGTGCTCTGCGGGTTCCAGTACGGATGCCATGTCTTGTGTGGATTAGCTCCGGTTGTGGTTCTGCGGTCGTTTGGAGATCGAGTCGAAGTCTTCGCGGTTTCGGTGTCTCTCTCCCCGTCGCTTGGTCGCATCCAACCTTGGTCAGATATAAAGCAAGTTATCCGCGCTGTTTTCTACAACAAGTTATCTTGTTCTTGAGCCTCCTGTCGTGAAGATCGGGCCACCCTTCGCCGAACCAAATTCGGTGAATATCATGTGGTAATCAGAGCTATCGTTGTCACGGTAGGTTCATTTTTTTTCATCACCCACCCTCCCACCCTTTTTTTCAATCTGTTACAATTTTCACCATCCACATATTCATCCCTGTGTTTATCTTTTACATATATTTGTTTGTCCTATATTCCAAAGCCTAAAAATAAATACCTATAGCCCTTTTGACGGTACTGTTATCTTGTGTTTGTGTTCTTCCAGTTGCTCGTCACCACCGTTTACATATATCTTTTGTAATTAGCACCCTTGTTAGTGTTAAAAAAAAGAAGAGTAAAAAAAAGAGTCAAAAAAAGAAATAAAGAATAAAGTAATAAAATAAGAGCACAAGTGAAAAGATTCTGAAGAATTTTGTGTTACGGTTGGGTGTTGAAATTTTCAGCTTTCATATCCAAGTTGGTGGTAATCTTGATAGCAGCAGTTTTTTTTATCTTTTGAGCACATCTTTTTCACTTGATTGGCAGTATTGTAGCCCTCCTTGTTCAGCCACCTAAAGCTCCACCAAAAACCTGAACCGGGACTTTCGATTTGTACTCCTTACGGCCTCTTTACCACCTCTGTTGAAGCTGTCACACCAGCACCATCACAGTTCTTGAGATCAGGCAAGAACTTGGGTAAGTAAGAGGTGAGATCGAGTGTGTCCACATATATATATATATATTCTTTTTCTTTTTCTTGCTGCTCCTAACATGGAAGACTCAGATTCAAGTGTTCATGGTGGACACCATGGTAATAGGGAACCCCCTGTCTCACGAGATGAGATGCGTCGCATGGCTGATTCACTCATGGAGGCCATGGGCAGGCTCCTCGATGAGCGTCTTCCCACGGCTGGAGGACGTCGAGCATGTCGTGATCAAGAGGACCGTCATCGAGAGGAGTCCGACGATGAGAATTCTGGTTTCGGCCATGGATCTGGTGGTGGTGGTCGCCATGCTAATTTTAATAATTACCATGGTGGGCGTCGCGCACATAGGCGCAATGCTGATGGTCGCCGCGTGCATTTTCAAGATGAAGAGTTTGAAGATCAAGATCATGAAGAAGGATCTCATGATGATGAAAATCCTTTCGGTCAAGGTGGCAGGTTTGATCGGCGTCATCATCGCCGGCCTGCTGATTTTGAAGAAAGGGAATACCATCGTGGTCGACGTCCTCATGACAACCCAGATAACATCGCTCGTGTCAAATTGAGTATTCCAAAGTTTACTGGAAAGGAGAATCCTAATGAATTCCATGAATGGGCTGAGCAGTGTGATCAAATACTCCGAGTACATAATCTTTCTGCTCAGTGCCGTGTGAATCTTGCTTCGGTGGAACTCTCTAGATACGCTCTTACTTGGTGGAACCAAGTGCAGTAGAATCAACGTGATTTGCGACGCTGATATATTAATACATGGGAGGAGATGAAGCAAGTTATGAGAAGGCGATTCGTGCCATCTAGCTATCAGCGTGATCTCAGAAACCGGTTGCAGATGTTAAAGCAAGGGAAGAGATCAGTTGATGAGTATTTCAAGGATATGGAGCTACTGTTGGTGCGGGCTGGAATAAGAGAAGATGCAGAGTCAACAATGGCAAGATTTCAAGCAGGTCCTAATGAAGAAATTTCTGGTTTTGTGGAGATGTTTCCATATGGTACATTGCAGGATCTTGTTGATCAAGCTATGCGAACAGAAAAGAAGATTCAGCAAGAGCCACGTGGAAAATCTTATGGCAGTTATTCTATTGCTGCCCCATGGCGCAAACAGCAGTCAAGTACTTCCTTTGGTGGTGGACGATCTCAAGGGGCTGCAGCCAAGTCTTCTCAATCATTTGTTCCATCGAAGATGGCAACCTCCACCGCGTCATCACCAACAACTCAGCAGCGACCCGCTGCAAGTTCAGCAGCCCACAACAATGTCTCGGTAGCTACGTCTTCTTCTTGAAGCAGAGAAATTGTATGTCATAAATGCCACGGCCGTGGGCACATTGCTTCCCAATACCTAAGCAAGAGGGCCATGTTGTTGAATGAGAAAGGTGAATGGGAATCCGAGAGTGATCCGTAACATGCTTGACCGATATGTGATGAAGAAATTGAGGAGGAAGGGAATGAGATCCAGCCTGAAGAAGGAGAACATAATTGCTTTATTTCTCTAAGAGTGCTTAGTGTAACAGCAGAAAAGGAAGACAACGGGCAGCGACATAATTTGTTCCATACCCGTGGACTAATCAAAGATAAGGTGTGTCGTATCATTGTTGATAATGGCAGCTGCAACAATATTGCTAGCCAGGAATTGGTGGACAGATTGGGACTGAAACTACAGCATCATCTTAGTCCATACAAGATGCAGTGGCTTAATGATTGTGGTGCACTACGTGTCAATCATACTATGACTGTACCATTCTCTGTTGGAAAATACAATGATCATGTGGAGTGCGACGTGGTGCCTATGCAAGCCTGCCATCTTCTGCTCGGTCGACCATGGCTATATGATCATGATGTCCGTATTTTTGGAAGGACCAACAAGCTGTCTTTTGTGTACAAAGGAGAGCGAATTTCCTTGCTTCCTTTGACACCGGAAGAAATTTCGAAGGATTATATCAGGAAGAAACAGCGCGAGAGCGAGCACCACTTGCGAGTGAGCCACAAAAATAGTAAGGAAGAGTGTCCACAACCAAATAAAACCCCACGGCTGCAAGGAACCCAGAAACCGGGAAAAGAGGGTTTAGTAATGATGGCTAGGAAGGGGGATATCAAAGCATTGAGTGAACTTGATGCCATGTTCTTTGTACTTATGTACAAGGACACCTTTTTTCTACTAATGCCTTACCCTCTACCCTGCCGAGTACTCTTTTGAATGTTTTGCAGGAATATGAAGATGTCTTTTCGGACGAAGTACCACCAGGACTGCCACCTAAGAGAGGGATCGAGCATCAAATTGACTTGGTTCCTGGTGCGTCACTTCTGAACAGGGCTGCATACCGCACCAACCCAGAGGAGACAAAAGAAATTCAGTGACAAGTGGAGGAATTGATGAAAAAAGGGTATGTACAGGAAAGTCTTTACCCTTGTGTTGTCCCTGCTCTTTTAGTGCCTAAGAAAGATGGGGCTTGGAGATTGTGTGTGGATTGCCGCGCAATTAACAACATCACAGTAAGATATAGGCATCCCATTCCTCGCTTAGATGATATGCTTGATGAACTTAGTGGTGCTATTTTTTTCACTAAAATTGATTTAAGAAGTGGCTATCATCAGAACCGTATGAAAGATGGATATGAGCGGAAAACAGCCTTTAAAACAAAATTTGGATTGTATGAATGGTTAGTGATGCCCTTCGGTTTAACCAATGCACCTAGTACATTTATGCGATTAATGAATCATGTGCCTAGAACCTTCATAGGTAAATTTATTGTGGTTTATTTTGATGACATCCTAATCTACAGCAAGACTCTTGAAGAACATGTTGCACATATCCAGAGCGCGCTTGCTGTCCTGCGTAAACAAAAATTGTACGCTAACCTTGAGAAGTGCACCTTCTGCACCGACAAGGTAGTTTTCCTTGGTTTCGTTGTTTCAGGACAAGGCGTGGAGGTGGATGCTGAAAAAGTCAAGGCTCTACATGAATGGATGCCTCCACAGAACGTGAGCCAAGTGAGAAGCTACGTTGGACTTGTTGGTTTCTACCGGTGCTTTGTGAAAGATTTCAGCACGATCGCTGCTCCAATCAATGAGCTGACCAAGAAAGACGTACATTTCAAATGGGGAGAAGCACAACAAAAGGCTTTTGAAGAATTAAAGAAGAAGCTCACAACATCCCCAGTCCTTGCACTTCCTGATTTCAACAAGACATTTGAAATTGAATGTGATGCAAGTGGAGTGGGGACTGGAGGCGTGCTGATGCAAGAAAAGAGATCAATTGCATTCTTCAGTGAAAAGCTAAGTGGTCCGACTTTGAATTATTCAGTTTATGATAAAGAATTATATGCTCTCGTTCGGAGTTTGGAAACTTGGCAACACTACCTTTATCCTAAAGAATTTGTAATACATTCAGACCATGAATCATTAAAACATGTTAAGTGACTACTAAAACTGAATAAACGACATGCTAAGTGGAGTGAATTTATTGAGTGCTTTCCTTATATTGTCAAATATAAGAAAGTTCAAGACAATATTGTAGCTGATGCTTTATCTCGACGTCATGCTTTGATCACACAACTTGATGCTAAAATTCTCTGATTGGAAAGTATAAAGGAATTATATGCCACTGATTCGTACTTTGCTGAACCATATGGCAAGTGCCGTAATGGCAAAGGATGGGAAAAGTATCATGTGCATGATGGATTTTTATTCGCACAAACAAACTTTGTATTCCAGATTGCTCTGTTCGACTTTTACTCGTGCAGGAAGCTCATGCAAGTGGACTTATGGGCCATTTTGGAGCCAAGAAGACGGAGCAAGTGCTGGCCGACCATTTCTTTTGGCCAAAAATGCAACGAGATGTAGAGAGACATGTTCTTCACTGTGAAAACTGCCACAAAGCTAAGTCTCGTCTGAACCCTCATGGTTTATATACTCCCCTTCCTATTCCTAATGCACCTTGGGAGGACATTTCAATGGATTTTGTTCTTGGGTTACCACGGACCAAAAGGGGAAGGGATTCAATTTTTGTCGTGGTTCATCGTTTCAGCAAAATGGCAAACATTTTATTCCTTGCCACAAGAGCGACAATGCTTCCCGTATTGCTGAATTATTTTTTAGGGAAATCGTGCGACTACATGGAATGCCACATACCATTGTGTCGGATCGTGACACCAAGTTCTTGAGCTACTTTTGGAAGACATTGTGGGGCAAACTTGGGACAAGACTGTTGTTCTCCACAACATGTCATCCTCAAACGGACGGCTAAACTGAAGTTGTGAATCGAACACTATCAATGTTGCTCCGAGCTGTCCTTAAGAATAACCTGAAACTATGGGAAGAAATCTTGCCACATGTTTAGTTTGCATACAGTAGGTCAGTACACTCGACCACTAGATTTTGTCCATTTGAAATTGTATATGGATTCACACCCACTGCTCCCATAGATCTCTTGTCTTTACCCATGCAGGAACGTGTGAACTTTGATTCAAGCAAGCGAGCTGAATTTGTCAAGAACATTCATGATAGGGCTCGGGCCAATATTGAAAAGATGACCAAGAAGTATGAGAAGCACACTAACAAGGGTCGCAGGAAATTGTTGTTCGAACCAGGGGACTTGGTTTGGGTGCACCTTCGAAAGGATCGTTTTCCAGAGCTGCGCAAGAGCAAGTTGCAACCCCGGGCTGACAGACCATTCAAAGTTCTACGCAAGATCAACGACAACGCTTATGAAATTTATCTGCCAAGTACTTATGGTGTAAGTACCAGTTTCAATGTGTCCGACCTCTCTCCATTCTTTGGATTGGAAGAGTCGAGGACGACTCTTTTTCAAGGGGGGGGGGGGATGATATGCCCACACCGACCACACCATCAAGTATACCGACTACATCAAGCAAGATGGAACAATCATCAAGTCAAGCTGCACCATCTCATGTTTTCGATGGACCAATTACTCGTCGCCGAGCTAAACAGCTACAACAAGAGGTTCACCAAGGAGGATGACAAGAACATGCCAAGACTGAACCAGAGAGGAGAACTAAGTCGAACTAGTTCGGCCTGGCAGACCTGTCATGAAGAAACAGTCATATCCCTTGATTCATAGAAGCCGTGAAGGTCCATGAGTACTTGTTGGAAAGGTGTTGAAGTCAAATTTCTAATGCCACTAAGTGTCGAGTGCTTTAGAGATCCCAGCTTGGCAACCGAGTGCTTTTGGTGCAGACTGTTCAGAAGATCAATAGTCAGCCTGATATCCAAGTTTTTGTGAGAAACTATATCACTCTACAATATTTCGTGAAGCATGCTACACATGGTGTGAAAGGTTATCAAATTAGCTTTCCAACACATCTGGTCCCATGTCTTTTGGATATCCCTAGGTGGAGTTATGATTAAAACATTTAAGACCACTCAAAAGGTCAGAAGACATGCGGGAAATTGATGACCACTGCATGAATGATCAAGCCAGTTGGCCTTCCACCTTCCCACATGGCTTTTTCAGTTCACATCTATTTTTAGACTAGTTGTTGGCATAAATACCCCTCTTTTGGTAAGCCAAGGGGAACTTTTTGATGAATTAAGATTATTCCAATGATATTTGCAGCCAAGCTGCTTGAGTGTCTTACTCAACCCTTGTTCTTCCTTGTTCTTCTTGAACTTGTGGAGAGATCTCTCTGAGATCCACTAATTCGTGCTCTGCGGGTTCCAGTACGGCTGCCCCATCTTGTGTGGATTAGCTCCGGTTGTGGATCTGTGGTCGTTCGGAGATCGAGTCGAAGTCTTCTCGATTCTCTCCGCGTTGCTTGGTCGCATCCAACCTTGGTCAGGTATAAAGCTAGTTATCCGCGCTATTTTCTACAGCAAGTTATCTTGTTCTTGAGCCTCTTTTCGTGAAGATCGGGCCACCCTTCGCCAAACCAAATTCTGTGAATATCAATGTGGGACCCCACAGAGGCCTCCACTGCCTTAAACTCGAATTCCACCCCAAACCCTACCATCTCCACCCTATATAAACACCCCAACACCCACCCTTTCATCTCTTTGCCACAATTAAAGAAAACCCCTAACCCTAGTTCATGAGAGCCGCCATGAAGGAGAGAGGAGCTCGCAGCCAGGGGAAGGAGGAGGAATATAGGAGGATCAAGCAAGATCGATATTCGTCAATGCATCGACGTCATTGTCAATTCTCCGCCAATTCTTCGTCTTCTTTGGATCTAGACGTCAAGATCTCGAGTTTCGTCGAATCCTCAACCCTTGAACCCTAGGTGTCACGGTAAATGCCTTAGATCTATCTTTTCTACGTAAAATATAGTTCCACATTCATTTTGACTATGCTTTAATTGAGAATTCGCCAAAACCCTAACCATAGCGGACTTGTCCGGTCCAGTGCGGACTGGTCCGATCAACTCTTTGGTCCAGAACGGACATGTCCGGCCTCACTGTGGACTAGTCTGGTCCTCCAAACTTGAAAATTCCTAGAACTTCTTTAATATCTCCCGAAATGACTTGAACTTGTTCTAACATGTATAACTCAATTGTAACTAGTTAGTAATCAATGATATAAACATAAAAACATGCATTACCACATAATTACATTACTCATGCATGTCATGACATATTGAGTAATATATGAACATTTATTGATTGTAATGCGTGTTTTGTATGTTTATTGCACAGAATAGAAGGTGTTGCTCTAGAGGGTGTTGTTGAGGATCTCAAGCAACAGAACTTCAAAGCTTTTGACCCTAATCAGTATCAAGAGCAAGGCAAGTGTTCTTGAAGATTTTGATCCTATTTTTAAATGATTTGGTTGCAAAATTGCATGCTTGTGTCAAATTGATGGAAAATGCATGATAGGTGTTTACTAGTCTTGTTTGTCCATCCTTGTCGCTTAGAATATGTTGCATAGAGTCAGGAAGGGTAATTCTATTGTAACATCCCGGAATTTTCTAACTTGGTTAATTCAAATATAAAAGGAAATTTAAAACTTTTATTTCCAAATCTCTTATTCATGCCATCCGAATCTCGAGGGCGAGTTTCATTTTAAGGAGGTAGAATTGTGACATTCTGATTTTTGAGTTTTGCCAAAAATTTAAATAGGAATTTGAATTTTGTAATAGGAATAAATTGTTTTTATAAAGGAAAATATAAAATATATGCATCTCATCTTGCATTTTGAATTCATTTCTCAAGTATTGAAAATTTAATTACTAGAACAAATACACTAGAAGTAATTTATTTCGAGATAAAAGAAATAGATGAAACTATATATATATATATATATATATATATATATATAATATTTTGATATGATGAATTCATACAAAAAGAATTAAGTGGGGTGAAAAAGAACAAACGTAAAAGAAATAGAAATAAAGCTACAAGTAAAAATTAAGACAAGCACCGGATTAGTCCAGATAATAACTGACTAGTTCGGAAGCCTTTACTGGACAACAACGGACTTGTCCGGTACAATACCGGATTTGTCCAGTATGCACAGGCTTAATCAAATCCCACCCCCCCTCCACCACGGACTTGTCTGTTACAACAACAGACTAGTTCGAAGTCCGTTACTGTAAAATCCAAACTTGTTCGATCTACCTCTCTGTACCGGAACAGACCTGTTCGGTATTAAACGGACTTGTTCGGTATTGTACAGTTTGGTGTATTTTAACACTTCACTATACCGGAGTATAAATAATAAACATAAGTCAACCGCTAGTTTGATCACTAACTACACAAAGAGTCTTGCCGCATGCTAAAGGAATTAATAAAATAAATAAAAAAGAATAATAAATTAATAATTGACAAATAATATGAAAAGGAAACAAAAAGAAAGAAATAAACAATAATTAATAACAATTAAAAGATAAAATAAAATATAAAGAAATGAACAAATAAATAATAAACAACACTAATAAATGAAAGGAAAAATAAATAAATAGTAAACTAATAATATGAAAAGAGAACAAAAAAAGGGAAAATTAAATAGAGGTCAACCGGGCAGCATCCCTGGACGCACGAACAAAAACAAAAAAAAGGAGAAAGAATACCCACCCGGTGGCCAGGTGCCCAGATGTGATACCCGGTTCCGAAAGTGAACCAAGTGAACACATATGTGTGCTCGGGATGTTCAACACACATACGTGAGTGCATTCACAAAAGAGTATACAAAAAAATACCACATAACAAGATTAATTAACTAAATATTATTACACAAACCATATCATCCTCAAATACAAGTTCTAATGAATATTAATGACAAGTTCAACTAATGCAGCGGAAATAAACCAAATAAGCAAACTAAACAGCTAGGCAGCATAAGCGATAGGGTATAGCGCAGCTCCATACAACACCACAGGTAAGCTGATGGTAGACACGGCCTAGTACTCTGCATTATCATCGTTAAACTCCCAGTCCTGAACTGCAATTGTTGGGGGGGATTGAAAGAGTGAGTACATGTCGTACTCAGCAAGTGTGGAAAGTGTGACATGTCGCTGATTCAAATGACGAATATAATAATAGTTGAGTGCTGAAAAGTACATTAAAACATTTTAAAAGCAATATATTACATGTATATGAAATAAACCATCATAAGCCATGTAGTTATAATAAACCAGTCCATATTCCATATCCATCATCATATACCAATATCCATATTAAATACCAAAATTCAATTCATGACCATCTATAACCATAATACCCACCATAACCATCCCAAATCCCAATTTTCCTCTAATCATTTGAGGGTCCAGGTTGCTCATAACTGGGAGCACGGCTATCATGGTAGTTTTAGACACACTCTGCAGAGGTTGTACCGCTTTACCCATGTGTTTGTGATTTTATCACCTTTCGATGACTATAGAATCTCAATTATGTCGTCTCACACTTCCGTAGGTGTGTGGCCAAGAGATCACAAAATAGCCTTTACAAAGAGACTACTAGCCTATTTAGACTCCATTGAGGTTTCACCAGTGGCGATGTCTCCAACTGAGCACATCTTCAACCAAGGGCCCCCTCTTGAGTCGTTCGGATCCCAGGGTAGTCCCACCAATCATCAAAAAACCCAATCCGACTACCCCTTCCCTGAGCATCCTTAATGGTCCAAATAGCATTGGCAAAGCCCTAATTAATCAGCTATGCCGCACCCATAATTGGCCTTGTGGTGGCACTGTAAATCCTGGATGGTCGCTCCATGAACTGGTCCTTAGATCTAAAGCAAGCAGACCACCATAACTTCCAACCCATCCATGTACCAGCTTGCTTAGATCACCCATTGCCATATAATATTTAACCAGTTCATGTCAACTACAATCTCATTAATGCATAATTAAATTAAGTAGTTTAGTTGTTCTTCCATCCCAATTAATTGAGCGAAGCAAAAAGGTAAAAATCCCATTCCGACTCTCTACCATATATTCCAGGTGACAAGGGTGGTTAAACAAATCTAGTAAACTTCCTACCATAGGATTTCCCATCAAATTCACACAGCATGCAGTTTTCCAAACAACACATTTATTGTCAAACAGGATCAATATGCTTCAAGGACACTTGCCTTGCTCTTGCGGTTGATTAGGATCAAAACCTTCAAACTCTTGGTGCTGGAGATCCTCCACAGCACTCTCTAGCGCAAATCTGGCTAATCCGCACAATAAACATACAAGACAAGGAACACAATCAAAGAGTGCATAGATATTTCTCAATATGGCATGATATACATGATTGATGCAAATGCAAGGTAGAACCTTGTTAATAGATTGCTTTTAAATGATCACTATCTAGTTCTAATAGCTTTTAACAAGTTTATATGGGTTTGGATGTGATTAGATCTAATTTTAGAATTAATTCAATAGAAATTAACCAGGAAAATTGGACTAGTCCGCTAGGGACCGGACAAGTCCACACTTTGCGAGATCAGCATATTAGGGTTTTCTAGATCGACGTGAATTTGGAGACTTGGGGTTGAATTCACGTAAGAAAAAGAGAATAGAAGGTATACCAGGTCTTTAGGACTCCAATGAATCGATAAACTTTGAGGTAGCACTTGGATCTTGATGATCTAGGGTTGGTGATGAACTTGGAGATGAATTGGTGATGAAGGACGAAACTTGATGGAGATCTTGATCCTCTTTTCGTTTCCTCCTCTTCTTCTTCTTGCTTGGGATCTCCTCCTCCCTCCTTGATAGTGGCTCTCCACGAACTAGGGTTTGGGTGGGGTGGAAAAGTGGCAAATAGAGGTCAAGCCACAGGGTGAGGTTGTTTATATAGAGGTGGAGGCTAGGGTTAGATGGACTTTGAGTTTGAGATGAGTAGAGGCCAGTTTTGAGTCCCACATGGGCTCTAAAAGAGTTAGGCATGAGAGCCCTAGGCCCACTTAACGTGAAACCCAAGAAACAATTCGTAAAACAAAGAATTAATTCAGAGTCGCGAAATATCAGACAAGTCCGAAAAGGATCGGACTAGTCCGAAGTTAGTCAAAAAGAAATCGGCCAACTCTGGCCAAAAATAGGACAAGTGTGACTTGTCAGAGAGGAAAACAGACAAGTCTGCTGGAACACTGGACTAGTCCGGACAAGTCCAGGGACTTAGCAAATTTTCAAGGATTCTTGGAACACCGGACTAGTCCGCATAAGACTGGAGAAGTCCGAAAGTGTCTAGAGGCATAAACGGACTAGTCCGCAACAAAAATAGACAAGTCTGATCGAGGTCAAAGAGAAATCAGACTAGTTCACACCAAAATCGGACTAGTCCGCACTTTCCAGAATTTTAAGTGGATTAATCGGACTAGTTCCAAATCAATTTTAAACTTATTCCTCTTTATGTGGATTAATGTTAAACATGTATATGAATGTATGTAGGGCAGGATGCATGAAAATGAGGGTGTTACAAACCTACCCCCCTTAAAATGAATCTCGCTCTCGAGATTCGACGCGGAAGAGAAGAGATAGGGAAATTCCTTCTTGAGATCATCCTCCAATTTCAATGTTGATTCTTTTTCTGTGTGGTGCTTCCATTGAAATTTACACCATCTAATAACCTTGTTCCTTGTGTCTCTCTAATTGGTTTCCAAGATTTTGACCGGTTGTTCGGCATAAGACAAATCTGCTCCTAATTCCAATCCTTCCATTGGCACTTGTTGTTTCGGTACTCTCAAGCACTTCTTGAGCTGGGAAACATGAAAGACATCATGGACATCCGCAAGATGAGCTGGCATCCCCAACTTATGCGCTACTTCTCCTCTTTTGTCCAAAATCTTGAATGGTGCGATATAGCAAGGTGCTAGCTTGCCTCTTATGTTAAACCTCTTATGACCTCTCATTGGTGACACCTTAAGGTAAACAAAATCTCCCACTTCAAAGGCTAATTTCCTTCTCCTATTGTCCGCATAGCCTTTTTTCTTGATTGGGCAGCCCTCAAGTTTTCATGAATTATTAGGACTTGCTTTTCGACTTCATGCAACACATCCGGGCCAAATACTTGAGTTTCTTCTGCCTCATTCTAAAATAAAGGTCTCCTACACTTCCTTCCATAAAGAGCTTCATATGGTGACATTTTTAAGCTTGCTTGGTAACTATTGTTGTATGAAATTCTGCATATGGCAAGCTCTTGTCCCTACTTTTCCCATGCTTTAAAGCACAGGCTCTTAACATGTCCTCTAAAATCTGATTGGTCCTCTCGGTTTGTCCATCCGTTTGAGGGTGATATGCTGAACTAAAATCAACCTCGTTCCCAAAGCTTCATGCAATTTTTGCCAAAACCTATAAGTGAAATGTGAACCCCTATCCGAGACTATCTTTTTTCGAAACTCCATGCAAATGTACTATTCTTCCCATGTACAGTTCCACAAATTTCTCTCCATTATAGGTGGTCTTGACGGGAATAAAGTGGGCTGACTTCGTTAACCGATCCACAATTATCCAAATTGAGTTGTAACCGGACTGGGTATGTGGTAAACCAACTATGAAGTCCATATCGATCTCTTCCCACTTCCACTCCGGAATCTTTAATGGTTGCAATAGTTCAGCTGGCCTTTGATGTTCCGCCTTGACTCGTTGGCACACATCATACAATGCTACATATTCAGCTATGTCCTTATTCATGCTAGCCCACCAATAACACGTCTTCAAGTCTTTGTACATCTTTGTACAACCAGGATGAATTAAGTATGGTGATTCATGTGCCTCTTTTATTACTGTCTCTCGAATATACTTCTCATTAGGCACAACAATCCTCTTACCAAGCCATAGGGTGCCACATTCATCCTCATCGAATCTGAATTCTCTCACTTCTTGGGTCCTTTCCTTGATTTCCCGAATTTCCTCATCCTTGGTCTGTGCCTCTCGAATTTCTTGCTCCAAGGTCGGATTTAACTCCATCATCCCCATCTCATTTATGAATCCAAGATTCAATCCTTCAAACTCCTTGCATAACTCGGATGGCAACTCTCGAACCGTGAGTTGATGTCCTTTCCTACTCAATGCATCGGCCACAAGATTAGCCTTCCCTGGATGATAATTGATTCCCAAGTCATAATCCTTGATGAGCTCCAACCATATTCGTTGCCTCAAGTTCAGATCTGTTTGTGTGAAAATATACTTCAAACTCTTATGATCCGTATAAACTTCACACCTATGTCTAAGAATATAGTGTCTCCAAATCTTCAATGCATGTACCACGGCTGCAAGTTTTAAATCATGTGTTGGGTAATTCTGCTCATGTTTCTTCAATTGTCTTGACACATAGGCGACCACTTGGCCTTCTTGCATGAGCACACATCCAAGTCCTTGTGTCGAGGCATCGCAATATTTGTCAAAACTCTTGCTTACATCCGGCAGTACCAAAACTGGGGCTGTTGTCAACCTCTTCTTCAACTCCTCAAAACTGTTTTTACAAGCTTGAGTCCATTGGAATGACTTTCCCTTCATTAGCAATTCCGTCATTGGATTGGCTATCTTGGAGAAGTCCTTGATGAACCAACGGTAATATCCTGCCATCCCAAGGAAACTCTTTATTTCCTTGACATTTTGCGGTGGTTCCAACTTCAACACGTCTCTCACTTTTTTGGGGTCAACCGATACTCCTCCTCGTGAGATGATATGACCCAAAAACGACACCTCTCTCAACTAAAACTGACACTTGCTGAACTTGGCATACAATTGATGCTCACTTAATTTCTGCAATGTAAGCCTCAAGTGTTCCTCATGTTCCTTCTCATCCTTCGAGTAGATCATAATGTCATCAAGAAACACCACAACAAACCTATCCAAGTACTCCATGAAGACCTTATTCATGAGGTACAAAAAAGTACACAGGTGCATTGGTCAATCCAATGGACATCACGGTGTACTCATAAGATCCGTACCGCGTCCTAAAAGCTGTCTTGGGTATGACTGATGGTCTAATCTTCATTTGAATGTATCGGAACCTCAAATCAATCTTACAGAAGACACAAGAACCCTTCATCTGATCAAACAAGTCTTCTATGCGTGGCAAGGTGTACTTGTTCTTGATTGTTACCTTGTTGAGAGCTCGGTAATCTGCGCATATCCTTTGGGATCCATCCTTCTTGTCCACAAATAAAACTTGCGCTTCCCAATGTGAAGAGCTGGGCCGAATGAAACCCTTCTCTAGTTGCTCTTGAATTTGCTTCTTGAGCTCCGCTAATTCCATAGGAGGCATTCTATATGGCCTCTTAGCGATAGGTGCAGTTGCAAGTATTAAATCAATAACCAACTCAATGTCTCGGTCATGTGGCATACCAGACAACTCATCCAAGAACACATCCAAAAATTCACACACCACCAGAATCTCCTCAATTGCGGCACCGTCCATATGATTTATCTCCAATTGCTTTAGTGCATGTTGAGTTGCTTCAAATTCTACGGTGATCCCCTCCTCGTTGGTCAACTTCACACTCTTTGTGGCACATTCGATAACTCCATTGTGCTTCCTCAACTAGTCCATACCAAGTATAATGACCAATCCTTGAGAATCCAAAACAATGAGTTGGCGGAGAAGTCTACCCCCCTTATCCTAAGGCTTAATTTGGACATACTATATTTGTCCTCATCTCTCCTCCAGGAGACTTAACCAATAGAGTAAGCTTCCTATGAGAGATAGGAATACTATACTTGGCAACATACTTCGATGCAATGAAATAATGTGATGCTCCAGAATCAAACAACATAGTCGCGGGGTTGGAGTTCGCGAGAAACATACCGATTACCATGTCATCCGCTTGTTGAGCATCCTCCGTAGAGACATGGTTCACGTTTCCACAAGCATAATTCTGCTGTCCCTGTTTCCCTTGCGGTTGTCCTCCATTGGGTCTTGGGTTTTGCCTCGGCGCATTGCTTCCTTGACCAAGTCCTGACTTAGGACATTGATGCGCAAAGTGTCCAGCTTCTCCACAAGTATAGCACTTCTTTACTCCACTGGGATTATTGGGGCGAGCTTGGTTCTGAACATTTGCACCAGGAAATTTAGCACGAGGTGCATATGGCATCGGAGGCCTAGGTGCTTGCATAACAGGGCGCTGCTGCACAAACTGGGTTGAGCGCGGTGCAAATCCAGGGCGCTGTACAGGAGCAGAGGAGCTGTAATATGGCGCATTAGTAGGTGCTAAGCGAGGGCGCACTTTACTTCCTTGTTGCTGTCCTAGATATGGTGCCTTCCTCTTGTTGTCTTGCTCCATCTCCCGGACCTTGTTCTCAACCACAATTTCTTTGTCCACAAGCTTTTGAAAATTGTCATAATCACAGTTGAGCAATTGCACATGGATCTCATTGTTCAAGCCCCTCATCAACAAGTATTGTTTCCGGCTGTCCCGACTAACATCCTTAGGCGCATACCTTGAAAGTTGAGTGAATTTATTAAAATATTTAACCACACTTGACCTTCTTTGCCTTAAGTTCTCAAATTCTTGCCTCTTCAAAATCATAACACCTTCTGGCACATAATGAGAACGGAAACTCTCCGTGAATTCTGCCCAGGTAATTCTCTCTTGGTTCTCATGAGCATTGCATAAGGAATCCCACCAATCCGCAGCTGCTCCAACTAGTTGATGAGAAGCAAAAAGCACTTTCTCCAGGTCAGTGCATTGGACAATAGCTAGCTTCTTCTCCACGGACTTGAGCCAATCATCCGCATCCATAGGGTCAACAGCTTGAGCAAAGGTTTGCGGCCTAGTCCTCATAAACTCTCCCAACCGGTTATGAGGAGGTAGGGGTGGCGGTGGAGGCATGTGGGGCTGATTGTTGATGTTTTCATCCTGCAGCTGTCCCATTGTCTGTATCATGGTACATATGAGCTGGTTTTGCATAGCCAAAAGCTGCTCAACGTTGATAGCTCCATGAACAGGTCCTTGTCCATTATTGTTCTAAGGTGCTCCATGGTTCTCCTCATCATTAGCATCCCTCTGGTTGCGAGTCTTCTCCATCTAGAGAAAAGCAATAGGTAAGAATTAGAAAACATCTCCAACTATATGCATCAAGGGATATGAAACTAGACAACTAACTAGTCTACGTGGACATGGCAATGCTAAAGCATCCCAAAATCCTCTATTAAGCACACAAGTAAATAATATATAGCAAGCAGCACACCAAGCAAGGACACATCGATTCCTGAGTGTTTCTATGTGCTCTAAAGTGTCCATTCTATCTAGGTTGTGTCCTACGGTCAACCTGTGGCTCTGATACCAATTTGTAACACCCGGTTCCGAAAGTGAATCAAGTGAACGCATATGTGTGTCCAGAATGTTCAACACACATACGCGAGTGCATTCACAAAAGAGTATACAGAAAATTACCACATAACAAGATCAATTAACCAAGTGTTATTACACAAACCATATCATCCTCGAATACATGTTCTAATGAATATTAATGACAAGTTCAACTAATGCAGCGGAAATAAACCAAATAAGCAAACTAAATAGCTACGCAGCATAAGCGATAGGGTATAGCGCAACTCCATGCAACACCACAGGCAACCTAATGGTAGACATGGCCTAGAACTATGCATTGTCATCGTTAAACTCCGAATCCTGACCTACAACTGTTGGGGGGGGGGATTGCAAGAGTGAGTACATGTCGTACTCAACAAGTGTGAAAATTATGACATGTGGCTGATTCAAATGACGAATATAATAATAGTTGAGTGCTGAAAAGTACATTAAAACATTTGAAAAGCAGTATATTACATTGTATATGAAATAAACCTATCATAAGCCATGTAGTTATCATAATATCATTCCATATTCCATATCCATCATCATATACAAATATCAATATTCAATACAAGAATTCGATTCATAACCATCCATGACCATAATACCAACCCTAACCATCCCAAATCCCAATTTTACTCTAATCACGTGAGGGTCCAGGTTGCTCATAACCGGGAGCACGGCTATCATGATAGTTTTAGACACACTCTGCAGAGGTTGTACCGCTTTACCCACGTGTTTGTGATTTTATCACGTTTCGATGACTATAGGATTTCCCATCATGTCGTCTCACACTTTCGTAGATGTGTGGCCAAGAGATCACAAAATAGCCTTTACAAAGGGATTACTAGCCTATTTAGAACCCACTGAGGTTTCACCGGTGGCGATGTCTCCAACTGAGCACATCTTGAACCCATCCACGTACCAGCTTGCTTAGATCACCCATTACCATATCAGATTTAACCAGTTCATGTCAATCACAATCTCATTAATGCATAATTAAATTAAGTAGTGTAGCTGTTCTTCTATCCCAATTAATTGAGTGAAGCACAAAGGTAAAAATCTCATTCCGACTCTCTACCATATATTCCAGGTAACAAGGGTGGTTAAACAAATCTAGTAAACTTCCTATCATAGGATTTCCCATCAAATTGACAGAGCATGCAATTTTGCAAACAAAACATTTATTGTCAAACAGGATCAATATGCTTCAAGGACACTTGCCTTGCTCTTGCGGTTGATTCGGATCAAAGCCTTCAAACTCTTGGTGCTGGAGATCCTCCGCGACACTCTCTAGAACAAATCCGTCTAATATGCACAATAAACATACAAGACAAGGAGCTTTTAAATGATCACTATCTAGTTCTAATAGCTTTTAACAAGTTTATACGGGTTCGGATGTGATTAGATCTAATTTTAGAATTAATTCAACAGAAATTAACCAGGAAAATTGGACTAGTCCGCTAGAGACCGGACAAGTCCGCACTTTGCGAGATCAGCAGATTAGGGTTTTTTAGATCGACGTGAATTTGGAGACTTGAGGTTGAATTCGCGTAAGAAAAAGAGAATATAAGGTATACCAGGTGTTTAGGACTCCAATGTATCGTGAAACTTTGAGGTAGCACTTGGATCTTGATGATGTAGGGTTGGTGATGAACTTGGAGGTGAATTGGTGATGAGGGACGAAACTTGATGGAGATCTTGATCATCTTTTCGTTTATACTTCTTCTTCTTCTTGCTTGGGATCTCCTCCTCCCTCCTTGATGGTGGCTCTCCACGAACTAGGGTCTGGGTGGGGTAGAAAAGTGGCAAATAGAGGTCTAGCCACGGGGTGAGGTTGTTTATATAGAGGTGGAGGCTAGGGTTAGATGGACCTTGAGTTTGAGATGAGTAGAGGCCGGTTTAGAGTCCCACATGGGCTCTAAAAGAGTTAGGCACGACGTCCCTAGGCCCACCTAATGTGAAACCGAAGAAACAAGTCGTAACACAAAGGATTAATTCGGAGTCGCGAAATATCGGACAAGTCCGAAGTTATTCAGAAAGAAATCGGACAAGTCCGACTTTAGTTAGAGAGGAAAACGGACAAGCCCGCTGGAACACCGGACTAGTCCAGACAAGTCCAGGGACTTAGCAAATTTTCAAGGATTCTTGGAACACCGGACAAGTCCGCATAAGACTGGACTAGTCCGCAGCAAAAATGGACAAGTCGGATCGAGGTCAGAGAGAAATCTGACTAGTCCGCACCAAAATCATACTAGTCCACACTTTCCAGATTTTTATGTGTGGTTTTGTTCCAAATCAATTTTAAACTTATTCCTCATTATGTGGATTAATGTTAAACATGTATATGAATGTATGTAGGGCATGATGCATGAAAATGAGGGTGTTACACTAGAAGGAAAAAAAAAGAAAGTCAACTGAAGCCTGGCGGCACCGCTAGGGTAAACAAAAAATGCTGCAGCTGGTTAGAGTCGAGTCCGTCTTTGCTCCTACTTCCGCGCCAGGCGTGCGCCCGCCGAGCGGCCGTGCACGGGATTCCATCTGGACTCTTTCGGGAAGTCCTGGCTGCACCCTTATTAAAGGCACCGTATCCATGAGTTTTCTACCGAGAGTCGCATCGTTCTTTTTTTTCTACCGTGAGCTCCCGCCGAAGCCAACCGAGGCCCTGCTGCGCAGCCGCACAAGAAAAAAAAACTAGCGCCCCGTCTGTGCCAAGCGCGCAGCCCTAGCACCCTAGCGCGTAGTCAGATCAACGCCACCAAGTGACGTGGCGCCCTCCTTTGTCGGATCTCTACTGTCGCATAGCCGATACATTAACATTGTCTTATTCGTCTACATCACGACACCGATATTCGACAGAGTCGCTATGTCGCCGTCGTATCTTCGCCCGAGGATCGTTGCGCTGTCTACTTATTCTACACTACGCCTCCGTCCCGCGACCCTCAAAGCTGCTGCACCTACGGTACAATACATTTTTCGAGACGAATTTTAACAGCATAATAGATCTAATACCCGAAATTAAATCGTAGTTGTACCTATTTTATTTCAACAGCAAAACAATTATCGCTAAAACCCCGTAAACTTGCATGAACACATATGAACTAGTTGTATCTAATTCATAAACAACATTAGATAATTGATTATCAAACTTTGCATGCATTCATGTCATTTCATGTTGATTAATATATGTGCATTGTATTTATTTGCATGTGTCTTCTTGTATGTGTGTGATTGTGAGTAGACAGGTACACTCAACTGGTTATGATCGAGAAGCGAATATCTGAGAATCTTCATATGCAAGACTTTGAATTGCTTGAGCTACTGAATTTTGGAATATAAAGGCAAGTGTCCTTGATCATTTTGATCCTGTTTTTAAATGTTTTGTTTGCAAAACTGCATGCTTGTGTCAGATTGATGAGAAATCCATGATAGATGTTTACTAGACTTGTTTGACCATCCTTATCGTTTGGAATATGTTGTAGCGAGTTGAGAAGTGTTTTTTACCTTTTTGTTTTGCTCTAATTAGTTAGGATGGAAAAACAACCAAATGTCCTAACTATGAATTAATGAACTTATAATTGAGGTGAATTGATGAACATGGATAATTGGTAATATGGGACTTAGGAGATCTAAGCAAGCATGGTTTGTGGATTGGGTTGGATGATATAGGGGTTTGCTTGCCTTGGATCTAAGGCCAGTTCATGCGAGAATAAGGCAGGAATACAATACCACTAAAAACCCAAGTATGGGTGCGGCTTAGCCGATTAATTAGGAGTATTACCAGCATTAATTCATATCATTTGGGGGAGCGAGAAATGTGAGTCAGTTGGGTTTGCAATAGTGGCGGTACTGCTCTGAGATCCAAACATCACATGAGGGGAGCCTTGGTTGGATGTGCTTAGTTAGAGGCATCACCAACGATGAAACCTTCATGGGTCTGAATATGCTGGTAGTCCCTTTATAAAGGCTATTTTGTCATCTATTGGCCACACACCATTGAAAGTGCGTAATTCACGGGCATAATGGAGGTTCCTTCGTCATTGAAAGGTGATGAAATCACGAACTTGTGGGTAAAGTGGTACAATCTCTGCAGAGTGTTAAAAACTATCATGATAGTCGTGCTCCTGATCACGAGCATCTGGATGACCTACATGATTAGAGGAAACTTGAGAATTGGGATGGTTTGGTTATGGTTATGGTTTGGGTTGTGATAAATGGACATGGTTGATGATAATGGTAAGAATCTGGTATGTGGATGGATAAATATTGATGGAGGCATTATGATGGTAAATGATGGAGTTGGACTCATAATTGGTAATTATTTGGGATATGATGGAATTAATTCACATAGACATTGTAGGATACTTTTTACATGTTTTAAATGTACCTTTCAGCAATTAGCCATTTATTATTATTCCTTGTTTAATATACATGTCATTATTTTCCCACACTTGCTGAGTACAACATGTGCTCACCCTTGCTATTCCAACATTAATTCAGCTACAAGAAATATTTTGGAGGTCAATGTGGAGCACTAGACGTGCGTACTACTGTTGATTGCCTGTGGAGTTGAATAGGCTAGATTATTTACCACTGCAATAGAATTAAGATATATTTATTATTTGTGATATGGTTAAATTTTGATTATCATTTGTGATGTTGATGTGTATGTATGAAGCAACATCCTGGGCACACATATACTGCATTTGGTTCATTTTTCAGAACCAGGTGTCACAAATTGGTATCAGAGCCGTGTTGACCGTAGGACGCAAGATTAGGTAGAATGGACACCACAACGCACATATAAACTATTTTTTAAAAAGCTATTTTCGAATTGCTTGCTGCTGCATTTTATTTTTGTTGATTCAGCCACTAGAAAATTTTGTTTCCTATCGTGTCTATCTTGCTAATTCAGCTACACCTTGAGTTGCTTGCTGCTGCGTATATTATGTTTTTCTTATTAATATTTCCTTGAAAAATGTATGTATTTTTGCTGATGCAATACCTTGAATATTTGCTCTTTGCTAACTGCTGCAATTCCATCCTTTTTTCTCTCTTTTTTTTTGCTGCTGCACACCCTTTGTTTTTCCCTTCTCTTTGCTGCTGCATTTTAAAACATTCTCCACTAAATATTTTTCTTATTCTCACATGTGTTTGCTTCTGCGCTAAAATTGATTTTATTTTCCGCTTCTTCCTTGCTGCCCCATTCTTTTTTCTTGTACTTCCTTTGTGCTGACATTTTCATGTAGACATCTTACACCGAAAGCACATAGAGCATGAACAATCAACCCATAAGGATCACCACACCATTATTAGTTGTTTCAACAAGGACATAGAAGAAGTAAAATCGAACGAGAATTGTGAAGCATAGACTTCAAGATGAAGACCTTC
The DNA here is from genome assembly GCA_036927565.1 of Tuctoria greenei. Classification (NCBI taxonomy): domain Eukaryota; kingdom Viridiplantae; phylum Streptophyta; class Magnoliopsida; order Poales; family Poaceae; genus Tuctoria; species Tuctoria greenei. The sequence goes on along the minus strand of JAYESD010000006.1, from coordinate 96,704,270 downwards.
TGGACAGAGGAATGGAGAGTTGAAGGTTGCATCTTCGTCGACAATCAAGTTCATGTGATGCATGTCACCAGCTGAGGAGCTGCTCGTGAAGATCTGGCAAGCCGAAATCATTCCTCACCCCACCTAGATTGCCACCTTGAACCTATCTCAAGCACCTATATAAAAAATAGGATGCCTTCACCATTTCATAGCTTTATAATGTTATAACTCTTAATTAGAATTTAAGTATACCCTTGAATAAGATGTAATAAATGCTTAGTTTGTTTGTGCGCTAGATTAGGTGTGGTGATGACTATTTGATTGCTTGCTTGTATGTTTCTGTCTTTGGATGTGCATTGTTGAACACTTTAATATATATCCACATCATCATCTATTAATGCATAACTTAGGATCATATACATTGATGCATGCATACAGGTTGAGATTCTTTCTATCTTCCTTCATTCTCGTCTCTACTCCCGAGGGAGATGGTCACCACTAGAAGAACCACTATCCCAGACGAAGTTACACTCCCGCGGAAGATGGTCACCACTAGAAGAATCACTATTCTGGACGAAGTTACATGAGAGCTTGAAGATGTTATCAGGAGTTTTTTTTATCACTTCTCCAATCCATCCCTACCTGGAGGACGAGGTTCCTTTTAAGGGGATAGATTGTAACATTCCCGAATTTTCAAACTTGGCTAATTCAAATATAAAAGAGAATTTAAAATTTTTATTTCCAAATCTCTTCTTCAACCCATCCGAATCTTGAGGGCGAGATTCATTTTAAAGGGGTAGAATTGTGACACTCTGGTTTTCGAGTTTTGGCAAATTAAAAATTTAAATAGGAATTTAAAATTTATAATAGGGAGAAATTATTTTTATAAAGGAAAATATAAATTATATTCATCTCATCTTGCATTTTGCATTCATTTTTATGTATTGAAATTAATTGCCAGAACAAATACGCTAAAAGTAATTTATTTGCCACAATGATTATGAGATAAAAGAAATAGATGAAACTATATATATATATATATATATGATGAATTCATGCAAAAAGAATTAAATGTGGTGAAAAAGAACAAACGTAAAAGAAATAGAACTAAAGATACAAGTAAAAATTAAGCCAAGCACCAGATTAGTCCGGATAATAACAGACTAGTCCGAAAGCCTGTACTGGACAATAACGGACTTGTCGGGTACAATACCGGATTAGTCCGGCATGCACAGACTTAATCAACCCCCCCCCCCCCAATGGACTTGTCCGTTACAACAACACACTAGTCCGAAGTCCCTTACTGTACAGTCCTGGACTTGTCCGATATACCTCTCTGTACCGGAACGGACTTGTCCTGTATTAAACGGACTTGTCCAGTACTTTAGAGTTTAGAGTATTTTAACACTTCACCATATCGAATGTATAAGTAATAAACATAAGTCAATCGCTAGTTTGATCACTAACTACACAAAGAGCCTTGCCACATGCTAAAGAAATTAATAAAATAAACAAAAAAGAATAATAAATAATAGACAAATAATATGAAAAGGAAACAAGAAGGAAAAAAGAAACAAAAATTAATAACAATTAAAAAATAAAATAAAATATAAAAGAAAGGAACAAAGAAATAATAAAAAAGAAATAATAAACAATACTAATAAATGAAAAGAAAAATAAATAAATAGTAAACTAATAATATGAAAAGAGAACAAAAAAAGAGAAAATTAAATAGAGGTCAACTGGGCAGCAGCCCTGGCTGCACAAACAAAAAAAAAAAGAAAATCCACCGGCTGGCCAGGTGCCTAGAAGGAAAAAAAGTCAACTGAGGCTGCCAGCACCGCTAGGGTAAACAAAAAAAATTGCTGGCGCTGGTTAGAGTCGAATCCGCCTCTGCTCGGACTCCCGCACCAGGCTTGCGCCCGCCGAGCGGCCATGCACTGGATTCCACGACACTCCTCTCTAAAGCCCTGGCTAGCGCCCCGCCTGTGCCAAGCCGCGCAGCCCTAGCAACCTTGCGCGTAGTTAGATCAACGCCACCAAAAGACGTGGCGCCGTCCTTCGTCAGATCTCTGCCGTCACATCGCCGGTACGTTAATGTCATCTTTTTCGTCTAAATCATGATACCGATATTCGACGAAGTCGCTACGTCGCCGTCGTCTCTTCGCCGGTGGATCATTACGTCTTCTACTTCTTCTACACTACGCCTCCGTCCCGCGACCCTCAAAGTCGGTGCACTTACTGTAGGATACGTTTTTCCAGACGAATTTTAATGGCGTAATAGATCTAATACCCATAATTAAATCGTAGTTGCACCTATTTTATTTCAGCAGCAAAACAATCATAGCTAAAACCCCCATAAACTTGCATGAACACATATGAACTAGTTACATCTAATTCATAAACAACCATAGATAATTAATTATCGAACCTTGCATGCATTCATATCATTGCATATTGATTAATATGTGTGCATTGTATTTATTTGCATGTGTTTTCTTGTATGGGTGTGATCGCGAGTAGACGGGTACGCTCAACTGGTTATGATCGAGAAGCGAATATTCGAGGATCTTCATAAGCAAGACTTTGAATTGCTTGAGCCACTGAATTGCGGAATATAAAGGTAAGTGTCGAAGCGTACGAACGACACTTATCCCGGTACTACTAAATTGTAGCTCGCGGAGGTTTTTGTATCGGTTTGGGCGTGTGGAGATCTTAGGCAAGATGATGAAACAAATGATTTACGTTGTTCGGCCCGCCTTAGCGTAATACCCTACTCCACGGGGTGTGTGTTGTTGTATTGAGGATTCTCTAGTGCTTGTGTGTGTATGTGCATAGTCGTTTTGTATCGTGCAGCGCATCCATTTTATAGACCAAGGGATGGCTGTTACATGAGTTGTCTGGCCCGACATGTGGCCTCGGTGGTTATTATTGCCTAATACACAATTAAGTGTGTTTAAGCACCCTAATAGTGTGATAATGTGCCTTAATGGTGGCGTTACCAGTATTAATAGTCTTCTGATCGTGCGCCATTAATATTGTATTAATGGCGAATAATCAGGCCTTGTAACTGTAGCAATCACTGTCTCTTGAATGTTCGTGCCATTGAAGATCCGTCAATATTCACGCTGGTGTCGTAGGTCCGGAGGTTCAACACGTGGCAGATCCGGAGCTTCCCCTCGAGGGGAGGTAGGTCCGGAGCCGCTACACACATGGTGGCACTGGAGCTTCCCTCTACTGGGAGTTAGATCCAGAGTCACTGTGCACGTGTCAAGAACGGAGCCCCCTATGTAGGAAGTTTAGCTCCGGTCTTATATTACACGTGGTAGTGCCGGAACTACCCATATGAAGGAGGCAGGTCAAGTGCCGGGTGACACGTGGGGCCTACAGAGGTCTTCAACTTCGACAGGTGGAACTCCCTTGCACTTCTTTCGATATCATGGGGTATCTGATACACAGGGTACCGAAAGTGGCCCCGTCCCCACCTCTGAGAGAAACCCTTTGGGTTAAGTTATTCTACCGGAGGTGGGGCCATCCTCGATTCCCGCACTGCGACTTCAAAGGTCTTCTGATGTACCATTGGGGCAATGGTCCAGGGTTGAACCCTCGCCACGTGGCTTGTTTTGAATGCGGCAGATGAGATCTTTGAGTGCGGATCTCACGCAATTGAAGGTCACCGGTTCCCAATACGAAAACCGTATTGGTTTTGAGCGCCTTGTCAGGCAGCCGCCCTCGGGCTTCCCGCCGCCCATCAAGACAACAGTTTGCCTGGGGTAATAACCTCGACTCCTTCGTTGAAGTGGCCCCTGGCTCATTCGTCATTGATGGGGTAGATTCTTTGTAATGTGGCTTTGCTCTCTATGAGGTTTCCATCCAAGCGTCGTGGAGGCTTACTTAAGAAGGAAAGTCCGCACAGTTTGAGGACTCTTTACGCTTTCGATCAAACTCGCGCTCAGAGCCTCCCAACCTTTTCCTAGCTTTCTCTTCTTTCGCTCCACTTTGCCGTGATGGAGTTAGGTATTCCCAAAAGTCGCATCCAGAGCAAGGATAATCTGATGAAGGTCCGGACCTTCATGGGGTGGTCCAGCGACTCATTCAACCACATGATTCGGGTCAGCAAGCTCGCCTTCAAGAAGGAGCGCTGTGGCGAGATGGTGTACTTCTCAGCGTACGCCATGGTGGGACTGATCCCACCTTTTCATGTTTCAACTTGATGCTACTGGACTTCTATGGCCTCCAGCTTGAAAGTGCATCTAGGAATCACTTGCGGGTTTTGGATGATTTATGACAACCAAATGAGATCCTAACCACTTTGTTGAGATGTGCACATGTTTTAATGTAAAAATAAGCAAAGTGCCAAAAAGAAGGGAGAATCAGGAGCAATGTGGAGAGGAGCTCAAGGAACAAGTGTAGTAGATCATTGTGTGTGGAGTGTGTTAAGGAGACACACCCCAAGAGTCAATCACAAATAAACACACACATTGCACAAATTTATACAGGACCGAACTAGTCCGACTGACACCGGACTAGTCCGATATCTCTCTCTGCACAAGATCGGACAAGTCCGATATCACCATGGACTAGTCCGATATCTCTCTGACTAGAATCAGACTAGTCCTCCCCAGTGCGAACTAGTCCTCAAAGCACTTCACAAGTTGCACAAAATTGGACAAGTCCAATCACACCACAGACTAGTCTGATCATTCTGATCTAAATCGGACAAGTCTGATATTGGCACGGACTAGTCCGAAAACCCTCTGACCTAAATCGGACAAGTCCTCCAAGTGCGGACTTGTCACCAAATTCACTTAGGGTTCACTGATTCGGACAAGTCCAATGACTATTGGACTAGTCCAAATATTTCTAGAAGCAAAATCGGACAAGCCCGCTCCTAGCTAGACTAGTCCGATATTTCGGGACACTTAGGGTTTGCTACACTTAGGGTTCACCACGGACTAGTCCGATCTTTCTAAACCCTAACGGTCACTTTTAGAAACCCCATATAAATAGAGGTGCACGACCCAACTTTAATTTAACTCGACCCCCTATGCCATCACACCTCCCAAGAGCCTCAAAACACATCTCTCCACGAAATCAAAAGCCAAAAAGATCAATCCCTTGAGGATACACCTTGGAACATTGGAGAGACACGATTTATCACTCTTGAGCTCTTGGTTTGATTCCGTGTCATACTCCTGTGATTTTCATTGTAATATATTGAGTGTGTTCTTGGTGGAGTTGTCATTGTAATCTAGGGGAGCCCTCAACGTGTGAGAAGGCCCCTTGAATTCAGTTATTTACCCTATGTGATAAGAGAAGAGGATTGACCTTCGTGGCAATCCGATGAGGGTAGGGTTGGAGAAGACTCGGTCCTTTTATGGACTCCTCAACGTGGATGTAGGTTGCCTCTATGGGAGCCGAACCACGGGATAAATTGTTTGTGCTCTTGCTTTGTGTTCATTGTTCCTATTCTTAACATCAATCTAGGGTTTCAATCAATCTTACTCACTTAACATTGAAACAACAAATACAAGATTGACATGTGATATACTCTAGCTTATAATCTTGCAACACATCAATTACAAGTATATTTCCGCTGCATGCACCCTAGAATCAAATTAATCGATCAAATTTGATTAACCTAGTCGGTACACACCGGACTAGTCCGCACTTTACCGGACTAGTCCGATATCTCGAGTTTTGATTTGGTGGTTAAGTGTTGCAGGTTCCAACAAAGTTGAAAAAGGCCTATTCACCCCCCCCCCCTCTAGGCAACATTCAATTGGTATAAGAGCAGGTTCTTCATGAAAGAGACTAATCGCTTGAAGAGATCATGTCGGACATGAAGGACGTACACAAGAGCAACAACCAAGAGAAGGTTGATGATGACAAGAATCAGAAATTGGAAAAGCTCGTCGAAGCCATTCAAGACTTTGAGGATGACGATGAGGAGACGCTTCAACTAAAGGCGCTCCTAAGAAATAAGACTCTTTCCAAAGGGAATGTGAAAGTCGAAGACGAGAAGAAGAAGGAAGGGAGTTGTCACACCGACTACTCCCGATATACTTTTAACTACGATCGTCTAAATTCCAACAACAATCATTATTTGTCTATCCCTCTAGGAAAAGCCCCACATTTTGATGGAAGTGATTACTCAATGTGGAGGCAAAATATGAAAATGCATTTAATCTCTCTCAATCCAAGTTTGTGGCATATTGTGTGCATAGGGATAGATATCCCGGACGACGATGAAGAGCTCACACCAAGCCAAGAGCAGACAATTCATCGAAATGCTCAAGCCACGACAGTCATTACCTCTTCGCTTAGTCGGGACGAGTTCACCAAGGTGGATGTACTCGATAATGCAAAGGAGATCTGGGACACATTGCAAACTGCACATGAAGGTGATCGTCATGTGCATGAAGTGAAGATCAAAATGATCGAGGGCGAATTGGGAAGATTCGCAATTGAAAGAAGATGAGTCACCTCAAGATATGTACAACAGACTTAAGACGCTTGTCAACAAGGTTCGATCATACGGAAGCAAGAAGTGGAACGACCACGAGGTGGTGAAGCTCATCCTTAGAGCTTTCATGCCTCGCAACGTCACCTTATGCTCCATGATTAGAGAAAGCCCCGGATACAGGAGAATCACTCCGTATGACTGCTTGGAAAAATTGTCAATTTTGAGATGATGGAAAAGCAAGCGAAGCATGTCAAGAAAATTGCCGACCTTACCTCGGCAAAGAAGAAAGGGGTTGCCTTGAAGTCCACCCTCAAGCACTTATTTAAATAATCATGAGAAGCTCAACTAGAGGAAGACGGTGACGATGAGAGCAGTGAGTTGGATGAAGATGACATGATACTATTCATGAAGAAATTCAAGAAAATGATGAAGAAGAGACAAGGCGCCAAATCAAGTGAAGGAAAATACAAGGAAAGAACAAAGCCAAAGTTGAGGCGGGCATGCTATAATTGTGGTGAGTATAGCCACTTTATAGTTGATTGCCCATATGAAGAGAACAAGAAGAAGACTACAGAAGCCAAGCCTCAACTCAAGAAATTCTTCAAGAAGAAGAAACAAGCCGAACAAGCGCACATAGGGAAAGAGTGGGACTCAAATGATGAGTCCTCATCATCAGAAGAAGAAGAGATGGCTAGCACAGCCATCGAGAAGACATCCAAGAAGTCTACTCTCTTCCCTACACTCGGCGCATGGAAGGGGAACTACACTTGCCTCATGGCAAAGGAAGGTAAACGCAAGGTAACAACAAAACCCTCCTCCATGCATTCCTATTCTAGTGATAGCGACATTGCTAGTGATAATGAACATATGCTTATTGGATTAGATAAGAAAATAGCTACTCAAATGAAATTTCTACTTGATCAACTTGTTGAGAAGGAGAGGTTAATACACCGTCAAGAAGACATGATTGTCTCCCAAAAGGAGGAATATGTCAAACTTGACAAACTTTTAGAGCTTGAAAAGGAGCGAAGCAAGTCACTAGAGGTTGAGTTAGCTTCAAGTAAGGAAGATCGCTTGGAGTTAAACGACTCAAATGCTGCAATCAAGGAAGAACTTTCTAACCTAATCAAGATTAACAAGATCCTTGAAGTGCAAGTTGAGTCACTCAAGCAAGGTGACCCTTCATCCTTTTCAAGTTCACCTTCTCAACCCATTAAAACTGAAGTTGCTTCTACTTGTACATGTGGTAAGGTTGACACCAGTTTGAAAGACAAGCCAACCTCTACCAAAGACAAGCATCCTGCACAAAAATGACATATTTGAGAAGGAGAAGATCAAATATGCACATAGTGCATACTTGATCACAAGACCTCCAAATGTCAAATATGGCATTGGTTACTCTCATGGTGAAAAGCAACATGCTACAAGACATAAGAATAACAAGGATAGCAATGTCTTTGTAAGGGGAAGACCCTCTCAAACTAGAAAGTCCAAGGTTAAAACTTTGAACACACATGAACACCGGACTAGTCCGGTCGGGGTCCGGACAAGTCCGGTCCTCCGGACAAGTCCGTTCTCCCAGACTGGTTCGGTTTATAAACAACAACGACTTCTATTCAGAACCTTTGATGCATCTTATGTTTTAATGAGAAGTAATCATGGAAAAGTTTATGCTCATTATGTTGGGCCACGCCATGAGAACACCAAATCTCATGTGTGGGTGCCCAAATCCCTTGTGACTATCCAAAAGGACCCAAGCAAGCTTGGATACCTAAAACCAAGGCATAATTTGTTTTTGCAGGCCTATTCCTCCGGTGGATTGAAATGGGTGCTAGATAGTGGCTGCACCAATCATATGACCAGAGAAAGAAGTATGTTCGTTGAGTATGAAGCAAATGAGGATCCAAACGAGGGAATCTATTTTGGAGACAATAGTCAAGGAAAGGTGCCCGGTACCGGTAAAATTGCCATATCATCTAAACACACTCTTTCTCACGTATTACATGTTGATTCCTTAGATTATAACCTGCTGTCCATATCTCAATTATGTGAAAAAGGTCATAATTGCTTGTTCACTAACGAGGGTGTGACCGTCTCTAGGAGGAGTGATGGTTCCATTGCCTTCAAGGGTATGCAAGACAGCAAGTACCACACCCAAGAGTACACCAAAGCATCCAAAGGGATCACCCAATCGACACCATCATCAGCGAAATCCAAAAGGGAGTAACTACTAGATCTTGCATAGCTAATTTTTGTGAGAATTACTCATTTGTGTCCTTTTTTGGAACCATGCAGGGTTGAGGATGCATTGAAGGATCCGGATTGGATAGTGGTCATGCAAGAAGAACTCAACAATTTCAAGAGAAATGAGGTGTCGAAACTAGTCGAAAGAACCAAATTTAACATCATCGGCACAAAATGGGTCTTCTGCAACAAACAAGACGAACATGGGGTGGTGACAAGGAACAAGGAACGACTTGTGTCGAAAGGGTATTCACAAGTTGAAGGTTCAGATTTTGATGAAACCTTTGCTCCTGTAGCTAGACTTGAATCTATTAGAATATTACTTGCATATGCTACTCACCATGATTTCAAGCTCTATCAAATGGATGTGAAAAGTGCCTTCCTCGACCAATCAAGGAGGAAGTGTATGTGGAGCAACCCTCCGGGATTGAAGACGAAGAGTTCCCTGACCACGTGTTTAAATTGCGTAAGGCTCTCTACGGCCTCAAACAAGCTCCTAGAGCTTGGTATGAGTGTCTTAGAGATTTCTTAATTGAAAATGGCTTTAAGATTGACAAAGTAGATTATACACTGTTTACAAAGAATTTTGACAATGATCTATTTGTCTGTCAAATTTATGTTATCTTTGGTTCAACTAACAAATTCTTTTGTGAGGAGTTTAGTAAAATTATGAAAGATAGGTTTGAGATGTCTATGATGGGAGAGCTAAAGTACTTCTTGGGATTCCAAGTGAGGCAACAAAAGGAAGGGATGTTCATAAGCCAAACAAAGTACACTCAAGACATACTACAGAAGTTTGGAATGGACAAGGCGAAGCCCATAAATACTCCCATGGCAACGAATGGCCACTTGGATCTCAATGAAGATGGACCTAGCATCGACCAAAAGGTATATCGCTCCATGATTGGATCTCTACTCTATTTATGTGCATCTAGGCCAGATATTATGTTGAGTGTATGTTTGTGTGCAAGATTTCAAGCACATCCTAAGGAGTGTCACTTGACAGCCGTAAAAAGGATCTTGAGATATCTAGTTCATACACCCAACCTTGGTCTTTGGTATCCAAAGGGCTCCAAATTCAATCTCATTGGTTACTCCGATGCAGATTATGCTGGATGCAAAGTAGATAGAAATAGTACCTTCGGTACATGCCAATTCCTAGGTAGATCCCTAGTTTCTTGGTCCTCCAAGAAACAAAACTCCATTGCCTTATCCACAGCCGAAGAAGAGTATGTTGCAGCCGAGAGTTGTTGTGCACAACTCCTTTGTATGCGACAAACTCTAAGGGATTACAGTTACAATATGAACCGTGTTCCACTCCTTTGTGACAATGAGAGTGCCATTAAAATTGCCCATAATCCAGTTGAGCACTCTAGAACCAAACACATAGACATCCAGCATCACTTCTTGAGAGACCACTCCATGAAAGGAGATATAGCCATTTCGCATGTCAACACCGAAAAAAAATTGGCCGACATATTCACCAAGCCACTTGATGAAAAATGCTTTTGCGAGCTTTGAAATGAACTAAACATCCTTGATGCTCGGAATGTGGCTTGAAATTTTGCATACCTATATGATTTATTCAATATATGTTGATTGCATTGTGAAAATCATCTCTCTCAATTTTCTCCGAAAAACTATGTCAATTACTAGATGTTGGTGAATTATGGTAATTGCTTGATTGTTGTATGCTTACTGATCATGTTCATCAAGATTAGTTGATTTGATTTGCCTCCCTATTTTATAAATATGTACCTTCAAATATATATGAATTGGCTAAGAAGTTCTTGCCTGGTGACCACAGACTAGTCTGTGGTTACCCGAACTAGTCCGCCCATGCAGAGTCCGCAGAGCACCGGTTAGGCTGGACTAGTCCGGTAGACCACGGACTAGTCCGATATAGACTCTGGAAAATCGGACTAGTTCGGTCATTTCCGAACTTGTCCGATTTTTCTTGTCCTTAACCCTAGCTGCCGCCAAACCCTAACTCCCTGACCCCCACAACTTGCCTCAAGATTTTCCCTCTCCGCCCTCGAGCTTCCAAGGTGATTCCTTGTTTTCTACACAAAAAAGCTCCACATTTGGGCGGAAATCAAGCTTCCTCGCTCGAAGATTGAAGTTCACGGACTTGTCCGACCTTCAACACTCCCCTCCTCGAGATTCAAGTGATTTCTTCGGTAAGTTTTCCCCAAACCCTAGAAATCTCTATTTTCTCCATTGTTGATCGAATAGCCTAGCATCTCTCACTATGTACATGCTTCCTTGATGTATTATGTTGATGCTAAGCTAGTTGTGCATTGGGAATCACCGTTTGTCTCGTTGCTTAGGTTTTTGAGTTTGAATATCGGACTAGTCCGGTCCTTAACAACCAGGACTAGTCTGTGCCTGTGCACCAGACAAGTCTGATCTTTCTGAACTCAAACCTAACCTTTTAATTCCTCAATGTGAATTCTCTTGTCATCCATTCGTTTCCTTGTCATCCATTCTTATCCCTACATGGTAAAATTCATTCTGAGGACATGTCAAGCTCTCATGACGAAGCTTCGGTCTTTGAAGCCGAGATGGCCCAAGAAGCCCCGCTTCGGTCCTCGACGGACCAAAGCAAGAAGCAACCTTCTGAGCCAGCCCCCTCTCCACCTCAGTCTCAAAAGAGGGTGGCTCGACGTAAGGTGCCAGCTTCGAGGGTTACCGCTGGTGGTGGCCCTAGCTCTGCAAGTGCCCGCCTAGCCAAGGGCAAGGGCAAGGGGATTGCGACGGGCCCGATTGGCCCCCTGAATATGTCAGCTCCGAAGCAAGGGGCTCGGGACCCCACAGAAGAAAATTTCAATGGGAAGGGCAGTGACTTGGCTGCAAAATTTAGAAATATTGATTGGTATGCCCGCCCAAAGCAAGCTGTGGATGGCAGATTTTGGAGTAACTTCCATCCAGACTTCTACAAGTCTGTATATCTCCAAATGAAGACGCCTGTAGTGCGCAGCCAGTGGATTGATTTGGGGCACTTTGAGAAGAAGGGCTGCTAACCATTTGTTGAAGTGGTGGAAGCAATTGAGAGGCATGACCTGAAGGATCTCTTTGCCTTCAGGAACAACTAGAATGATGAGGTTATAACGCAGTTCTTTGCGACTTGCCATTTCTCCAGTGATGATGAAGGGAGTGTTACTTGGATGACTCACGGATCCAAGTATAGTATAACCTATGAAGACTTTGCAAGCCTGCTGCACCTTGACACCTCAAGCCATGACTGCTTGGTCATCCACAACATAGGTGTCATTGAGAAGGATAGGATGAAATTCCTCTATGAGCCCAACTCCAAGTTCAACCCTCCCTCAACAAAGAACATGAAGCCATTCTCTGTGGTGTTAAACAGGGTTTTGAGGAAGACAATTGCCCCCAAGGACGGGGATGCTGGGAGTGTGCAGGGCTACCTCCGGACCCTGATGAGGGTCATAAGAAAGGATCGCAAGTTTGATGTGGTTGACTATATCTGGAATGATATGGTCAACATCTCTTGCACTCCTAACAGGTCGTGTGGCTATGCTCCGTATCTTATGTTCATGACTGAGAAAGTCACCGGGATTGATTTTGTCAAAGATGTGGAGCACCTACCTTTGAGGCCCAATATGCCTCAAAAGCCAAGTATTCAGGTTGCTCCCTCTTCGGCCTCCAATCCTGAGGCTCCAGCAAGAGCAAGTGGAAATGACGGGTCTGCCCCTACCACTAGGGAAGCTCCTCAAAAAGACGTTGCAAGTGGCATCCTGAAGTATCTTGCGACCATCTTCAAATCTTGCCGCAAGACTGAGATCAGAAGCCACAAGCTCAACCAAAAGAGAAAAACTGATATGAGATATGTGAAGGCAAATATCAAGCAGCTAAGTCAAAAGCTGGATATCGACCCCATTGGATCTCCAGTAATTTCTGAGGACTTCGACCCTGACATCACCGAGCTCGGGCCCTTGAACCCCTCCAAGCTTGCCTACTTTGGCGTTGGAGGCTCGAGCGGCTTCGCACCTCCTCCTCCTCCTCATCAGCCCGAAGACGAAGATGAAGACGATGAGAGGACCGACAGCGGGGTGTGAAGACTTTAGGTCCCTCCTCTCCTTCTTTTTGGTGTCTTGATGCCAAAGGGGGAGAGATTGAGGGGGAGTCTTAGGTCTTAGCTATAGGCTGCGAGGAGAGATCTTCCTTTATGCTTCTTCTCTATTTTGTGGGTTGTAAACTGTTTAATATGCTATTTTGTTACTTATTGGTCCTGTGATGCAATTCTATGAACTACTTGTGGATCAATCTATGAAATCTGTGTTTTTGCTCCTAGAATGACATATATGCTAGTTGTTGGTATGTTAATGTCAATTATGTCATTCTCTTCATGATTATTGTTTCAATGCACTTAGTTATGCATCCCACCATAAAGAATGCACATATGGATCGTGTATTCATTGCTTAATGTGTTTTGAACACATATGTGCATACTTTATGAAAATCTCCACTTTTATCATATTTTGTGAAATCTCAATTGGTTGTCATCAATCACCAATAAGGGAGAGATTGAAAGTGCATCTGGGAATCACTTGTGGGTTTTGGATGATTTATGACAAGCAAATGAGATCATAACCACTTTGTTGAGATGTGCACAGGTTTTAATGTAAAAATAAGCAAAGTGCCAAAAAGAAGGGAGAATCAGGAGCAATGTGGAGAGGAGCTCAAGGAACAAGTGTAGTAGATCATTGTGTGTAGAGCGTGTTAAGGAAACACACCCCAATAGCTCAATCACAAATAAACACACACATTGCACAAATTTATACAGGACCAGACTAGTCCGACTGACACCGAACTAGTCCGATATCTCTCTCTGCACAAGATCGGACAAGTCCGATATCACCACGGACTAGTCCGATATCTCTCTGACTAGAATCAGACTAGTTGTAAGACCTATGTGTGCTGAATACATTGGCTTGTAGTGAATACACTTGGCTTTGATGATAAAAGTTTTAAATATCACCAAAACACCTTTTTATCAAGGTCAGACTCTAGCTCCGAGCTACAGCAAGGTCTGACGGTAGGTTCGGCTTGTTTTGGGTAGCTCCGGCTATGTTAGATGCTAGGTCCGGCATCTTGGTAAGGTCCGACTAGTTTTGGTTAGCTCCGGTGAGTTTTACCTTTAGCTCCGGCATGTCTTTGATAGCTCCGGCATATAGTTGATAGCTCCGGCATGTTTTTGCTATGCTCCGACGTACTTTGTCTAACTCCGGTTTTGGGTTGACTAGTTTTGACTAGGTTTTGGTAAGCTCCGGCGCTAGGTTCTACTAGCTTTTGGTAGCTCCGGCTCAAGCTCCGGGTTGCTCTGGCAAGGTCCGGAACTTGATCTAAGTGCTTCTGCTTTTCATTTGCAATGTTTCATACTTGCTTTACATGATTGGAAACATTGCTTAGTTTTCATTTGCTAAGTTTTTGGTGTGTTTTGGTTGAATACGGTTGATATCGTTTCTACTATGGTTTTGCAACATGCTTATGTGAGGTTCTCACGTAAGGTGTTGTGTTCGGAACTAACTTGAGTCAAGTCGAGGACTTGGGCTCGTATGGATTGTTTGTTTGTTCATGTGCAGGTGTTGCTTGAGTTCAAGTCATGGCTGGTGACAGGATTCATTGGACTAGTCTCAGAAGGAGATGAGGTTCCAACAACCAAGTTCGGGAGGAACTGTGGTTGAGCGGGTCAGGAGGTCGCGCAGGATGATTGAATCAAGGGCAGTGCATATGAAGGTCAAAGGAAGGTGTTCGCACGTATGCATGCGGTGCATGACGTGTCAATATGCTTCTAGAGACGGATTATGAAAGGAAGATCTGATCGGAAGGATCGGATCGTATCGGTTGAAGACTTAGGCTGCTAGCTGAGTCGGTTATGGCTCGGTATGGAAAGTATCGAGTTGGTTATGTTAGGATTTCGTGTGTGTCACGAATTTGAGTTGTTTAGGAATGTGGGATACGTTCCTTAGGTGTTTGGAAGTCTTAAGATTGCTTCTATCTGCGTATAGAAGAATCTTGAGCAGTTATGGAAAGTTACGATTCGTGATCTGAGTAGGATTGGAGTCCTAGTTGTATTGGGATGGCCTAAGGGCTGGTTATATAAGCAAGGGAAGGCCAAAGATTGTTGTAGACGACTTTGGGGCTGTTCCTCTTATGTTCTATTGAATAAAATTCATAGTTTGAAGGAACTTTTGTGCCTTGTTCGTCCAACTTGTTCCAGACAAGTTTTACTCGTCGAGTTTCTGGACAGCACTACCTTTCATTGGTGGTTTTATCATAACTCGAGTTTTATAGATCCAATTGACGTGATTCTTTTTGGGTCGTCTTCACAACTTGATTTTCTATCATCTGTCAAAATTTCACGGTCATTGGATTTGTAGTTTCTGAGCTACACGAGTTTCTTTGCAGCATTCCAGAAACTGTTTTTCTCGGGTAGGTCAGATTGACCATAGTCTGATCTTTCGATCATAACTTGAGTTTTTCTCGACGGATTCGAGTAATTATTTTTGTGTTGTCTTCGTGACTTGATTCTCTCTGATATCTATCACTTTTGTCAAGGTGAAACACGTTTAGATTAGTCTCATACACAATTTCTTTAACAGATCGTTTTTCTACCGAAGGGATTAGGGTTTTATTGTTTCCGCTGCGTTAGATTTTTGAATCTACCATTCACCCCCCCTCTGGTAGCTTTTCATGTGCTCTTCGATCCTACAATTGGTATCAGAGCCACGGTGCTCTAATCTTAGTGATTTGCACGTGTTTTTGACTAATCATCATGGAGAAGTACTCCGCCAAACCTTGTGTGTTTGCTGGTATTGATTTTCAGGTTTGGAAGGCACGCATGGAGGCTTTTATCTAGGCACAAGGCTTTGCAATATGGGAGAAGGTGTATAAGCCTTATGAAGTACCACCTAATGATCAATTCACGGCCACAAACCTACGGGACGTCGACAACAACAACAAAGCTCGAAACTTGATCATCCAAGGACTCACTCAAAGCGACTTTGATCTTGTCGCGCACCTCCGATCAGCATACGATGTTTGGAGCGCTCTCTGTGATTACCATGAAGGCTCCAACACAATCAAAGAGGTAAAACGAGATATGTTCAAAAAGGAATATATGCGTTTTGAGATGCAACCCGGTCAGTCTATCGATGACCTCTTTGCTCGTTTCAATAAAATTCTCAGCAACTTGCGTAGCGTAAATGTTAATTTTTCAGATGCTGAAAATGCTAGACAACTCCTTAGTGCATTAGACATGTCAATTTGGGAGATGAAAGTAACGTCTATACGTGAATCAACTGTCATGAGTTCTCTTACATTAGATGTATTCTACTCTAAACTAAAAACTCATGAAATTGACATCCTAGCACGTAAGAACCCCAATAAGTCTATTGCATTTGTTTCGCAACGTGATATGTCTAGCTCCGGCCAATCATCTTCTTGCAATACTCTTGCTTTGTTGTCCTCACTAACCCTGGAGCAGATCGAAGAATTTCCAGAAGAGGAGTTGGCACTCATCTCTACTAGATTCTCAAAAGCATTGCAAAATGTGAGAACTAGAAGGAGAGGAAGCTCCGGACCTCAACGCTGTTTTGAATGTGGTAAGACAGGACACTTTCGTACAGAATGCCCTAACCTTTCAGGTCCGACCACCCGGGAAGAAAAACAAAGCAAGGTCCGGACCTCCTCTGGAAATTCCAACAAAAAGAAAAAGAAGGGTACCATAGGACGCAAGATGATTAACAGCTTCATCACCGCACTTCAAGAACTTAGTTCAAGTGATGTAGACTTTGAAAGTGATGAAGATGATGACGATTTGGCCAACTTATGCTTCATGACAGGCAAAACAAGATCAAGATCAAGTCAGGAGGATGCAGAACACAACAGTGAAGATGATGAGGTATGTTCTACCTGCAATGAAATGTGTGATGCTATTTCTCGTGCAACTATTATTGTCAAGAAAAAGGACAAAAAGCTTAGGGATAATGCTGCTCAAATTGAATCACTAGAATATGAAATTAACCATTTAAAAACTTTGATTCCTAGTGATGATGCATGTCCCTCATGTGACTTAATCTATGAAAAATTGTCCACATTAAGAAGTGCACACTCCTCCACTCTAGATAGACTTGATGAAGAAATTGAAAAGAACAAAAAGCTTGCTGCACTTAGTGATAAAAACTTAAAAAATGCTTCTTGTTCTACAGATGATTTGCATTGTTCTGCATGTGAAAATATTGATAAGAAACTAAAAGATGCAATGAATGAAATTTCCATTCTGAACAATGCTTTACGATCTCATGAAGTTAAAAATTGTTCCAATTGCAAACTAAAAGGAAAAACTTCATGTGCAAACTGCCTAGACTTGTCTAAGAAACTTGATGACATGAATAGAACACTAGGTCGGTTTTGTAATGGGAATAAGAACCTAAACTTACTGCTGAATTCTTCCAAGTCTTGCAATGATAAAACTGGTTTAGGTTTTGATTCTCATGCTCATGCTAAGGCACATCCACCTAAAATTGTAAAGTCATTAGGAAGTGGTTTGATTCAAACAGTTCCTAAACAAAAAGGAGTGGTTTTCAAATCTGCGGGAGTGCTGTCTCATTCGGTTTCAAATAAAAATATTGCTTGCTCATCTGGACATGAACACAAAGTTAAATTTCATTGTACCTTCTGTGGTAAGGATGGTCATGTCATAGATTTTTGTTATAGACTAGCTAAACAAAAGAAAAAGGAAAGAAAAATTGCTAGATCCTATAACTTTCATGCAATTATAAAAACACAACCTACTTTAGTGAGTCAGAAATTTGAAAAGGTAGCTTCCGGACCTTCTGGTAAGAAATCGGCAAAGGCAGCTCCGGTAGTTATGATACCTCCGAGAGCTCCCGGATCTTCTGTTGTTCCATCCAAAGCTTTAGTTGTTGCCTCCGGACATTCTGCTTTTACCTCCGGAGCTACTGGTTTCCACTCTAAACAAGTAACAACTTCTAAATCAATTGTTAATAACAGAAAACCTCAAACTTCGACTCATAAACCTGCTGTTTTGTCTCAGCTTTCTCGTGTTTTTCCTGCTGCACGTCGTGTGACTCAGTACTGGATACCTAAATGCCTTTTGACTAACCCCAGTATTGAGTCATCGACGTATTGTGCTTCTATGTAGGTTACACGTTTGAGGAAGGAGAACATTTGCATTGTGGATTCAGGTTGCTCATGCCACATGACCGGTAACAAAGATTGGTTCTCCTCCCTCTCTTTTGTGTCACGTGTAGAAAATGTTACTTTTGCCGATAATTCTTCAACTCCTATAATTGCTAAGGGTTCGGTTAGGGTAAATGATCACTACACTTTGAAGGATGTGGCACTTGTCAAAAATTTGAAATACAACTTGCTTTCTGTTGCACAATTGCTAGATGAAAATCTAGAAATTATTTTCAATAAAAACGGCTGCAAAGTTGTAGGTTCAAATAGTGAGCTTATTTTTAACATGTCTCGGTTTGGAAGAGTTTTTAAAGCTGATTTTGATATGTCTTTATCTAAGCATAGGTGTCTAGTTGCTAATGATTCAAAGGACTTATATTTTTGGCATCGTAGACTTGGTCACGTAGGCCTTGATCACCTAACGCGTGTTAGTGCTCTTGATCGCATACGTGGGCTGCCTAAGCTTAAAGGGGACAACGAAATTGTGTGCTCTTCTTGTAGACATGCTAAGATGGTTGCAGGTTCACATACTCCTCTCACAATGATCATGACAACTGAACCATGTCAACTTTTGCATCTTGACACCGTAGGACCTTCACGTGTTCAATCCTTCAGAGGTAAATGGTATGCTCTTGTTATTGTTGATGATTATTCTAGATATTCTTGGGTGTATTTTATGGCGTCTAAGAATGAAGTTTTTAGTCACTTTAGAACTTTATTTCTTAGATTATCAATTGATCACCCAGGATCATTAAAAGCAATCAGAAGTGATAATGGAACTGAATTTAAAAATCAATTTTTTGATCACTTTTGTGCTGAAAATAGAATAGATCATCAATTTTCTTCACCATATGTACCTCAACAAAACGGTGTTGTAGAAAGAAAGAACAGAACCTTAGTTGAGATGGCTAGGACTATGCTTGATGAATATCAAACTCCTAGGAAATTTTGGGCTGATGCGTTAGCAACCGCTTGTTATGTCTCAAATCGTGTTTTCTTGCGTGCTAAGCTAGGTAAAACACCATATGAGCTCCGGTTTGGACATAGGCATAATGTCACACACTTTCGAGTCTTTGGTTGCAAATGCTTTGTTAAGAAACATGGTAACCTTGATAAATTTGAACCTAGATCCATTGATGGCATGTTTCTTGGTTATCCATCTCATACTAGAGGCTACCGTGTGCTTTTACATGACACTAACAAAATTGTGGAGACTTGTGAAGTGTCTTTTGATGAAGCTAGCCCAGGTACTAGCTCCGGTGTTGCAGGACCAGATCCGTATCCTCAGGGGGAGGGTATTTTCGAAGATGAAGAAGAGCCGGTGATACTGCCTGGTAGTTCCGAAGCTGACATGTGTCCAGCTCCGGACGTTGAACAAGCTCCGGCTATCACCTCTGCTGGTCCTGATCGTCCAGAAGTCACAAGCTCATCAATCTACGATGAACCTAATGAAGAAGAAGCTTGTGAGACATATGTTCCCCTACGTTTCTACAAAGATCATCCCCCACAACAGATGATTGGAAGCTTGCACGAACGAGTTCACGGTCCAGGTTTTTGCGATCCAAACTCTCATGCTCATTCTGCTTTTGTTGCTTCTTTTGAACCCAAAGATATATCACACGCTCTCACTAATGATTCTTGGATTATTGCCATGCAAGAAGAGTTAGAAAATTTTGAAAGAAATAATGTTTGGAAACTTGTACCTCCACCTCAAGGTCACACTTTAATTGGAACTAAATGGGTATATAAAAATAAACAAAGTGAGGATGGGGTTGTGGTTAGGAATAAGGCTAGGTTGGTTGCTCAAGGTTTCACTCAAGTTGAAGGTCTAGATTTTGATGAAACTTTTGCTCCTGTCGCTAGATTAGAAGCCATAAGAATTTTGTTAGCTTTTGCAGCATCTAAAGGTTTTAAGCTATATCAAATGGATGTTAAAAGTGCTTTTCTTAATGGCTACATAGATGAGGAGGTTTATGTCGAACAACCACCGGGTTTTGAAAATCCAGATTTTCCTAATCATGTTTACAAACTGTCCAAAGCTTTATACGGTCTCAAACAAGCCCCTAGAGCATGGTATGATAGGTTAAAAACATTCTTACTTGAAAAGGGGTTTACCATGCGCAAGGTTTATAAAACTCTTTTTGTGCTTAAGCATGGCAATGACTCATTATTTGTTCAAGTGTATGTGGATGATATTATCTTTGGTTGTGCTTCTCATGATCTTGTGTCCAAGTTTTCAACAATGAAGAGT